>JAODLD010000008.1:13039557-13054094 GCA_026781065.1 Mormyrops boulengeri
CCACCCCACCCCACCTGGCACATTACTGCTTCCAGGGGCAAAGTTAACACCATTATAAACATGCTCAAACGATACAGCTTACTTTGCCACACATTGGTGTCACTCCACACCGGAATGTTTGCAATAGTCTAAACAGCACACAAGATCAAAATTTGCACACCATGTGACACATATGAAGAAATTTACAGTTTACGGTTTGAATTATACTTCTTGATTTTGATGAGCAGAAAAAGCTTGTTGTACTACTGGACAACATGTGACCAGTGAGGTCTGTTAATAAGAGTTTCTGTGGGTCATACTGAAGTAAATACCGCCACCTTGTGGTTCAAATAATTCTCAACCTTTACGATATGGGGCAACACATTGCTGCAGTCTTTTGAGTGTTTTTCTTTACTCAAAAGACTGTCTTCCGATATATAGAAGTAATTCAAGACTATCATTGAAACCAGTCCATTCAACAGGATAATCTTAGCTTGTGATTGGAGAACTTTAAACAAGGTTTAACCTTTTAGTCAGCTGGAGATCTCTTCTGCCCAGATATTCTCATTTCAGGTTGTGAAGCAAATATGATTTCTGATAAAAAAAAATGATTGGTTCAGACTGATAACCAATCAGATTGTAGAGGAGGTGGGTCCAAGCAACCAGATGAGGTGGGCCCAGCCAATCTAAATATCCTGAAAATGTCAACTGTTTCATGTAACCTCAACAATGATGGAAACCAATACAGTGTCACAACTGCACCATGCTTTGTATCCTAGAATGGACTGGATATAATATGCTGTTCTTGCGTGGACCCACCTCTTCTACAATCTGATTGGTTATCTCTCTGAACCAATCATTTTTCCTTCTGCCCTCACAGCATTTTTGTGTAAGTAAAACTCCCACGAGCAATAAATGAGCTCTAGCTAGCATATGTTCTTAAATGTGCTACATCTGATCTTTGAAAGTTGGAACAGTTATACTCAGTCCATTCCAAGATACAAAGCATGGTGCCGTTGTGACGCTGTCTTCGTCTCCATCATTGCTGAGCTCACATGAAGCAGTATATTTAGATGTGTGGATGTCTGATCCTCCTTTAAATGCTAACAAAGACTTAACTACATTTAAGAAATAGTAATTATCTTCTCAACTACATCCTGATACCATTCTTGGGGCGGGAAGGAGCAAACCTGGATATCTGACCAGGAAAGATGAATGAACTGTCTGGTATGTAATTTCTGAGGTCCACTAATGCTACCAGTGTAGAAGGCCTTAGAATCATTCAAATGACAAACATATAAACTAGCCTACGAATTCATGCAGATTAGTCATGGACAGACCAAGAGAGATGGCCAGACTTTTGGAAGTGTGTGGCCACAGAATGAATTCTCCAGGCCAATCTGTCACACGAAACAAGCCACGGAGGGAAAATCCATGAACAAATACAATATTCTGACAACAATGAAACTTTTTCCTTTGAGAGCTGAAAAGCAATTTACTGAACAAAATTGGTATAGCCCGTTACAGAATGCAATACCACTGAACAAAAAAACTTGTATGACCTTATAATACTGATGTTTTATTTTAGGGTTAGGGTGGCAAGGTTGGTCTTTGACTTGGTTTGGCATGTGAACCCCCCTCGAAATTTGCCTATGTGCCCTGGTCCAAAAATCTACTGACATAAAGTAAATATGTACATAGTATATTCTACAAGTATGTAGTATTTAGTATATTTAAATAGATGCCTTTGTTCTTGTGTTGCACCACCGTTTGACCGTTGACCTGTCTGTTCCCTCTTCCCCAGTGCTCACCAGCAGATAGCACAAAATGTTTAGCAACTCACAGATGCATAAAATATATGTAGAATGTTGGTTTGGAGGACAGCATGCTTGTTTACAGCGGCCTCTCACCTGACATCTCACTGTGACCTTGCAGTGATCTTTGTATATCCTACATTTCTTGTATCTTTTCGCATGCTCACTTTGTTATCCAAGGGAACCAAAAAATTTTGCATGGTTTTTCCTGCGCTTCAGCGATGTGGAGGGGTCGACTGTACTCTTCCCGAGAAGGTAATAAGTACAGTTATAATGATGAAAAATCCAGGGGAAATGATGGAATCGGTTTTACGTTCTGCGTTCTCCTTTTGAACTGGTGATTTTATAGGAAAGAAGCCCCTTTCCTTACTGTGGCTCAGGGTATTGCCAAAATAATTGCCAGAAGCATTACGAGTCGGCAAGTGAAGCCTAATTTAAAAACACGACTCATTAAAGTGGCTTAATGCAGTGACTTTATTTCACAAATGGGAAAACTGGGACTTATTTTCAGCTGACAAGTGCTACAGAGAACAAAATGACCTTTTCAGGATGTGCTCCAATAATGCAAAATAAATTAACTGTTATTCAATCTTTGTGTCCAACCTTGAAGGCCAATGATGGGCAATTTGAGCCATTGTAATGAAAATCGTTTAGGAACAATAAACTGTGATCAGTTTAATAAACATTTAACAAAATTTGGCATTTGTATATAATTCACCATTTTATAAATACAGGCATGACATACAAAAACTATACAGTTTATACATATTGGTATTTAAAAAAATGAGTCCTTGAGTGTGAACTTCGCGAAATCTTCCCAGTGAAAATGCAAACACTTCCACTCCCTCTGAAAGCTGACCCCAGATCCCCTGAAGAATGTCTCGACACCAGGATATCTGTGAGTTCTGTCTCCCAGGTGCTCTGAGGCTCAGGCAGGTGATGGGCACAGCTCTCTCCCGCTCTCTCTCTCTCAGCTCTGATTCCCAGCCAAGAGTCCGGATGATTCACTAACAGTGCAGCATTAAAGGAGAAGGCTTTCAGTTTTGTCCTTTGTGTCTGTGTATTGTGGTCCCTCCTTAAGCCGGCACAAGGTGCTCTTTGCTTAATAGAGTATTTTCTGAAAATTACTGCAGCTGCACACCCACATCATCTGTACCATCCTCCCTGATCCAGAGAGGGTTTTGACACCCCCAGGGAGAAGAGTCATCTGGTCCCCCAATACCCCAAGTGTCGCTGGGCCCCGCGGGCGCAGGACGCACAGCAGGTCGTCTGGTAGTATGCGTACACGCACAGGCGAGCCTGAACAACCACATTGCAGTTATAGTATTTGTCTCGACAGTTCTCATCTGAAAATTAGAAAGAGAAGGTGTGCTATCAGACATGTTTGTCACATGGCACCTGAGAACATCATTGTGGCCTACAGTTTGGCCTATGCATAAGTGTGGCTGACACATTTGCTATGAGCATATAGTATATAGTATGTACTTATAGTCAGGGGGGCAAGTTATGCATATAATCACTGATGTTGACAGAGGGTAGGGCTAGGGGTGTGGCTAAGTGTGTGGTCACTGACCTATCGCTGAGACTGGCTGGGACTGTGGGTGTGGCTAAGTGTGTGGTCAGTGACCTGTCTCTGGGAGTAGGTGGGGCTATGGGTGTGGCTAAGTCCATGGTCACTGACCTATCGCTGAGAGTGGGTGGGGCTGTGGGTGTGGCTAAATGTGCACGGTCACTGACCAATCTCTGGGGCACAGGGCTCCGGGCTGCAGCTCTCTCGTTCTTCTGGACGTAGCCGTGCATCACAGGCCTCACTGGGCACCATGTCATTCGAGAGGCAGCGTAGCTCTCGAACACGGAACCCGCCTTCACATGTCTTGGAGCACTGAGATGGGGTTCATGAGTTTCACATTAAACCAACACACGATTACAGAACCTCCTCATGCAATTTGTTTTTGGACAGCAGGGTGTTTGAGGGTCAGAAACACAGAACATTGATGGTTAACCGTGCTCTGCATAGTTACATACTTACAGCACTCCACTCAGTGTGGTACCACTTGGCGCTGCAAGCCTTGAGCTGGCAGCTCTGCTGGGTGGGGGGTTGGTCCAGGGAGGAGCACTCATAAGGGGGCAGAGCTGAGAAACCCTTGTCAGATTTCATCAGGCACACCACCTCCCTCTGCTGTCGGCCAGGCCCGCACTCTGCAGAGCACTTACAGGAGAAAACATGCGGAAAGCAACGTCACCTCTCAGGCTCACATGCCCCACTGGCCGGCCCTGAAGTGTCAACACACCAGCATGACATCTTGAATAAATAATATGCAAATTTATATAATCTCTTTTTTCTTATTGCTGTGATAAATAAGGGCAGTCAATACATTCATTATGTATTATGCCACTTCGCAACGGGTAGAATTTGAAGTACAAATGTGTGATTATTAACTACTGCATTTTCTGTTTAGTCTGTAACTAAAGAAAACTGACTCACAGGACCCAGCAAGACAAAATTTTTTAGGTACAACAATTCATGGTTCACCTGACTCCACTGTCCTGTAAACCATTGTATTTGATTCTCACATGGCCCGTTGTTACAAACTTGGGACTCTGGGGGGCGCTCTGGCCCACAGCCATCCAGCGGCAAGCTGCTAACGTGATTGGTCAAGCAGAGGATGCCACGGGTCTTCACCCCGAACCCGCAATCCGCCGAGCACTGCAAGGTGGCGCAGAGGGAACACGGTTACAATAGCCAGGCATTGATGTGAGAGAGTGGCGCTGCTGGCGGCCCTCGGGGGCTCGTGGGGGGGGGGGGGGTTGTACCCGGCTGCCCCATTCGGTAAAGAACCAGCTCTTGGCACAGGGGCCCATGTCACAGTTCTCCATATCACTTGGTCGCAGCTTCATGTTGCACTCCTCGTCAGCCACGATGTCGCCCACATTGCTGATGCAGCGTACCTCCCGTGACCTCTGACCCACCCCGCAGGGGACAGAGCACTGGGGAAGAGGGCAGAGACAGGTCAAAGGTCAGAGGGTGGTGCAACACAAGAACAAAGACATCTATATAAATGTACTTATTTAATTTATTACATTTGCTAACTCAGACTGCTGTTGAACAAGTCAGAGAAGACACACAAGGCATTTTCATGTTAGTAACCGCTTAAAGTCTCAAAATAGTTTAATACAGTTACATTTGGGAAAGGAAAACCACACTGGGTACAGATTTCAATAACATCTGCCATTTTAATATTTAGACTGTTTAATGTTTAAATATAGTTAAATAATAAGTAACATTATAGTATTTTGCAATATACAGTAATAGTATTTTGATAGTAGGAGTAAAAAACAATCAGGAAATGATGTTTCCCTCCCTCATTATTTACATGTTTTAAAAGTACCAGGTGAAATATAAATTCTTATTTAAATTCTAAATTAAAGTAAAAACTATAAAATATATGTTGGATAAGTGTACACAAGGTTGAGAACCTTTTTTAATTGCTGCCATAAGTCTTAAATTTGCCCATACCTCCTTACAAGGCTCACTCATATTTCAGGGACAGTCAGTGAACTGGCCTCTTCAAGAAGCTTCATGGTTTTGCCATCAGATGAGTTATATGCTCTGATTGGGCCATTTACTTTTTTGTTCATTATCCAATCAACTTTTGCTTTGGAAGTGTTTGAGTCAGTTTCTAATTTTAAAATAAATTTTGTTGCCAAATCAGTTTTCTGGCAGGAGGTTTTCTTCAAACATCTGGTTATATTTGATACCATCCATCATTCCTTCTATCTTCAGAAGTTCTCCGGTGCCTAATAAAGACAAACCATAATTAGAGGCAGCTGCCTCTAACATGATTACTGAGGGGATGGTGTTTTTTGAGTCAGGTGCCTCCACCATGATAACTGTACCGATGGTGTTCTTTGAGGCAGCTGCCTCCACCATGATTACTGTAGGGATGGTCTTCTTTGAGGCAGCTGCCTCCACCATGATTACTGTAGGGATGGTCTTCTTTGAGGCAGCATGACTACTCTAGGGATGGTCTTCTTTGAGGCAGCTGCTTCCATCATTTGAAAGACACTCCATATTGTTTTTCACAGACACTTGGAATTGAGAGCAAAAAGGTGGTTTTGTCACACCATAATACCTTTTTCCACATGGCTGTAGAATCTCCACAGTGTTGTTCTGCATGTTTTAAATGATCCCCAGTGTGAACTTCTGTGAGGTTTCTGCTTGGCACCCAGATTCATGCATAGCTTATGATATTATAACCTGCACAAATTGGCAATTTTTTTGACAAAATGCCTGCAGCTAATTCAAAGAGGTCACTAAACCCTTAGTGGCCTCATTATAACTGAACAAAGGCATGAATTATTCAGATTGTGCCATCTGGAAGGCATTTGTGCATTCCTGAGCTTATTAACAACTGTTGTCATTGAGGAGTTGTACACTTATCCAACCTAGGCATCTTTCTTTGTTATTCTACACACATTTTCTGAATGTGTTGGTTGATTTTGTGGGATTTCCCATAAATCTTGCTGGCTACATTGTGTTAATAAAGAATATGTTCCAATGTCATCAATGCACCAAGATTTACTAAACTTCAAACTTTTGACTTGCTACATAGATTTGGAAAGCTTCCTTAATGACCTTGAATTCCCTAATAACCAAAAACTCCAGTGGTGCGGTGGATAGACTGCTTTGTCTCACCGTGCTCCAGTCGCCGCGAATCTGCCACTCGCTGCAGATCTTGAGCTGACAGGTGGTGGTGGTCTCCGGCCGCTCCAGGTGCTGGCATCGGCCCATGTGCACATTCAGGGTCCGGTTGGCGTAGGTCTGCCTGCAGAGCACCTGCCGATGCTGCTGGCCCGGACCGCAGGTGCGGCTGCACTCAGACCATTCACCGATGTCCCAGCTGCAGCACACCACCGGGGGGCCCCCTCATTACAGGAGCGAAGGGACATGGAGATGGACGCATAGGCTATGCTAACTACTTGTCTCTCTGCAGCACCGACCCACATCCTGGTGGTGTGAGGCCACACTGAAATATTAAGGGATATTTAGAACTTTGAGAAAGCAGGTGTTTCGATCTAGTTTCCTCCAGGTATTCTGGTTTCATTGAGCTGTGCAAAAATATATGGTTAGATGAATCTGCATGTCTACAATTGCAGAATGTTCCACTGCCTTGTGCTCTATGCAGCACCTGACTGACCCGTGACCCTGTACTGGATAAATAGTTGATTGATTGATTGATTGATGGGTGGATGGATGATATGACTTTGGTTTGGGCCCTGGGTGGCATGGTGCGTTATGCTGCTGCCTCATTCCTACAAGGTTGTGGGTTTGAATCCCACCTTTGCTCTGTGTGTGTGGAGTCTGCCTGTTCTCCCTATGTCATGCAAGTTTCCTCTGTGGACTCTGGTGTCCTCCCAAAGACAAGTAGCTAGACCAGCTGGCATCTCCAAACTGCCTACAGAATATGAATGTGCCCTTAGGTGATTCTGAGCAGGATAAGCAGTTAGAAAATGGACGGATCTTTAGCTTTCTACCCAGGACAATCACATCTTCAAAAATCTCACAAGAAATTCACAAAAATTTCACTTAAGCCTAATGACTTTAGAGTCTATTAGGAATAAAACTTAGTGTCCAAAGGAGCTCTCAAGCCTATTATTGAGAGAAACCATTCAAAGTAGTGCTGATATAAGGAATATTTTCCCAGTGTCCCTGGGAGATCAGCGGAAATATAGGGAAGGATCTTACAAGGCAGGACAGGGTTCCACATTGCAGGGCTCCTCCTGGGGGATGGGCCGGGTGGTTCTGTCACACAAGCTGTCGGTCACAGGCTGGAGGGTGGCACTATGAACACAGCGGAACACTGTACGCCTGGAGCCTGATGGAAGGATAGAGAAAGCCTCAGTCAGAAACCCCAGACCAGGCCCTGGAACTGCTAACGGAGATAAAGCCTGGGCCAACAGAGGGTGCTCACCTCTGCCGCAAGAGACTGTGCAGTCTGTAAAGCCGACACGCTTCCAGGCATGCTCGTGATGTCGACGGAGCACCTGGTTGTTAGGTTCCTGTCGGGGGTGATGGTACCCCTCCTGGTCTGAGCCTCCAGGCCGCATGTATGCACCCTCACCATCCAAAGTGTTCCCTGGGGGGGGGGGGGGGTTGCTAATGCCTTATTTCTGCCTGCAGGTCAATGACTCCTCACCAATACTTTGGATTATGAGTACAGCCCTCTCGGGCTGCTTAAATAAACACCTCCACTACTAAGTACATTTTATACACCACATGAAAGAGGTACAGAATACATAAAACGAACATACATCAATCACAACACCGTCCATTTGAATATACTAAGTAAATATACTGGGTAAGGCCCTAATCTTCATAGAGCCCATTGTATCATACCTGCAAAGCTTCACTGTATTCCGGTTGAAGCCGGCCTGCTGTGTCAGACACGTCAAGAAAGACAAACTCACCCTCATTCTTGGTCTCTTGTGGAAGCTGTGAATTCTCTACAGGAAGTAAGAATTCATAGTGTATCCCGGGATTGGGCTGCTGGTAGATCATCTGAAGTGATAAAAACAACGATGATCACTATCATCTTCATTGACATTAAATAACAAGGTAATGCAAGAGCTGCAGAGTCAAAAAGCCATAAAGTGTTATTCAACTTGTCAGCAGAACGGGATGTTGTAAACAGAAAAGTCCAACAGAAATCTAGGAAGAGAGGTGGATAGTTCAGGTCCAGAAAGTAAAAATCCAGATCAAGATTTTGTTTCAACCAACCAGTTGCATATTCTGTGGCTGTGACTCTTTATGCTGAACTGGTGGGTTGAAATAAATTCTTAGTCTGGATTTTTACTTTCTGGGCCCAAACTGACTAGGAATGTCCATGCTGGAGGTTAAGAAAAGACCAAAGAGAGACTCAAAGAGTGACAATGTATGACCCAATTTAGGTCATATAACACAGTTTATATGGCAGCTTGACATGCCAGCACATCTCCTGTGATTGGCTACTTACATAGACATCCAAAATCTCATTGGTGGGCCCCTCAGCCAGCAGAGACTCCCCAGCTGTACTACTGATCTCATTGGGCCGGCGATAAGTGAACATGGTGCCCACCCCCTCATACTTCCCAGGCCTGTCAATGGCCCATTGTCCATTGACAATAGAGCGTCCAGATCGACTGCGCAGAGCTGCAAGAAGGACAATATGATGCATCAGAAACATCCAGACGAACTGCGCAGCTGCAAGAGGAAGACTCAGGGACGTAAACAGGAACAGGGCCCCCAGCTGAAAGCTGAGTGCTCCTTCACTGTCACTCACCGATTCATAACTTATAATAAGTTTGGCCCCTCTGTATGAATTATGGTCCCTCTTGTGCCCCCCACCTTAAAAATCCTGAGAAACACCCCAGGGGAGACTACAATGTGCACTGAACCTGTGATGAAAATTCAGCCTCAAATCAGGAAGGTATGAAACATATAAATGCTCATGAAGTCATGAGCAAGGCTACAGTAAAATAAAATAATTAGTTCACATCGTCAATGCAATCTTCAATGCAATCTTCAATGCAATCTTCAATCACATCCTTCTTTTGCTACTTTTACTGTAGGGACAATAGCATTGGGATTGCTAAAATAAATAATAATAATAATAATAATAATAATAATGTTATTATTGTCGTTGTTACTGTTGTTGCTGTTGTGGTCATTTGCCATGAAATCAATGTAGATTCATGGTGAGTATTTATACTGGACTTGAGTAGATTGTCCCTGAGCCACTCACCCAGGTAATTTCTGCTCTTGATCATCTCTGTGACGTTGATCTTGGTAGCTCCCTCTGGGATCTCCACAATCTTGTGATATCCCATCTTCATCATGCTGTGCTTGAAGATCCCGGACACCAGCCGGCATGTTGTGTTGTTACCCCCACACACTCCGCACGTGTCCATCACTTTGCCTGAACCCAGGTAGCCATCACAACCAAGACTCTGCATAGAAGCAAAAGAGAACTAACTGGCAATGTGCACAGACTGGAAATGTGCACAGACTGGGAATGTGCGCAGTCTGGGAATGTGCACAGACTGGAAATGTGCATAGACTGGGAATGTGCTCTGAATTCTGCAGTAACATTTGTGCCATTGAATATTTAAATGTAAAAAAATATCTTAATTAACCATCTCAAATCAATCAAATCACTTAAATGTGGTACCCATTGACCTGTATATGCTATAAGAACCTTGAGTTTACCACTGACACACATATACCGTCATCTGTTGACTTGCATCTTATCGAGTAACAAACACATTTTAGCACATGTATGACATGTGGCAAAAACCAAAACAACCTGGTCACATTGCCACTATAGAGGTGTAGTTAAACGTGTGTCATTGTGCCTTATGTTACACAGTGTATTTGACTTCTCCCCCGTAATGATCGAGAGGCGTCCAGATTGACTCCCGGCCTCACTTCCAGGATGCAGTAGGGCCATGGATATCATGGCAGGTTAAGAGGACCCAACATTTAATGGGCGCCCTTGAATACGTAAAATTATTTATTTTATTGGGCGAGGGGCCTACAATTTTTAGCTACACCCCTGACTACAGTAAAGATTATTATTCTTGGTTTTGGGGGGGGGGGCTTTATGTAAAATTATAATAGTATGATTGGTTTTCACCATTTTCAAGTAAAGAAAAAAAAGATGTTAGATCAAAGGAAAAATAAAATTCAAACTCTATAATTTGCTTGGTGGGGATCGCCCACATAACACCATCAGAATTTCTCAGTACATCAAGTTGAGAAATTATGAATATCCTGAGTCACAAAACCCATATTTTCTTCTCAGTTATATACATATGATTGATGTATGAATGCTGGCAATAAGTAAACTGTAATTAGTACAATATTTCCAATAGATTTATTCATTTTCCCACATGTTGGCAAATTTTTGGTCAAAGAGAAAAAAACTTAAGACTTTAGACTTTGGCTCAGTCCTGCAGAATGTAATACAGATGCTGATAGGAAGAGTAGCATTACCCGAAGCCCAACCACTCGGACAGATTCACCAGTGTCCCCCAGAGGGGGAAAGTTCAGGTCCAGCAAGCAAAAATCCAGACCAAGATTTTGTTTCAATCAAATAGCTGAGTACTCTGTGGCTGTGACTCTTTATACTCAACTGGTCGGTTGAAGCAAAATCTTTGGCTGGATTTTTACTTTCTGGACCTGAACTTTCCACATACCAACAAGTGAGGATCATAATCTGTGACCAAGGTTAAGCAAACAAGTTAAGTAATCCACATTGGATTAGTGCTTTATGTAATTATATTTGTGATACCTTAATATGTAAGGAAACATATGTGGGCACAATACTCCCTGCACCTACACTTCACACTTACAAATCATAACAACTCCAGACTGAACAACAGATGCAGCACATAGGTAGGTAAGTATTAGCAATATGGCTTGCGGGTCCCTCACTTTCAGTTACTCAAGAAAGTTATATCCACAGCTCATGTACATGGAGAGGACTCTCACAGAGCATCAGGCCAGTGCCACACCTGCTCCATGCTTTATCATGCCTATTTTTGAATATCAGCAATACGTAGCCAAGTAAACCTACAGTGTCAATGATATATTTTTTAGTTCTAAAAGATACAAAGCAGGTAGAGTAGATGAATGCTAATAGGATCAAAGACAATAAACATCAATCAAAACTAATTTGAAACTGCCTGTCTCTGTGGCAGATGGCTTAAAATTATAATGATGGATTTAGAGTGTGGGTCTTTGAATGGTACCCAAATAAACAAAGCCTGTGGTGCCTATTGAACTGGGGGGTCAGGTCAGCCTCTGGAGGCTAGCAAAAGTATGTGACAAAGGCCCCAACCCAGGGGGTGCTGAAGAACTCAACAATCAGGGGGTTTGGAACTCAACAATTAGCCCAACTAACTTTATGTGCCTAGTAAAACCACTGTGGTATCCCCATAAAAATACGTAAGACCTAAGTTAGAAAAAAATGACATTTTCAATGTCACATGTAATGTTTTCAATTCCATAAACACTCCTCCAAATGCTCCAGTTGTAGTCTGTGATATTTCTTTTTCTTGTATTTAGTGGTAAAGCACAAGTGAGGATTCCAACGTTCTCCACCCCAGACAAAATAATCTGGAAGCACCAGATTCCAAAGAAGACATAGAAAATACAAACACATATTTAACTTGCTGCTAAACATCTGCCAAACAAAAGACACTGCAGCAAGAGTGTTGGGCGGCTAATGTCCGTGTTGAGTTTGTCACTGACAAGGAGATATCACTTTCACTCAAAGTGCCTGTGGGGACTTAAAGGTCCACCAGCAAGCTCTGAAAATTCAAATCCTTTTTCAATTCATCATTCAAGTTTTTGTTTGGATTTAAAGGGTTTGCTGCTCACTACAGCTGAAGTTCTTTTACCTTCTCAGACAGGCTCCTTCCTAGGGATTATTTATGACCCATTGTTTCAATTCTGTCTATTGTATTGGGTGATATCATAATAGAACACTACAATGACATCCACAGCCTGGCGTTCCATCTTCTCCAACCGACATGACTGCCATTATTTGTCAACATCAAGGGAGTTACCCGCTGAGCGAACGCCTGTGGACTGACTTAGTCATTTTCACATTCCTCTATTCAGAGACATATATTACCGCTAACACTTTTGCTTGAGGTCTACTTCTTAACTACTAAAAACTGTTACTAATCCTTTGATAATACAGTATATTAGTAAGTAAAAAGATTCACTTACAATGAAATTTTGAAATGCATTACAAATGTATCTTACTCCTGTCTCAGGAAGTATTTAGCAGTTTGTAAATGCTCAATTATACCTCAATTCAGAGTATACTTACTAACCCATTGTTTTATATTTGCAAATGATTTACAAGCTGTTTTGTAAATACTAGGAGCAAGATATGGCTGTAATATATTTCTAGATTTGTTTGTGAATGAATATTTCTGTCTATTAATAGAAGATCAAGTGTCAGTGTCATGTCTGAGTGTGAACCAGTAACCATCTGGGTAATTCCAGCTCCTCAGTAATTTCTAGGGCTCTGTCCCTCATCATTGGCTTCGGGAGTCTCTGGTAATCGACCTGAATTTCTTTTTCACCCGACCTTGTTGTCACTGTTCAATGAAAAATCCATTATTTCAGAAGTGTGAAAAAATGCATTTTCTCAGAAACTACTTTGCAAAATAAACCTAAAACAGTGTAATGAGACATCCTGAGTACTACAGACTAGCAGTACTAGTTCAAGATGGACGGTACTAATGTTCTAGATGGACTGAGGTGGATTGCTATCAGTGAACGCTTACTTACATGGTTTTCTTACTATGCATTCCCATGGCGCATGGTCAGTTCGAACCTCATCTCCCTGTTCACTGTATTCCAAGAACTTGGCAGGTTACCCACAGCTAGTCTAATTGTTTGGACTAATCTAAGCTTTGTCTTACTGTTTTAAATCAAAATCAGCTTATCAGCATATTGGCTAATATAGTCTAGGTTTTAAATCCATCTGGCAGGACATGCAAGCATCAGTAAAGTCATTTCAGTAGGAAGAGATGGACATAGAGTATTTTCATTGGACAACAACTATATGGAGGTCTCACAACAGACAGCAAAGCATGAATAGCATTTATCTCTCAAATTTTCAAACCAGCTTATCGTTTTTTGTACTATATCACAAACTAGCCATATGTACACCTTTTAACATAGGTTAAAAAGTTATTCATTCATTTTTAAAGTTGCATACTGCAGTGCAACTTAAATAGGGACATTTTTCCTAGCTGCATCTATAAAAGTTTACAACACAGGCTCCAGGAACAGAAAAAACAGACACCACCCCCTGAGGGTCAGGAGGGTTCAAAACAGGTCAAGTTGATAAATCACCAGCGTGAATCCCACAGAGGTACTTCCGCTGGTGAAAAGGCTCCGCTCATTGTTATTTGCTAGGGAAGAAAAGTGATGATGAAGGTACAATCAACTGTTTCGTAACACACCCTTTCATGGACTACAGACACTCTGACAAACACGATTTTCCATAACTGCTTTCACAGATGCGTGTCAACAAGTAAACTCTCCTTTCAGCAATAGGAGTCTAAAATGAATTCCAGAAAGAAATGGATTGTAATAATTCCTACTGTCAGGTGTTATCATCGGATAACTGATGGGTAATAAGACATTCTTTCATGCCTCCCCATGTAAGATTTCTCCTGCTGCAAGACAGAGTCTGCAAAGGCAGAGTCACATGACAACTGCTGAGAACAAAGCTTGAGCATAATAGAACCTTCCAGGCTGTCAACAAGTTTTAGTTTACAGCAAAAAGTAACTGAAGATAAGAGTCCAACCAAAGTTGCTCATAATCACTACAAATTATGGATTATGTGGATGTTCTGATCGAAATCATAGAAAATTCTTCTCATTCTACAGCAAACTTCTCTAGGCCTCAGAGAGCATGACCCCGCCAGGCCATTACTGCTCTCCTGTGTTCCGGAAATTTCCACGGCCCACAATGGTGAGATCACATAATGACAAGAAAAGTCACCAAAGCTGACGGCAAGCTGATCTTTTGTAGCTTTTAGCCTCTGAAAGGTTGACCTCAAAATTCTATGACCAATGGTGACTTTCTGTTATGATGATGCACAGGGATTTTAGGATCTGTAGCAGCTTGGATCGAAAACTGGTTAACTGATAGGAAGCAGCGAGTAGTTATTAGAGGC
>JAODLD010000008.1:13066676-13079098 GCA_026781065.1 Mormyrops boulengeri
CCCCCCCCCCCCCCCCCCCCCCCCCCCCCCCCCCCCCCCCCCCCCCCCCCCCCCCCCCCCCCCCCCCCGGCGCCCCCGCCCAGAGTCACATACAAATCAGAATACAGTCCGTTTTATGTAAGATACAAAAACATGCACTTTGGGGCCCTGCAGAGGGCTGTCGGAAAACAACTGTGTTACCGCCGCTGTCGCCTGGATACTAGCTCACTGGATGGGGAAAGTGTTTGACAGCAGCTCAAAGCAGTTAGCAGTGTTAGCATTCCATTGTGATACAGTGGAAGACTTTTTTCAACAGAGTAGAAGGATGGATTATGTTACAGGCAATGTCAGCCTCCTGGCCAGGTTTAACTCCAACAGCCTCATCTTACTAATTATTCAATTACATAATTTTCATCGTTTTGAGATTATCTAGGTATTGAAGTGCACATTTCTAAAAGTCACTCAGTCCATGGAATACAGTTTCGAGAAAATTTCCGTGGACTAAGTGAGTTTAGGAAATTAAACAAAATTATCTTGTTGGATTACATTGGGACTGAGTGAGTTTTGTTTTCCAGTACTGTAACATATGATTAGGAAGCCTGACTTTAGGCCACTGGCGGCCTCATCTCAAAAACAACAAAAAATGGACTGAGTTTTACAAAGTCAGGGGTGGTGTGGGGCTCAGTGGGCTAAGCCTCTGGGCCCATAATTAGAAGGTCACAGGTTCAAGCCTGAGCTCAGCATGTCTGCGGGTCCTTGAGCGGGGCCCTTCACCCCCAGCTCCCTGGGTGCTGCTGTGGGAGGCTGCCCTTCACGGCCAACGTTACTCTCTATGTGTGTGTCACGGGGAGCAAGAAGAAGTAGATTTCCCCACTGGGATCAATTCATTTTTCAAAGTAGCTCTTAAATGATCAATTTCCTTGACTTATGGAATAAATGGTGCAATTTTCAAACTCTTGTGTAAGACTATAAATCAGACCAATTCGAAGAGAAAGCTAGAGGAGCCTGACATGCTATCGAGGGGGAGGGACACGACATGAGCGCACTGACCGTCTGTGAACGGCTCCCACTGGTAGAGGCGACCCATGAAGGGACGGCTGTTGTACGAGGAACACTGCACCTCCCTGATGTGCCGGCCGGGTGGGGGGCAGGCCTGGGGGCGGGCAAACAGATAAGCAGCAGAAGCACATGTGACAATCCGCTGTTGACTGGATTTAGCAGAAGCGCTGGCTTTTAGCTTCCATGCCAAATCCATTCAAACAAATGACTTGTTTATAATGATGTTTTGTTTTGCAGACTTGAATCTTTGGAGGAGTTCCAAGACATCATGATAACCTGTAAGTATCCATTTCTGTTTGCATGGCACTCTTTGCTATCTTATCGTTACAATCTTTCAGGAAATGCTAAGATTTGGGGCTTACAAGCCAAGGCCTCATATAGTGGCCATCGGTATAATCATGGATGATGAGGTCCCCACTGAGGTCCCCACTGCTTTAGTCACAGCAAGAGTTGACCATTCTTCCCTTTGCTAGGGACTTAAGTCTTCAGTTCAATGTATTAATCCTCTTGTCTGATAAGTTGTAATAGTTCTGCCAACCTAGTTTCAGTCCCTAGTCTGTGTTTTATGTTAATTTTCCCCAAACAGCATCTCTGTTAGCTACAGTAAGTTACAATAACTTAGCTACAAAGAAAGCATCTTAGATGAAACTCAGTAATATTCCAAAACAGTGAGAATTAATCCTAAGCAACTACTCCTCAAATAAAGGCTAGCTGTAGGCTGAGTAAATGAATCGGAAAGGTATTCGGCACACAAGCTGCAGTCCTTACGTTGATATTACACATCCGGTGCAGCTTCTGGGCCCCAGGACAGGCAGCAGAAGGCAGTCCACTGCGGGTCACCGATGGGCCATTGTCGAGATAGGAGCCCAGCTGGGAGCTAGGCGCCTGGTAAGGTGAGGCCTCTGCTGGTCCCGCCATGGGCTGAGACCCAGTGGGCTGCTGCTGGGGGCTACTGAAATCACGGCTCTGGGTCTGCAGCGGGAAGCCCGACGACTGTCCCCGGTGTTGGGCCTTAGATTGGCGTCCTACTGAGGATCCCTGTCTCGTCCTGCGGTCCCGTGGACGGCTCTGCTGCTGGCCGGTGTCCGTCTGCAGCGGCATGACGTATGGCATCCGCCCGTAGCCGTACCTCCCCGGGACGATACGTTCATGACCCCCCCTGCACAGGAAGCATCCTGTTACGTCAAGTAACACACCGTCGACTTACAAATATTGGGGATGTTTCCACGAGTGTCTAATTCTCAACAAATAGAGGCACTTGCCATCCATTCTGCTCAGTTACTTTCACTCACACAAGGCAACCAGACAGAAAATGTCATAAAGGTCAAAGCTGATTTACATTATAAAAAGACTTTTATATTTGACTGTGCAATTAGCCAAGTGTGACAAAACAGCCCTCGAGCTGAATGGTATTTTCTGTACTGAATGCACTGGCTGCCATTTTTCAGACCTTACTTCCCCCAATTAAAATCCCATTAATCGGCTGTCAGAGCTTTTTATAAAGCACCTCTTTTCAATACTCTTGCTTGAAGGAGGCAGCAGCATGGGCGCAAACAGAGACACTGAGGCTATTTATCAACGAGACTTTAAACTGGGAAGGATCCAAAAGTGTGTTCCTGCAGTCTGCTCAGCATTCAAGTCAGCCTGTGACAGAAGCTGAACAAATCCCACATTCCCTTGCATGTGCAGTAGGAGGCGCCATAATAAAAAAGGGATTTCATCACCTGTGTCCAGGGCGGTGGTTTCTGGGGCCTTGTGGATGGCTCCCCATCGATCTGTGAGAACCAGCGCGTGTGTTATTGTGTGAATGCCATACTTGGTTGCGGTGCAGGGGGCCAGAAGGGTGTAACATGGGCACTACACTGCCAGGAGTCAGGGGGAGGGGGGCTTGCCCTGGGGGATGGTTGACTGGAGTGTCGTCAATCAGCAGGCATGAGCGAGTCTGTTCCTGCACCCCTCCCCCACAGGATCGTGAGCAGTCTCCCCACGGCCCCCAAGGGCCCCAGGAGCCTGAAACCCCCCCCTCCCTGGTTCCACGGTCCAGCTGGTACTCTGGCCTCGTAGGAACCTGCGAAGAGATGCAACTGCGAGTCAGTGCAAGTCCATGTAGAGCTGATACAACGCAGAGTGGCGTGTGAGCAAGACACTGCAATTCTTGCAGAGAAAGTAAGAGCAGGTGAGTCAGATAAAATCCATTACATGAGAGAATCAAATGCTGCTGTGAGACCATTCTGCAGCTAGTGGTTCCAGGCATATACCTCAGCAGTCAAGTACAGAGCAACAGGGCAATAGGCCAGTCCCTCCAGTCTTGGGGACTTTGATCTGTACAGCGTTTCCTTTTCAGATCACCTTCTTCTAGAAGTGAAAACAGACACCGTAGTGGATCTGATATCCAACTGAGGACAAGCCGTCCAAATCAGAAATTCTTCTCTGTCTGTGTTCTCTGTGTACTGAACAGATAGCTGTGCTGTTGGGTGACTGTAAAGGAATACGAGATGCAGGGTGGATTACAGTTGTTGGGGAGATATCTGCTTGTTATAAAGAAATACCTAGATATTCATAGTGTGCTCAAACCCCGCGCCTTTGTAAGCAGAGCCCTTAATCTCTTGGGTCAGATGTGGGTCAGACAGCCAGTTCAAGGAGAGATTCCTTTGATGGAAAAAAGTCACTCCAAAAGAAGAGGGGAAGCTTCAAGCAGTGCCAGGATTGGCCATTTGGAGCAAACGCCCACCCTCTTTTCCGGTTCTAACCTATCATCATCCTGGGAAAGTAGAGAGGGGTAGGGGAATGCCCTCCAAACAGCTGGCAGCACCTATCTTTGCACGACTCAGCATTTGGCCAAACCCACCAATGAGTGGACAGAATTAACCCTCAAGAACGTTTTAACTCGCAAAAGATCATAAAGCAGCAAAGACCAGTTATTTTGGGTACTGATTTTAAAACAAACTGGTGACCTTACAGGCAATGGAGGAACAAAGTGAGAATTAAGCCCCACAGCTGGATTTGCTCAGACTTGTTTGAGGGATGCTTTAATACCTCTGGATGAATGTCAAGTTCGATGGTATTTCCCCACCAAGCCCAAAACCAGGTACCTGGTCCTTGACTTGCTAACCAACTCAGTAGACCTAATGAATCAGGTGCATTAGGAAGTATGTCAGCTCATAAGCTAGAATACATTCCAGAGAGAATCCAACAACAACAAAGGGTAATCAAATTCACTGCAAAAGACTCAATTATGTCACAGGGACTGACAACATAATACTGCACCTTTTAACTGACCTCAGTTATTTCACAGCGACAGAAAAAATATCATAGTCCAGCTTTTATTATACCTCAGTCAAGCCAGAATCAGTGAAAACATCACACTGTACCTGAACATGTTCCACATACCTTCCTGTGAACTGTAATGTGCTGACACTCCAATAAGCTTGGCGACAGGAGCACCAGAAGCATAAGAGCTCTGTGGAGGATACCACATCGATGAGGTCATGCACATAGAATTATAGACGCAAAACAATAACAAGACGACGAAGAATTCCTGAATACTTTGTGGTAAACTTTGGAAAAAAACATGGTAAATGCCATAGTTACCAGCTTGAGTGAGTTTTACTTGCACAAAAATGTTCTGAGGGCAGAATAAAAAATGATTGGTTCAGAGAGATAACCAATCAGATTTTATAGGAGGTGGGTCCAAGCAGCTTGTGTGCTGAATACCTTTCCGACTCATTTACTCAGCATACAGACCAAGACATCTGACTGGTTGGTCCTGCCTCCTCTAGTTGTTTGGACCCACCTCCTCTATAATCTGATTGATTATCTCTCCAATCACTTCTCCTTCTGCCCTCAGAACATTTTTGTGTAAGTAAAACTCCTATGAGCTAAATGTCAAGCAGGGGTCCAGGGTCATTGACTGGAGGAACAGTAAAAGACACTTAAAAAACATGCAGATGTGACCAACTGAGGCTCATCCTCTCCTACCTCAGTGTCCACACAGAGATTTCTATCATTGCTTAAGGACACCAGGGACCAGCACCTGCAAGCATGGGGATTCTCACTTGAAAGGAGTGTCCTGGAATGCCAAAGAAATCATTACTGACTAAACTACCATTTTTAGTACATAGAAAAATCAACAGGAAAAAGGCACAGCTCAGTTAATCACATTCACTGTAACTGCATTTCACTGTATTTGCGTAACTACTGATTTATGTCACAGAAAGAGAGGCATTAAAAGGCAGTACTCAAAACGAGCAATAGAACAAGACTAGCAATTTTACACGAGTAGTAATTTAGTCATTCTCTGTGTATTTTTCCTATTTATAATATCAGGCTTCATTTAACTGTTATAATCACATAAATATGGGACAATAATGTGATTTGTATTTTCTCTTCATGCATTGTTATTGTTCAATGTTCATTGTACATCATCCTTACAGACATGTGGGAGGAGCCTAATAGGCTGTGTTACATTACTGTGTACAGAAACACTGTTAAAAGTAAACATTTACAGTATCTTTTTATAAAACCAATTAAGGTGTGTTACTGGATTAATTGCACACTTTAATAAACACTCCAGAAAACAGATTCTGATGTAAGCAGCAGAATCACAAACAATGTAGAACAATGAAATGTCAAGCCTTAAATCTGCCACATGGGTTTCCTCCATTAACAAACACAAACAGGACGTCAAACGATTACACTGGATTAACCGGCAGCTGTTGACTTGGAACGGTGCCACCATTTTTCTTGGGGGATAAAAGTGAACAAATCAGACTGAAATACGATCTTTAATCCAGACATTTTATAACAGAGAATACTGAATAGTGATACTTTATTGATCTCCATGGGGAAAATGTCTTTTCGGCATCTCTTCCTGTCTTGCTCCTTATGAGACACACACAGGAAGCTTGTGGGTCAGCCGGCATGTAGTAGCCCAGGAGCAACCAGGGGTTAAGGGTCTAAGTCAGGAGCCCATTGGTGGCTACTGGCCTCAGGATTTCAACTGGCAACTTTGCAATCACAGGTCCAAACTCACTGAGCCACACACCACTATGGGTGCCATGTTTAAGGGCTGTTCCTCTCGTACCATTTTTCCCCCTAACACATTATTTTGGCATCCCATATCACATAAAATGTCAACTCTGCAGTTTGATGGCACTGTGTGCCTTAGCAGGTTAGGGTGCTGAGCCTGTGATCGGAGGGTTGCTGGTTTAAATCCCCAGGTTAGTAAAGTGATTTGAGCATTGTGTCTGTGAGCAAAGATCTTAACCCCGAACTGCTCCAGGGACAGTGTGACCCTGCTTGCTCAAAAATGAATGTCGCTTTGGATACATGTCTTATAAATGAATGTAAATGCCTAAAGTTACATGTTGCTTAAATATTGTTAATGTGTACTAATTTAATGAATGTGTGGGTATGAAAAGCGTGCCTTTCACTTTTCCTCTGAATTAGTCATCCTAATTACTTTTATTCAATAACTAGCCATATTGGCTCCTTCTTCAGGCTTTACATTTCTAAAGGGCACCCTCCTAGTACAGAAACTGTGACCGACAGTCAAGAGCTACATTAAAATTTCCTATATCAAATTCAAGACAGAATAGAAACACCTTCTATGTCTCAACATTAACACGCCCATGATAGGGAATATGAAAAACTGAACACGTTATTAATCTATTTTGTTATATCACATTCCAGTTAACCACTGATTTCACAGAGATCTGCGATTTTAAGTCCAGGAAAGGATACACCCAGTCGTTTAATGAGCTAACTTTAGAAAATGCGCGCTTATTCACGTGATGCTATGCGTCATGTATCAGACTTTTTTTTCCCTAAATGAAACAACATGATGGTTTTTATTACAAAGCTACCTGGCCTGGCACACTCTGAATGCGAGAAGCCCATCACAGGGTATGATATTCAGTCACACAGTAGCACACCAAGGCCAATTTAATGGCACAAGTTTGGCTGAACTACATGTCATTAAAAGGTGGGAGGAGACCGCAGTAACCACAAAACGCCAACTGTGCGCAGTGTAGGGGCCAAATTTGAAAACACTACCCCATGGACGCGGGTAGATGCTGTGCCGCACATAATAACGCGTGAAAACGAAACCAGTGCAATTAACTGCGCCGTCATTATCTACTGCAGTTCTCGGGAAGCTGCGGGTATCGATTTCCTTGGTGCGTGTTATATGCATCATTCCCAATATATATTGAATGTCGCTTGCCCACTGGGCTGTACATTTCAGAGATTCGGACAACTTCAGAAAACTTCTGCAAAGTCAGTGCTAAAGCCGCACGGTTCCTGCTTCCGTGCGATAAACAATACGTTCAAGTGGGCAGAGAGCGAACGAAAGAGACTGGATTCGACACACAGGGAAATATGTATTGGACAAGGGACAGCGAGGTATCCTCACCTGTACCCAGAAAATGCAACTATTTAGTAGAAGTGTCGACTGACGGACCAATAGGCCTAGGGGTTATATGTTAGACTGTAGTGATCCTTTTAGAGAATACTTTCAATATCGCGAATAAGATATAATTCACATTCATTCGCGCTTTTGTTTATCCTATATATAAAGTGTGTGTATGTTTCCATTAACTAAGAAACTAATAGAACAAAGAACTCAGTTCACTGATTCCATACATATGACAAAATAATACTAACAACAAAAATTATACGCTTTATAATGAATCAGATTATTATCGGAGGAAAATCAAAGTGAACGAAAACTGTAAAAACCGCAGTACTTGGTCTTCAATAATAATAATAAAAAATAGTTATATATAAATTATAATTGCAATACCTTCCTGAACTGGATAGGTAGTGTAGATGTCTTCTTCAAGCCCCAGGTGGAAAAAGAAAATCGCACCGTCTTTCCGCGTGCAGTTAAATCCACCGAAGATGCGTGCAGTGTTTGCAAACTTTTTCCGAAATGAAATGTTAAAACTTAAACTTGCCACTGCGTGCTGCGCACACTGTACTGCTACAGTAGACTCGGTCGATCGGGTTCAGAGGAGCGCTTTGCTCAATACAGAAAAAGCATGGGAATCGCGGAAAGAAGCGGAGCTGTTGCGCCTCCTGTCTCTAAATCCGTTTCAGCCCCTTTGTGAGAGTAAGCGTGAGAAGGCCGCGGTTTCGAGTTTCTAAACAAAATATTCAGGCTGCATCTTTGATATAATATCCCTTTCAATCAGTCGGTATTGAGGGTCTCAGTATTTCTGATACTACCAACCAAATAAATACAATAAATTAAATTTCAATACGGGATAAGTGTTTGGCAGATGGTTGGATAAATATCAGTAGACTTGCCCAGGCGTATTTTTTACTACCCTGTTTCGGTCAAGAGTGTTAAATGGAGGCTAGCTGATCCCAGTGAACTCTCTTGGTTATTCCTGGAAATGTCTGGAAAATGGTGACTAGGTGAATGTGGTTTTGGAGCTACATGCAAAGAAACATGTTCCTTGGGTGGCCATCACCACAGGAAAATAAATATGACCGCAATATGACATATCTTCACGACAACAGACGATATACACATCACAACAGCAGTCAAGGTCAATGATCGTCTCTACCTGGTCACGACAGAAAATCAGGAGTCAAAGCAACTGGCAGATTATGGAAATTAAATCCATTAAAAATAATGCCTAATCACAGAAATCAGACACATTGCCTCAAGTGCTAGAAGCACTATGTTTCCAGTTTCCTCAACCCAACACAAGTTTCGTATTTACTCAAATACAAAACTATGTAATTCACCTTGGAGAAATACCTCACCTAAATAAAAAGTAACAAAAATATATGACCAGTAAAACACAACAATGGTATAAGAAACAGCAGCTGGTTACCATTAACTTCTCTTGGCTGTACCATAATGCTGAGCAGACTGTTACTTATCCAGAAACAGCCAAACAGTTGTCACAGCAAGCCTTGAATGGTCATGGAATTTCATATTCAGAACAGGGGTGTCAGAGGGCACCCCACTCATTGGAAAGCGGTCCCCCATCAGCTATATGGGAAACAATTCTGTTAAGCACAAAGCGATTGAATCACATTGTCACTATCGCTCAATCAGCTTTATTACAATAACAATAACAGTGCAGCACATTTTATGACGCCTGAGCATTCATTTTGGAAACAGGAGGAATCGTTTTTGACAGGCTAGAGTGAATAGTTTAAGCTGAGGAGAGACTTAAGCCTCAGATATGAAGCTTTTCTGGGTTCGAAGCACCATTGTCTATATTATGCTTTAATACAATAGCAGCAATGTCCAATACTCAGGCTGTCTCAGGAAGAGAGAAGATCAGTACACACTTCTTTCAATTTATTGTTACTGTCCGTGCTGCAATATTCATCCAAGCAGTGCAACACATGGAGTGCGCTGCTGTTCTCTCAGTTCTACCCACCGATGCCCAGCAAAGAACAAATGTTCAGGAAGGAGGTTTGTATGACAATTCAGTCACGCATCTCATATTTACACAGCTAATGTATTGTGTGACATCAATACCTGGAATTTTGTACCCAAATACCATTCCTAAAGCTCTGAGGCAAGAGCACTAGAAACTATCAGCTGTATTATCCCGGGAATAATGTGCTATGAACAGAGTCTCAAGTGGAACTTTTTTGGAGTCACATGGCCATTATGTCTGGTGAGCACAAAAGCCAGCAATGTTCCAGGGCAGCATGGTGGTGGTGATGTCATGGTTTCAGGATGCTTTGCTGCATCAGGACCTGGGTGACTTTCCATCACTGAAGAAACCGTAAATTGTGGTTGATGGTTCAACAGGAGAACAACATGCCATCCATCTATGAGCTGACGCAGGAAATGAAACAAGATAAAACACTAACAAGGCTATGTCAGAATAGCTGAAGGACAAGAAAATAAATGTTTTAGATTTTCCTTTTCAAATAAGATGTGGCAAGACCCGTAATAGGTGGATCACAATCATAAATCGGTTAATGTCACACAATTGTGCAGCAAGGAACAGGGCAAAATTATTGTATGACACTCAGATGACTAGTAACTGCAGGAGGTGACAGAGATTACTGCTGAAGGCGGTGTTATTGAGTGTAAGGGGACATTTGTCAATTTTGTGTTATTTCTTGACTCAATTTGCTTTCTACGACATATTAAATTTTGTTTGCTTTCAGTATACAAAAGTGCAGGTATCCATCTTCCAACCACTCATGTTGGCAAGGGTCCTGGAAGTCTTGGAGTTTGTTCCAGGCAGCACAGGGCACAAGGCTAGCAATCACAAACATGCGCAAGATATTACATGAAGGGGAAGTACCTTTTCATAGCAGTGTATATAATATTCAAACTCCACCACTGTTGTTGAAAACAGCAGTACACAGTGTACCGATGTGCCATTTGATATAGAAAAACAATGGTCTGTCCTTTGACTGTTGCAATTCGGCCAAAGACAGAACAACGAGTCTAAACTGAATTCATATTTCATCCCATCAGATACATCAGTGTTATTTATTAAAAGCATGAACTGAAAAAACAATCTTCCCATGAGTAGTTCTATAAATCCTACCCAGCCACAACAGTTATTCATGGGCCTGGCAGCTAGCTGTTTCATTGGTGCAGCACCCTGGACAACAACACGAATACCAAAGAGAAGCAGCAGGGATGGTTTGGGCTTGAAGCCGATACCATCACAGGCTTGTATATCAAAGGCTCCAGGTTCCAGCCCTAGAAAGTGCTCTTCTATAGTTCTCTTCAGCAGTACTCCAGTATTCTACATCAGCGTTTCCCAATCCGGTCCCCAGGGAGCACAGAGGGAGCAAAAACATGGACTGGCAGTGGGTCCCCGAGGACCGGATTGGCAAACACTGCTCTACATCAACAGTATTCCACGGCTCCCACAGGTCCACCACTTACACACAAATCAACAGCAGATATATGCTCATTAGCAATAAGTTAGCACCTTCAACAGCTCTCTGCCAGGCAATAAATAAGCTTCACAGTTTTACATGACCTTACAGAAGGATTTGAACATCTCAGCTGCCAAAAAACGTAGCATTTTAAATGGAGTGGCTGTAATAAATACAAACTTCTTAAAACATATGGATTATAAATCTAAAACCATTCTAGGTAGTTTGGAGACCCATAAACAGGCACAGTTGTAAACACAGGAGTTATTTCATTAAGTAAATGTTTATAGATGATTTATATAAAGCAAGCAGTTCTGATAACAGCACAAAACATGTGGAAGAACAAAATGGTATAATATGATTTAAACTTGCACATTATCTAGCTGCACAGCATTATGTCATTTAATGGTCACTAGTCTTAAACTTGCCATCAGGAGCATCCAGCTGGTTTTCTATCCTACCTGGTCTCTGATGAACCACACCTGATCTCAGGCAGATAGTAACTCATCAAGTAGGATAGATAACCTGCTGGATAATTGCACTCCAGGATCACGATTGCCTATCCCTGTTGTCTATGCATATTATCTTAGCACTGTCAGATACACAAGACCAGAAGAATGGACACATTTTGAGTCTATAAAACATCACACGTTGCTCTGCTTTGATGTTTGTTTCCAGCACTGAGGAGTAGAGCTAGCACACAATGGATTGGCTCAAAACAACACTGTATATCAGACCATAAAACATACCACTGTTACATGAATAGGGGTCTAAAATGTTGCTTGGGACCAGATGTGGATAGTTCATTTTCAGAAAGTAAAAATCCAGACCAAGATTTTTTTTTCATCCAGCCAGTTGAGTACTCAACTGGTTAGTTTAAACAAAATTTTCATTCGAAAAATTACTTTCTGAAAATCAACGCTCCACCTCTGCTTGGGACCCTTCAAAGCAAGGGTACCCAACTGGTCAATCACGGTGCATTTCCAGGTTGATTAAGAGATGATTAATGGATAATGCTTTATTTCATCAGTGGCCAATTAGTAGATTGCGGTTGCCAAAATATACTAAGGGGGGCCACCCCCACTTGGCAAAATATACCTATGAGACCTCCCAGTCAGCGGTAAAATATACTATAAAAGGTTGGGCACCCCTGCTATAAAGAGTTAAGAGGTATTATACGGACACGGTGACCATTCTGCAGGTTACAGACCACATATGTGAGCAGTTCTATTCTTTTTTTTAAATAGCTCCGTCTCACCTGAGGGCTTGTTCTTTCTCTGACGCCGTGAGGAATTTGGGGGATTAAGGAAGGCGCTACTCGCTGTCACTGCTGCCTACACTGCATAAGGCAGCAAAGTCAACTGATTTTAATTAATCTGTATCTATGACAGATAGTATGTGTTTCCCAAAGAAATGGAATGCAGTTGTTATGCTT
Source organism: Mormyrops boulengeri (assembly GCA_026781065.1). Classification (NCBI taxonomy): domain Eukaryota; kingdom Metazoa; phylum Chordata; class Actinopteri; order Osteoglossiformes; family Mormyridae; genus Mormyrops; species Mormyrops boulengeri. The sequence continues at coordinate 13,079,026 of JAODLD010000008.1, forward strand.
TGCAGTCCAGAAACATTCCTTGGCATCCACCCCTTCCAATTAGACTTTGAGACTCTTGTCAGGAGCAAAAAAT
>JAODLD010000008.1:13079118-13098913 GCA_026781065.1 Mormyrops boulengeri
GTGACATAAAGAGGATGGGGCATGTAAATGACGGTTTTAGCATGTAATGTTAGGGTAGGGGTATGATGGTCTTGGTTCGGTGGAGGTCAGTGATGGAATCAGGTCACTGTGCCTCAGTAAGCAGATCTGTTCAGTGCTTGTCTGTGGTGAATGTAGAGTCATTTTCATTGCCACTTTTGGAAGGGCTGGTGTTTGGAAATGGGAAGCAATTTGGAACATCGGGACAGCTTTGTTCACTTTTAATTTTCTGTAGTTTGTGTGACTGAAAAATCATTTGAAGCGGCACGAATGGAATTCTAATTTTATGTACTGCTTCCACTCTCAGAATACAGTGGCTCTCACATATACTTGTATGGCTGTGATGTAGAACCTCTGACCTCCTTTCCATCACATGGAATCTCGGACCAGGTATCCAATGCTGATGATGTTCTTCAGCTTTGTCCATTTGCTCACCATCAGGTTGCATTTAGACTTAGGTAGGAGTTTAGACTTCAGAGTCTAACGCAGTGTTTCATCACTAAATACAGTGCTGTGCAAAAGTGTTAGGCAGTCAAAAATGGTTAAGGCTATTTATCTGGGTAGTAAGTGTATATCTGCTCAGAAAAACAAAGTAACATTAGAACTTATCAGTAACACAACAAAAAAATAAACAAGAATTTCTTCTGTTTTCCAAAACGTTATTGATAATTTGTTGGATAGTTTTAAAAATACCGTTTTGGTTCTCAAAGCTCTCCCAGGGGGCACCTCAGCCATCATATTTATTTGTCAAACTTCACCACTAGCTCAATTAATTAATTAACCTAATTAGTTAAATAACTTAATGAGGTATTGTTTAGCCAAATAAGGCGAGGGCATAGTCGAGTAAAAAAAATACACAAGTGTGTTGGATGGTTGTTGCAAACAGTAGGGGGATTTTAGGAGAGTTTTTCAAATGTCTAAGCTGACACATTGACAGACAAATTATCATACTTTTACACCAAAATGAACATCATTTAAACATCATTTTCTTTGACTGCCTAAGACTTTTGCTCAGTACTGTAGGTAGATGACATGAGACTTGAAAATAGTGTTGACATGTTCTAACAATTCCCTATAACATTCATAAGAGAACGGATTAGCGTTTCCATTAGCAACACTGATGTGCTTTGTGTCATGCAGGAAAACAGACTGGACAAGTATAATGACTTTCGCTAATGCACAGCATAGCAGGGTACCCCCTACTGGAAATGTAGGTGATCCCTAAAGCAGTGCAAAGTGATTGAATGGGAGCAGTCGGTGCACTGCTATCCTGCAACAGAAGATGAAGACTCCTCTCACTGCCAGTGTGTAAGGCAGGGGGTGTTCCACTGGCTGACACAGAGATCTGGGGTAGATGGCCTTAATGTAAAATTCTGGAAATGCACCATAAATGGTTTCTGGGAGGACTGGGAGTCTGTCTGATTGGATGAATGATTATGTGCAAAAAAATCACCAATCAATATGAACCAAATACTCACTATCAGAAATTCATTAGTTCCAATTTCAAGTACAAAACATTACTGGGTAGCACTGGGTTAACCGAGAGTTCAAAATAAATCACATGCACCCTCAGGTTTAGAATACAGACGCTCCTCTACTTACGAACGTTCAACTCACGGACTTTCAGACATACAAACGAAGAGGACTGCAAGTCCAGATTGTGTTCACTGGGCTCCCGTTTCCTGTCCGCAACATCAAAAAAAATTTCGGCGCTCCAGTTCCGTCTAGTACGGCTTCTGGCTGCTACTCCCGCCGTACAGCAGTGTAGTGTGCGTACTCCCAGCATCCTAGTTCTTTGTACTTACATATACCCTTAAAATGATGTTGAATAACGTGAGTAGAGTAGAATTCGTGAGTAGAGGAGCGTCTGTATATTCTTCCTGTATCTAGTCCAGTGCTGCGTCTAATGGTGCTGCCCTCTTATGATGTAAAGGAGACATTGCAGTGTACTAGATTTAATGCAAACTGAATACACTTAGTACAATTACAGTTACAGAATCCTGCGTTTCCTGATTAAAGCCAAGGTGAGTTGGTAATAAGCCTCTATTATTAACAATGTCGTCCATTTGTTTTTCAGCTCAATTTATATCTGTGTGTAAGAATTAATATTGAGATTAGCCATAAAAAGTATAGAAGAGCTGTTCTCAACTCTTCCACAACAGTCAAGTGAATTAATTTTGTTCAAAGTCTAACTAAATTGTCCATGGCTGCTCCTGGTTTACAAAGAGCTGTAAGACCTGCAAATACACTAGTCAGCCAGAAGCAGGACCTAGACTGCCTGGTTTATAGCATCAGAGAACCTGTTTGCCAAAAATACAATCTACACATTCAGCATCACATTTCAACATCACCTCTGAGGTGGACCATTAAACTGGGACTCATTATAGCAGCTCATAGCTCATAACTAAGGCAGATGCTTCAGAAAAACACAGGCATTCAACAACTATTTTTAAAGATTGCAGACAGAGTCATTTAAGTTACTTTTAATTCATGGGAATGTATATTTTTGTACATTTTGGGGATAGATAGAATGGTTTTCAAGCCAACTAAAATGTTTATACTTTTGTAGTGCGGAAGGAGGTTCTGAGAAATAAATTCTGATGAATTATGAGAATTGGATTCTCCAGTGTTTCTGCTGTCCCTAGAAGAATACACCCGATCACATATCGTACTTACTTTCACGTATAAAGTATCCAAAACAAGAAAACAACAATTGCTAATGTATGCAGTTCAGCAATTGACAAATTCAAGTAAAGTTCAGTAAAGTTGGGTGACATGATCTATTTTAGCATACATAATATATTTTAGAAGAACTGGTTGAGTTGGAGGTGGATGGATTGGAGGTGTGGTTAAAGAGTGTGATCTACCCTGAAGATGTTGGTCCTCTCTGCTCAGTGGCCGTGAGAAAGTCTGCTGAGGCAAGCTTGCTGATAAGCAGGCAGGTCCTTCATCTTAATCACACAATCCTGCACCATCTCCGTTAAGAGGGAGGGCCACAGCCTCTGCAAAGAATCACCTTTCAGGCTGGTTTCAGACACCCTATGGACCAGCTCACGCAAGTACTGCTGGGCTATCGCAGTCTTCTCCCCTGACTCCACAGCACCCTCCTGTGGTAGAGCACAGAAAGAAGTATGCATAGAAATTTTCTGAAACAGGTTGGCAATGTGGTCCTAGCTGAGCTCTTAAGTCATAATATGTTGATCAAATGTGTCCCAAATTTAAATGATACCAAATCAGCTTAGGGCAAACTATAATTCTTCTATCATGTTAATTCAACCAGAAGAAAGTTGGGTTAAATTGATCAGCTGCATCTCAATACTGACTAATCAGCAATCCAGCAAAGACATATTTGCTCCACTTGGAAATGAAAGCCAGCTGACCCAGAGTAAGATGTTCACCTTGTTAGAGTTTTAAAGGCGTCAGCTCAGGGGCATTACAGAGTTATGGAATGTGGAGTCGGCTCTTGGGGATGTTTGGAGAGAGTGTGCTGATGGGACTTTTCTACTGCTTTGGTTCTCTTAAAGGAGCTTGACCCTTTTCTTCTTGATGAAGGTGTGCTCCAGTCACTGCCCCAAATCATGTCTTTCTCCTGTCCACTTGTTAAGTCTGACGTAACGCAAACGGTCCACACACACCACAGTGGAGGAACCGATTACATTACTCTTGCTATTCGGACAGGTTTACTGATGCATTGCCTCCAGTTTACAAATTGGCCTAATTTTGTGTATGGTTTTAATATTAAATAATCTCTAAGCTAATTCTGTTTTCCCTGCTGTACCAAAATTGCACCCAACTGTGAACCCAAAACCCAGGTTAGTACTGAACCGTGAATTTTGGGTACGGTTACATCCCAATATTAAACATGAAATATTGTGAAAATGGCAATTTAGTTTATGGAACCACTTCCTATTCTCTTTGTTGCATGGAAAGCGGTAGAAGTTATTCTTTGGTTTATTTTTGCTTCAGATCGAATACAACAAACACAACACTATGGTTTACTGGCTTGTAGTTGGCAGGCCACACGAACAGTATTATCATTTGATTCAAACGTCATGACTTAACAAGTGGATTGGAGCTACCAAGCTCCCAAGAGTGAAAATCCCAAAACCTGTTTGCCAGCAGAGCAGAGGCATCCATGACGGGAATGAGGGAAGTATTTTGGGAAGAGTTCCAAATCCCATTCACAATGAGATGGATAAGTGAAAGAGGAGAGTCTATGGTGTCCCCATGGGGGGGGGCTCCAGCCATTACAGCCCCTTCCAAGGCTCAAATTCCACAACTCTTGCTGGTGAGGACAGTCAGTTCTGGCAGCCTCAGTGCTGTGAGGCTAGATGCCAACTCAAAACAACTGATGTAATAGTACTGATGGGTGAACCTGGGACCCAGAAGATTCTGAATGGTGCACAACAGCTACAGGAGGCCTTTTCCAGAGAATGTTTTCATTACTTTGATAAACCACAGGTCTCTAGTGCTTAGTCCTTATGCTTAGCTTTTATAGTACCTGAGGATCGGGTTGAGTAACACTGGTCTATACGACTCGCTCTTCAAGGTCACAGTCTCCAGCTCTTTTTGGGGGATTCCCAGGTGCTCCTAAGCTAGCTGGGAGATATAACCCTCCCCAACATATTCTGGGTCTGCCCCAGGGGCCTCCAACCTATGGGACATTCCTGGAACAGCTCACTTAGAGACAGCCTTGTGAAATCCCTGAACCACCTCAGCGTGACTCTTGATCGGAAGAAGCAGTTACTCCAATTTAAGGTCTCCCAAGATCTCTTAAGTTCTTATCCTGGCAACCTTGCAGGAGAATCCTATTTCATCTGCTTGTTCTTTTGTTCACTTATAGGTATGTTTAATCTGTGATTTGTATCAACACATTAAATCAAGATTAACTTCAGTTTGACAGGCAGGGTTCTATGTGTTGAGGACCAGAGCTGTATGCTTCAGAATTATCATCATAATGCGGCATAGGGCTGCTCTTGTTTTAGCTACACCTTAAACTAAGGTGCAGTGAACCAAAGGTTTGATGCAACAGGGAGATCTGACCTCTGTGCCCTCGACAGGGCTGTCTTGGTGGGGGTAGCTGAGCAGGGCCTTCCCCAGGCTCTCGCCTAGCAGCTTGCTGGCCTCGCGCAGCTCCTCTGGTCTAAGCCCCGCCCTCTGGCCACGCCCCTCCAGGAGAAGCTGCAGCTGGTGCTTCCTGTAGCATGGAGGAGGATGAGGAGAGACAGGTCTCTTAGGTGAAAAAGGAAGTGTAAAGGTTGAAATTGTGAGTCCGCATTTGCAAATAAAAGGCTCAAATCTGCTTAATTGTTGGTTTTGACTGTGGGTAAAGTCTCGCGCTGTGGGAGATATTTACTTAAACATAGTCAAGCCTCAGGGAATCATGTTTAAATGACCCACCAGCACCAATTATCACGGCAGAAAAAGCAGTCTTAATTATGGCTAAAGCTTAAAAAAATCTTCAGCATCTACTCCACAGCATCAGTTATGGTCCACATCACAGCAGCTGCATTCACAGAAGATATTCCTGCAGGATGTGACATCCGATGGATGTATCCGATTCATCATGACTAATCAAGAGATACTGTACTGTTCCAACAGGTTCCAACAGCCGGTGTTAGATAAACCAATCAATCCAGCTCCAGCTGTAGGCTAAAATACCGGATGGGATTAGTTTGGGTAAGGAAGGAAATGCAAGGGAGGGGCTGACAGAGGCATGAAGCAGGGTTAGTGTGAGTCAGAAACACAAAGGGAGACCCCCTTTAAGCTGGAATGGGTGGAGTTAATGGAAAAATCCGCTATGGTAGTGTTAGGACATGGAAAAGTAAGCTGAGGGTTTCTAAGGAGGGACCCGCTGTAGTGTCTCAGATCACGGTACATGCAGCTGTAAAAACGGGTAAGAGCTGCTGTACAGCTAAGTGAGCGAATGTCAGTAACAAAGAGAGCAACTATCATAACCAATTTATCTTCCGAAATTGCTTATTCAAGGCAGGGTTACAGTGTCAGCCTGGAGCCCATCCCAGGCAGCACAAAAAAGTACAGCAGTTCACCAAACAGCATATTTTTGGATTGTGGGAGGAAACTGTGGTGTCTAGAAGAAACTCACTAAATCGCAGGGAAAAAAAGCAAGTTACACCCACACATGGAGCCACGAATGGGGTCTGAACTCCTGAACATGGTGCTATCATGCTACAGTTATTATTATTGTTGTTGTTGATGTTGTTTTTGATATACTGGGACTTGTTATCCAGTATGACTTGTGTTCTCTGTTACGACTGTATGGATGTTACAACAGTACAATGGGTAAGACTAGAGTAATTTCAGTACTACTGCGTTTCAATGCACTGACAGCGCCGGCATCTACAAGTAATGTGGATATAGCCAGAGCGCCAATTAACTCCCACCAACCACGTGACAGACGGACAGGCACCGCCTACCATCGGCTGCTTATTCTGAGGACAGCCAATACCACGCAGCGCATCTCGCCTGCCGGTCACTCGGCCTGTGTGGAGTACAAGCCGTCCCTCATCATCCAGAGCAGCATGTTAACGATTTCTCCGCGCATAGATGTCAGCCCAGGAGAGCTCTCACCTCTCACTCTCTTGGCTCACCTCATACAAATTCAACCCGGGGCCTAAGAATGTAGTTCATCTGTGTGCAGACGTGCCAGGTGACACCCCCGAGGGGAGCTCTCACCCAGGACTAACTAGATCGCACACCAAGGGGAATCTAACACCCAAGATTAACTTAGCTACACACTGACAATGAGAACTTAATTCTAAGACCCTATTCCTTTGCTACTGTAACAGCATAAAACAAATTAGATTCCATATTCTACAGCAAAAAAACAAGTCTTAACTTCTCTGAGTACTGGTGGTAAGAAGAAGGCAGTCTACAATGACAGACTGACCAAAGACCACTGCCGAAAACTCAAGCATTTCACAAGTGTGACCTGAATGAAAGGTTTAGCCTGTCAGTTTACCCACTTATATGTGCAACGACTACACCCTAGAGCCCTGTGCAGGTGTGGACTTGTTCACTGCATACATACATACATACCGGGCATACCTGGAACACACATGCCAGATATATACACCATAGAGAGAATCAGCCGTGTGACTGAAATGTGGCAAGTAGGAGTGACTTGCTAATACATCTTTGAATGAAGTTGCTTAAAACTACCTCAGTAGGATACTGAATTCTGTGAGAAAAAATATGCCACTAATTTGGACAATGATGCAATAATGTAATGTAACTGTAAGTCAAATATTTGAAAACAGAAAAATGCATCCACTCCTCTTTTAGATCTGTTCCAATGACCAAGTCATTATATGAAATGGTTGCTAAATGAAAATTACGGTAGCCTAGGAATGACCGTGACTGTGCTTACAACTTTATTTCAGCCTTTCATACTCAATTTCTTTTATTGTTCATGAAGGTGAACATTTTAAACAAAAATCTGTACATTCTAGTTAAAAAATTGCTCTCTCTCCGGGTGTGAGTTTTTGCCAGACTTACAAAATTTGGTCATAAACGCATGTGTTGATCAGAAAATTAATTTTTTATTACCGTCATATTTGCAAACTGTCGCTAAGCGAGTTTCAAACAATGTCAAAAATGCCTTTATACATCATTTTGTTGTACACACAAAATCATTTGCTTCATTCTAGAATAAATTATTCTTCATCTGTATTGTGTAGGTTTATCCAGAGCATCATGGCTTCTGCAGCTCGTGGTCCAATGCAAGAATCACCCATGGTGGATTATAAATGTTAAGCAAATCCAATATGAGCCAAGAGGATCTGTTTCTCATTGGTGATGTGGATGTTTCTCCTGCTTTGCTTCCATTTACGAATGAGATAAAAACTCATAATACGGAACCTTCTGGGAGTCAGCCACCAAAGTCAAAGGCAGAGGGTCATTTCTGTCAGGTGCAGACCAAGCTGGAAATCAGCTCCACCCAGTCAGAAAAATGTGACTATGGTCGAATTCGAGCAAGTCAAAACAACGCAGACAAATGGTGAATCTAAATCGCTGTGAGGTTTTCTGCTCAAAGCTATCGTGTTTTGCAATATCATTGTCCTCTTTCCCATGTCAAGAAATGCAAAACATTCTGTACAAAACAAAAAAGAAGGTCAGCTTCCATAGGCATTTTGTTAGTCAGCATGACGCTCTCCGAACTGCAGCCAAGGCCACTGTCATGGATGAGGCATGACCTGACTCAGGTCTTGTTGTTTTGATAGGGTTTTGTGCTTGCTCCCTTCGAGTGTGTAAGTGTTTCTGAGAAGCTCTCAGCCAGAGCCAGGGGTGTGCAGTGGTGCCAGGGAACACCCAAACCCTGAGGTGCTACCACTGTTTCCATGAACCCCTCCTCTTGGACCACAAGTGAACCACGAGGACCTTCTTTTGAACTCAACCTCCCTTTGTCAAGCATCCAAGTGAAACAAAAAGCTTCTTCAGTGGCCTCGTGCAGAGATGAGGGGTAATGGATGCACTGTTTGGGATTAGTGGATGGGGGAAGGTGGTCACCGGGGATTACCTGGGCTCCTCTGACAGCAGCAGAAGGCAGAAGCGGGGGGTTTCAGTGGCAGCAACGTGACCCAAGCTGCCAAAAAGCCTCTCTGCAGAAACCTTGTCTTCCATGGTCACCTATTGCATACACACACATACATGCATGCATAATGCTCATCTCCCTCTCTCTCTATTGACTTCCCACTTGAATCTTTAGTGCAACAATCCTAAAATAACCGGAAATCAAATGAAATTTCAGGCGGATTTAACTCTTACAAATGCATATGATTGTGACTTTGTGTGGCTGCATGTGTGTGCGTTGTATATGACATCATGCACAAACTGCTAACCTTTGGCAGGTACGGTTCTAGGTATCCTACCTCCCTACTATTGACCTTTTGCAGGTTGAGATGTTGGAGGCGATATATGAGGAACGAACGCCACAGCATCAGCCCGAGTACTGGATTGCCTTCAGGGTGGATGGTCAGCTGATTCAAGCGCCTTAGCTTAGTTAGGGCAGCTAGCTGTGGGAACCGGCTGATGTCTGTCTCCAGGAAAATCAGGTGCTGAAGTGAAGGTAGAGACCAGAATGAGATGCACACGTATGTATGAGCTGTAGTGAGGGCCTCCATAGCTGTGAGCACTCACCGACAAGTTGGGGAACTTCACCCGGACTCGAGGAAGCATCGGCACAATGGCGTTGAATGGGATGTAGCGGAAGGCAATGGTGGTGATGGTGTCGGAACACTGGGCACCCCAGGATCGATCCAGGGCCTCCAGGGCGCCCAGCCCAAATAGCCGCAGTGTGTCTCCGCTCAGCTCAGCCAGGTGTCTGTCTGATAGTGACAAACTCTGTGTGGTGCCACCACTGGTCTCCAGGGACCTGCAAAGTTCATACCAAGGTAGCCCACGGGATCCTTGAGCTAGAGTTCTATCAGGTTAATCAGGTTATCAGCAATCTGGAGGCCAACACTGTTGTCTAAGTGCTGCCTGATTCTAGATGGAAGTACCTTCTGCTGATATTATGAGAGTCGCAAACCTTGACTGCTGTCAGCAGGGGAGTATACAGGGGCGGGGACACTAGCCACAGCTGAAAGCTGATTGGCCCCCTGTGTGCCCCTCCCCCTCCACCATAAAAGATTAAAAAAATAGCACTTGTCCCTTCCTGGAGTTATCAGAAGGGTAGAATTGGTAACTGCTATTCACTGACACCAAAGAGTTTTATATCCAACAAATTAGTCTTCGCATTCTTACATCTCATTTAGGGAAACAGAAATAGATATTCAGATGGGAAGTCGGGCAATCCCAAGCTCTTTTGGGGAAATGTAACAAGAAGATAATTCGCTTGTCCATGTCTCCAGGGTATCTGGTTGAACAAGGTCGACAAAAGCACTTACAAGGAAAACGTTGTACCAGGCAACAAACCTGATCTCCTTGCTGCAGAGGAGGAACCTCTTCTTATCGCCAGAGTGCCTCTGAGCTAATCTAAGACTTCCCTGGTTACATGCTAAGAAAACAAAAGTGGGACGACTGAGAGCAACTGGATGCCTGTAATACTCTAATGCAAACTGCAAGGCGTCGCATTTTCCCTGGTAAAAAGATATGAGGCTTTGTACCACACAGAGAGGAAGCCGGGTGACTCTGTTCCAAGGTGAAGTAACAGGTGAGACAGAATACAGAGAGGCCACTAAGGCAATGCCAATATTCGGAGGCACAGGTGCGCTGAAAGAGGAGATGGACAGGTGGAGGCCCACAGAAATCGAAACTGGATGGGGTCCCAGTTTGCTTAGACTGTATGGAGTACACTAGGATAAGCATATAGGTGCTCCTCGACTTACCATGGGGCATTGTAAGCGGAATATGAATATGATGGATAGATAAATAACTAAATAACTACTGTCACTGAATAAGTAAATAAATAATTACTTTAACTAAATACCAGTAATCGAAAAGTAAATAAATAAATACAAGTTTATTTGATTAAACTCAAAAAAGCACTGTATGGTATCTTGTTATAAACACTGTATGAGATGTTCACGCTCATGATCACTAGATATCAAGTACAAGATTTGAAGTGTGGCGGTGTGGATGCTGCCATCACCTGGCATCAGTAGAAAGTATTGTATGGTATATCGCTGGCCCAGGAACAGATCAAAACTCAAAGCCTGATGGCTACTGAATTTGCATCGCTATCGCCCAATATATTGTAAGTCAAAATATTGGAAGTCGAACCATCGTAAAGTGAGCATCATCATATAAGGTCGAATACCCTTAAAAAAATAACCAAAATATAATTTCAATATACTTTAATTGAATTAACAGCAGCATCTAATCAAAACAGATCAGGGTCCTTTGGTTTGGTTAGAACTTGACCTTGGGCAGCTTGGAGACCATGTGCTAGAGCACTAAATGTTTATTGAAATCATCTTTCATCGACTCTCTTGGTAATATCACCATATGACAACAATAGAATTATCTCCATCGCTTAAGGGTGTTTGTAACATACTGTATGTAACTATTCCTGGGAAAAGTTTTAATGACACAAAGCATTCGACCCAAAGCTGAGGTCATATTTTAGGGGACCAGCTGCCTCTGACATTATGGGGTCATACAGAAGTGGATTCAGCTGGCCACTGCAATATCTAACCCAGTTTCTTAAAGCTTGTGTCTCCAGGCACCAGTGCTCTGGGATAACGGGCTGGCTGGTGATAGGTAAGCACCCCACAACCAGCACCTAATTTGGCCAGCGAGGGTCTAAATCAACTGACTCCGGATGGAGAATTAGCTCCTGGCAGTGGGCCGGCGTCCAGGGAGCGACACACAATTCGGTTTTCTGCTGACATGGACGCCTGCCACCGCCACATTTGCACATGTCTCACTCATTGTCTGCTGTAATCTCACTTGAGAGACAGCCGGGCCCCTCTTGGAGTATGAACAAAACCCAAGAAATGTAGCCTAGTAGGCGCTCAAAATGAACGCTAACGGTAAAAAAAAACAACATCTGGCGCTGATATAAAGGCAGCATTATTTCACTGGCATAAAGAACTTAGTATTTACTGAACTCAGCGTACAAACAGGCTCAATTTTTTATTACAGGCCCTGCAACAAACTTTCAGGTCACACTGTGACTTGATAAATATGCTGCGACGTGTTTTTAAGCCTGAAAGTTTCCCAGGCCTAGCAAAGCAATAGAAGCCTGTGCTAGATCATCACAGATGGGCTTCTGAGGAATGTCACAAACTTCTTCCCGAATATTTGTCAGTAATCGATAATATACATATACATCTCGCTGCAGGTGCCCCTGCATGTGTCCCTGCAATCCTCCCTTTTCCGTTCAGGTAAACACCCTTCTGGGGGATTTCTGGAGGAAGGATTTGTACTTTTTCTTGAGGAGTGTTCTCCCGCAGTTACCGCTGGGACTTCTCTGATGTAGCGTTTCAGACTGCGATTTCTCTGCATGCCTGAAAACTTCTTTTCATCCGTCACCTTGGTAACACTTGAGATCTACGTCTGTATGGCAGTCCACCTGCTTGCTGCCTCAGTCCTAGGTGTTCTTATGGATTATATATAAATAGCTCTGTGGAACTGTTATCTCCACATGCTCCTATTTGGCAATAAATCACCCCCCCCCCCCCCCAAAAAAAAGAAGGAGCACAATAAGTCTCTTCTCTCAGGCTCAGAAGTCGTTCGCCTATCCTTGCGTGTTTCTAGTGTTCTTGCGTGAGCAGAGCAGCCCAGACGCATGTCAGCTTGGGATGCGTTTGAAATTGCGGGAGTACCATCTACCAGGCGGCAGAAAGTACATTTGCAGTTCCTCTATTGTCGGGGAGGTAGTGACACTGGCATTCGGGAGATACGTCCCATTTTGCAAATATCTACTGGCTTGATGCTGGCTCACTGTCCCCCAGTGCTTCCTGAACTCTGGAGAGGCTCAAAGAGGCAGAACAGCAGCAGTAAAGAAAAAGCTCTCCCCTGACTCCTGCCTCTTTCCTCCTAAATAGATGGAAAACAGCTGGACGATTGTGTCTACAGGCCAAAGGGACTTCCAGCGGGTTAATCTGCTCACCTCTAATCCAAATATAGACACCTCCTCAAATTCAATATCTCTCTCTATCATATAGTCTTCAGAACACTCACTTGGAAGCTGAAATGCCATCGTAGAAATTTATGTAGCCTCAAACTACATATTATGTTGCCTGAGCAGAAAAATAACTCAGGTTCATAGATCAAGAATAGATTTATGTAACCAGAAGTATCTGTTCTCACAGTTGAGGTACAATGGCATGAAGTCAGCCAAGTGTCATTCCATAATTATGGGGAAAGATGGTGGTAAAATATGGTAATAACGTAAAACAATAAGATCAGGCTTTGATTTCATTTGAATATGGAGACACTGAAGCGACTTTGGTAATGTAATAGTTTATTTAAAGGTGCGGCAAAAGTGTTGTAGTTGAGTGTTGAGGTTCTGTGGATGTCTGTAGTGAAGACGGACACAGGAACACTGTTCCGCCTCAATGCAGAAAGCGACGCCTTTTATGAGAGTGACAGTTTTACTCTGCCTTGTTACCCATGTAACGATGGATCATGGCCCGTCTGAGCGCTTCACTCAGAGAAAGCAGACCTGCTGCCAAAAGGGCCAATCGAAAACAGATGTGCGAGGAGCACAACGCCGTCTCGGCTGCCGGCTGAAAGGTTCGTGTTTCTCCTTTTGCGGGTCTGGGCTGACCTGCGACCGACCAACCGTGACGCTAGAAAGACCTGTATCTTTCACTGTCAGAGGTTAATCTACTGAAATGTTTTCTTTTGTGGGTTTTTTAAATTTCATAGATCCTCCATTTACTACAACATGCGACCATTTATGTTAAGGTAAGGCCCTCCTTGTAGGACTAGAATTGAGAAGGTCAGGATAAGGCAAGGTCAAGGATATGAACACTGAAATGCCAAAGCAGGACATGAAGAGCTAATTCTTAGAGAAGTCGTGCACGGGTCAGTCCTGCCAGTCCTACTGCATCACAAGATCTGATCTACCTTCTTTTTAATGTTTCAGACAAGTAAGGTGAGAATTGTGTAAGGTTGTGATATGTAAAATAACTCGCCCCTTGGGGTGGTATGTGGCTCTGCAACCTAGGCATTTGTGGCAAAAACTGGAAGGTGTCTGGTTCAAATCCTCTAGCTAGCAAAGTGATATCACCATTAGGTGCCTGTGCAAAGCCCTTAATCCAAATTGCTATTCTGATCCTCACTTGTACGTCACTTTAGACTGTCAAATGGTAGCTCAGTGAAACATAGATATGTTTTCTCCACAACAACAGACAGAGCTGACATGTGTTCCGTCGTCCCACGCGTGAGTGCAGTAGGACATACCTGGCCTCCCCTTGACTGCTGAATAACTTGTCACATGGGGTTTGCGGTCTTTGTTCCCCTGTGGTCCTTCAAGCACACTGCCAATAATTAATAATAATAATAATAATAATAATAATTGATACTTTATTGATTGTGTTTATGCCTCCCTCAACTTGCTCTTTGTAGAGTAAGCTGTATGTGAAGGGCAGCCACCTGTCTGTGTGCCCAGGGAGCTGGGGGTTAAGGGTCTTGCTCAAGGACCTAAAGATGAGCCGAGGCTGGGAACGAACTGGCAACTTTCTGATTACAGGCACACAGGCTTAGCCCACTGAGCCACACGCTGCCCCCCAATGTTTAGCTGCCTGTGGAGAATTTTAGTAAAAGAAGTTGACCTGCCATACTTGTGTCTCCGTAGTCCACACAGTTGCCAATACAATATGTACCATACGTACCTAAGTTCTTGCAGGTGACGTAGGTCACCGTCCTGTGCAGAGCTGGCCTTCTCTGGGCAGACCTCCCTAGTCCCAACCTTGAGGTCCTCCCAGTATCGCGCAGCATTCTGGATGGCTAGGCGCCGTTTCTCCTGCTCCCATTGCACAAACAGACAGGTATAGGGAGCACACATTAGCACTGGGCTTCAGACAAGATAAAACGGGCCGCCCGTCTTGGAGCTGTGGATTGCTTTCCTTTGTAGCAAAGCTAAAATGATACTTTAGCTCTAACACACCATGACAAACATACACATCAGACTTGTAGCCAATACCTGCTGGAGAGCTGTGGTTATATTCAGTTTAAAAAAAAAAAAAAAAAAAAAAAAAAAAAAAAAAAAAAAAGCAGGGCAACTTAAATATAATATAATTCAGATCAGTTAATACTAAGCTGCAGTACACAACTGCTGCATGACAAGATAAAACGGGTTGGGCATGTTTCATTTGAAACAGAGGTGCAACTGACACTACTGAAATGTCCAGCACTGTAACACTAAACGAATATATATCTAATAATGAATAATCAGTCACTCGCTTACAAATGGTATAAAAGTTAATAAGTGCTGAACCAAGAAAACCAATTTGATCATCAAAGCTCTCAAACGTGCTTCATCCACAGACAGATAGACAGGTAAAATATACTGGTAATTAAAGACTGTTTCATTCATAACGGTTTAAACTTTACATTTTAACCATTATATCTAAAACGGTTTGATGGTAAAACAGCAGAGCTCCTCCATAACATTAACAGACACACTGCTATCATGCTACTAGCAGCACTTTGCAAGGACATCATATTTAACATCTATTTAACAGGCGATTTACAATCTTAACCCTAATAAACCTTGCAGTTTATAATGTTTATGCACCCGCTGGCTTTTTCACCCGTTACTATAGATATGGTTTATCTTCAGTATATCTCATAATGTTTTTTTTTTTTTTACACCAGTTCTGACAGCTTCCTGCAGTGTGGCGCAAAATCTCTGTGTCCAGAAGTGAAGCAAAACCATAATATCTATTCCACCCCCCCAGAAGAAAACGAACAGCTTCTCTGCACAGATGAAAAGACATTTGGCGCCTCTCAAAACAAAACGGCCAGCCAAGCCATGGAATACCAGCAGTCTCTTAGCTCACGCTGCGATCAACAGCTAGGATGCTGGCAGGCTTCCACACACGCCCAGGAGCTTAGTGCGCTGAAGAAGTTCCTATTTTTCTTCTTTGCTGTGTATCACAATACACAGGACTGCGTCGCTTGCTGGAATAGATACCGATAAATGCTAATCTGTGAGCTGATATCACATTGGATGTGGGTCCGTCTGGCCTTATCACACACGCAATGAAGCCGACAACACATGCTAAGTGCTTCTGGTGTGATGGAATTGAATTTGACACTCAAAAACCCCCGGTCTGCTCTCGTTACAGCATTAGCAGCACTGGGATCAGTTACATGTTACGGTGCATACAGAATATAATGAAGGGAAACCAAATTTTAATTTTTTTAAAAAAAAAAAAAAAAAAAAAACAGTGGAAAGATCATAAACACAGAAGCAGTATCGAAAGTAAAGGGCATTCTCAAGATCCATTTTCTTCAAGTGAAATGCATGAAGAATTGGATTTAAAATGTTGAAAATGACTTGGACTCTTTTGCAACTTTCCACAACTTCCCTGTCTCCCGAGGAACTTGGATGTCATACTTCACGATGGAATGATGGCCAAGAAATGGGAGCACTGAAATATTTCTCACTATTTAGCAAAGTAATTGACTTTTAGGCACTTCGCGGAAAGGCACGGTCCCTCGTACGAATCGGACCGGCAAACTCCGGTATCCGTGAACTGCCACGCTGCCAAGCTGCTTGCTCAACTAAAACAGAGAAAGACAAAAATCTTCTCATAAACATCTTAATTCATTATGCCGCTGCACGTTCATGCCTGCAGAACAGATAAATATGTATGGCCAGTTCATTAGCTCCATGGGCCGTTGTAGCAGCACACTCTGGGAGAAACAAAGCCTCCTTCAGTCTTTCACCTCCCTTGACTTGCTACAAGTTTATCTCGGTCTCATCGGGGCATCTGACTCATGCATCATTCTTTCTTGCTGCAGAAAGCTTTGCATGGAACAGGGCAGCCTTTCTAATTCAGAAATCTCCTTATGTACTCTGATCGCTCACCTCCTGCTTTCCTGAGGCTGTCTTGACTGTGGCTGATTGGTAACTATAGCAGCAGCATCCTTCCTCCGCTGGACTTTTAGTTACGGCTAAATCATATTCTGTGTGTCTAACCGAAACACTTCCCAGCAGCGAACAGTTCCCTCTCTCTCAGTCTCTTCCTTTCATCTTCACATAATATAAAAACCTAAAATCACTGGATGTAGTATTCACAGATAATGTGCACAGATTTGTCTGCAAAATTACCCAACATCAAACGTCCAACAAAAAAGCAGCAGTCAGCTTAGATGTGCAACATAGTCAATTTGTTAAACAATCCCTGTAGATGAAAAGGAGCAGAGTAATATGAGTAGATAAGATGGCACAGACTCACGGTACCTTTTGTACAGCCAGCCTGAGACTCTCTCGCTTTCTTTCCTCATCTTTCCGGGCCAAAAAACAGGCCAAGCGCCTGTCCTCATCCTGAAACACAAGGCGGTCATCAGTACAAGCCTTCAGGGCCCCTTGCGAGAGAAACGCCTGCAGTGTGACCCTGGTGTGTTACCATGGAGAGGGACGCAAGTGACAGATGACTGTGTAAAGTGCCATTGGTCCATCATGTGTGAGACATGTGTGATATTCAGATTTCCACATTCATCCAAGTTCTACTTTCAATAAACAGAGAGTCCCTTAACCATTACATTTTCATCTCTTTATTTTCATTCCCTGATGATTTCTTAAAAATATTAAACCACTAATGAATTCATTTTCATCCATTAGTCCATCTTCCAACCCCTCATCCAGTGCAGGGTACCACAGACAGCAGGCAGTGGATATTTAAAAGGCTTCCTGGAGTTCAGTTCAAATGGGGCACTCTTGCGTAACACTGGCGTTTCCGTTCAGAGTCCAGATCTTTTTTTACACACGATTAACCACGTGTTACTTTTGCCCCCTGCGACAGCTGCGATCTTGATCCGGCAAAGTGCCACGTCACATACCAAACCACGTGCTGCACCTTTCAGATCAAACCAGAACTTGGCCAAACTCACTTCATCTCTAATTTAGCATGATGTAAGACTTCTCACGACACCTGTCTGTTCCACCAATTCAAATCAACTTAACTTGTCAAGTACGTTACAATGCACTCGTACTCTTTTTTGCTGCTCAACATAAAAGCATGACACGTACAGCAAAAATACTCACACTATAACAAATGTCGACAATACGGTATACTTCCATTCCAAATGTGTGCAAAGTCTATAAAAATACACACAAAATGCAGAAACCTAGCAATAAGAGCTGTCCAAAAAGCAATCCCTAATGATCTGGTAGAAGGATAAGGTGTTTTTAGGCTGCGTTATCGATCAGAAAGAAGAATTTTAAAGTCACATGTTCAGGTTTTAATGCACTTTTCAGAAATAACACTTTGGAACAGGTGGCTGCCTTGGGTGGGAGGGTCAGCAGACCTCTTCCTTGCCCTGGACGTTCTCAGTGGAGGGAGGGGTGCAGATTCGATGAACATTGTAATTTGCATTTGGCATATACAGCACCCGATCAGACATTGGTGTACGAGGTGATGATGCTGTCACTGATGACTACACGGTATTGCACCAAAATGCGTTTGTTGTGTTCATTTATCTTCACCTGGCACCAATCACATGCGCAGCTGCATTTTCTTTCTGGTGGATGCGATTCTCTCATCCTGTTTTAGTGTGTTGAAGATGGTGGTCCCCAGGAATCTGAAAGGCTCAACTATCCTGGCAGAAACCTCTTTCATTTTTCTGATAATAGGCGAATGGGGGTATTTCCACACATACATTTTCTAGAACCTCCTATTCAATTCAAGGTCAGTCTGAGTGTGCAGTCTATCCCAGGAGACATTATGGATAAGATACCAGCCCTTCAGATTCACTCATGCACACCCACACACAGAGCTAGCCTCTGAGCTACCAGGCCAAAAGATATCCATAATTTCTACTGTTTGACGCTATTGAACTGTAGGATGTGGTGCACCCAGGTCATACAGAGTAGGTGAGAGAGCATGCAATTTTGGGTGCACCAGTGCAAAGACTAAGGGCCAGATTTACTAACGGCCTGTGCCAATGCCAACCCTCTTTTGGAGTTAAAATAGTACTGTAGGGATTACTAAAGATGCACAGTGAAAAGATAGCTGTGGAAAGACATTGACACAGTTAATTTTGTGACTGCATTTGCAGGAGTTACCTTTCAAAGTACAAAATTTGGGGCAGGAGAGTACTTAAATGACTTAAATGCAGCGGGCTGTACAACAGTTTGCAGTAGGCAATTTACTGCAAATTGCACCATCATATAATGCTGAAAAAAGGCATGTGTTATTTTGCGCTGCCCTTGGTAGACTGGATTGGTCAATATTTAAAAGAATCGTTTGTGTCTGTGTTCATAAACTTGCGCATTTTTAGTAGATCACCCACAGAACTGACCACTCTCATGGGTGCCTTTTTTGATGGTGCCCTGATCCTGATTCGCCCTGTTTTTAAATCTGACCCTAAGGTAGCTGGAAAGGTGGGAGCTGCACATTCTGCCTGGTATGGACTGAAGATAATAAAAATTATGGAAGATCTCAAGCAGGCAGAAACACTGTACTGTTCCAAAACCTGAGTGAATATAGCTATAAAGACTGGGACTGGTCTGTGCTGTGTTTTAGCGTGGGAGGGGAGACTAGATCAGCTCCAGCTGCTTGCCTGCTGGTTTGTATCTTTTAGAGCCTGCAGGCCCCCCTGTATGATAAAAGAATCGGTGCGAATTCGTTCTGAGTCAGCCAATGCATGCTTGAGAAGGGGAGGTGGAAGGTAGCAGGTCTGTTGGAAAGATGAGTGGTGGGGTTTTGAAAGTCCCAGTTCACGATGGCCCACTGGGTTTCAAATGTACCTAACAGAACTTGTTAGGTGTAGGTAGGTCACCATTTACACAAGAGTCTTGTTTTTAATTAGCGGTGGTTTGATAGCCCTTCCAGACTGTGGAACAGTTGTTATTGGCAAACTTTTTTTCCAGGATACTCTATTTTTTGGATGCCCTTATCATACTGCCAGTTTGATTTCTGGTCCATTAGTAACTTTCCCGCTGATTGTTCCTGTGGATCTGGTACTTCATTATTCATAGGGGTCTCTAAGCTTTGTGCTTAATCTTGGCGGTTTGTCACTGGGGTTCCAACAGGAATACGGGTTTCTTCATGTAAATCAATGTGTGTATTTCTTAAAACTTTAAATTGAAGTTCAGTGAATTTGGCACAATTCAGCTAACACTTTGAACAAA
>JAODLD010000008.1:13103262-13121721 GCA_026781065.1 Mormyrops boulengeri
AGCTTCCTCAAAGAACTCAAGTAAATTAGTTAGACAGGATCTACCTTTCCTAAATCCATGTTGGCTATCCCTCAGAAAAACAAATGATTCACAAATGATTCAACATGTTCAACAAATAAACAAACAAACAAGCAGACAAACAACAAACAAAGACATACAGCATATTCTGACTTAAAAATAAATAAAAAGCTGGAAACTAAAATTAACAAAAACCATTATAAAAAAAATCAGCAGAAATGAGTTGTTCTGAAGTCAGGACTGAATAAAGTCTTGAATTAGGCACTGAGAGCAGATAAATGTATGCGGCCAAGTACAGGTCATCAGATGATTCAGTGAGTGCTTAACACAATACTTCTGCTGACAGTCGAATGGCAATAACAATGCTGTAAAGTAGCCTGTCAGAACGAGTCAACAGTACAGTAAACATTCACATTAATCCATCTTCAATCCATTGAGTTCAATGGGTTTAAAAATTATAATCTTTACCTCTCTGCCTCTGATATAAATTGCTTCAGGATAGCTGTCGTGAACTCAAGTTTTAACTTTTGCTAAAAAGCACTCCGGACACCCTATGGAGAAAATTCCAAAGGCAAATGAGTGGTGTTGGAGCAAGATCACAACAAAAGCACAATAAAATGTGGCAGGCACAGGAGGTAGTGGTTACGGTCTGCTCTTTGTGGGGGGTGGAGGGGCGGGGGGCTTCCGCACCCACATTGGACCAGACCCAAATTTGTGCATACCTCCTCCAGCCACCTCAATTTGAAACAGCGAACTCAACAAGGCACCACTAGGGCGGAAAACTTCAAAGGGCCATGCTGGGCACAAAATAGGCACCCCTGCTATGTGAGTCTCATAAAAATCCCACTGCACCAGTAGGCACCGCGCTTAGAACTGGAACCATGACCTGAAAGTTGTATGTTCCAATCCAGGGGCCTATGATGGAATACGTTTACTGCACCACCATTATGGCTACTTCTTCAGTAAATTAGTGGCGTGGTCTGAACAGGTTGAGGAATGATGCTGATTCTGAGTTCAACTAGTAGAACCCTATTTATTGAATATCCTTGTTTTTCCAAGATGACAACCTTAACTGTGTAACTAGAGCCTGGAACTTTCTTAATGGGTTACGTTTCCACGAATACTTTAAAGGTCACACAGAATGAGAACAAGAAGCTATTAATGCATCACAGCACAAAGCATGTAAAAAGAAACCCTGATGGGAAGACAAAGCCACAGCAGACTGCGTTTTAAGCAGCCTGGACACCCTGTCTGGTCATGATGCAGTTCATTGCGTTTTACTTGCCCTAATTATCTTTCCTTGCTAGATAAATAATGCCTTCTGAATGCAGACTGTTTAATAAAGAGAGCTGAAGTGTCCACTCATCATGTGGCCTTTGTCAGGCTTTGTCAGTTGCTTCCACACTTTTTACGTTACATTTTTTTAGGTCCCTGCCCCAATTAAGGAGGTACGAAAAGCAAACCCACAGTTACAGCAAGCAGTAATTATGCTTTTATGTGTAGGAAACCAGCCTGTGAAGATAGACACTAAATGTTCCTTCAGCTTCTCTTGATTGCCACAACGACGACGACGACATCGGCCAACGTGCTAACATACCAAACAGTCAACAGGTGAGCTGGTCTTTTAGCCCCAGAAGCAGACCGGAGTCCCTCCCCAGGGCTGCTCATGCCAAAGTCTCATGCTGGCGTTTGGGTGTGCCTCCTGGTCAGGTATGCCGGTTCGGCTAACGGCTGTGAGGGGGAGAGTCACGCACCTCGTTCCTGACTTCAGTCACACACCAGGCGCTTGTCAGTACCATTTAATCATTACCTAGTGACACGACAGCTCCACCTACAAACCCCTACCCCACCACAGGCATGTTATTTAGCTCTCACTCTTATGCCGTAAACAAAACTCACATGCAATGCACAACAAAGCATTCCATCATTTCTGTCCTACAGGAAATGTTCCCTCCATGTTAGCAGACCAGAAACTGCCTGTAGCCTCTTTCCCTACAACATGTCAATGTCAACTTTTTTTTTCCTTTAGTCACTCTTCCAAAAACCCACTTTATACCTCACAAGTACAAAAAGTAAAACATTTTAAAAGTGTATGAGGATTTCTGTCCATGCAACCCAAAAAAAACTGGCAGCACTACTGTGTAACGAGAGATGAGACAGAAAGAAGCTTCAGATATTTCCTTCCACGGAATGTTATACAAAATATCACACCCTATTCGTAGAGGTGGAGGACTTTACAGGGAATACATGCAGGAGTTATACTCACCCTCATATACTCACCCTGCACTTTATTACAAGGCACTACAGCGATCATCTCCAAGATACTCAGTCAGAAATGAGCTGATGTTTGCACACAGAGAGTCATGGTGTCAACACTTCCACTCCATAAAATAATTTAAGAAAACAGAGTCACTCTGTTCTTCCACACACAAAACCTGAGACCAAGTCTGCCATCTCAATTTGCGTGTTCCTTTTGATTTTATCTTTAGGGAGAAGAAAAGAGCGGAAATATCCAACACTGTGAACTTAAACAAACCGCAGAGAAACAGCGTAACCAAGTGAAGAAGGTGCCAGGGCTGTAGGTGGAAAACTTCACCAAGGCCAAGAACATCTGGAGAAAGAAAGTGATGCTAATTTAAGAAGACATGAGCATGTGGATAAGGAGTAGTGAAAGAGAGGAGAGACTGGATACAGGAGGCATTACAGAGTGGAGAAGGGCAAGGGCCAGCTACAGGGGGGCAGGACAAAGGAGGAGAAGGCCAGCCAGCTACAAGGGGGCAGGACAAAGGAGGAGAAGGCCAGCTACAGGAAGCACGACAAAGGAGGAGAAGATCAGCTACGGGAAGCTTTACAGAGGACATAGGAAGCGAAAGCCAGCTACAGGAAGAATTACAGAGTATATTAGAGGAGAACATCAACAACATGAGACATTTCACAGGAGAGTGGGCAGGATACAAGAGGCATTACAGTGGATGAAGGGGAAGAAGGTCAGCTACAGGAGCTATTACACAGGAAAGAGGGCAGAATACATGAGGCATTACAGGAGAAAAGGGTGAACTACAGGATGCCTTTCAGAGATACAGGAAGCATTACTGAAGGGAGATGGCCAGCTACTGGAGGCATTGCAGGGAGCCAACTACAAAAAAGCATTACAGATGTGTGGGCTGGTTGTAAAACACACTGAGAAAGAGGCTGGCAATTCAGCTGTCAACTGCATGTGAATACAGACTGTATTCCTAACTCATACTGCAGACAGTGAAGAAACATACATCACACACACTACAGTACAGCAGACTCATTCAGTTACAGGAACTACAGTGGAGGCCCTTCCAACGAATGACTCCTCTAAGAATGCTTCGCAGTGTGGCTTACTGTTACTCTACTTCACAAATTTTCTAATACTGAATCCTGGTTTATAGTCGAGAGAAGCATTATACACACAATGAACTTGACAATTTGAGGGGACAGAAATATTTATATGTAAAAAGGTATTGAAAATTGCATGAGTCCGGCTTGCAGTAATACTCCATTATGCTATTATGCCTGTCAAAGTGTGTTAGCTTAGCCATTTCAAAACCTCTGCTAGAATTTCCTCAGTATTCCCAGCAACCGTACAACACACCCACGTCTCAACCACTAGCGACCTCATATAGGTAATCAATCTCTCATTGACTTTAACTAATTAAGTTAAGTGAGCTAATTCTATAAATACATGGAATGGCTGGGGTGTCCCTAAGGAGAGGTTTGGGATCTGAAGCAAATGTTCATCTAGCCATCCAACTAGATATCAGTAACTTTTTGGAGAGCAGAAGAAAGTTTTCCTAGTTTTTATTGTGTTACTCAAAATTTGCACGTTCTAATGCAAAATTGTGTTTTTTGTTCTGAGCAAATGTGCACTTACTACCCAGATGTACTGCATATTTATTTATTTATTTATTTATTTATTTAACAGGGACAGTGATCATTGATCGACAGAACAAAAGACTAAATAAGCCAGAGTTAGCTCTATAGGCTAATTTTCATTTGTTGTCCTTGGTCAGTTCTTGAAAAGGCAACCTAATATCAGAATAAAACAGCTTATCATAAATGTCTCATACAGTACAAACATCTTGTAGCCCATTGAGTTTCACTCAACTCAAATCCATTGCTCTAATAAGTATTAATCCCCTTCAGTCATTACTGTGTAGAAGAAGCAGCTAAAGCAGGACTTCGCATCTTTTTGACTATATCTGTATCCACATTGCACATCTGGATTTAGGGATTTTTGTCTGTCCTTCCCTGAAGATTTACTCAAGATCAAGATCAGTGAACCACAACCTTCACATGTTTCCACAGATTTTCAGTTGGATTCATGTGTGGGCCTTAAGTGGATCAGCCAGGTACATTCAGTTTTTTCTTTGAGTAGCATGTTTGGGGTCATTGTCCTGTTGGAACGTGAATGTTTAATACTGCCAAAGGTCAACAGCACACTGCAGCAGGTTCTCCTCCAGAATTTGCCTTTATTTGATTCCAGATACTCCCTCCCTCTGTCTTTGCCAATAAAAAGGGTTCCCCATAACATTGAGGTACCACCAAACTGTTCCATGGTTTTTCCTTTGAGCCAAAGAAATCAGTTTTGGTTTCAGTAACCCACAGAATCTTTCACCACATGATTGCAGACCTTGTCATGTGTCAAGCTGCGAAATCCAGGCTGTCTTTCATGTGGTATTTTCAAAGGCATGAGTTCTAACTCCCTTTAAGGCGACATCTATGCAGTTCTGCAGAGATTGCTGACCCGTGGACAGGCCTTCCCATCTTAGCACACCATAATACTTTTCTTCACCGAATTCCACACACCAACGGTATCGCCGTGCAGAAGATATCGCCGGCATGCTATCTCTGCAGTGATTCGATTGGTGTGTGGAGTTCGGTACAAGGAAACAGTTCCATCATTAAACTGGTTACTACGAAGTCTGTGGATTATCATGAGCAAATTTGAATTTTTCAAATGCATGTTTTGGCGCCTCAATCACTACACTAAGAATGCCATTCACTCTCATTATATTCGAGAAAAGGCTGACATTTCTAAAGTGGATATCTCCAAAATGGCAGAACAGCCTAGATGGGTAGATAAAGGCCATCTAAAACATATCTTTTTCATTTTGGGGGCGATCTGCAGCTTTACCGTGTGTATTACAGTAAATGGGATTAATGCATGATAAAGTAAATCTCACTTTTTTCCATTCATTATAAATTTGAATCAAGTTTCTTCTTGTTGGATAATATTCCTTCCCCTTCAGAGTGAATATGTTTGAGTACGAAAATGTGTTCTATTTAAATATATCAGAATTATAATTGTTTATTTATTAGCAAGTACTTACATAGTTTGTTTTGCATGACAGCCAAAGTAATCAAGGACAATTAAGACAATATGATACATAATGTACAGATAACGTGCAATGTAGCAGCAGACCGGGTGGATGCATTGGGGGACACAGACAAAACCACTGGCTGTTGATGAGGCCTACTGCTCAAATACACAAAAATTTGCCAATGTTCAAAGGGGGTGAATGCTTTCCAAAGCTGCTGCATATCAGCCCTACCCACTGTCTACCTCTCAGGCCCTGCCAGAGCAGATCACAAACCACCCCAAAAGCCGGCCACAACACCCACATTCTCACCACGCTAGAGATGCAGTTCCGCCGCAAGTTGAGTTCCGTCAGGGAGTCCAGGCCCTGCAGGTTGTCCGCCCTGGAGATGTAGTTCCCTGCCAAGTTTAAAACGCGCAGCTCTGACAGGTGGGAGACGTTCTCTATCAGTGTGATCTGAGAAGAAATACAATAAAGAGAGCGATACATCAAACACGAGATTGGAGGTTGAAGACTGCGGGAAAGCGCAGGCACCAGGAGTCATTATGGAGAAAGAAGAGGGGAAAGGAGAAAGCAGGATGAGTGCAGCTGACACGTCTAAAAGGGAAAGGTCATTATTTACATCATGATGACTCGGATGAGGAATTATTGTTGTCTGGTTGCCCAGTAAAGCAGAACAGAGCAGCATCGCCTGCCGAAGGTTTCACTCAACTGAAACAGTTCCCATGTTGAACAGCAAGTAGGCTATGTTTACAAAAACCATAAAGTGAGGGCAGTCTTGTATTTATGAAACTAGTATATTTGTGCATTTTTTCAGATGAACAACCTGGGAGAGTCCATTACTCCCCATATAAATGTCCACTGGTACAAAGGTTCAATTATATAAAATATACTGTTGCTAATTTGCCGTATAGGAAATAAGATTATTGGTAAATTCACAGGACTACAAGGGGGAACGTGTTTCCAGTGATGACTGATTAAAATGTATGGACACACTGATTATACATCCTGGATTATTCATAATACAGAATGCTCCACTTCCCCGCATCATCCCTGGAATAATCATTAAAGATGGGAAGCAGCATTAGTAAAAAATGAACAAGTCCCCCTACTGTATGAGCAAGATGGAGTCTGGGCTTTCGTAGGATAAGAATTTCAGGGCCTCTTCTTATGAAACGATGAAGGAAGACAGGAAACCCGAGAGGATCCAAACTCAAAATCCCTCATTGGAGCTCAGCAAAACTGGACAGCTTTTTGTTCTGAGTAAATGTGCACTTACTACCCAGATAAATACCTTTCAACATTTCTTTTGACTGCCTAAGACTTTTGCACAGTACTGTGAGTTGCCATTGTATCAATGGGCTTCTGGAAGAGACGTATTTACCATCTTGTAGTGCAGACCATGGCTGCAGATGCTATATGTGTGCAGTTCTCATTTGTACTCATCACATCACTAAGAGGAGCAAGGGTCAGCAAGAAGCCATCACCCAGTTTGAGGGCTGCTGGACTGTCACCAGCACTGTGCAGATTAAAGCATTACCGAACCCTGGGCAGAGCAAACCAACAATTTCGTTCATGTCACTGAGGCACGTTGAAAGGGAGACATGAAATCGGGGAGGAGATCCTCCGAGCATGTGGGAGGAGATCTCCGTCTGAGGTTGCCGTGGGTGATGGACATCCCATTACAAAGTGCCGGAACAGGCTTCTCAATACATTCCTTTCTCCTAAAGAGAACCTCCTGAGGCTGCTGTCAAACGTGACCCCTACATGTGGGGCGGCAGCCTGCAGCCAGGGGCCCTTTGAGTCCCCACAAATTCCACACTCACACAACTTCCCGTTCAGCACTCAACTGTTTCAATTACACCTCTCTCTTCTGGGGCAGGCCAGGTTGCTAGGGTTGCAAAAGGTTGATTGGCACAAAAAGAAGAAAAATTTGTATGTGGGAAGAAGTGGAAAACTGTACATTTACGTTTTTAGCAGATGAATTTGTCCAAGGCAACATAAAGGGGAGGATGAGAGAGCCGGAGCAGACAGGGCCCCTGGATCACCTGGACTCCAGAGCTCAACGGTGAAATCTCAGCCATGGGACTTGAATCGACAACCTTTTTGATCATGGGAAAAGAGTCCTAACCCACAGCGTCACACATATGCAGATGTGCAATTACCTTCCATTTTGTTTGTTTTTAAATTAAACCTTCCTTAGCTGAAAAGCTTGCAAACCCAGACAGCGGGCCTGTGATCAGTTGCTCTGTTGAAGAGATTCCATAGCAGTCAAAGGTAATGAATAGATGTGATTTCTACCCATTGTAGACTATGGGCTGCTGGGAATTCCTGCTTGGCAAAGAAGCACTGGATAATAGGGGCTGCTTGGCCAGCATTTACTGACGGAGCTGCGGTGGGCTAGCCTGCGTGGGAGGCCTCACTGGGACGGCATAGTGGGCCTCCTATAGCTTAGACGTGTCAGGAAGCCAGGGTTCGACCCTGGCAATGCCCGCGGAATAATCCAGCTCAAAGGAAGCCTTGTACAACATGCTGGGCACTGGGCTGGAACTAAACCACATGGAATTAAGAGCTGTAAGAACAGGAACTCGGAGGATAAAGAGGGAATCGAAAGTATACTGCATATGCACTAACCATTATATTATATCAATTATATTTAAATTTTGAGGGACCCCTTTTACTGTGCGAGGCACCATGGCAGCATGCATATTCAGGTATGATGCACGTCAAGATGCAACAGAACCACAGCAGGCTGAACAAACCTGGTTCCCATGCAAGTCCAGAACATCCAAATTCATGAGATTATCCAAGCAGCAAATCTTCTTGATTCTGAAAAAAAAAGAAAAATCGGGTAAAGTGAACTGATTTAATCGGAATCAAAACTGGTAAAATAGAGACAGCGGATGTACTGCCGTGGTAGTAAAATGCCACATTTACATTCACATTCCATATAAAAGCACCTATTCACATTTAAACAGTATATTTAGATTGCATGCCCGCGGCTGTTGTCAGAAAAGAAGGGCAAAAAAAGACCAAAGAGCCAGCTTGCCGTGCTTGCTACAGACTGTTTACCAAGTGTCCCCCATTTGCACAGAACAAGGCCCCCCTTAGAGATACTGGCGAAGGGTCTGGACAGCAGAACGGAGCCACGTTCTCCCTGGGAGGCGCTCAGCAACCTACCGAACACGTATTAGAAGCCATCAGATCCATCCTCACGAAGCTTATCATGTCAATCAAAGCCCCTCCCCACCGTCATCTACAATTAACACTGGCGGTGTAAAACAAGCTGAGGAATGTTTGCGGTGTGCGTGCGAGGTTCTCTCGGGCAGGGAGGAGGCCGGGAAAGGCTCCACGCCTTTATCAGGCAGGCAGGTGGCGGGTGGGGGTTTGATTCCTGCTACAGTTCATGAGAGACCTCAGTAACTGCTCGAGGTAACTGCACTGAAACAAAAATTCCATGTTTAATAGATCTGGAAAAAAGCCAGAGTGAGTTGAGGACATTCCTCATGGAATCCACCTCCATGATTAGCGACTGCTAATCTTTTGTGTTCCGACTCTCAGACTTAATGCCGTATCGGATTTCCAAGGAGGCTTATATGTATAAGTAACAAAAGCAAAATATTTTTACGCATCTTGTTAGGTGTCACTGCATTCCGGAAATATATATTAAGCTGGTAAAAATTCCAGAATCTTGCTTAAAATCGCTAAGCAACAGCCTAAAGGTGAGCATCCATGGGTATGTGTAGAAGACTATTTGAGTAAGCTAGTCCTTTGTAAACAAAATAAATAAATTACTAAGATTTTTTTCTCCAAACCAGCTAAGGAACCCCCTAAAATAACTAGCAACATCCAAGACTTTTGACCAGGTTTCCTTGTACCCCTGTTCTGGGATTGTAGTCTATGGAGCCATGTCGATATATAACCAGTACAGACTGCCCCGACTTACAACCGGGTTCCGTTCCGACAGACAGGTCGTACGTCGAAATGGACGTATGTCGGAAAAGGATAATCGCACTGACTTTTCGGTGTGAGAATGAGACTGGGAGGTGCATGTGAAGTTGGGATGGTCACACGGAAATACAGTACAGTTCTTCCCCATAGCAACAACCGTACAGCCGGCCAACATTTATTTTTTATGACAGACAGACAATTTGGTCATATGTGCGATTCATTGTTAGTCACAAGTTAGGGAAGAGTCTGCATTTGACTGACCTGCATCCTCTATAATCACCAATGACATGCATGGCTTCCCAGCAGGCAGTGCAGTTAGCTTTTTATAGCCTTCCAGCTAAATTATACATATGCCATCATAAAGCGATTAATTAGTCATGGGGTACATATTACAAGGACTAGGCTACCCCCCTTCTCCCCTCCTTCACACCTGTTATTGCCCAGCAGGAGCACCCGCAGGCAGGTGAGGGCAGAGATGCCGGACAATTCGCCCACACGATTGTCATACATGTCCAGGATCATGAGGCACCGCAGGTGGGACAGGTTCCGGATCTGGGAGATGAGGTTGTGCTGGAGGTTGAGGAGACGCAGCCTCTCCCCACCTTCCACTAGGGGGCACTTCTCCAGGCCACGCCTATTTCAGAAAAACACAGAACTTCAGCCTCTGCCCTTTGTGGTGAGTGGAGAGTGACGCGTGCAGCAGTGACTATGTTACTGATCTGAAGATCAATGGTATGTAACTGTAAAATTTTAGGAATCATAATTGCTCATTAAAGTCAGTAATTTCATTCTTTATTGTTTAAAGCTGTTCTACACTTTAATTGAAAACATGAACCTTCAGGACCTTAGCATATAAACAGCAGTTCCAACTTTCAGAAAACATGGCTACTTTTTAAAACAGTTTTACTGCTACCTGCAGGCAAAATAAAGACATTGCACTAAATTCCTAGACGTAAAATGGACAGTTACCCATATAAACGTCAATACTGAATTTAATATATGTAATCTGCTTAAATTAAGACACTCATCAAAACTTTCATATACTGTAGATTAACTATAAACTATGAATGTTTATCTCACAAGGCAATCTTTTATATATTTACTATAATATTCATTCTCTTTTCTTAACTGTATTGCAGGTTTTTTGGCACAGAGGAAAAGCTCCGTAAATCATCCAACCTGTGCAGATTAACATCAATAAGCAAAGGAGCATCAGACCTTCATTTACCTGTCTAAGTCCAGGCGCTCTGGGTAGTGGGCACAGTCATCCTGGGAACAGAGGGTCTTGGGGAAACTGGGAACTGAGGTCTCCAGTAAAGGCGCTATATCACCTGATACAGGAGCAGCACAGGCATTTAAGTCTCCAGGGGCTTATGAATCATTCTCTCAACTTAAATGTCCTTTTCAAAACTGCAGTTGTATCCCAGTGCTTTCTCTCATAATGCTTCACAGCCAGAATAGTGATCTCAGCGTACCTGTGGGATGGGAGAGAAGGGTGTTGCTCGGGGCATAAGCGGACCCCACGCCGTGTGCTCCATGGGCAGGCCTGGCTCTGTATGGTGGGGGGCCTGCGTCTGCTGTCAGCCTCGGGTAACTGCGGGGGGCAACAGCAGGAGGGGGCAAAAAAGCTCGCTCCAACCCCACAAATTCAACTGCCAGCGCAGGTGCCCGTGCGGTCCTTCTGTCACTGTGAGCAGTGCGCCTGCTTTCTGCAACAAAGCAGCTGCGGATTATAAACCAATGTGTGCCATGATTTTATTACACTTCTCAAAAGGGACTGATGAAATGGTACCTTGTCGTATATTGGTCACCCTCAGGGAGTCAATAGAGAGTTCTCGAGAGACATCTTTAGGGAACCGCGAGTCCAGCTAAGGGATAAATAAATACAATGCACTGCCGGATGTGAGATATTGAAACTTGCTTAGAAAGTACATTCTATTTTCTGTTGTTGGCTTTATTTAGTCAGTATCTTGAAGTAAATTCTAACAGAGACCAAATAATTAAAAGGCATTTTGAAATTATTCATTATTGATATAACTGCAAAAAAAGTATCAAATCACTGAAATATATTCACCTGTCTCTGGACATGTCTCTCTGGTAAAAGTGAACTTAAGGCTGCCAGTTGTAATTTGTAGCTGTTTGTCTGCTGGAAATATTGTGAAAGAAGTTGAATGAGAATAAAAGGTAAATTGTGGGTAAATACAACTGGTGCCTGCACATGGACACTAACTTAATACGTACTCCAGAACTGAATACGTGTCTTCCAAGCTTTTATTTATTTTTATTTCTTCCACATTTAGTATGTTACACGTAGGTGCATGTGTGAGTTTAAGTCCCATTAAGCTAGATGTCGTTGTTGTCTAATAAAATAAGTTATTTAATTATTTAAACGCTGCGAATTATCAGGCGTTGTGTGTTCTTTCTCCAGGAGGGTTCTGAAATATTCATTTAAATGTGATGACATATGACTAAATGTTCACAATAAAATGCAAGATACAGATCATTATTTATTCATCGTAACTTAAAAAACATGCATGGTAAAACTTACCGCTTGATTGAGAAATCGAGCCGTATGACTGCTCTGATGCTTATAAGGCCGCATTACAAACTTTTAATGTTTTGAAGTCAAGTAATACTGTCTTTTCTATATTTATTTCCTTAAAGTCAAGCAAGATGTTTAATCTTTGATATACCTACATACCGAAGGTTCAGAAAGTTCTGCTACCATGGGCTTACAGTCCATCATTTATATCTTTCAATCCTTTTAAGCTTAAATATTGTTTCGGGTATTAGGGTTAAACTGCCGTAGCAACTGAGACATTTTGTTGTTGGTTACAGCGACATCCTGTGTTACCGCCAACATCTTCCGGTAGGAACACGGCGCAATTACCAATCATTATGGAATCATTAAATGAAGAAGGTGAAATTATTTTAATGAAACAAACTCCCGTGCTGCCTGGGTTGGAAGATGGATGTACTGTAGTTGGATCATCGAATAGAATACATATATCTAGACCTATATTTCACTTTGTTAATCAAAATAAAACGATATTAAAACTACAATTAACTAATAATTTTTAAGCAATCAAATATTTTGTAGCTAAAACCTTTCCCATCGTCAATCCTTTGACTAATAAATAGCAAATTCGTAGGCCTATATCATTCTTTATATAAAACATTAAAGCTGGTAATGGGCTCATGACCTAGCTATGTAAATTCTGTTTTGTTATACATCTGGCTTAGAACTGTATCAATTCTGTTTAGCCGTCTAGAGTAAGTTTTCATAACGTCGATAGTTAAATGGAATAATCAAACCTAATTAATATGTATCAGTAAGTAGTCTAATGATAACCGAACTCCTAGACTCGCCTTAAATTTGAACGGAGTGAACGTCAGACATTCGCACTGCATTAAAAAAATTAAAATACATATACTGGCGAAACAATACCCATTTAAAATGAGCTAAAATGAATATAACGAGACGGTTCAATGAAAACAGCTGGCCCTGTGGTTAAGAATACGCACGTGTCAAACTATACTACACTAGTCTTGGTCCCATGAGCAAAGAATTTAATATACGTTAAAGTGATGAAATTGTAAGTAAATTTACGTAATTAAGCTAATCAAATTTTTAAATCATATCTGTCTGAAACGGTCTTACATAATCCATTTCAGAGTGAGATTAGGTCAGCACGACCAGTTATGAAGTAGGCCTATTGCAAATATAACGGTCTCTTAATCTAAAATAGCCGGATAATATGTTTTCAAGTTGGCACATCTTTAAAAAGAAAAAAAAAAAAAAACATATGATAGTCTCTTCACTGTGTTGGCATTTATCTTTACCTTCTGTCGACCTGTGTGCTATTAAAAAAACTGCGACTCCATATAATGATCGCTCAAAAATCGAGTCACCAGGTGATTAAGCATCACATCGCCCACGGCCTCTCAGTGTGTCAACAGAAGTTGTCGCACAAACTCTCCCCGCCAATCAACAGGACATCTGCCACGTCAAGGACTGTTTCTTACAAATTGCTTGTACAACTCATTGTCCATTCATCAACTTCTCTCTTCATAAATGCAGCATGATTGACGATTATTCACTTTTATGCATGTATGGAATCAGTCATCCAGAATATGTAGATATAATCCTGTGTTTTCCCCATTTTTACAGTGAATAGACTCTACACCGGTATGCTAAACTTACATAAGTTATTATAGCGTTCCCTCTGACAGGAAGCATGTTATCTGTTATGCTTGATGTGTTCCACGCGTTGGTCTTGCAGTACTTTAAGTAGATCATATGAATCACCAAGAGATCATGTGCCGCGAAGACACCGGCGTGAGCGAAACTGCGTCTGCATTGTGTAACATATAGGCAAACCGGCCTGCCTGAGCGATCCTGGATATAGAAATCTATAAATAGCTCATCTGACTCAGAGGGAAAACGTAACAAGTGCCTGTGGTGAAACGCGGCATTCAGCGAACGACAGTAAGACACAATGCACGCCTCACAAAGCAGGGAGATTTAACAAAACAGCGTCAGTGAAAGGAACTGCGGAATGTGGGAGTGAGAGACGGGGTGTAGATAAGAGACGGAGATAAACCGAACATACATAACATAGAAAATCATTATTTAAAAAAAAAAAAAAACCTGCGATGAGGAGAGTGGGAAGGGAATTCTCCGCCCCCTGGATCGGCACCTGGGGGTGAAGGTGTGGTCTCCTGTTAAGATGGATGTGATTGCTACTCTCAGCGCCGCTATGGATTGCCTCACAACTACCACTGACACGATTTTTTTGTGACACACCTCCACCAAATACCCACACGCTTCACCTTCATGAAACAGCACCAGATTCAGTCACCGGCCACTGAAGAATACGTGTTTTATTTTTAAATTTTTTTTGCACTGCACTAAAATGGCAGAGAAACCACAACACATGCAACGAAAAAGTGCAGATCTGTATTGCAGTCTGCAATATCAGACAGCAAAGGAGAAAGTAACCTGGGGAGCTGAATGACCCATTTTTACACGTTTACACTCACCAGGCGCATCTGTGTTATCAACAAGGGGGGCGGGACACTCACAACACACTGATGTTGCTGGGGCTCCGTGTCAGCTGGTGGTGGGTGGGCAGCCTTTGCGTGGGGGCTTGACATAAGGGATGTATCATCTCACACCATGGAAGAGGGCAACCATACACAATGACCAGATCAGTCACGTCCAACTCTAAGACTTTCTCTCACCAAAAAATGCACAATACTAATAAAAACTATAACAGCATAAGATGATAAACCACAGCACAAGCAAATAAATACGGACCAGTAATTTAAGTGCAGTTGCTCATCCTTAAAATAGGAATCTTCCCGCCACCCGTCCGTGTTAAAACCTATTATTCAATGTTAAAACCTATTATTCAATTTACAGATTTAGAAAACATTATCCGAGTCGTCGCTAATGATTGGCACACCGCTCCCCCCTGATTGCCCTTCATTGATGCCACTTAAAATGGAGGATTTACTTTATTACTTAGTTATAAAGTAACCACTTAGCCCACAGCAAGGTCTTTAAGGAAACAAAAAGAAAGAAGAAAAAGAGAAAACCACAGAGGAGCATGCATGCGCTGATATGCGTGTTTTTGCGCTGCCTTTCTTTTCTCGTTCCATCCCCCTGGTGGCGTGGGGATGAGTGTGGGGAGGCGGCATGGCCCAATCCCAGAGCCCGATTCAAAGGGAAAAAGCCTCTTGCACATCAGGAAGTGAGAGCGCAAGACACGTCCCTCCCCTTCGCCTCCGCCGCTCCTAGTCTTGTCTCGCCGGCCGCTGGCCCCGCGTCGCCCCAGGGCTCTCCGTGGGGCAGGATCTGGGAGCTGTGGCGAGCAGCGGAGCGCGTCTTGGTCGTCCCCGTCCACCTCTACCGGCGGCGTTGTCGAAAGGGACGATCGGCGGACACCCCGTATCCTCCCGTTCGCAGCTCGGCCGCTGACAGGGGCGGCGTCGAGCGAAGCGCGGCGGTGGCGACGGGGAGCGAACGAAGCGCCCCCGAAGAGGAAGCGGACAGTGCGGCGGCACCAGCGCTAACGGCGGGCAGCATGAGCGCCATAGCGGCGGCAGCTGCCATCCCCGACTGCGCCGAGCCCACGCCGGATGCGGATGACCGACACGTCTCTACTGACTGTCAGCTGCAAGAGATGGGCACTCGGGTGCGGATTACGGTGGCCATTCAAGCGGCGGAGGATGAGGATCCCGCGGAGGACACGCAGACGAACCACCTGGACTTACCCGGAGGCAGCTGCAGCGAGGACGACTTCGGGAGATCGGACAAACACGGGTAATTTAAACAATGCATAACTTTTTAACATCGCAAAAATCCCCCCGCACATTAGGTTGCCCTATTGCATGAGTTTCAGAACTATTTTGATCATGGTATTGAATGAGCAGAACTATAGTAGCGTTAATATTTGTGCAACTTAAAATACTCGTATTGGTAAACCTTAAGTATATGTAACCTCATTGACGTAAACAACGAAACGGGCTTGCTGAATTAAGTCTGCCGCCTCTCCTTCTTAGACTTGTTGCTTAATAGCCTTGCGTCATGTCCTGCTATGCATTTTGTATTAATAGCTGACAGTACCGAAATGCACTACGTGCGCTGCGTGTATTTTTGTATTGCATTTCCGATTTCTCTCTAGTGTAGTCATCTCAAGCACGCAACCTCTTTTTCAGTTTTACCTCGAGGTCAGGGCTTTGAGTTGAATCAAGGGAAAAAATCTATTTAGACAGAATGCATTCAGTGTAATTAGATTTTGCAGAGTATATTCCCTGTACCTGAGGGGAAGTATATCATGAGTCACGTCTGGACGGATCTGACCTGAATGGTGCGGCTTTTATGAGGTGTCTGCGTAGGAGTTCTCCCGACAGTCTGTTGTGGATGAGAGGTTTCCCCCTTTATACACAATTTCAAAAAGCTTAACTGTGGCATGCTTTCTGCTTGTGACGTATGGTAATGCACTGGATCCATCTAGGCAGTTGGAGTACAGCTTCCTGGGGGGGGGGGGATGGTGGTGAGTCATCCACTGAAGTCCAATTTAGAACTTGATTGCTTTTTGGTAGTAAACCTGTGCATGGATTCACAAATTAGAAATGAACTGCTTTGCAGTTCAATAGTTTTCCAATGTTTGTGTAAAGCACTTCATGGGGATAACGGGTCACATTGGTGGCTGAGGTAACCTTTTTATTTGTGGGCTTTTTTCAAAGCGGTGTGGGCACAAGTGGTGGGGAGATGGAGGAGGAAGAGGAAGAGGAGGAGAGTTGGGTGCCGCCGGATGCAGAGCTGATGCAGAAGCTGGTGGCCCAGATCGAGTACTACCTGTCTGATGAGAACCTGGAGCATGATGCTTTTCTGCTGAAACACGTCCGCCGTAACAAGCTGGGCTATGTCAGCGTCAAGCTGCTCACCTCCTTTAAGAAGGTACCTCCTGGCAGCCACGCCCACCCTGTCAGACTGACCAATGGGCTAAAGCCTTAGATGACATTGGAATTTTACTGCAGTCTGGTTTTGTCCCTCTGCAGCAAAGGCACTTATGTATCTTGCTACTTCCTGGCATCATAGTTACGGTGTCATTTTAATACCGTTTAGCTGTATGATTTTGTTCCTTTTTTTTATGCCAGCGTGCCAAGCCTTAGACCTGCTGAGAAAGCCATCTGCAGTAATGACGGAAATGAGTGCTGTGGCATTTCACGCACAGCTGTGTCCATTGCAGTGAGAACGAGTTGCCTAAACTCGGAATTTGCCAGCACGCGATGTTGCTGATCTTGAGTGTAGCGTCTTTCAGGAAGCACGGTTTTCACCGAACAGGATGCTTCTGCGTTTGCATCAATCTCCTGTTCTCTGCACGGCCTCTCGTTTCAGGTGAAGCACTTGACGCGCGACTGGCGGACAACGGCGCATGCGCTGCGGCAGTCTACGCTGCTGGAGCTCAACGAGGAGGGCCGCAA
The DNA here is from genome assembly GCA_026781065.1 of Mormyrops boulengeri. NCBI lineage: Eukaryota > Metazoa > Chordata > Actinopteri > Osteoglossiformes > Mormyridae > Mormyrops > Mormyrops boulengeri. The sequence goes on from JAODLD010000008.1 coordinate 13,120,575, forward strand.
GGTGCGCCGGTGCTCGCCGGTGCCCGTGTTTGCCAGCGAGAGCCTGCCCAGCCGCATGTTGCTGCTGAGTGATCTACGGCGTTGGCCTGAACTGGGGACAGCCCTGATGGGAGGGGAAGGGGGTGTGGCTAATGGAGGAGGAGGAGCTGAAGGGGGCAGTACCACCCAACAGGAGCATCCAATGGAGGTGCTGCTGAGGGCCTTCGGAACTTACGGGCCCATCGCCTCTGTGCGCGTCCTGAAACCCGGCAAGGACCTAGCGCCTGACCTCAAGAAGCTGAGCGGCCGCTACACCCAGCTGGGCACGGAGGAATGTGCCATTGTGGAGTTTGAGGAGGTGGAAGCCGCAATCCGGGCTCACGAAGCAGTGGGTGGCGGCAGCCTCGGGGTGAAGGTGGTGCTGATTGGGACCAAGCCGCCAAAGAAGAAGGTGACCAAGGAACGGCAGAGGGATGAGGGCGGCGCTGCCAAGAGCCGCTCCCTGAACAGCCGCGTGCGGGAGCTGCAGTACCAAGGTGACGATTCGGCCTGCAGCTCCTCTGAGACGGAGAGCAACCCCACCTCGCCCCGGCTGGCCCGGAAGGCACGTTCCGGCAACAAGCTGAGCCCCACGGGTGGCTCTGGTTATCAGCAGAACCACTTGAGTCCCACGGCGTCACCGCGCACCAGCCCCTGGTCCAGCCCGAGGGCCAGCCCCTGCTCCCAGCGCCGCGCCACTAACAAGTCGCCCCTGGTCACAGAGGGCCGCCTAAGCCCCGATTCGGGCCGTCGATGGGCGGACTACTCCTCAGACAGCAGTGTCACTCCCTCCGGCAGTCCCTGGGTACAACGGCGCCGCCAGGTGGCTTCCCAGGAGAACAGCCCATCAGGCAGTCCAATGCTAGGCCGCAAGATTCAAAACGCGGACGGGCTCCCACCAGGGGTTCTGCGCCTTCCCCGTGGGCCTGATGGCACCCGTGGCTTCCACAGTGGCTCCATGGAGCAGCGGTGCAAGGCTGTGGCCCCCCAGACCCCAGCTGTGTAAAGTGGGAAGTGCCCTACTTCTTGATGGCCCGGGGGGGGGGGGGGGGGGGGCCGGGGGGGGGGGGGGGGGGGGGGGGGGCGGGGGGGGCGGGCGGGGCGGCGGGGGGGGCGGGGGGGGGGGCGG
>JAODLD010000008.1:13121794-13144253 GCA_026781065.1 Mormyrops boulengeri
CAAAGACTTTTTTTTTTTTTTTTTTTCTCCTCATCCTGGTTTCTGAGAAATCCTGACTTGAACTCTTATCAATGGGGCCATTTGCTGACTCATTGGGTTTTTCGTGTAAGAATTGGACCTCGACTGACACGCACTTTTGTCAGTGTCCATCTCTAGATGGATGGCTTATCGACAGAAAGCATCAGTCAACCATTTTGCATAGACCTTTCGCAAGCTTGACTTGCTGTTTGAACGACATCCTTTGTCACACCAGCGGGGGATTCTGTTATCCCTTGCATTTCTTCCTTTTTGTGTTAATTTTTAATTTTTATTTTTTTAATCGGTGTGACTTTTTGTGTAGAGGATAGGGCAGGGGGTGGGTGTGGCTTGTTGGTAATTTTATAGGCTCAGAGTTGTGACTGGGGGGGTGTGTCATGTCTGATCTGGGCCAATGAAATGTGTATGTGTCCTCTTGTAAAAATAAATACTTTAATTGGCACCCTAAGTCTTTTTGTTCTGTGGGTTGCTCTCAGAATTCGTATCCATAGATCTGAATGTGTAAATTTTTCTGTAAGGTGCAAATGTGCTTATTTACAGGTGAATAGTATAATCTTTAATGGGCAAATACCCCTGACACACACTTGTCTAAAATTAAATGTGGATCACCACTGGCATTTGTTGTATGGTGAAACTACTGAGCCTTCATATAGAAGTCAGTTTTGTGTTAAGTGTGTGGTTTTTGCCGCTTCTTTCCCTTTGGGAAATCCATTTTCTGCACATTCTTCATGTTTAATAGCCCAGAGAGGTTTGGGGTTCTTGTTCTCAAGTCTGCTTCTCGCATATCCTATAGCTGGCAGCAAGACCTAATTTCAGTGACTATAGACCAGGGCTTAGCAGCCTTTTCCAGAAAGGAAAACTGCAACTCCCCAAGTAGTTTACTAATTAGAGGACTGATTGGCTGAGGAGATCTCATACTGGGTTCAAACGGCTGACCTAAAGGTTACCCTTCACCTGCGTACACACTGGCCCTTTGCGAATAAGACCGCCCACCCCTGCTGTAGACCAAAGAAGTCCATAGTGGGACTGCCTATTGAGCTGATGTAGCTTTAAAATTCTTGTACAGCTTTGCTTCATCTTCCCAATCTGCAATGCAAAATAGTTTCTCACAGCACATCCCCAACATCAAGTAGTTTTAACGCGCCTAGGTCTGACAAATTGTGGCATTTGTCAGTGACGCAGGTAATGAACACTGAGTCAAACACAAACACCCTCCCTTTGTACAGTGCATTGTTTACAGCATGCTTCTTCGCAGTACCTTCAGGCACCATACGTTTACTTTTATATAATAGACTGCATTTTTGTCAGTAAATGTACCAAGTACAATGAAATTCAATATCTGCATGCCTGTATACAGGTGAGAGTGAGCTGTGTGTCAGGGCACAGGGCCAGCCAAGAGGCCCACAGAGATATTGAGTTCTCTGCTGGTCATGAGATTTAAACTGACAACCTTCCCGACACAGCCAGGCAGGAAGCCATAACGACCCCTAACCTGAAAATAAGGTACTCTTCCATCACAGGCAGAACATTGACATAATGATAATATTAAAATCTACAGACTTTCCTAGCTCCAGATTATTAAAATATAGAGAAGGCAAAGGTAACTCAAAATCAACAAAAATCACGGTGTAGATTAAGGAGCCAATCCACAGTACAGTTCTGCCATAACAAATGCAATGGATTTGTGAGAGCCGCTGCATGTGTTTGTGTGTGTGTTGTGTCATGCTGCTGGTGCGACAGTGCGAATGTGGGAGAGGCAGTGTGAAAATCTGTCTCCAGCTCCTTAATCAGAGCATGTTTCTCTCTCGCTTTGACCCTCCCACGTCTGCGTTTGTGTGTGGAGATGGGGAACTAAGAAAATCGACCACGCCTGTGCAGCATGCGGCAGTTTGAGCAAGAATTCAAATTCCTTCCCTCAAAGTAGACCTCAACGTAAAAACAGCTGTTCACTACCAACTTGTTGGACTGGAAAGGTCTGTAAACAAAACTGTGAATAAGGCAACCTCGTGCCCTCGATGACTAACCTATTTTGGCAGAATAGCAATAATGAGCATATAATAGCCTAAAACTACTTTCTGTCTCTAGGGCTGAAAAGCTCTTTGATATAAAACATAAAAAACATAATCAATCAAGGTCTTCTCGCTGTGTTAGACCCATGTGACTAAACATGTTGTGTAAAAAGAACACTACAAAGAAATATAGGACAAAATCATCTAAAATATGAAATGTATAATCAACCGTTAGGAAAAACTCAGGAGCTTACCTCAGCTGCATCATGACCATCATCAGGTCCTTTTAAATCTGTCGCCACAATCTTGGACCCCTTTCATGGTTCTGCATTAGTTTACACACTATAAAGAGTGTTGTCTGTACCCACTACAGAAAAGACAAGGCTTTGAAACTGAGTGTCACACACGTAATCCTGTTCCCCAAAGGATTCAAAGCATAATGTCTCTCATGAATCCTATACTGGCTTCCTTTCTCACTTTCTTCAGAGGGTTACTGTTTTGACTTGTTTCAGAGTTGGGAGAGAAAAGCGATATTTTAACTGGCACATCTTGGTAGTGGTGCAGTAAAAGTTCTCCATACTTAACAATTTATATTGTGTACCTACACTGCTAATAAAAGTAATTTCCTGTCATATTCAATGGCTCTACAATTTATCTGACACATAACATAAATTAACAATGGTGTTGCCAAATATCAGAATCAAAACAACATAATATAGTTTATAGTTTGTCAGCTTATGAAACAGAACACAAACTGTCAATTGGCCCTCTTCCAACCAGCCATTGTGTCATAGTATCTGCTGTCATTACAAGCAGTATGATAGATTGCGGTAAATATGTCAAATGTTGAAATAATCCAACGATATTATTATTAAGAAAATAAAATAATATCAGCAATTATATTTTCTTAAGAAAATAAAAATAAGAAAATTCAATAATAATAATAATAAATAATAATAAAACATCCAAAAACACTAGTGACTTTCGACTTACTGGCGCCCTCTTGCGATTTGTGCAGCTAGACAGTGACTGTGCTTAGCTCTGTAAACAGTATTAACACAGCTGATTCGTTTTCACCACATGATGCGACCAGACTTAACAACAAAGACAATAAATCCAAATCCTTGAAGAATATATAACCAACGTGGGGATCAGACGTCCACGGCGTAATCTTTTTAGGGATGATAACTGATTTTTAACACTGCGGTTACATAATGCTATGAACTAAACCTACTCAATCCGAATACGTTTGTATACCTCAGTGCCTCGCTTCCGAGCATGTATTTCCTCCAGTGCACTTTATTTAAATATTTCAGAGAAGTAAAAATGATTTATAATACTTTCTCACATCAAGTTGGGCACTGCCAAACTAATCAACAGCAAAATGCCCTCAATCACAGCAGCACCACGAAGCAAACCACGAGTACCATCGAAGCCTACATTTCTCCAATCCTCTGTAACACATGCGAATTTGATGGCCTGTAGCGATTTTTACATCGCTAGGGCACGTAGGAGTCATGTTAAATCAACAGGGGAACATTTAGTGGTATATCTACAGGGCAAACCTGATGTTTTTCCAACATCACAAACATTTTAAACACTGGATTGAAGGCGAGCGCCTCCACTGCCTCTGGCCAGGAGATTCCACTACGTACACAGGCTTTAAGGTCCCCCCCCCCCCAATATTTCTGCTCAGTTATGCAGGTCAGCAGATCATTTTCACGGTTTATTTATAATTTGCACAGAGAATATTTTCCTGAAATGGATTAACAAACCGGGAGGAAGTTCCAGAGCAAAGGCGAAGCATTTGGTACAGTAGTATTACGATGCATAACCCCAGCTCGTTGTGAAGTCCACTGGAATTAGTCGAAAATGTATGCAAATGTTCATCAGAGAAACAGTCCTGAGGTACACACAAAGTTCTTTGCTTAAGTGATGAGAAGTTACTTGAAGCTGCTCTAGAAATTGACCCCGGCGAGATCACATTCCCCACATATAGCAACTCCCAAATTAAGTCATAAAAGCTACACAGATTTTTTTCCAGCGATTTCTGGCTAAATTTCTAATTCAAAACAAATATTCAAACACTATAGTTATTTTGACCAAAATCCACCGTTTAAAAATAAATTAAGATCAGAAAACCTGATGAAGTACCGGGAGGGGAATCAAATTTAATTGAGTTTCTCCAGATAAAAATTAACATTGAATAGCTGCTTGCTAAAAACCACTTTACTGACATGTGTGGATTTTTACCAATTTATGAATGGAGAATAAGCACAGACAGCTTCATAGCCAAAAAAATAACTTTAAAAGGAAAAAGGCAAATAAACAGGAAAAACATAAGTTAAATTCTGTACATTAGACTTCCCAGAAGTCTTTTTAACACGAGTAGAAAAACTCAAAATTTTTATTTCCAGTACTTTTATATATAAAGGTGAGATCTTGAGGAAAACAAAGTTACTAAGTCATGCACTGGACAACAGACTCAATAACACATTTATCCTTCTTTGCTATTATTCCACTAAATTTTACACAGATGCTTGTAAATCACATCAAAGATTGTTGCACTTCCGAAAACTGAACCGTGAAAAGCATAATGCCACAACCATTATGTGTTAGAAAATGGGCTGCTTGGCTAGAAGGTCCAAAACTGTCTTCAGCAAATACCTTGATGTGGGTAAATTCACGAACTAGCAAAATAAAAAGAGCATTTTTTGCCCATAAGAGTCTGAAGAACCATCCTGTTGTCTCAAATCCCAGAGAGGACTGTGACTAACAACTCCACGGGGCAAAAACTGCATCTCGTATCCAAGATTTCCATTTTGAGTGCTTCCAGCTGCCAACTTGGATATCTCCTGTCCACCGCCCACCCTTCCATGCATCTAGTGCAGTTCAGTCATCTTCAGTGCTCATTTTCAGGGACTCCACACATCATGCACACCATGTCAGAAACAGCCCACTTCCTCCTACCTCCATCACCCCCACCCAAGCTAGCGACTCTACGCACGGCACCCGGTAAGACGGCATCCGATGGTCTCCGACCCACGGATTCCGGCTAACCTTGCACCAGGGTGCTCCACCTCCTCACTCCATGGTGGGACACACACAGTGGGGAGAAAGGAAGGCATGCTGAGGAATGAGTAGGCCCAATGTAACAGATTTCCCATAATGCCGCATTTTCCCATGGCAGATGGGACTGGAGTCTGCTGCAGTGGGTGTTTGGACAGGAAGGCGTATGTGAATGGTTGCATGTTGGTGGAGGTGATTAGAGTCCAACAGGGTGGTGGAGGGGCTGAGGGAGAGTAAAAACTTAAATGTAGAGGGAGCCGTCCGCTGGTCCCACATACCCCACTCCAATCAGTAGTACATCTATCAAGGTCCATATCCCCAGGCCACCAAAGCTAAACAGCTTTCCAAGGCCCTCCCGCCACTGACCCAGGTAGAAGCGGTCCGCCCCAAATCCACCCAGTGTGATGCTGCAGGGAAGCAGAGAGGAAAAAGCCTAGTTAAGCACTACTCTCTCAGTCCATGATGGTTACAATTTTTTTGTTTCGCAGACATTTATGAAAGAAGTCTTTTTTACTGGAGCAATTCCAGTTATAAACCAAATTGAGGGACATGAGGCTCCATTCTGATGGGCTCTATAAGCTACAAAAGGAAGCACGGATGACCACCTAGGACTCAGCATCCATGCGCTGACTTAAGAGAAATTCATTCAGTAAATCTAAAATAAGTAACAATGTTACCCAGTTACACAACAGGATATTTCACTGTAGAAACACAGGTTATTCAGTTCTGACTATTCTGTCCCTGCCATTAATCACTATGATCCTTGCTTTATTTATAATGGGTCTGATAAGTTTAAGTGCTGCTGTAAGCTGTGAGGAATACATTTACTTCTTTCAAAAACAATGCAAATAAACGGTCTGAAATAAAAATCTGGGGCAGGTACCTTAGTGCCAGGGCAGTGGACCACTTGTATCCTCCTGTCCAGTTGCAGAACAATCGTTTTGAAAACTCCCTATTCCCTGTAAAGCGACAATTGTGTGATTACCGCAGTTAATATCGCAACAAACTGGGCTACAAAGATTACAGGAAGCTGTAAGCAAGTGATCATTGCAATAATGTTTTGACACTTGAAGTGGCCACAATGTCTGTTTCATTTTACCCAAAAAGTACAAATGAATGTACCAAGGACAAGTGAGTATGACACATGATCACTGATTTGAAAGACGTCTCAAATGGGGTTTCAGGGAAAAACCTGTAAACTGTCCAGTATATCCTGAGCAAGACAAAATACCACCATTAACACTACTGAAGATTACCAGTACGATGTTGTTGTAAATAACAAAAAATACACAATCATTTTGGATGAGACACAGGTACACTACCAGTCAGAAGTTTTTATACAAACAGATTTTCTACATGTGCATGTTATTCACTTAATATTTACTAGAAATGCACTTAATATTCTTTGCTAAGAAAAAAATTTACAGCATGTTCACCATTTGAGTTACTTTATTAGCAAGAAAATGTCATATCTTTGACTAGACTTATATTTTCATTTATTGTTGTTCACTCAACTTTCCAATGCTTAACAAGAATTTAAAAAAAATCTGCAGTTTATGAAATAAATGGAAAAGTGGTAAAAACAAGACATATGTATTATTGCCCTGTGTGTGATTTATTAACTGGGAATCCCCACCCATGTGACTCGCAGTGTCGGGACTGACCTATACAGTGTACGTGCTCCAGGACTGTGCAGGTGGCTGTGTAGCGCTTGCGGGGACAGGACACAGTCATGCAGTTGTTGGAGTTGGAGCACCGGTACTGGGAGGGGTCCAGCTGCCAGCAGAATTGGCATGTCACGTTCAGGTTGAAGTTGGTCTGCGACTGGCCCAGCTCCCCCTGGAAGCAGAATGTAGCACTTCAAGATAAAAAAATCACCGAGCAGGGGGGTCCCTCGAAAATTCACCACACGAAAATGCATGACTCCTAGTTTTCTTGATATTTGTTAGTAATGTCATAATTACTGTGGTCAGGGCCGAAAAAAAATGCAAGAATTGCAAAAGACATTTAAATCTAAATTATTGGCCCATACTAATTTCATTCTGGCTACAGCCCTAAACTGGACAGAGGCCACGCTCACCAGGCAGTGGACGCCACTCTTTGCAGTGCAGGAGAAGGACGCTGGCTTGCCATAGGTGCAGTTTGTGTGGTACGTGCAGTTGACACAATCTGGAGGCAACTTACTGCACAGACCCCTGCTTGGGCACTTAAACGCGTAACTAGTTACAACAGGGGTAGTTGCTGGAGGAAGAAAAATAGTGTGTCATAATATGTATATATACCATGCGCACCATCGGGGATAGAACAAAACTCACTGGGGACAGACGACGGCGTCACGGGGCTTGTGATGACTGGGCTTTGCTGGGCAACTTGGCTGGAGGGGGGCTCCTGACTGACATGGGGGGAACTCAGGTACCCTGGGAAATCAGAGACAGCTACATCACAGTTAACATGACAAGTGCCTACATAAGCCTAAAATGTATACTAATTATTAGACACATTTATGGTCATTTGAAAAACTGTATTTTATTGTTGTTATTCTGGATATTTACATGATCTGACATACTCTTAAAAAAATCTCATCACTTCTAATCGTAGAGTGTGCTTGGCTTCACAACTGAAATCGGACTGATTAGCTAATAGCTACACCCATTATGATATAATCATATATACAGATTTATATAGCCCCGCTTAGCTCTCGGTTACACTTTTAGCCATTAGATATGATCGGCAGCTGCAGTACTTAAATATCGTTACTGAAGATGACCAAGGAAGACAGCCTCAACAGGCAATGTCTGACATAGCCAGCTATCTAGCTAGCGACATTACACACAGGTAACTCAGCCTTACGGCTTTAAATCATCGGTCTTAAAAATATGACAGCTTAAATTTCTTGGACTAAATTCTTCATCTGACGACAAGTACAAATAAATTGACTAAACGAGTTAAACGGCCGTTTTGTTTCGGCCAACTAGCGAACTAGTCAGTTAGCAGGCATGCTAAATAGCCGATACTGAAACAGGTAACTTGTTTAGGTACCGCAAGTAAAAACAGCAAATAAATTTCAGTTAAAGCTGCGTAGCTGACTAGTTACTGACCGTTAACCGATTTGAGACAGAGGTCCAGAAACACCAGCAGCATAATCGCGTAGGCCTTCATGGCGCACCGGCCTTGCCGTGAGAGCCGAGCCCGACAGGCGGCCGCCATCCTGACACACAGCGCACGCCTCGCGCAGCAGCCCCGCCCCGAGTGTCGCGCGGCCGGCCCTCGCTCCACCCACGTCACCGCGCATTAAAGCTACCTACAGCAATGAAATGGACGCTTATAGGGTAAAGTAACGCTAGAAAAACCATCCCATAGGGAAACCCGATTACGGACAGGAGGCGGATATTCTGGTGCGATGCTGTCGGGAGTCGGCATTGACTTGACAGCGCCCGATAACAATAACAAAAGTGCAAGACCAATAAAAAGTCAAATGAAAGTTATACCAAGACAAATGCTATGTGCCATTTTGTTGTGGTATGTGCATATTATTGTAGTCTGCTGTATACGTGCACTGTATCGGGGGTAGGATAATTATCCCTTATTTTCTCTTGAGAGCAAAAAGAAAAACTGGAAAATGATTTTAGTGTCATGGATTGAAAGAATCCATGTTTCTCGGCTGGCCCCCGGAGGAGCTGGATGAAGTGGCCGGGGAGAGGGAAGTCTGGGTCTCCCTGCTGAGACTGCTGCCCCCGCGACCCGACCTCGGATGAAGCGGGAGATGATGGATGGATTGATTGAAAGAATTGAGAAGTAAAAGCTGAGAGTCAAGTCATATAAATTCGATGCTTTCTTACATTGCCAGGGAATTTTTGTTGTTGGGTAAAATATTCTCAGAACAGTATAAAATTTTTAAAGGTGTACTGAAAAAAAGCCACTGAACAGATAAGCAGTTAGAAAATGAATGTGTTGTTAGAAATGATGTAATTCATTAGCAGATGGATTTGACTGATAATTTCTCTTGTGTTGGACAGCATCGGAGATGTGCATGTAAGCTGCCAGTTCTGTTCTGTCTATTCGTGTTGTACACAAAAGGTATCAACTGCAGACTACTGGCATTGAAAAAGGCATCAATATTAAGATGCAAAACAGGAGAAAAAAAAACACCACACTTTGCACTGAAGGAGTTTATTCCCTTATTCCCAGAGTGATGGGGAGATACAGGGTTTCACTGCACAATTCTTTGTCCCCCCTCATTATAGCATCACTAACAAAAGGCAGACAGTGCAGATCTGGCAGAGTGACACTGCAAGTCTGCTGGATCTATACTCAACACTGGTATTCTGCCAAAATCTCACATAACATCTTATATTCCCTTTTGATCAGCATTTGGACAAATATTACAGGTTAGTATTTTGTGCTATCTCCACCCTTTATTTCTGCACTTTCATTTTACACCAAACCTTTCTAATAACATGCCCTGCGCTCCATTCATGGAATTTAGTCATGAATAAACAACTGACTGTAGTGATGTTGGCGGGCTGCCTCAACACCTGGGTTGACAGCATTGTTACTCAAAATTGTGACAACTTGTCACCTCAGATTGTTGAGTAACAGCAGTAACACTGATGACATTATGTGTCAAAATTACGTTCCTCTCCTTGCCATCCTGTGCCATTACATCTTGGTTCTGATAAATGTGCACTTCCTGCTTCTATTACTCTGTTTTTCTTCCAACCAGAACATTGTGAAGTCCCTCAGATCTCCAGGTTTTCATCCCCAGTCTCAGGGAACCCAGCGGTGGCAGGTAGATCGGGATTAACTCCTTGCCCCCTTCCTCAGAACTCTTCCTCTGCACATCTGCAGCGCGACTGCTTCAGGAGGCTCAGTCTGGCTATGACCTCCATCACAGGCATCTCGCCGTGGACCTTGTTGTCCCTCGTCCGCACGTTCACGCTGTTCGTCATCTTCTCCTTTTCCCCCACCACTGTCATAAAAACAGGTTGACGCAGTGACAAAGGATGTTTAACTTTCTGCTCCGTAAAGGGAACTGTACCAGAAGCACCATATTAAAATTGGCTGCCGCACAGCACTGAAGGGAAACACGACTGCATTACACTCAGACGACTTTCACTATATTTAAGATTTTTTGCTTGAATCCCTCATGCCTACTATTTTGACGGAAATCCAGCTTCTCTTACCCAGAATGAAGTTGTACTGGGCCAGCTGGGCATTGCGGACTTTCTTGTTGAGAAGGCAGCTGGAATCAAGGTCAACATCTGCCATAAAACCGGCCTCCACAAACTGCTCACACACCTGAGTGGCAGAGTAATGTTTCTTCAAATTACGGTTACATGGAGTTTGAATCAAGAGGAGACCAGACATGACACACACGTGGGGGGAATGAGGCTTTGAAACCCAAGTGAGTGGGATCATCACGCACTGTCAATCACTAGCCGACTTAAAAATCCCTTTGTTCACGCTGCTGTTCTAAGTGGGTTAACCCAAGCAGAGACTGACAGAAATCCCACCCAGCAAGACCACAAAAAGAGAAGCTTCTGGAAAAGACAGAACAGACAATTAAAGGGGTAGGAGGTGTACCGTTTTGGCATATTCCTCAAAGGAGGGGTTGACTGGTACCAGCATGACCTGACGTGGAGACAGCCAGAGAGGCCTATGGAAAGATACAGACCACCTGACTATGATGCGCGCAATTTTTACACAATTTTACACGAACGAGAGACCTCTGGCTCCATCGCCCAAAATGTGTAATTCAACTAGACCTGTCAACAGAATGTTCAGCTAAACACATGCTGGCACACTAACATGCACAGAAATGTCCACACGCTGATCACTCTTCAGCTAAGGTGTAACACTCACCACTTCCCAGCATAGTTCTCAGTGAGGATCGCTATCATCCTCTCCACTGAGCCCAGGATGGCACGATGGATGATGACCGGCCGTGCCTTGTCATCCCCATCTTTCCTGCAGGGTCCGTGGACAGCAGGTGTGACTATGACATTCAAGCGTGTTCCCAAGGCTTAGGCTAAGCAGGGTGCTGTTGTCAGAAGTAGTGATGGGTAAACAAAGCTTTGTGAACCATTTGCCATATTTTTTGACCCCACAAGATGGTGCTCTTGGTTTGCATTGGAGCATGCTTTGAGTCCTTCTTTTGTATAGAGAGCACCAGCTAGTGGGGTCTGACAATACAGCAAATGGTTCATGAAGCTTCATTTGGCCATCACTAGTCAGAAGTCTCAAGTCACACTTTATGTTCTGTGTGAGCCATAACTAAACAGAGCCCACATCTGAAGACTTACCCAACAAAGCTGAGGTCAAAGCGTATTGGCAACTGAAAATCCAGCTGGATGGTGGCACACTGATGGTATCGTCCAATGGCATCCTTGATGTTAATGTCGATCTGAAACATCACACCTACACATTGTCATTACAGGGCCAGATACCAGGAGCTTGTTCTATGTGCCAAAACATTTCTAGAAAAAATTCCAAATTCAGAGAAAGATCAAACCCACCTTGGGACCGTAGAACGCTCCATCTCCAGGATTCAATTTCCACGGCTCCCCAAATTCATTCAGGCTGTTCTCTAGTTGCTGTGGACAGACAATACAATAGACACTTTAAAATGTACACAGAAACTTTTATACTGGCCAGTGAAGCTTACAGCACTTCATGGGGTGAGGATCACGCAAGCTTTTGTTTTTTTTCCCCAAATAGGATCTCCAACCCAACATTACCTTCTCAGCCTGGTCCCAGATAGCAATGTCACCCAGGAACTTCTCTGGACGTGTGGAGAGGAACAGTTGGAAGGAGAATCCGAAGACATCATACACGCTGCGCAGGAAGTCCAGGCATCCCTTCATCTCCATCTCGATCTGCATGAAAAAGAGCAAAAAGGAGTGAGGAGAGTAACGGTGAACAGAACGGTGTCAGTGGCAGGAACCCGATGCTTTAGTATCCTGGCCTGCGTGAGGCCACTTCTTTATAATTAGACTTTATTGAATGAATGACGGAATCATAATCTTTTCTCTCTCAAAGGGCGTTTTCATAGACTGCATTAAGCTAAACGGAAATATTTCTTGATGAAAAATGACTGGATATTTCTGAATGCCACATTCCCCCCCCGAGTGAGCACTGTTTTATTCATTATATGTAAATTAACCAACAATTACTCATTCCTCGCTCTTGGAAAAAATGAAAAGTACTTGAATAGCTGACAGCAATTATTTCTAAGTTCAAAATTTCACAAATTATCAAATAATTTTGGAAAGTTTTCATAAGCATGTCTATAAAAAGAAGTTGTTTGTTTTAACAATTTAAAAATTGTACCAACTAACTCATCAACTGGCACTCCAAAACAATTTAAAGCTTCACATTACATTAATTTCTCAAATCACACCTAATTACATAATAGCTCACCTGTACTGAAAACCAACACAGACGAGTCACGACATTAAACTAAAACAACATTCATACAAAACAGAGACTAATTCTACTGGTCATGCAAACTTCTTATTCATCATTTTGACAGTTCTGCCCAGTGTAAAAAGCAGCTAATCAGTAGTCACTACCTTCCAGGTAGCATAGATTAAGGGATCAGGAGACAGATCATGCATCAGGCCTGCTGGCCTGGCCTGCTTACCTGCTGCATGGCGCAGAAGATGTGGGCATCATCCTGCTGGAACCGCCGTACCCTGGTCAGGCCCGTCAGTGTCCCCGACAGCTCGTTGCGGTGCAGCACGCCAAAGTCAGCCAGCCTCACCGGGAGCTCCCGCCACGACCGTGGCCGGTGGCTGAACATAAGGCTACAGGAAAAGGGAGAGGGCCATCACAGATGGGGTTACAAATAGGGAAAAATTCTGGGAATTTTTTGTTAATTGCCATATATAAAGGTAATTCCCATGGAAAGTTTTCAAGTTGGAATATTTTCAAAATTCCTCAGCTTAACTTCCCATGGAATGGAAAGTTTCTGCAAATTTACCACCCCTTTGCAACCCTAGTTACAAGTAGGCAGTTTGGGAGGGGGTTCATCAAGCTCCACATGATGATGGAAACGTCAGAAAAGCGTGGCATGCTGGTTAAACGCATTTCCATTTTTAACTAATTAACCAACTTAAACTATTGCTTTAGCAGACAGCTTCATCACTAAACATCTTACAATACGGGCACCTGAAAATTCACAGGGAAGAAAGGTTACCATAAGAACAGAGCATTTCCAGGTAACTGTACTGGCCCAACTTGGCTTCCAAAATGTAAAAATAACAATCTTGACTCTTTGCACAAATGTGGTCATGGAGCAACTGAAAATAAGCACGAGGGCAGAGACGCCATCACACCCACCAATGTCCGGGGCAGTTCATGGGCTTGAGGGCAAAAATGTCCTGCTCCACAGGGAAGGAGAACATGTTCTCACTGTAGTGCTGCCAGTGGCCAGAGGTCTCCCACAGCTTGCTGTTGTAGATGTTGGGGCTGGCCACCTCCTCGAAGCCCCTATTCCAGTATTCTTCCTGAGAGCAAGACAGCATCAACGAGCGGCAATGGAATGGCCGCGTAAGCTGCCTCACCACACGACACCACACCCACTGCAGCATGGCACACATGCTAGCACGCTAATAAGTCTCATCTGGTATGCCGTCCCGTCTTAGTGGGAAATCGGTAGCCTGCATGAAGCCCACAGCAACAGAGCATCCAGGGCAGAGAATCTGACCAAAGTCCCTGCACGAAGGACCCAGCGGTCACAGGTGGGCACCAAGGGTAGGGAAATCACTGCTTCACCTTGATGAATTCCGTGAGGGTGTTGTACAGGTAGGCCCCCCGGGGAAGGAAGAAGCAGCTTCCAGGGCTCAGTTCATGGAAGAAGAACAGCTCTTGTTCCTGCATCGGGAAGAATGGGGACATGCAGACTGTGGGCGAGCATTTGGTTATTGTGCTGGAGGAGCATTCAAAGTGCTTGTTAAGCAAGACAATACTCCTAAAGATGTGATAGATGGAAGCTTCTCATTGGTTGACGGCGTGTGGCAGTCGTGCCAAGTCATGTGAAACGATGAATATGACCAGTATAATAAGCATAAAGGAATATGGAAATGAATCAATCAGGTTTAGCATAAAAATTAGAGAAATGTTTCCTTGTCAGCCACCTGCTGCATGTCCAGCAGGGAGAGCGAGGTGAGTCAGTCTCAGGACCAGCTGGTGCAGGCAGGACTGTCTGACATAGCGCGCTGTCGGTCAGAGGGCTCCCTCTGCTGGTGGCCTCAGGAACAGAGGCTAAGGAATGGCTACCTTTCCAATTTTGCGGTGATCCCGGTTCCGGGCTTCCTCCTGAAAACGTTCCCACTCCTTTAGCATCTTGCTGTCAGGAAAGGAAATGCCATAGATGCGCTGCAGCGTCTCCATGTCTGAGCGACCTTCCCAGTACGTCGAGGAATTCTGAAGGCATGTCGGAATGACAGAAGCCGCATGACTTCATATAACAACGGCGACTGCCTAAATAACAGGCTGCACACAGGGTACAGACCTTGTACAGCTTCATGGCTTTGATCTTTCCAGTGTGTCGGACATGTGGCCCTCTACACAGGTCGATAAGGGGCCCACATCTATCACAGGAGACAGCAGAGCCGGAAATGAGATTATGTCATCTAAGACAGTGTCCTGCACTGACTACAGATAGACAGCCAGTTGCAAGCTGTGTCCTACCTGTACACTGTAGTGGTGGGGGTGGTGACCTTCTCATTTAAAATGCGGCACTTGAACTTGTTATACTGAAATACACACAAAAAAAAAATAGGTGTAAAATTTTCTATCTAATAACTTCAGCAGGAAGCAATATTCACCAACAGACTGAGGAAGGTGCAGAAGAATTAGATTAACATTTGATGGAATAAATATCCAATACGGAGACGGTGTTCTCACCTTGAACATCTGCAGCAGTGTCTCCTTGCTGATCTCCAGCCTCTCAAAGGGCTGCTTCTCCTTCATTACCATCCGGCAGATTCCCTCCAGAGCGCCAAACTCGGTGCTGGAGACCCCCCTGGCCGGGATAAACGAACACAAGGGCTCAAAGAAATTCTCTGTGGCAGAATTGACAATAAAGCTGACTTTGACTTGAAACCGGAGTCACACGTGGGACTCGGTGGACAAGGGACCATGTCGCGGCTCAGGGGCGCCTCACCGCTGTCCGTCCAGGAACATGTCGTAGTAGAAGCCGTTCTCGATGGGCGGGCCGTAGCACAGGCAGCCGCCGTAGAATTGCTCCATGGCCTCTCCCAGGACATGGGCGCTGGAGTGCCAGTACACCTGAGAGGGAGGGGGAGGAGGAACAGGAGCCATGGGGAGAGGCGAGGGTTAACGGGAACGGAAGGTGTGGATACGATGGGAATAGGACACCTACGGCCCGGGCGTCTTCATCATCGAAGCGGAGCAGCTCCAAGCCACAGTCCTTCTCCAATGGCCTGTCCAGGTCCCACAGTTCACCATCCACCCGCGCGATCACAGCGCTGTCGGCGAGGCCCTGGCTGAGAAAGACACTGCTGATGTATCTGCAGTTACTGCAACGCTGGAAAGTCGCAGTCTGACGGAGACTCTGTAAGGGTGTGGCTGGGACAGCACTGCTGCACCAGTTACCATCACTATGTCAGTACCGGCCTCACTGGGAGAGACCCCATTGGCGTACCTAACAGCCATTACTTGGTACTGAGATTCACTGCCACTAGGGGATGAAAGCAGCAAATGCTGTAACTCAGGAAAACATAACCTTTTATTCATTTAGTAGACATTTTTATCCAAAGTGACATACATTTCAGAAAGCAGGGTCAGACAGGCCCTGTAGCAACCGGGGTTTAAGGCCCTGCTCAAGGGCCCAACAGTGAAATTACTCAACTTGACCCCGGGATTTGAACCAACAACCTTCCGATTACAAGCACAGTAGTCTAACCCACTGAGTCACAAACTGCAACGTGGAAATGACATACAGGCTGTTTATGGGCTTCTAGAGACTCATAAACGCACCCCTGGTACCTGATTTTGCAGGCCAGCTGGTAGGGGCTGGTCGCCCAAGACTGAGCCTCCATAATCTTGCCATCGGGCAGCTGCACAGTGATGGGCTGGCTCTCCGCAGCCCGCCTGGCCAGCAGGGCATCGCTCTCCATCTTCAGCTTGTCATACACTTGCAAGCGGTCAGTGACATAAGCCGGCCACGGGTGTGACTGAACACAGGGCACAGGAAAACCAGTCAGATCAGAGCCACTTAGAAAACCTGATGTTAAACAAATAATGCAAAGCTGACAATGTGAATATAACAAGAACCAGTTTAATACGTCTTTGACAGGAAGGTAATTATCTGGGGCTGACGCTGGACACACCTCTAGTTTAAATAAATGGAGCTTAATCAACGACGTAGCTCTGCTCACGATACCCTACAGAGGCTGAACGTTTAAACGCATGCTGTACTGCTAATAATAATAATAAATAATAATAATAATAATAATAATAATAATAATAATTATTATTATTATTATTATTATTATTATTATTATTATTATTATTATTATTTATCATCATCATCATCATCATCATCATTTTAACCATCCACATCGGCTTCTTAATGCCTATACCTCTCTCCTCTGAGGAGCTATCTTGACCACCCCATTGGTTTTTTCAGTCTTCTCCGGCTTTTGCTTCTCATCCTTCTTTCTTAGAGGCGCAGCCTGCACCTGTGACAAAAGTACAGCCCAAAAAGATACAAAAATAAATAGGCACGCACAAATTTCGATACTTTAAAACTGTGAAGCAGATATTCAGCAGACGAGAGTTTAGCAGTCTCTGAGATAAGTTCTAAAATAATACTGAACCGCTATTCCAACGTTCAAAGGCATTTCAGATGGCATTCAATAACGGGCTATTTCGAGACACCGGCTGTCACTTCTACAAACTGTCCTGCGATGCTGCGATCGCGATAAAGGGCAGCATTAGAGACGCTAGGAAACGTTTAGAGGGGAGCGAACGGCATCCGCGCCGGTGCTTGCCTGGGTCTTTTCTCCCTTCTTCTCCGCCTGCTTGCCCTGACATTTTGCGGCGTGCTCCTGGCCTTGCGCTCCCATTTCCAGCTCCGCCTGAATTCCCCGTCGCAGATGTACGATGCGATACTTGAGCTTTTCATTCTCGGCCCTCAGGCTTTCCAGCTCCGAGGACCGGGCGAAGCTGTGCGCGGCAGTCTGTTCACCGCACAGTCCTTCCAGCAAACGCTTCACCTCCAAGCTCAGCTGCTGTATCTGTTCCTCCTGAGCTTGCAGGCGCGCCGCCATGCGGTCCGCCATCTTTAAATGCACGTACTGAATGACGGCGCCGGGACTCCGGGTGCTACTCACTAAGGCGAATGAAAGAGTGACACGGCGCCCCCTTGCGGTTGTACAGTAGAAATCTGAGGATGCCACATAATTGTACGGGACTAACTCAATCCAATTAAAATAACTTAAAAATCTTCCGTGAAAAATCATACCTCTATATAGTTTTCTAATCTCCTGCTGCTCATTTTTTTATTACTGTCCTATATATTTCTGGCCGTCCTCCCATTGACTTTATAACTAATATTTTTATATTAAGCTGTTATTAGTCTTAAAGTAACATATCACATTGCTATTGCTGTTGCTAAAGATTCGTTAAAGGCATTGGGCCAAGTATGTTGTGATGAGCACTAGGATTTAGACAGAATGATGACGTAAATAATCAGGCGACGCGCGTTGACCTCGCTGCCGGATCCGGACACTAGAGGGCGCGGTTCTCCCGCAGCGCCTGTCGACGTCAGGAAGCAGCTGATGGCGCTGTCATCTGGTTTACGGCAAGTCTGAAAATGCGAACCGTGATGCTGGATTTGCTGTTCTTGGTAATAGTATAGTTTGCTTGTGTAGACAGTCATACCCCGATATACCCAGGCAATCAATACAAATGTTTTGTGTTAACTATAAAAATTCTCGATACGTAAAACACACTGGGTTTACTGCACGGTTGCTTATACGTGTTACAGGAAAAGAGTGGAAGTGACATATCCGGCTGAACGGTGTACATATATACATATATAACTGTGATCTTATCGCTGGTAGTGCACACCGTCCTGATCGCGGATCGTCCGGTCGGGTTCATGCCGCTTGAGACATGGCTTCCGGCTTCGCTCCCCCGAAACTGGCCGACTTCATTCTTACCGAGAAGCTGGGCAGTGGCACGTATGCCACGGTGTATAAAGCATACAGGAAGGTTAGTGCTGCACACTCATCTCGTTTCATAGAAACCTCACTGTTGCTGCTGTTTTTTTCTTATACTAAACCGAATAGTTTTCTCTTTGATATGTGGAACAAGTCTGCGTTTAACTAGCAAAATGATCCGGCAGTGTATAGAGTATAATTCTTGGTTTTGTAGGGAGACAATCGAGAAGCAGTGGCCGTGAAAGTCGTAAGTAAGAAGAGTCTGAATAAGACCTCCATGGAGAACCTGCTCACGGAAATCGAAATCCTCAAGACGGTGCGACACCCTCACATTGTGCAGCTGAAGGACTTCCAGGTAGACGCTTTTTTGTAGCTTCACCTAAAACAGCGGTCCTTGCATCTCTCTGAAGGTCCACCCTAAGAGAGCACACCCCATGAATTCCTGATGTGGCTAGCAGTGTATTAGCTAGCAGGTGGTGTCCCACTAAGCAGTAAGGCTCTCCCACCTCTGCTTTGCAGTGGGACTCGGAGAACATCTACCTGATCCTGGAATGGTGCTCCGGAGGAGACCTGTCCCGCTTCATCCGCAGCCGTCGTCTGCTCCCAGAGAGAGTAGCAAGTCGCTTCCTGCAGCAGATAGGTGAGGGTCCACCATGAATGTAAGTGTAATCCAGGTGACTCGCTTTTCCTGCCTGTTGGGATGACATTCTGAGGAGTACGTGTGTGTCGGAATGGTGACCCCTCTCTCCTTTTCCCACTTGCCTACAGCATGCGCCCTGCAGTTCCTTCACGAACGGAACATCTCCCACCTGGACCTCAAGCCTCAGAACATTCTTCTCAGCGGCTCTGTGCTGAAGTTGGCAGGTACTCCTCCCCCGAATGGCTCCCTATGGGACCCCCACACATCTGTGACCCAGTGCACCTTCATGGCTGCACCCCTGTAGACCAGGTGTGTCAGACTCCAGTCCTAGTGGGCCAGAGCCCCGCACATTTTTGGGTTTCCCCTCATTTATGACACAGCTCTTAAGCTGAATCATTTGTGGTGGAACAGGGAAAGAGCTAAGCTACACAGGGCTCCGACCCCCCAGGAATGGACTTTGACACCCCTGCTGCTTTAATTGTCAGTGACAATTAAAAATTATACATAGTTTTTGATTTTACACGCCTGGCTTCTTTCCCATACTCTAGTACACTGATTCCCAATCCGGTCCTTGGGACCCCACAAACAGTCTGTACTGGGAGGGAGCAAAAACATGGACTGACTGTGGGTCCCCACAGACCGGATTGGGAAACACTGGTGTAGTACATTCATTTTCAGTTTTTATTGAGACAAAATAAGCATATGTCAGTTTTGCTCATCCATAGTCTTCAGTAAATATACAAATGTGTTTTAGAGCATTAACTACTAGACCAGCAAAACAGCCTCAGCGTGGTGGTGATTAAATAGTATCTGCCTTGATTAGCAGACATCACCCCAACCAGAAATGTCACTGGGCTCCATGCAGCTCGAAAACTCAGCCTCTTTGCGGAACAGCAGTTCCTGTGTTTGTAAATGGCCAGCACTGTGCCTCAGCTCTGATCATGTTCTTCAGACAGGCTGAGCCACGTGCATGAGCTACTCTATAAATATGAAGTAAATGAAGGCTTTAAAGGCCCTTGCACTGCCATCTTGGCTTGCTGCGTATATACTATTGTACAGTTTTTATTAATAGTTACTGCAACTCCCTGCATTTTCCTTTTCCCATTGGGCGTGTGTGTCTTCAGACTTTGGCTTTGCACAGTACATGTCTCCCTGGGACGAACAGAGCGCCCTCCGCGGTTCGCCACTCTACATGGCTCCGGAGATTGTGTGTCGACGGCAGTACGATGCCCGGGTGGACCTCTGGTCCGTGGGCGTCATCCTATACGGTAAGGTGCCCCCTGCAGTTCTGTGACCGTCATTGCACTCTCAGACTCCTGACTAATCTTTATAAACATTGTGTGTACCTGTCGGGTGTAATATGAGTCTTATTTTTACTCACGTCGACACTGTGACCTTTGGATCTTGTGTACAGCACTGTGCAAAAGAAAAAAAAGTGATGTGTAATTGATCTTCATATTGCTGTACTATGACATTATGTCAGTCAAAGTCTGTTAGCTTAGCCATTTCAAAACAGCATCTAAAATTGCCACGGTATTTGCAGCAGCTATGTAATACAGCCATGTATTTTTTGACTCGACCACTACCCCACCTTGTTTGGCTAATTAATATCCCATTCAGTTATTTAATAAATCAAGTTAATTTATTGAGCTGGTGGAGAAATTTAACAAACACATAGAAAGACTGGGCTGCCCCTAAGGAGAGGTAGGAGTTAACCTAGGAGTTTACCTAGTTATCCAACAAGATATCAGTAACTTTTTGGAGAACACATGAAATTCTTGTTTATTTTTATCGTGTTACTTTTAATTTGTGTATGTTATAATGTTAAATTGTTTTTGCATAGTGATGAATATACAGCAATTCATGGCTGTCTGTCCTGCACTTGAACAACTGGAGTCTATTAATAAATATCCGTACTGCGACTGTACGCCGCATGTAACTGTGCATAGTACATTGTTCCTCTTAGGGCACCTTTCCACCACACCAGGTACCGGATTTCTGGTACTTTCCCTTTTCCATTGACTTGCAGTCGAGTTCCAGCACCTAAAGTGCCAAACCAGCTGGGGCACTTTTCTGGAACTTTAGGGTGGGACTTGAAAGGCTTCTTTGTCGATTGGTTATGCAAATAGCCTGCCGCTGAAACACGATACAAACGGCGCCTTGAAAAGAGTTACAAATTCAGAAAACAATGATAAATTAAGTTATAATGAAAATCAGATACAAGATTGGCTTTGCATAGTACATGTGTCCCTGGGACGAACAGAGCAGCCTCCTTGGTTCACTATGGTATATAAGTACCAGAAGTCCGGTACCTGGTACGCTGGAAAAGCGCCCTCACATCTGTTCATTTTCCAGGCTGTATTAATAATTTTATTACTCCTGTGTATGCTTGAACAGCACTTATATATTGCTTTGTTATTGTATGTGTCTGTACTGCAGTTGTATTCCACACGTCTGTACTGCAGTTGTATTCCACACGTCTGTACTGCAGCATTACAGTGTACAGTGCAGGTTGCTTACTGTGCGCTGGCTTTGTGTCCCTGCTTTAATAGAGGCTCTTTTCGGACGTCCACCATTCGCCTCCCGCTCGTATGTTGAGCTGGAGGAGAAGATCCGTAGTGACCGCGCCATTGAGGTGAGCACGTGGTTCTTAGCTCCTGTAACTCAGCAAGAATGCGATTATGCTAACAATGCAATGGTTGTGGGTTCAAAACCCAGGAGCACATGTTAAAAAAAAAAAAGTAAATTATAACTGTTCCTTCTATTGTAAGTTGCTTTGGATAAAAGCATCAGATTCATGTAATACTGTAATAATGTAGATGGTATACTGCATGCTGCTGTCAATCAAAAAAAAAGTCCATTCTAAAAAGCAGAACTATAGACCTGAGGTAGGTTGCCTGCAGGGTATTTAAAGACGTTTTTCCTTTGTTTAGCATTATGGTTTTCAGAGGTGGCTCAAGGTTAAGGTACCGCTTACCAAAGGACACTCTGGTGTAGGAGAAGTCATTAGGCCAGGAGATCATGCTCCTAGCAGAGGGAGGGAGGAAGGGGCTCTTGGAAGTCAGTCTCCAGAGGCAGGTGGTTACCCTGTCACTGCTGGAACTGGCTTGGGGGGGTTGGTTTTGGGGTGGGGCTGGGAGGTGTTCTGGACCCAGCCGGCCTCCTTGGGAGTGTCGCGCTGTGGTTTGGCCCGGCACTGCAGCCCAGGGAGGTGCTATTTATACGGACCCTTTTCATGTCGGCTCCCAGACTTTCTGGGCGATGTTTTTACACGTCAGGCCGAGGTGGGCTGTTTCTCGGACGATGGGGGGTCACGGCGTGTGGTCTCCTGGCTGTGTTGCAGTTGCCCGCCGGGGCCAGGGTGTCCCGACCCTGCCGGGACCTGCTGCTGCGGCTGCTGGAGCGCGACCCCGATGTTCGCATCTCCTTCGCACAGTTCTTCTCGCACCCCTTTGTGGACATGGAGCACATGCCCAGCGCAGAGAGCCTGGGCAAAGCGGTGAGGGGCCCGG
>JAODLD010000008.1:13154232-13170971 GCA_026781065.1 Mormyrops boulengeri
GCACTCCCACCCCACCCTGAAGGACAAGCGGTGCATGAACCTTCATAAAGGCTCTATACAGTTAATTACCTGGTTTAAATCTCACATCTGCAGCCTTTTCTACACATTTGCAAGATTCAAGAACGTTTAGTCGGCGTACGATATTAGCTAACGGCTCCTTCTCTATTTCAGGTTAGGTATATTGTAATACAACAAATATAAAATCCGATAAAAACGATAAATCCGGAAGACCTGTAACCATAACATTAAATAAAAACAGTTTGCAATGGCCCCAGCTTTCAGTTACTGTAAACTCTGGTACCGTTTCATCATTCACCTGCCTACAACTGAACCTTAACAGCCACTTCCGAGACCGCCTGACGAATTTTATATTACAGTAAATTGCCAAGAGTTCTGACCAAAATATGTCGGATATCCCCCTCAGTTTAAACGGTGATCTTTCAAACATAAAATGTTCAACTATGCCTACTTCATTGGCATCAGAGTTCTGTATTATACGATCTCGATATAGAATCACAGCTGGCGCCAAGTAGGCCTATGTTTCAGCCTAGAGCCAAATAAATAAGGTTTAAGTACAATATTAAGGTGGTATAGTGACAGTCGCACTGTAGCTTCACAGTTATTGCCTCTATGACAGACTTTGTCCAACTGGTTTTACGGATGTAATTTTCACATCTGGAATTTCAATGAATCCGAGAAATTACTGCGCACTTCGTCACCTGGCGCCACATGATACTGCTAGTATTTCCGGAGACCATAAGACCAACTACAAACTGCGAAACTGAAATAAATGAATGGACTAACAAATTAAAATAAAACACGTCTGACTACTTAAAACAATGGTAACGTAATTAAGTTTACTTGTTTTATTTAACTGGGTTTTTTTTTTTCTTGGAGACATAAATATATTTTTTTCTATACATTTTGTAGATAATGTTACACATTTACATTTTCACAGGGAAAGTTAAAATCAACATAAAACAGAGTCAATGCCTCAGCATATATAGGAATAAATATCACATTCGTCAAGCCACTTTTTATCTGATGTAAAGATTACAATACTGGAACATGAGTATAGTCCGAAAGAAAAATGCGATTAACGATAAATCCATAACCCAGATGATCGTCTTTTATAAAACGAGTTACAAAAATATCAAGAACTGTACCGATATGAAAATACATGAACAGACGATTGCCTTATGATATTAATATATTCATTACAAAAACTCTAAACGACTTTCCATCTCAAGTGTTACTGTGTGAAAGTTACCAGTTACGCATCTCAACTATTTCGCAGAGGTCTGAGAACTATATGAATAATTGCAAAACAACCTAAAACTGCCACACCTAAATACAAAATTCCATGCAACGACCATAAAGGCTGATATTTCCTTCGTAACGCGCCAATTCAAAGTCCGTGAGAGGCTTCACTTATGCGGGCAGAGTGGCGATTAGCGGGGAAGCACTCCAGTTAATTTAACCGCTTTATGTGATAAAGTCGCCAATTCTACCCGACTTGGCCGCAAATATCTCAAGTGCGCCTGCTACAATGGCGCCGAAACTGGAGCGCGTCAGTGTTTATTTAAAGTCTTAATAAAAGCCGCACACTTCAAGAGGCACTGAGACGAAACAAAACAAGTGGGAGCGCAGGGCGCTGCGCAAACTAAATCAGGACTGTATTCTCTATGGCTGTCGAGAATAAAATAATAAAAAGTTCACCTTCTTTATATTAACCACTTACACATTTTTCTAATCTATTTCCTTTTTAAAAACTTATTACGGCCAATTTTCCCTCGCCATTTATAGCTTATTCAAACGGTAATTTTGTTAACAGTTTCAAGAGCCTGTTGGGGGAATCGAACGCGTTTGAACGGCCACTTTAAAGTCCACCTCTAAGAAAACACGGATAAATACTGCGCTTCATGTTTACAAGCAAGCAAACCCAAATTTATGGGCTCTGGTAACGACATTCATACTTCCATAATTTGTCCGCAGTCTTGCGGAATGCGTGCGAAACGCAAGCAGACGTTTCTCTTAACCAAAAAAAAAAATGTGCTCAAAGCTGAACCGATTAACTAATTATGATTTTTTTAAAAATAGCCGATTAAAAAAATTCTGCCCTAGCTGTCATTACAAAAGTCTGCTCCAGTACACGGTGAGAAGCGCCACTGCGTGTATTTGGGCGACTTGGTGCGATAAGGGCGAAAAACCAGAGAAGGAAGTCCAAGTGTCGGAGCACTTCTCCAGCCGGTCGATTTTCGGGTCGTAGTCTTCGTCGTCGTATGTGTCTTCAAACTCCCCGTACGATGTAGGTAATTCCTGGTCCACGACTGAGCACAGCCTGTCCATATTCTCCTTTACCACTTCGCAGAAGGGCCTCTCCACGCCGTCGCACACGCAGCGGTTCAGCTGCACGCCGCTGGGGATGAACAGCATCCTCTGTATGGTGCTCTTGCACTTCGCCGAACATTTCCTGCCGTTAAAAAGCTGCCCGCAGTTGGACAGGTAATCTGTCAGGGCGGCCTGGCAGTTCGGCTCATATTCACATCGCTGGCGGGCCTCCGTGCACCCGATCCCGGCTGCATCAATTGGATACCTCCGGGGGAGGCACGGCTCGATAGCGCGTTTAGTTCTCCTGCACAGTACGTCTTGGCCGCAGTCGCAGGTCTCCAGGTCCGGTCCGTTGCGGGTCTGGTTTAGTCTGACCAAGGCGCCGATGCAGTGGCTGGGACAGCGGCGCATGCTGCCCCTGATGTTCCCTTCGCAGGCGACCAGGTACTGGTTGTACGCCAGTTCGCAGTCTGCCTCTTGCTGACATTTAAGCAGGGCTTGCCAGCAAATATACTGCGCGTCAAGGACCACTAACCAGCCAAGAAGCGCCAGGACGCTGCACCAAGTTTTCATCCTGAGATCCCGGGCTTGAGTGCGGCGATGAGCGACCCTGGTCCTCCACTTTATTGCACTAAACTTTAGGCTATATAACAATTCCTATAAGAATACGTGTCCATGAACATGTCAGAGGACTGGACGGCATGCTGCTGCTACTTGGAAAAGCAAAGTAAAGCAATATCTGAGATGTGACTTCATGGAGTCCTGGCTGGCCCCGTGCTTACACCCCCGTGGTCGAAGTTTCAGCGACTTTACTTAGACTCCTTCCGTCCCATAAGAAGGCATCCCGCCTTATTAATTTAAACAGACAAGTCCACCACGGCGCTACTGCATTATAAACAAACTCCTCGATACTATTCCGATCGCTTTTTTTTTTCTAAAGGAGAAACAATGTAGGCACCCAAGCTCCGTCCGACATTCTCCACGTCCCGGATTCCTGTCCCTGCTATAACTCATCGATTTGTTTGGGTATTTCTGAAATACTCCCCCCGGGGAAACGTGCGTCTCTCCAGCGCCTTTCCCTCGCTGCCCAGCGTCTTTGTCCCTCTCGCTGTTACGCTTCACGCTTCGTTTAGCCTTTTCCCCTACGTGCCCCCCCCTACTCCTCTCCTCTCCTGAAAAACAGAAAAAGGAGAAGTTTGTCCTCCCCCCCCCCCTCTTTCTCTCATTTACGGTCCCGTTAGACGATTGGCCGATGCTCCCAAGACCGTCGTGGGATCCATTTCCATAGCAACTCCAGTTTTTGGCAAGCTGCGCGTCACACACAGGATAAAATGCTTATAGTTTTTTTTTTTTATATAACTCACAGATTGTGTGGTCCTTACTCTCAACGCTCTCTCCTTCTTCGATTAAAAGAAAAGAATGAAAAAAAAATAAAGAAAACTGAGAAGTCTCCAAATGGGAGGCAGAAGTCCCTGATGAAACATTCCACAGCTAGCAGCTCACATGCGCAGCTCACCGCATTAAATTAAAGCGCAGGAACAACAAATCTGTTTCTGTTTAGCAGTAAACCCAAGAGCAAACCTTCGGGCACAACTCTATACCATGACGTCCTTGCAAAATAAATTTTAAAAGACAGAATAACTACTGCCCTGCATTCCCCTCCCTTTCCCGTTCCGCCTCCCCCGCTCTCTTAATTCTGGCGAGTTTCTAAGGTCTGATTGATTGGACTGAATGGAAAAGAATAGTATTTTCTGGCCCGTTTCACCCTTTTGTGTCAGACTGGCCATGCAGTGGCCCTGCGTCTTTCCAGACCTAAGACTGTTCACGCCTTGCAGTCAGCGTATAGAGGAGGGGATCAGCATCAATATATTTTACAGCTCTCTCCATTCAAACCACACTTGAAAACTGCCAATAGGGACAGGACTTACTGCCATTGAAATGGTAAATAACTTGATTTTTTTTCCCCTCTGTAAGCCAAGGAAAAGCCAAACCAACACCCGGACCTTCTTGCTGTTTTATTGAACAAAATTTCGGCCCGAGAAACCAGGGGCGCATTTGTCTAGAGCCAGGTGGCAGAGCGAATGTCACCGAGTCTGCTACGTGACGACGGCAGAAGCCAAAAAAAACAGATGGCATTGTTAGCAATGCTGTGGTCTTATCTTCTTGTTGTTGATGCATTCTGGTTGTGATTTAAAAAATTATAACGGTTTATCGAAAAAAAAAAAAAATGGCCAAGAAATAGCTTCAAGTTCTATTAGTCTCTACATCCCAGGCAGACTGCTGCCCATTTTACTCGCTAAATAATTCCTGCACTTCAGAATCAGTCTTCCAGTGCTCATTAGTTTTCTCCATTCCCCAACCTCCTTCCAGTGAAGGACCGAAATGGAAACAATTGCCAGAACCTCATAATCGCTTCTTGTTTATCGTCGCAGAAGACAGTACCGCCTATTGAGGTTGTTTCTCAATTCAAGAATTATCTTACATACATCCGCTGAGTCGTAGGCCTGCATACCAACAGTTCGCCGTTTTTACATGCAGGGTTCGTTGGAATGTCAGTAATTAGAATTTTTAAAAAAGATATTTAACCGTTCCATATTACTCTTTATTAAGTAGGCCTATATTCATATTTCAGAAATATTAAGCACAGATTTTATTTATCATCAGAAAACAATGTTACATCGTAAAAATAATCGTGCCATCCGTACTTAGCCTAAAAATACATATATGAACTGCTGGGGCATTAGATATTTAGACACTTCTCAACGGTAGAATGGTAAAAACAGTTCAATTCAAACTGATTTACGTGCTTAAACGTAAAGACGCAAATAAGTTACGATTCTGAAGCATTAGCCATGTTTTAACGATAGGAAAAAGTAATCTAATATGTGTTTATGTCGCCATCTGCTGTTATGAAATGATATCGACCTTTCTGTTTCAGCCGCGTTGTACAGACCTCCTGAAAAATTCAGTTAGGCGACGAACCGACTGACGGGCATAGATTTGAAACTGAAGCGGAAAAATGGTGGACTTCATTTTCATCCTTTTAACTGTCTTAGAAATTGAATTTAACATTCTAGATAGTAGGCAAAGGGTAAATACTATACGTCTAAATATAAAATGCAGGTTACGTCGGGCTGGCGCCCCATACTGGGTTGTTCCCTGCCTTGCGCCTGTAGCCTTCGGGATAGGCTCCGGACCCCCCGTGACAATAAATATGACAAGGGGTTCCAGCAAGAGGATGGATGGATAAAATGCAGTGAATTATGCAATCAAATTGTGTAATCGTATGTTTTTCGTGAGAAAAAAATATATTAGTGCCATGAAATTTCCAGATATTTGGTGAGCAAGCATGGAGTGCTGCATGATTTAGTACCGAGCGCACTGGTCTTCTCCCAGTATATACTGCTTATAGTTCGATTAGTGCTAACTTGCAGCTAAGATCTCTGCATCTAATAAACTCAATTAAACCACATCACCTTCTAAACTGTAAACATACAGATTAGTTGGCCACAAGTAGCTTAATTATACATTCAACCTTGTTGTTGACCACAGTAAGAGTGTATATATATATTCTCTTACTGTGGTTATATATATATATATATATATATATATTACACACACGCACACATAAGAAATAACAAGAAATTGATATCCCTAGTTTATCTTTATTGAGCTCAGGTAAGTTGTTCCAGATGATTAATATTGACAACAATATTAAAGGGTTTTTGCAATGCTTTTGGGTGCATGCAAAGCGCACACAACCTGCACAAACATGGGCTTCAGGTCATTTTTAAACTATTGCTTTACCCCAAAGAGGCTCTGACATGACAGCAAGACCAGTAACTTCATAAAAATAAACCACTTAATGAGTGAATCAAAAATATATAAATATGTCACTACAAGTATCACAAACTGCACATTTTTATTACCTGCCACAGCATTTTACCAAATAGCCAATTTCTGAAATTTAAAAACATTTACACCTGGGTGGCAATTTTATGTAGTATTACTCCTCACCTTTGTCCATGAACACCCAGGAGTTGTCTATCTCTTACTTTAACTAATTATATTTAGACAACTATTTTT
This sequence comes from Mormyrops boulengeri, assembly GCA_026781065.1. Classification (NCBI taxonomy): domain Eukaryota; kingdom Metazoa; phylum Chordata; class Actinopteri; order Osteoglossiformes; family Mormyridae; genus Mormyrops; species Mormyrops boulengeri. Next base: position 13,160,650 of record JAODLD010000008.1, read on the forward strand.
TTGTAACAACCAACACTCAGTATAAGAGAGGGACAACCTCACTGACTGAAAGCTGAACACACTAATAAACAAACGCCGAAACAACAATGAACCATCAGCACAAGCACTCACCGTCGACATGGACAGAGAGACGGGCTTCGGGGGATCGGCTCTCGGTGGGCAGTGACTGGGTGACAGGTCACACAGCGTGTCTGCAGGTCGTTGTGGGACCTGCCAACCAAGCAACGAACCGCAGACACCGACGAGTCAAAGGCTGCAGGCGACACACGTGCCCATAGCTGCCAACCTCCCAGCAAACATACTGTCACAGGGTTTCCCAACCTGCTCCTCAGGGACCCGCAGACAGTCCACATTTATGGAGCTGGGAGGGAGCATAAAAGGCATCTATGTGCCCCGAGGACGGGGTTGGGAAACACTGCAGTGTTGATCACACCACCACTGCAGTGTGTGGCAACTTTGATCATTTTGACTGCCTGATTAGATAAAGTTTGTTTCATTGACTTATTTATTTTTGATTTTTCTGAAGTTTTTGGGAGTTTTCTCAGTGGACAAACAGGTGTGCACCCATGTTATAACCATGTGTAATTTCTGCAAATGACAGTAATCTCTGTGTGTGTTTGTGTCTGTGTGTGTCTGTGTGTGTGTGTGTGTGTGTGTGTAGGGCAAGATCAAGGCACTGGAAAACAAAATACTTGTTTTTGATCATGGGATTCCAGTGTATGTGTGTGTGCATGTATGTATATATACACAGACATGCAGACACACACTAACACACACACACAACTAGGGTGTTGGCATTATGCTACTATGCCTCATATATCAAAAAAAAGTCACTTCAAAATTTTATACACAAGTGTGTCACAAAGATGGGCTTTGATAGAGTGGCAATCCTGCTGGATACCCTGTGTTCATCATAACATAGATGGATGGATGGTTGGATGGGTGGGGGCACAAAAGTTTACAATAAATACCATTTTCTTACTTAGATGCAGACATGCTTGACGTTACCCTTCTTGGGAGTGACAAAGTAATGAAAATAGGAGGTGAAGAAAAATGGGATTGAAGTTAAATGAAATGAGGAAGTGAGACTATTTTGCTCGTTCTGAACAGTTCCAGATAAATTCTTCACCAGACTGGTTAACAAAGCTATAATCTAACTCCTCTCTCTTTTTGTGTTTGTGTATTTAAATGGTTTGGCCTGAAAGGCTGGTGTTTGCTGGTTTGTATGTTAGTTTAACTTATGTGGTCACGTCTGTGTTGGTACCAATGACCGTGACCGGCAGTGACGACGGTGCGGGGGCGGGTCCCCAGGAGCCAGGGGGGAGGCGGAGTGACAGATCACATGACGTCACACTTCTCGGCTGAGTGCCGGAGGTCTTCCAGTGTGGACTGTGCTTTGTCCTTCAGCTGGTCCAGGTCTACATTCTGGATGTTGCCCAGCTGCCCAATGACTGACCGCTTGTGGGTCTTCTCCTGACTGTCCTCTGCGATCATCTTGGCCAGCTCTGCTGGCAGCTGCACATCCTCGCCTGCCTGCTGGATCTGTGCATCATCCAGTTCACTCTGACACAGAGAAGGGGGCAAGGGGGGGGCAGAGACAGGGGTGGGGAATGAAGTGATTGCATAGCTTTGCGTTTCGGGAAGCAGAACCATGACTTTGCCACAGAGCAACACAAATTATTTTTTAATCTTCTGGAAGGTTTGATTAGTAACCACTTTGCAATGCCAAGCCCTTTAAAGCACAAAACCTGGCATCACACAATGCAAATTAAATTGCTTTGGCAAATGTTTAAAAATTGGATAAAAACATTTTAAAACGTGTGAGCGTATACTTGCTGTTCTAACGCTGCTCTTTTAGGATTTATCATTCTCCCCTGCCTCTTTTATTGTCTCTTTTATAAATAAAACAGGCACATATCTAGTCACCTTTGGCAGCCGGTATTTATCCCGGAAGTGGGTCCTGACCGTGGCACGCTCTGCCTTCCGCTGGGCAAAGTTGGCATCTCTCTCCTGCCTGGGGGATGGGAGACAAGTCCCATGTTGGTGGTGGGCTGGCTGAACTACACATTAAAAAACACCCACACTCATACATAATTACACACCCCCTCCCCCCCATACAATCTCACACCTTTTAACACATTTGCGACATACACGCCCAGCATGTGACGTCAACTGTTGCAGAGTGTGAGTGTTATATCAAGACACCTATGCATGGGGGGGGGGGGGGTGAAGCGATCGTCTCCATGTGACTGAGCACGAGCAGCACTACTGAGGGTCTGAAAGCGACGCTGCCCTCAAATGTGTGGGTGTCTGCTGAGGGGATAATCCCGTCTCCATCACTCTCCTCCCAAGCAGGCGAGGCTGCACTTGCAGAAGCTTCTTAGCTCAAGCGCCTTTCGGTTAACCCCCCCCCGAGATTAAAGTGCGGGATTTAGCCATCACTCAATGGACCTTCAGCATTAGCCAAATTGCACACCCCGGCGACAATGGCCCCGTCATAATTATCATAACCATTAAATAAAATCGTGTCATGATAAGCACAAACCATGCTGTGTGTGTGTGTGTGTTTTTTTTTTTTAGCACGATCACTTTTCCCGTTAATGTGCTCAGGTGGGTACAAAGGCCCCCCAAGAAAGTGCATCGCCAGTGAGGTATGGCTCCTAGGCTCTTATGAGACCCTGTCTAATTCACACCTTCAGCCTCCCCATGATGGAAGTCTGCCAAGGTTAATACAGACGCTCCTCTACTTACGAACGAGACACATTCTGAACGACCGTTCGCAACTTGAAATGTTTGTAAGTCGTTATTCGACATCATTTTAAGGGTATACGCAAGTACTAAGAACTAGGATGCTGAGAGTTCGCACACTACGCTGCTGCGCGGCGGGAGTAGCGGCCAGTAGTCGTACTAGGCGGAACTGGAGTGCAGAAAAAAAAAAAACTGATGTTGCGGACAGGAAACGGGAGCCCAGTGAACCCAATTTGGACTTATAGTCCTCTTCGTTCGTATGTCTGAAAGTTCGTAAGTTGAACATTTGTAAGTAGCGGAGCGTCTGTATTGTATAATATTTTTACATGAATGTGAAGGTTTTGTCCAAGGTTTCATCATTGTATAAAGATATATTTTTTTACAGTTTAGGTAAATCACCTTGTTCAAGGGTACAACAGAAATTCCCCAGAACTACCTGGTTTCAAGGCCGTGTGCTTAACCACCATGCTTGCTGCTGTTCATCTTCTGAATGGCTCGCCCAATACGGGATAGTATCCCAGGGATTAAGAGTGACCAGCAGGGGTGACTCGAATAGGACTAAGAGTAATTGGCCAGTCCTTGTTATAAACGTGCCCCTGAAAGTGTTGGCCTGCAGAGAGTGCTGCTACACACTTCTTTGGCCAGCATTGACTCCCGGTATTAAGGATAAGCAGGCTGGCAAGCAAGCGTCTGATAAACGCCCCCTGCTGCCCAATGAGTGCAACCAAGTGTTGCTGTCAGCTGAATGGAACTGGGAAATAGGCAGTGTGAGGGGAAAAAAAGAGGTTACAAAATAATTACTTCACCAACAGTTTGTTACAACAAAGACCCTCTGTTTATGCAGCAAAAGCTCAGAGTAACCAGAGATCTATTCTGAAACAGATAATCCAATGGCAGCCAGCCTTAATGATCCTGCAGTGACTCTTCTACGAAGCCAGCCTTTCTGAAGCTGCAGCTACATCCCGTTTCCCCAGCTTCCTGAGTTTCATCACCCCAAAACTTAAAGTGTATTACTGTCCATACTATGTAGGTGAAAATTTAACCTCAAATCTTTTTTTTTTCATATCAAACTATGAATTTTGGTCTTTGTGCCAGCAGGGGACAGTATGGAGACCGCGTGTTGTATACTCACGGATTTACAGTGAGCCGTCATCCAATCGGCGCAAAGCTGGTGTTTCTTCAGGAGCCTGTTATTACACCTCTGGCGCCACACTAGCTACCCTGTATGTTAACGGAGTGTGTAGCTCACCCCCCCTCTTATCTGATTAAGGGTGCCGCGGCTGTCGGCTGGCATACCCAAAGCCATTAGCGCAGGCTTGTGTTTCATGACACCCACCATTTCTGAGACTGAACACGTCTAGAGAAGGAGATGTACAGCTGTCGTGTCATTTAAAGAGGGACTTCCAGGGATGGGGGGGAGTTGGTGGTGAGAGTAGGGGCAGTGAAAAAATACAACAACAGCACATGGGGAAAAAAACACCTTTCCGTTCTGGAATTAAATTTTTTGACCTCTTTATTTTGACCTCTGTGCTTAAAGATTGTGTATTAAAGACTTGTGTTTTTAGCTTTTCCACTTCAGTAAGGTACACAGCAGCTTGTTGTTCATCCATCCACCCACCCACCCATCCGTCCACGCATTTTCTGATACCGCTTATCCTATTCAGGGCCGAGGAGGGTCCAGAACATATCCTGGAAGCTACGGGCACAAGGGAACAACCCAGGATGGGGCACTAACCCATCACAGGGTGCGGCTTGCTGTCTTAAGGATCGAGCAGTTCATTAACCAGCTGCTTACCTTTTCTAGAAGTAAAATCTGGATGATATAAAAGGCAGGGCAGGTCACTTTGCCCTTTGAGTGAAGGTCACAGGCGCCACAGCCTGCTCTGTAGGTCCCCGGAGTGCATCATGTAATTACATTTCAGCCTTTCTTATCTTAACCAGTTTTTCAAATTGGGATAGACTGATATGTACAAGTGCAATGGAGAGTTATATAAATGACAGGTCAGAAAGGTTCTTCAAGAAAACTCTTTTCTCGGTCGGTGTTATTTTAAGGACAGTAATGCACAATTGCCAGTGATAATTTAACAAAGAAGTGAATTGCATAGCACCCACCGTTAAATTAAACCGTTTTTCTCATTGTCGTGTCTCTTACAGAACGTGGTCGATTCAAAAGAAATATATGTTTGAAACCGCAATTTAGTCCGCACCTTAGACCCGCTGCGTGATAATGAGCGAGGCTCTATCTCTCATAACCTTGGATTTCACTGCAAAGAATCGGATTAAATTTGTTTCTGGATGCAATTGTGAAAGAAGGAGATATCATTAGTTGTTAGCATAACTGTTATTTAGTCCATTTTTGCTTGAGCTGAAAATATTACATTTAAAACTTGCGGTCTTAAAAATTTGTTTCGACAATTCAAGCTGTAGGATAGCGGAAACGAATTGGAAAATATTAGTTATTATTTCAATTGGGATTAATTAATAAATTATCGTGGGAAAAAATGAACACGATATTAAAGTCACAGATTTCCAAACTTGAATTAAGTGATACAGGTTGCCTCCATATTTGCATCTCATCTGTCTTTACGGTAGGCTATATTAATTTAAATCAGTATTGAAAACAATAATAGAAGAACTAACAATTGTGTCACCGAGACAGACTAAAAAGCAAACGAAGAATAAGAGATATATCGGACTGGAAACCGTCCCGTGCGCGCAGCAGCTGGTTTAAGTGAAGGCGGAGGATCACAAGGATGGAGAGACTGGGGCAGGGGGGCAGATCGCAGCGGGGCAGATCGCAGCGGGACTCGGGCATTAACGCACCACATGCTATAATATGCATCCACAGAACGCGCCCACAGAACAGCATCCGAGCCCCCCACTACGCGTAAAATACATCGCATCTCAGATAAGTAACTATCTGCGTCCTTACTTTTCCTCAAGCAGCTGCTGCTGGTACTGCTCGTACTCCTCTTCGGTCATCCCTTTAGAACCGGCTTCGGATTTCTCACCGTCCGATTTGTCGTCCCCCAAAGTGCCGGTCAGGTTCTTCAGCTGTCCCCCCACCATGTGCTTCACCATGAAAGCCATCGCCCCGCCGTCGAAGAACGCTCGGGTCCAAGATCTGAAACGGGTCCTTCTTGGTACCGCAACTGTGAAAGTTCTGATAATTCGAAAGGTGATTAACGTGCAGAATATACTGTTCCCCAAAAATAAACCTATCCGTCCTGTATAACGGGCGAGCGCTTCTAAACCCGAATTAACAGACAGCTCCTGTAGATTGAGAGGTCACGTAATAGACTGGATTCCAGCGCTACAGAGACGAGTCAACAAGTTTCTTTCTCTTTCTACAGCCAGTCCCGTTTGCCTTTTCTCAGCCACACATCCCGCCGGATCAAGCTATCGTCTGTGTGACGCCAGCCGCACGCACGGCATCCCGTGACTCGCCTCCTGATTACAACTTGCCGTGGATGCAGATCAGCATCTCTCGCATCCGAAAAGGGACCGAAGCGGAGACAGACACACGTGACGTGTCAGCGTGTCCCCGCCATACACCCATCTCTCTGGGATCGGAGCGCAACTGGATAGTACATGTGCACATTGGTTAAATAAAGACGCTTTATCATTTCATGACAAAGAAAAGCAATCTAAAGCAATTATAATTTTCACCTATATACTTGGGGGGAGTGGGTTCGGCGCTGGCCCACTTTAACACTTCACCTGAATAAAACTGGCTGGTCAGTGTAGTGTTAAGAAATACTTGTCCTGGATCAGGCTGTTATGAGCGGTTGTCTGCTGTTCAGATGGAACATTCCTGCGGGCAACGCAGTGTGTAATTGCATTAGCGGGGAAAGTCTGCGGAAACCTCAGCAAACATTTGCCAGCGCACCTCAGTGTGTGGAGGCTCTCTGCCCCGTACCACAGACCGGCTGCGAACAGCCTTCTGCGTGCCCATGTTTGTTTGTGGTTTTGTCTCATTTAGCCGTACAGGATTTCACAAGGATTTAAACATATTGACCCTATTAAATCGCACATAACTCATCAGCGAAAGGGGGCATTTGCGCAAAAAATCGTGTCAGACCAAAATAAGCAAATGCATGAATAAAAATGGAGCAGAGACAGTCGATATGGCTTGCATTATCATAGCAACTGTGACCAAGCTTGTCCCATTTAACAAAGAGCGAAGAAGCAGAGGTGTCAACCTGCTGAGTGAGGTTATTTCGTTACCTTCAAGCACATTAAAAATTCGACGTAAATTGAATTTCGGCTTCATGGCTGATGAGAATAATGAAAATTATATCTGCGAGACGCGAGAAATGAAAGCACCAGGGGAAACATATGCCGTCACATAAAGCCTCGACCTCAAAGACCAGCCTGCGGATTAAAGCGGGGCATGTCTGCTTTATTTTCTTTCTTTTTTTTTTAAGATCGACGAGGAAGCGACAGCCACTCGTGACGTGTCAGTATCCCCCCGCAGCTGCGTATTATGGCGACATGCATGTTACCGACGACAGTATAAAAGATCACGTGGTTTAAGTACATCCTTAATGTATACATTTGAGCAGGACTGTTTATAATCATGTATAATAATTAGGGAGGCACGTTTTTTTTTGTTCCCTGCATCCGTCCATTATCCAGTGCTGGGTCACAGCGAGCCCGGAGCCCAGGCTGTACAGGGCACGATGCAAGCATCAGAATAAAACTCCGCTCGCTGGCACGGTGGAATGGGAACGGCGGCATTAGTTGTCTTCTGCTCATAACGAATGGTGCTGTGAGTGAACTAGTAACTGCATTTGCATAGAAGTTTAATCATTATTTTTAAGTATCACGATTTGTAAAGGTGGGACAAATCAACAAGTAGCTCACCTTGGGACAAGCCTCTTAAATTATTCAGTAAGCTAACTAGTCCATCTGCACCACTATTCGTGTGGGTCCATGCACGCTGTAGTGGTAATGCCTATGTATGTATCCCCCCCCCCAACTGAACTACAGCATCAGAAACTGGAAGGGAATCCATTCCCTGACCCCAAGACCCCACAACAAACACTGCCAGTGCCTAAACATACACATCCCAGCTGAATATGGCTTTCAGGAATAGGGGATGTGCGTTTCTCATTCAAATACCTGATTGCACTGGATGAAACAACACTTTGAATTATGCAGACTTCAGTTACTGACATCAAAACACTAATGTTTCGCTTAAAACCATCCATACATCCATGCATCTATTTTCCAACCACTTATCTTTTCTGGGGCTGCTTGGAACCTCTTCCAGACAGTATTGTGTTCAAGGCAAGGGTACAGCATGCCTGTTTAATGTAGGCTGCACACACACGCACGCACACACACACACACACACACACACACACACACACACACACACACACACACACACACACACACACACACACACAGGTTTGTGGGGACTCTCCGTTCATTTCTATGGGGAAAACTTTAACCCTAACATGATGACCTTAACCCCTACCCAGCACTAACCTTAACCATAAGTAACCAAACAAAATAGGAGACTTTTGCATTTTTAGTTTTTTTGATTGCATTCACAGTACTTTGTGGGGACCTGAAAAATGGTCCCCACAATGTCAAAATAACAGGTTTTTATTACATTGTGGGGCACATTTGGTCCCCACCATGTAAAGTAAACATAATCCACACACACACTGACACACACACACAGACAATCACAGGCAATTTAGAGACACCAGTTAGCCTAACTGCATGCCTTTAGACTGTGGGAGGAGGGCCACATGACCCAGGAAGAGCACAGTGCCACCCCCCTACAAACAAGTGTTATTTATATAGGGATTGGCAGTAAAACAAACCGCTACATTTTAAATGCTAATTTATCATGCTAACAGCAGATTCGGGTTATTATAACATGGCCAACAGGCGCATGCATAAACCACAGGCATGGCATCTCCCTCCCACCTCTCTGAGCTCTGGAGACACCCCCTCGGCCATTAGCTGGAATAACTGGCGGGCAAGGTCTGCAGGACCGAGCGTCTGCGTGTCCTTCAAATCAACCAGCGCCCATGGCACGTCCCCCTCCTCTGCTGGACTCGCTGGTGTTGGACTGTGCAGTGACAGCGGCCCGTAGAAGGGGGCAGGACATTGTTATTTGTGTGACGAATATTCACCAAGTGGGCTTGAGCACAGTCAAGGGCTTCCCCACTGCTCTCAGAAGGTGATGTGGTAATAAGATGGATGGACGGAAGTACTTCCCTCAATGGTACAACAGCTGTTCCCATCCCAAGATATGCACAAGCAATAACTAGGCTGAGGTATTTTTGCTGCAGATACGCAGACTATCTACACTGCACAAACAGCTCAGTGCAACAGAGGAACCCCATCTTAGGAATAGCATAGCTATGGAAGTCTAAATGCAATTCTGTGACATTTTTACCCTGCAGAGATGCTGAAAAAGGTACTAGGGGGGTTAAGATGATTCCAAGGGCCCCTGATTGATAGGACCCTGAAAAAATCTGGAATATTATTTGATTGGTCTGGATTCTAGCAGTCTAACAGCGCTCCTACCTGCCGAGATACCAATCTACTATAGCTGGGGGTTCAGGAGGGGATCACAGGAGGTCGGGACGATTCTCATGCTGTCCTGTGTGCAGGAAGCAGGAGTCAGGATTTCAGGGCAGTGCAGGGAGCCTGGCCTGTGACTGGCAGAGCTCAGTGACTGACCTGGTTCAGCAGCCGGTTGGTCAGCAGTTAGCGGTTAGCAAACACTGCTGTATCACCACGGGTCAGTGAAGCCACCTGGCATGCTGGCCAGGAGGCGCATGGCTGCCAATCACACGCTGCCCCATCACCTGGAAGTCTCAGCCCAGACTCGATCTCTCACCACTTTTTTTTACACTCCGCAGCATCCGAATCGTGTCAGTGGTATTGGGGCAGTGGTGCAGTGGTCCCCTGCTGGGCAGTCTGACCACTGGGGCGGGAGGGGTGTCGACGGTAAATAAAATTTGCCAGTCGGGGTGGTTGGCAATGGTAGAGGGTGTCAACTGAGGGGGGGGGGGTGTGTGGTGCTGATTCTTGTAAGGTGGTCATTTCAGGGGGACCCCCCCTCCAGTTGTATTTTGCAAATAATTTCAAGTGAAATGGAGAAGGTGCAATGATAAGTGTTTCCTCTGATTGTTCAGATGCTTCACAGATTAGTACTGCTCGTGTACGTGGTACCAGCCCAGATGAGGGTGGTTCGGACACCACAGCGCCCCCTTGTGTCGCTGTTATTCAACGCGGACAGGTCAGCAGCTGGAGTCAGTTGAAAGGGCGTCTCCAAATTCACCAGAGCACACATGGCTTTTCTTCAGGCAGAGCGGAAGGTGAGTTACATAATGGGGGTGGGAGGGTCTGGTTTGAGCCAGCTCTGGGGTCACCTCGTGTCTCCCCCTCCCGCTTCGATATTTACCGAGGCCTGGGCAAATTTGTGAAGTACAAAAGAATAGTGCTAGCCATAATTAAATGGGATTTGATAACCGGAAAATGCTCTTGCAGCTGAGTGACTGCAGACAATGGGGGGGGGGGGCATGAGGCAAAAAAGGGTGGTG
>JAODLD010000008.1:13214820-13230813 GCA_026781065.1 Mormyrops boulengeri
AAGAATGACTGTCATTCTACTGTGAACTTTACACTTCAGAGGTAAAGAGGCTGTGTAAGCGGAAATTGTTCTATTTCTGTTATACAAGAAACATCCCCTCCCACATTTAATGCCCCCCCCCCCCCCAACCTACTTGAGAAAACACACTACTTACAGGAGTTGTGCCTTCGGCGAAATACTTTGGCTTGCCCAGGGCCCTCTAGGTGGCGCTCCCCATAGCTTTTGGAACACTGCTGCGGTGAATTCAGCCCCTCAGATGATCTCGGTTCTCCTCTGTGTGGCACAGGCAACGGGGCGCTGCTCACCTGGTTCCCAACGCGGCCGTTTCGTCCAATGTGCCCAAAAGGGGCAGGGTTAGCTGCTGGCCTGGTGCCATTTCGAATGTCCAGGATCTTCAGCTCTTTGATGTCCATGGCGCTGCAGGTGAGGCCATGCACTGGATCAGCTTCCCGTTACATCACTGTGACATCAGCCCACTTAAAACAGACGTGACGCTCCTTATAGACTACTGCTCATAAAGAAGACCATGACGTAATGCATGTTTCAGGTACAGTCATCCAGTGGCTGCACTCAGGCAGGTGCCTCCGGGAGTTTTATGGTCGGGACAGAGATTGTGGAGAAGCTTCTAACCCCAGGTGATTAGGATCATTAGCACCAACAATTAAAATTAAAATGCTTTTTGATTTTTAATGCTTATTTTGCTAACTTGTGTTTTTTAACTTGGGTATCCTTCTACCTTGTTCATTGTCCAGTCTGGCATAGCGGCAGTTTCATTTCATTGCTGGCGTACCACTACATTCATGCATGCGACAAATAAAAATCATGAATCAAACTGGCATTACTAAAGCCCTGGGAAAACTGAGCACCATTCTGCCCACCGGGGTGGTACTTTAAGTACAGCAGTATATTGGACATGGCTTTTTGATAGCCCATAGTCAGAAAAGAATCTTCCACTTGCCTGTTGGACAGTTATGAGATGCCGATTCTATATGTCAGTGTTTCCCAATCCAGTCCTTCGGGACCCACAAACAGACCAGGTCTGGCAGGGAGTTCGGACAAAGCAAAATCATGGTCTGACTGTGGGTCCCCGAGGACTGGACTGAGAAATATCGCCTTATGTTCATGGCTCTACTTAGAAATGTGCTATATCATCATACACTCATTGACACCAAGCAGCTTTTGGTACTGCATCACCAAAGGCTCATACCTGAATGTGACCTCTGGAACTGGACACCTGATACCATTGTGGAAGGGCTGCTGGAGAGAGATGGTTTGGCTGGACTGGTCCACTGAAGACACCTCCCCCTGATACACACCTAACGTTGGCCCACAGTTGATCGACACTAGGCTTCCCAGCCAATCTGTAGCCATGCTCTCTGTAGCTGGTGAGGACAGTCAGGTCAATCAAAATGTGAAAATGTGAAATGTAAGTGTAATATTAGCTGAGTGTGCCATACTGCCGCCGCACACCACTAGGATGGATGGTTGGTTCACATTCTGCCTCCACTCAGTGTGGATTTAGCATGCTCTTTCCATGCGAAGCAGGTTTCTTCCCACAGTCCAAAAACACATAGTCAGGCTAAATGGTGTCTCTAAATTGCCTGTTAATGTGTATGCGTGCATCCCATCCAATACAATTACATTCCGCTCAGGAGGTATCCCAAACTGGTGCCCTACCCGTGATATAATTGGCTGTGGCTACCCCCCAACCCCAACCCAACCCAACCCTGATAAGTGACTGGAAAACGAGTGTATGTAATATTAAAAATAAAAACATATTTCCAATACAGTTGTGTCACAAGCTGCTATTAAGTTTACAATCCTGTCAATGTCGAAATATTAATACCCGTCATCTCTTTACATTTATTTTTCAGCTCTCTAACCTGAAGAGCTAAGGCTATAATCAGGGAATTACAAATATACACAAATAATGAATGGTTAATAACGTGTACAAATCTCGGAAACCCCGACATAACCTCAACTTTCTATAACACGTCCAATATGTAGTAACCCTGTTAGTAAGTCACAACAGTTTGCGAGTGCGAAACTTAACACTTAACATTTAGTTAAAACGATTTGTTATGGTTATGGGTAGTGTGTGGGCTCCAGCTGCCTAGAGCAAACTGCATATAGAGAATATAACTGTTGCTAACCACCGCTAATAACGGATGACCATAATCTAAAATGTCTTCAAGTATGACTGTCGGTGCCGAACGAATGGCTTAACGATACATGTGCCTGACGTTTTAAAAACGTGAAGATAAACAGTTAACCAAAGTACCTACCTTATCAAAAAATCAAGAAACAATAAACAATTGTTTTGGAAATGTGCTAGTTTACGGTGTTTTCTCCAAAGTCCAAAGAATAGGGGTTTCAAGTGCCGCGATTCGGCAATTTACTTCCGGGAGATTTCCTTACGTGTTCGACGTCACTTCCTTCAGCCGCGCACCAATTGCGCGAGGGAGCGCGTGGAGCCGTGCTGCGGGAGTTTCGAAGGAGAAAGTTTCCGTTAGAAATGCGCAGGGGTTCGGAATAGGCTACAGAAACACCACGTGCCAAAGCACTTTAACTTTATAATAACGATAGTTACATTATGTAGAATTTAGTACGTTGTATCTTAATGCGGTCTGACAGGCATTTAGATGTGAGAAACTATAATCAGAATGCGACTAACAGTCCCAAAGAGGCCAAATAGCTAGTGTCAGAATTACAAGATCGGGAAAAACTACAGAATTACCTAAAAGGCAAAATCATAACAACATTGTGTGTTGCGTATCAGTGGCACATACAGGCGGACGCGATTAAAGTACGGCCGCAATATTAAATCAGTAACACTGTATCCCAGTCTCAACAGAAATGATATGTCGTGAAAAGAATTAAGTTTCGAGTTCTCAGATACATAATCTGGTGTAAGCCCCCCAAAGTCTGGACCCCTGAGCAAATGGGAATATGGAAAATTAGTTCTCTTAGTCATATGGATTAATATGAGCTGGTGTGTGCGATACAGTTCTTTTTTGAGATAATATTTTAGAAATTCTTTTTAAGACCTATTATAAATTAAAATAGTAATGCTCATTTTAAACTAAATTTGAGCTCTAATCTTTTGATTTAGTGAATGGAATGTTTTCGTTGTATAAGAAATATCTCCATCACTGATCCGAAAACACAGAGAATCGATCTTGAAAGGGCAGGAGAAGTAGAATAACCCAGCCATACACACAACTGCAATTTTTGAGTCGCGAAATTTGTGGATGTTTAAAATGCTGAGAAATATGAGCAACCTTATAATAATGATTAAATGTGAAGTCAGTTATTGAAAATGCCTTTTCAAGTACATTTTAAATGTAATGTTTCCAAAAAATCTCTCAAGTCTTATATGTTCCAGGAACACATCAGCGAAGTCATCCTTCCGGTGAACTGCAGTCTTCACTGACTATTCCATGGTTATGGTCTCTTGGCGAAGCCGGATGTTCTTTTCCTGTATTGTGTGGTAACAACCTAGTTCTCATTGATTAAGCTAGCTTTTCTGATGTTATGATTCTTTTTTGTATAACATTATCTAACATGAATGAATCAGTAAGTGATTCTGAATTACTGTTTTAGCTAAAACAAAAAAACGCTCAGACATATCAATTCACAGAAAAGAGCAGTGATTAAGTCCAAAGACTGCATGGCCATATAACAGCCAAAGTGTATGAGACCGTTTAATAGGCCTAAAATATTTCCCTTATGATGTTCTCATATTCTGGGTCGATAATGCCACCATACACACTGCTACACAAACCCAAGAGCACTTCCATAAACACCAGAATGAAGTCAAGCACCTTCCATTGCCTCCCATAAACACCAGAACTAAATATTGAATTGAATTGATTGAACTTTACGTTTATGTAGCGCTTTTACCAAACCAATGGGGAGCCACTACCGCCACTGTGTAGCATCCACCTGGATGATGTGACAGCAGCCATTCTGCACCAGTATGCTCACCGTACAGTAGCTAAGATTGTGAAGGGGCAGGAGAGAATTCACCAGGTACATAAAGGGGATGATCAAGAGGCCGGATTTGATAGGGCCACAGTTGACAATTTTAGCCAGGACATCGGGGTACCACCCCTACTCTTTCAAATGATGCCAAGGGATCTTTTATGACGTCAGAGAGTCAGGACCACAGTTTTACATCTCAGCCAAAGGACAGCACCATTTTTACACTTTAGTGTCCCCATACTGCACTGGGACACTGGGATCCACACAGACCACAGGATGGGCCTGTCAGCCACACCAACACCTCTTCCAGCAGCAACACACTTTCCAGGTTGGTCTCCCGTCCAAATACTGGCCAGGCCCAAACTTGCTTAACTTTAGATGGATTACCTGGAAGTTATGGAGTGTAGAACTTAAAATAGATTTCTACCTGTTTAATCCCGTCACAGAACTGGTCACTTTTCTTGAAGAAGGGTCTAATATTGCACTGCACACAGTTCCAGATTAGTAAGACAGTATTTCAAGATGCGCTCAAGGAAAATGTTCATTTGTTTAAAACATCCTTAATATGAATGTATTGGGTGTTTACAACATTTTGCCCACTCCGTCAAGGCACTGCTGTTAAGTATGTATATTTATATTCAAAAAAGAAATTCATTCTAGTACTCTCATTTTTAATGAATGCACATGTGGTGTTATTTACATTCTGCAATTTTGAAACCACAGTGTGCAAAACACTACGGCATAATGCTAAAATTTCTAATTGTGATATTTTAAAATAATTGACACATTCATGTAATTTCCCAAACATTTATCCAGCACATGATTGTAGGTGTTGGACTGGAGCCTATTCCAGGCGGCACAGGGCACAGCAAAGGAGAACACCCTGGACAGGATATCAGTTCATTATAGAACATAAACACATTATGACCTATTTATAGGCTGGTTCACCCAATTGCATGTCTCTGGACTCCACTCATATTGGGGGGAGGGAGGCTGGGTTGTAACACACCAACTATAGAGGTATCCGACCAAAGTGCTGTTATGTCATCAGTTGCTCAAACTTAATATGGCACTGAAAGAAACAAAATAGGCACAAGAGATAAAAATGAATGAGTGTTTTATTCATGTTTATGTCTTACATAAAAAACGACAATGATTGTAGGAAACAACTATACACAATTAGCCTCTTTACACACGTGGAATCAGAACAGAATAATCATGTCATTCCTTTGTTGCTGTTTTTTAAAAATGACTGACATTAAAAATGAGCAGAAAATAATACCATTTAAGAATACAATTTAAAATCATTCAGTGTCCTGGAAACACAGAGCTGTAGTAAAAAAATGTTCTATATACAGCCCTGGAAAAATTAAGAGACCACAGCTCAGTTGTTTTTTTTTATTTCGCTCATTTCTCAATTTATGAGTGTGCCTCTGAATAATATATATATATTCTTTTTTGCAAACTGCAGCCTGGTTCTTCTCTGTTTCTCATTAATGAAAGATTGCTTCCTTGCTTTATGGGACTGCAGTCCTGCCTTTAGGAGTCTGATACAAACTGTCCTAGCAGTGCACCTCACACCTGCACTTAATGTTTCCCATTCCTTTTGAACGTTACTTGATGTCATCCTCCGATTCAGGGGCATTGTTGGATAAGTTGACAGTCATCTCTGCCATTAGAAAGTTGCTTCTGCCCTCTACCTGGCTGCTTTTTGGTCACTGCCAGTGTCTTTTGTTTAATCTTGTTCTTGTGTACTGCTGTGTTAGAAGTTCTGAGCTTGGAAGTAACTAGCCGTGTAGCCTTCTGCCAGCAGAACCAGGATTAAACCAGGATTTAAAAATGCAAATTTTCTTTTTTAGAATATAGAGTGGTCTCTTAATTTTTTCCAGAGCTGTATTTCATGAACAATAACCAGTTTATACAGTTACCTATCATAGTTCTCTATAAGTACATAACTATACAGTCATTACATTTTACAATACAAGTATCTAGAGTAAAATTATCTTGTGTTTTTAATTCAGATGAAATAAACTCAGAAGAATTATTTCTGAGTGTGATTTTTCATGATAAACTTCTTAACTCCTTTTTCTAACATTCTGTTACAAACAACCAACATTCTTCTTTCTACAGTCTTCAGCAGTTGCATAATGCTTCGGTGCTACTGATGTCACATAAATCATGCAAGCATCAATGTAAAATGTTCAGACATTAGTGACAGTAGAACATGAAAACCATGCAGACAGAATGATACTGCTATTCAATTTCAATGTTTAAAAAAAGTCTGTCTCTTTACACTGCTAATCTCCCAGTAAACTATGTAGGTCTTTTAGGCAACAGAGCTTGTGTAATATTGTTACTAATTGATGATGCCAATTATCCCTGTAATATTGCAGCAGAGGTTAGTCTACTAGGATCACCTTCCCCTAAATACAAACCACGCTGAAGACAAAAACACTGCACATGTTCTTTGTCACACCCTACACTTCTGTTCCATCACAACAATGAGCAGGCCACAGGGAAGACCCAAACAGGAGGCATTCTGGAGACTTGCTTCCTATATGGTTGCCATGCAGGAGTTAATATCAACTCAACCGCACCTAATAATAAAAATACATCTCTCCATCTAGAGATGAAAATGCTTTGCAATCAGAAGAAATATTACTTGTTGAAGATCTATAGGGTAACTGTTCAGTGTTTGGACTAACTTGCCCATTCAGATCTAAAACGGAATATGACCTTCTGAAGCAGCTAGACAAGGCTCAATTCTCGAATCGGCATGAGCTGTATAAACTAAAGTGTTTTTCTTCCCGCACTGGGCTCTTTTCTTTATCCTGGGCTCACAGCCGCAGATTAGCACACAGCTGGCACCGCTTGTGCTTCATGGTGAGGCCATACTCTGGTGTCATATCGAGGGTGTGTCCAGCCTTCCCATGGAAGTGCAGCTTCTGAAGCAGGATGGCCAGAAATAGGAAGACCTCGGAACGAGCGATAGACTCGCCAACGCAGCGCCGTTTCCCCAGGCCGAATACCAGCACCTTCTCCGCCTCCAGCTTGTTCACCGCCATTCCATCAGCATTCAGGAAACGCTCCGGACAAAATGAGGAAGGATCTTTCCATAATGCTCTGATAGACACAGGACAGGACATACAGAGCACTTAATGAAGTACCTAACACATTCCTTCCTTCCTGGAATTTGGGACTTAATCTGGTACATTTTGTACGAACTCTGGTATGTTTGATCAGAGATACTTACGGGTCATGGTTGACTTGCCACTGGTTTATAAAGACACAAGTGTTCTTGGGAATGAAATATCCATTGAGAGATGTGTCTTTAGTAGTGCTGGATAGAAAACCAAAAGCTTTGTCAGCATTAATTTAAAAAAATAGTTTATTATTGTGCATGAGGTTAATATTTACTTTAAATTTAATTAATATGCTGTGGAAGGTAGAATATATAATCTACAAAACCTTTCTCCTCTGCTGGCTGGACACATGATATTGCAACCAAGTAGGATTCCGGTGTATTTGTTACTTACCAGTGTGGTATAGTGAAGGGTAAGAAGGAGGAGTGGCGGAAGATCTCCAGGATAAAGGCCTCGAGGAGGGGTAGATTGGCCTTGTCAGAGCAACAGGGGGTACGATCCATTCCCACTTTCTCCTCTGCAGATGCAAATGGGTGGGGAATAGAGAAAATGAACATAAAGATCAGACACAGAATCAGGTGAGGTCTGTTCATGAAAAGATGGTTAAAGTGAAGGACAATGTGTGGAAGTTCATATTCAGTTAGACTCACGTAGCTCCTGGTAGAGTTTCTCTTGGATATCAGGGTGAGCAACCAAATACACAACTGCCCAAGATAGTGCAGTGCTAACAGTGTCGAAACCTTAGGGACAACACGGACAAAACATGTATTTAAGATCACAGAGCCTGACTAAACAAAGCCTAGTTATAGGGTCTGAGATTTATGATGTAATTTATGTAACACAACTGAGTCAAAATATGCATAAAGGGTCAATTGTCTCATACCAGCTCCAAAGAGATCATTGACAATGCTGACAATCTTGTGGTCGGACAGCTGGATATTTGAGTTTTCATCCAATTTCCTCTCCTCACAGTGATCTATGAGTGAGTCGGTGATGTCACGGATGTTATTCTAGAAAGCACAGGATATGAAACAGTGAATTTTGAGTATGATGACAAAAAATGTGAATAAGGAGCAGTTAGGTGTGACTACTGATTTTTACAAACCTTGTCATAGTTCATGTAGTGATCTCTGACAATCTTCTCTATAAAGGTGTTGAAACGCAAGTTGATGGCCTGGAAGGTTTTCATGGTCCCACTGGGCAGGAAGCGCAGAAAGGGAATGAAATCAGCGGGATTACCGCTGCCCGCCACCTGGTTAAACTCGTCACTCAGGTTGACGAAGCTGAGCAGCTCCTGGTCGTCATGGCTGTAGCGGCGACCAAAGCACATTCCACAGATGACATTGGTGACGGACACTACGATGTGACGGAAGGGGTCAAAGCTGCCGCTGGCCTCCATGACGGAGCTGATCCGCCGGATCAGGTAGTCGGCCTCCCTGGAGATGTGCTCCTCCAGCATGCAGGAGTAGCTGGAGGTGGTGCTCGCAATGTTGGAAAAGGAGCGTAGGGCGTTCATTGCCAGCTTACGCCGGGTACGCCACACCCCAGCCTGGTCTGTGCTGAAGGCTAGGCTTTCCCCGTTGTTAATGAATTGGAAGCTGTAAAGGTCTGGTCGGCCAGAAAAATCCTCCCCTTGCTTGATGAGTGCCTGCCGGATTACATCGCTCCCACCCATCACCACTACGGGGCGCATACCAATCTGGACCTGGAATATGGGGCCATAGCGCTCACTCATGGCAGTCAGACTCAGGTGGGGATTTCTTCCTAGTTCTAGCACATTCCCGATGATTGGCAACGGTTTTGGGCCTGGAAGCCGTTGGAGGCCCTTGGGGACCTCCTTGCGCAGGACTTGTAGCAGTAGGTACACAGTGCACACTGTCACCATGGCTAGAAGGCTCTCAGACACCGAGACCGACCCAAGAAGTGGGAGAAACATTAGTCCCATTCTGACAGGAGTGACTTATTCCCTCAAAAGATCCAAACCTAGAGAAATAGAATGAAAAAAAATGTCATGCAAAATAAGTTTCTGTACAAATATATACACGAGTACCTCTCAAGTGGAATGAAAAATGCAGAATACGTTGCATCTTACAGGGAGCAAAAAAGCAGAGGATTTAGAAAGAGAGCTGGAAGAACCATAGAACGCACCCCAGTATAAAAAAACTATACAGGGAGGAGTCTGTGGGGCCGTATATTACTAACTTGCTTTTCGAGAAGCAGCTGGTAGTTTTTCCAGTTTATAGCTCCGCGCATGCAGTAATCTGTCTTTACACACCTCGCTCCCCGTTCACTATGTTTAGAGCATGCTTTTTCAGCTAAGAGTGCTCCCTCAGTTATTTCGCATGCCTGATTAACTAATTTGGAAACAATTTGCATTCAGATTGTTCCAGTCCAATTATGATTTCACCTTACACAATGAAATTGAAAGAATTTAAATAAACACTACAGCTGCGTCAAAGTATTTGCATTGCATTTTTGAAGAATATATAAAGTTTTGCAATCCAATAAAACAGTTCTACAAAACAGGCAATATTCTTCACCGGCGCCGTAACTATAACCTATAACACTGTCATTTTTTTTACTGATTTCCAGAGCTGTTTAGTATAGCAAATTTTGAAAACGATTACCTTTGAATATCGATATCAGGAGTTCAAATGCGATGTTAAAATTCGTCTCGAAGTCTACTTGAGGAAGTTTGTTAATCCCTAATCCTTTTAGTTTTCTGTTAGACTGGTGAATTGGTGATAAGACGGACTTCTGCTTTATAGAGCGCTCCTAAATTCTATTGGCCATAACCCGCGTGACGTAGAGACTGCAAGTCCTCGCTGCTAGAATTCAGAGATCGGCTGCGCAGTTGAATACATTGTAAACTAGAGGGGTAATTAAAACAACTAAACTACGGAGGAGGCGGCAGTTCAGGAAGATATTACATTCTCGCACGGCAAATGATTATAGCAATACTACTGAAAACGGGGAACGTATTAAATTTGGATTCGTGTTCAGGCACGCAGTGCTAATAGACAGATTGTGCGGTATTACGTCTTGATATTTGATTACTCTCTTTAAGTGAGTAAAATAATAATACGTGTTAATCATGCATGTGTATGCGCTAAAAGTAAAATACTCCAGTGTCCTTATTTTTAAGTCGATAAAAATATCAAACCTTAGAAGAGTAGACCTCATAACATTCATATTTGATATTAATATCTTTGGCATATACTACATATTTACCACAGCTACAAAATGTAGGCCTAATGCACAACAAAAGGCATTAACTGCATGCAATATGGAAAAAAAATGTCTCAAAGGAGAGTTTTCCTTACCTCCGCTTTCTTTTCTTCCCAGCAGACTCCAGCAGAACGAGGTTAATTCACGGACTTTCTTTGACATTAAACCAAATCCAAAGATACAGGCTACTGCCAACCCCTCTTAACAATATCACCAATAACGTTCTTTTTTCATTTACAGTCATGCGAATTATTTATTATAAACGCCAATTATTTGTAATTATATTTACAATTTATCGATTTAGGACTACTTCAATAAGTGCACGTGTGATTAAACTTGCGTAATTCCTCGAGTAGCGTACTATATCACATATTTTAAAGGACAAACCATATAAATTAAAAACTAAAGCTTTGCTTAGATCAGAGAAAGCTCGTCATAAATACGTTAACTGGTCAACTAAATCACTGTGGATTAATGTAGGCCTAATATTTTTATTATAGAAAGTACATAAGCAATTCACGACTATTCGATGCCAATTAATAAAATTTATATAAATCGCCTTTTCAAATACGCGATCCCCTTGACAAATACTGGTTTCGTGCAAAGATGACGATAGCGTGCAAAGGTGTGTATGCGGGAGGGAGAACTTTTAGCCCGGAGTGTTTTGTAATCAGCGGACTGGCTTCTGACAGCTTGATAAATCTCACTCATCATGTTAACCAATAAAGCGTTGTCTTACAACCAATACATCTGAAGTATTTTGAGCAAGTTGAAATGGGCTTCCTTTTTGCATTTAATACAGTTTCAGTCTGTTCTAAAGGGTGTGTAACACTGGGATGTTGACCATTATTGGGAAAGCGACTGATTCTGTTGGTTGTCAGACTGACAAATCGAACTTGCAAATGCACCCAAAAGTAAATACATAAAATAAATATACGGTAATAAAACAACCAGTAAGTAGCTTACTTAACGCAATGCCAAAAGGGCTTGTATAATTTTATTGCTGGATGCAATCAGGTGTAGCCACTCATAAACGGAGAAGGTTAAAGGAAAGCGAAAATTTCTAAAAAAATATGGCAAGTTTCGCTCTACTAATCCGAAGACCGCCTAATAATATATATATATATATAAAATAATAACAATAGGCCATCGTTTGAGTCAAATGTCTAAGTTAAACTTTAATGACTACGTAACACGCCCTTGCCCGGGCGACGCTAGGGGTTAAATATCTGCCCATGTTCGTGAGAGCTCTGCGGATTGTGAACCCCATCCCCCATTTGCCCAACCCCAGGTTAAGGATGCTGGGGGGGGTTACTCTGTCAGCACCGCAGGGGTGAAAGACCAGCTGAATTCATTTCACCGTTGTCTTTTCAGGAGAAAAAAGCAAAGAAAAAATAAGCGAAAGAGATAAAAGGCGAATAGGGAAGGTTGTGCATAATAGAGGCCTACCTCGGCCACGTTTCAAATTATATTTACTGTGTGGACATATTGCATTCTGACGGGTGAACAAATGAACAACAAATATTAAAATATGAGTAATCTAAATTAATAAATGTATTCATAAATATGCCCATACGGTAGGGAGGCTGTAAGGGAGGGTTTTTCAAAGAAAAAGATTTCATGATTTAAAAAATGCAACAATACGCCACGCATCAATGTTCATTTGATATTAGATTGACTTTTATTAAACTACGAATGTATTCATTTAGAATTAGCAATTTTGAAATGTTTAATTGATTTTTAATAAACGCTGATTATTGTCACTCAGTCTGAATGAAATTTAGTTTTATCTATGAGCAATATTCAACAATAAAACCAAAGAGTCGTTGTTTAATTATATTTAACGTAATTGTTTTTTTTCAGCCTAACTGATTTTGGGGAATATATTAAATATACCATACTTTTTAAATTATTATGTGTGCTTTATAACGGGTTTCACGCGTCAATAAATGTAAGAGGTCAAATAATTTGCGCATCCCTTGAACCTTAAGAAAATTGTCTTTAGCTAAGTACAGATTGGACATAAATGATATCTTTAATTTAAATGACGTATCTGCTGCCTGAGATAGGTCCTAGATTCCCGCATTAGGAGATGCGTGGATTATGGGATATAATTAATTAGGTGCTCTATCCTAACCGCATAACGCCATAATGCGTTAAATCAAACTAAATTGAATAGTAGTTTTGTTTTGCATGTAAGCCTATCTAATTTTTCGTCTTTAATGCTAGAATTTTTATTTCAATATTTTATTTATGAATATATTATTGGGTCTACTTTCACAATTTCAACTTTTTGTAAAACGTTTCTATACTTTATTTTGTGCGCAGACTACGTTTAGAAGATCAGTGACTGCTCTAGAGGACTCGGTAGAACCCAGGTGCCGACACACAAAATCCGCAAAGTGCTTTTGTTCTTTGTCAATTTAAAACCACCAGATCAAAGTGAATGGTATTTGAATCGACGAGTTCGTTTCATCGAAAAAAGTTGCCGAGCTTTCACTATGTCATCCGTCAGTGGAGCACCGGAGAGGTGCGTGTCTCTAGCCCTGGAGTTTGCGTGAGAAAGCAGTCCGGCCAGTCACGCGACGGCGGAAGCAGCCCCTGCAAAGACACAAGGGTCTTAAATTCACAGAACAAAAGCCGCAGGACGTGAGACTTTTTTTTTCCCGACACACGGAGGTGAACGTATCTGAGCGCCACTGCTTCTGTAAATACGGCGATCGGGGGTTTTGTACTTAGGCAATCTGTTGTTCGGATATTATGCAGGTATGCAAGGCACGGCGAAATCAAAATGTTTAAATCCGCAGCTTGGCAATTCCCCCTCCTTCGAAAGTGGCTTTCGGTAATTAAGAGAAAACGAAAGAACCATAAATGACAAAATAAAGTATGAATTTATTCAAAGTTAGCGAATTATGTTTTGATTAACACACATGGAAAACGAGCATGCACCATGGACAGTTCCAAAAAATCGTAAGATTATATTAAAAATGTCTTATGTGATAAAAATCATGCATCGAATTCACTGGTCGACAGTATTTCCCCTTTTCTTGTTAAAATCCGTTATACTGTTTCAAAATGTTGGCATTCATTCCACAATCAGAATCCCGATTTCAAATCGATCATAAGAATTATTGACCATAGCCCATAGGCTACATATGAACATACATCCGAGTACTTTCTGGAAACTTCAAAATAGATTTTGGAAGTTTTTTTTATTATTATTTTATTTTTTTAATTTAACAACAAGTGATTCTTCCTATTCGTGCATGGTATTGTCGTGTGCCGCAAATGACAGGTTGTCACGATATCTTGCGCAATCGTGGCCATTGTTTTAAAGAAACCAAATGACAATTATGTTTCAAAACAACACACATGTTTAAACGAACGCCACTGCAGTGCTTTTAATCTCGAGGTCTTCGTTTTTTGTATTTTTATATGGGTATTACCTCAGACATCTACTTCAGTAGCCTACCCTCAAGGCCACAACCATATCGATAGCCTATCAGAACATTGATGTGAATTGGATGAATGAATATGGAATGTATAGGCCAATTACCAAATAATGTCTCAGAGCTTAAATTAGCATGTAAATTTTATGGGAACACTTCACCATAGCTACGTGGGAAGCTGGCAGGGACAATGAAACCACTGCCAAAGTTGCTTCCATGAAATAATGAGTTATAACGCCGCAGTCAGCAGATTGGCCTATTTTGTTTCGTTTAAAATATAATTACTGTCCGCAAAAAAAGATAGTTTCCAGTAGCTAGATAAAGTTTAAGCGTTCAGTTTTCGGGAAAAAATTAAACTTATATGTATGGATACTATTACATGGATACGAATATTTTTGCAAGGTATATAACTGTAATTACGCATGATAAATTGCCAATATGGAAAGGTATACGGCAAACTGAATAAGTGAAATACGTTAAATGATTCTCTTTTCTTTTTGGGTGTGTGAAAGCAGAGACAGCCTCGTGAATGAGAACAGCATAGACAGGGTGAAAAAAATGGGGCTCCTAATCTCTCTGTTTGCACCCAGACAGTGTTAAGAAACAGTAGTAAAATACAGCCTGGTAAGTGAAGGCATTAGTCAAAAAACCCCCCTAAGCAAAGTAGGTAACAACCAAGTGCCAATAACTACAGTGTTAAAGTCCAACTGGAACTCACAGGACAGGACTAATGTATTCAGGAGGGTTTCCTGCTGAGTTACATAACCTCAAATCTGTATTGATGTATAGCTTGGTTTTTCTGTACCTCAGACCACAGTTTCACTTTGCCGTTGCTGCAGAAAACCAATGGCCAATTTGTTTAATGCCAGCTGGACTTGTAGAATATCCTGAACTGGATATGTGCCAGGAACATATAGTCAGGTAGTAAAATTCTGACACCCCCCCACCCCTTGAAATTTGGTTAAGCCCCTCCATTGGTGAATTCTTCTGCAGGGACGCCTCCCCCAGTTGGCAAAATATACCAAGGGTTACCAGACCCCCCACAAAATTTATTTCTGGCTACAGGCCTGATAAGTGCTTATTGAAGATGGATGGATGAATGAATTTGAAGTATTTGCAACCTTGTGTTTGTACACGGTCCACAAGGTTTTTAACATCTCAAACGTTTCAGCGTTTCAATGCGCTCGGTCCTTTAAAGGGAATCTCACTGAGTGCAAACTGAGTGGATGCTGATTGACTCTGAAGACAGGTGAAAGATTTCATCCCAATACCAGTCATACTTCTCTGCTTGTTTCTGTGTGTGAGCCTGTGGAGGTTGGGGTTTATCTTGGACTTGAACTTAAAACTAGGAAAAACTTTATTGTTTTTTTCATCAGCTCTCTTTGAAGAACATAAACTTGTAAATAAAGAAAATTTAAAATAAATCCAGGGTGAAATTTGAGCGAAATCTCTGGCACTGCTGCAAGGAATGCCAAACTTAGCCTCTGTGGTAAGAAATATATATTTTTTTTCTCATCCAAATTGGTTAATAACTCATTTCTTAACTAGTGTGCCCTTGTATGTTTGAACTGATAGAGGAGTTGGGGTTATGGTGAACGACTTCCTCCTTAATATTTTGTACACCTGCACCAAGCCTTCCTCAACCAACTTTTAAAGGTATAGAGGATTTGTTCATCCTTCCATTCCCATTACTTTCAAGTGCTTAGTCCTGTTATGATTCTCATTTTGATTCACTATTTTCAAGCTCATGTTTAAGTTAGGCTGTAATGTCTGTAATCACTAGGTTGCTGGGTCAAATCCTGTGATTGACGGAGTGATTAAAATGTTGGGCCCTTGAGCAAGGACCTTAACCTCAGTTGCCCCAGGGATTGGTTCAATGGTTGGTATGTCAACTGTATGTCTGCAAAATAAATGTAATTTGTGGTTAAGAGCACAGGCAATAACAATCAGCAAAATAATTGAAGAAAATGCAGAGCTTAAGCAAATTTCCAATTAGCCAAAATATTACAGAACAACAACAACAACAACATTTATTTTTGTATAGTGCTTGTTCACAACATTGCATTGTCTCAAAGCGCTTTACAGCATCCCTGCCCAAAGCCCCCAGTGAGTAAGCCAGAGGTGACAGTGGCAAGGAAAAACTCCCCAGAAGGAAGAAACCTTGGGAGGGACCAGACTCAAAGGGGGAG
>JAODLD010000008.1:13233310-13247247 GCA_026781065.1 Mormyrops boulengeri
CAGTATATGATACGAAGGTTCAGAAACCCCCTCCCCCCCACCCTTGGAACAGTCCCGTTAGCCCATCGAATAACCTCACCAAAACATATACAGTGGTGTGTACTAAATGAGTATTTGTACTTTGTTGCAGTACTTATGTATTATTTTGGCAACTTTGACTTCAACTATTAAAAAATATTAGCAACTTTCACTTTCTACTCAAATACAATTTTAAAAATCTGTACTTTTTACTCTAATATATTTCTATTGACAATGGTCGTCACTCATTACATTTTGCATGGGCAACCTAATTTTTTATTGTATTTGTTCTGTATTTGTTTTGGGACATTTCAGTTTTATGAGTCATTTTCCTATTACAGTATGTCTTCTTTTACTCAAGTATGGTCTTCACCTCTGTATATAAATATCCCACTAATGTATAGAATTTTCTCAGTACCACATAAACAACCTCAGGACTACACAGAATAATTCCGTTCTACAGAACTACCCAACTAACCAAAGCCGTCATCTCATCAACACAAACAACCACTCGTTTCCCTCCAAAATAATCCCACCATTGTCCAGAACTACCATATGTATCTTGATAAATGCTCAGATTAGGTCTATTTTGGTAGAACCTGTGGATCCGAAGGTGATAAATCCCCTAGCACAAAGCCAAAAGGGGTCACGTGTACATGTCTTCTCCCGACAGCCTCTGTTTGCTCCCGTGTGTGAGATAAAAAAAAAGAAGTGAGGGACTATTCATTTTCAACTATAAGTTTCACTACTATAGGGTAGGAGAAAGAGGCTTTGGGAGTTGCGTGTATAAATTACTTATGTATCCACAGGGAAAAGATAAAGACTTCTTTAGATAGCACCGGGAAAAACATTTCGGAGCGTGAGAAGTGGAGAAAGATAAGGTCAGCAAGCTAATCAAGATTAGTTCATGAGCTTAAGCTCTGAACCTATCTGGCAAACACGCGAACTATCATCAAGGCATTTCAGAATCATTCTGAGGCGAGTTCAACGTCAAATTTTAGCAATATATGAGCATGGTCAAACTGACTGTCCACTGTGACCAGTCACCAGTCTATTGAACACATGAGACGGCAAGTTTTTCTTTTTCTTTCCGCGAGGCACTTTCATTCCACTCTCCGTGTAAACAATGGTTGCGTGCGGACACGTCTATCTCGCCATTCATCTTCCTGTCACCTCCCGCGTTTTCGGACACTGCGGTGCCAAATGGCTTTCTTTTCGCTGACTCAGACAGTTTGGGATAGCTGGAAAGGTTCAAGAAAAGAAAGGGACTCGTGCGGCAAAAGAGGCGTGGGACCGAAAGAATGCACGACTATTCTTAACACGCAGAACACGCCGGGCATAAAACAAATGAACTCTGCCTTCCCCTCCACACCTCTTCAGTCGGTGGTTGCATGCCACGGCACACGAATTAAAAAGCGCTCCTGCGAGTTAATGATTTGTCCCGCGATCCCAGCATTGCGTGCGGACTATGTTTGCTCGGACCGTGCCAAGGGTCGCAGGGCTGTGTACGGGGGCTGCAGAGGGGGGCATCGGCCAGCTTTGCGGGTCACTCTTTTATCAAAACAATCAGCGCTTGTTATTTTTGCCCTCCAAGTACAGAGTTGGCAGAAACAGATTGTTTGCCCCAGCTTTTCGCTGCTATGAAGGCGTACAGACCTGAGCATGTGTTCTCAAATGTATATAATTTTGTCGCAAACTTTACTATTTCGACGTTTTTTTATTTAAAATATGCAAGTATTAAGAAAACGCAAGTACACAATTAATTTGTCCAATATTCGTGCTGCGGAAAGGTTTTGTATCATAGTTATCGTTAAATAGTACGCACTAAGTGCTCACTCATAAAAACTGGACGTTCAAACTGGCGTAATTGAAAAGCGTTTTGAATCAGTGATTTTCATCTTTAGTTAGACTTGGTTTCTCTTTATTCTTTTCATACCCGCGTAAACATTGCATTTGAAACAAACGCGTAGAGTAGAAAGAGTAGGCATGGATTTTTGTAAGCGGTGAGGTTTGCTGTATAGACACACGGCTGAAACATAAGCCTCTTCCTATACTCCGGTGAGACGGGACGTTATCCTATCTGCCCATATGTTATGATGTGTTGGACTTGGAATCATGTGTATCTCAGGTGAGACTGCACCTCAAAGGCTAAACTAAACTAAAGCTGGCCCTTTCCGCAAGATCCTTAGCTTAAACAAACAAACAAACAAATGAAGAAACACTTGCAATTTGTGTAATTTCTTCATTTCGTCTTCACAAATTTTTGAACATGAGAATCTTTTTTACTGGATTGGCTTTGTCAGGGTACTGAATATATGCTGTCAAAATCTAGGAAGCAGGCACACACGTGCCTAAAAAGTTTATCTCTAGCTGAAGACTCTCTCTTACACATGTGCACAAACTCACAGACATAAACAGCCACCCATAAACACACAGAGACCTCATGCAGCAGAAATGTATGCACTGGTGCACTTTCTCTTCATGTAATGACATACATCTAGACTTGGGTGTTTCCCCTTCCCTAAATCAGTCTAAACTCAAGGCAGCTGTTCAGTGTCATCCTGCCCCAGCCCAGCAAATCTCCCGCCCCAGGGCATACAATGAGAAATATGGATAGATGGTCGTCCCTCAACCCCCCTAATACACTGTGATTTGCAGAGACATGCCCCTCCCCCCATCTCAAACCCAGGAAGTCCCATGCCTCCAAAGAAAAGGAACAGGCCAACATTTGGCCCAGTGCTACCTAATGAAACATAGACACTGGTCATTTCTACAAGACTCTGGTTCTCCCAGGGATCACTGCCCCTAATTGCCAGTCCAGAGGTACTTTACTCACCTTCCATGTAACACTGAAGAGGCACATCAATGGTTTCACCCCAGCAGCACCCAAAGCATTCAGCAGAAGAATTTCTTCGACCTGGAAAGCCTTTTACAATTTTCTGACATCGTCTAAACTGGCAAAAGGACATAGCTGAGTGCTCATCAACTGGCGGACTAGACAGAAATACAATTGAATCTGGACAGTGCGATCGATTCTCCTGATTAGTGAATTTTGATTTTGTGGTGCTGATGGAACCTCTGGCAAAGCTACTGGCTTAAGGAGTTTCTCAAGATCTGCTTTGCATCACTCAACAATATCCCTTATAGTGTCAGCTCTGCTCCACTCCTTTTGGACACAAGGCCGTACCTCGCCCTTCTGAGGCATCAAACAGTTGGAGTAAATGTCTTTGCGCCTCTATGGCCTTTCCAGACTCCTCTCTTGCATGAGCTTCTGCTCCCATGACTGTCTTTGCTTCAGATCTGTTGGTACCTTCTAGCTGACTCAAGAGACCCTCATGTAGGCTGAGGGCCTCTTATTTCTGCTTAGCAGCACCTTTCTCCAGTGGCACCCACTAGTGGGGTTTAGGGTTGCTGCAAGACAGGCACCAATCGCCTGCTGGCCAAAGCCACTGCACTGATTGCAGCCTTGAGCATGGTTATCTTACATGGAAGCTTTAACCAAATGTACCCAACTGATCAGTGGACAGCAAAACACACAGGTGACAAAACCACAATGTCAATCACTGATACTGATATACTGACATGACAGCCATCTAACATCTACTCCCTGACATGCAGAACTGCCATGCTGACCTGCAGCACTGACACTGTCACATGCAAAATTGACATGCTAGACATGCAGCGCTAATTCACTAACCTGCAGCACTGGACATACTGGAATCTCAGCACTGACAAACTGGCCTGCTGCACTTTCAGATCTAAATCACTCATTTGCAGCACTATAGCAGAGCTATAGCTTGCAGACAACCTCTCCTACAGAGTCTCATAGTTTCTATGGGCCCATAACAGAATGAACAAAGATGACAGGGTAAACGCATACAATGCAATGGGAACCTTGTCTACACTAGTCGCTTCACCCCCCAGTTCAGTATATCTTGCAGCGCTCACTTTGCAGACAGCCTGGTGAGTAAAGGGTAAGGCATTTCACCCAGTGTGTGAATTCTTCCCATGTGAGTAATCTCAAAGAGTTTGTTTAAAGATTGTAATGAGGTTAACCACGGCTTCTGAACCAGAAAAAATCCTTTGCCGAAACTTAACTGGAGGCGAAAGGGGGTGGCAGGAGGCTGGGGGAGCGAACTGAAAAGTCAGAAAGACAAACAGCCGCTGCAGATAGAATAAACAGTGGCTGCTAAGGAGATGCAGCGGAGTCTCTGAACACAGGTACAGTCTGAACACAGGTATAGCCTGAAGGCAGGAATACCCTGAACACAGGTATAGCCTGAATACAGATATAACCTGAACACAGGTACAGTCTGAACACAGGTATAGCCCGAAGGCAGGAAAACCCTGAACACAGGTATAGCCTGAATACAGATATAACCTGATTATAGGTGTAGCCTGAACCCAGGTATAACTTGAACACAGGTATAGCATGGGTACAGGTATAAGCTGAACACAGGTACAGTCTGAATGCAGGTATAGTCTGAACATAAGTATAGCCAATTTTAGCACGACAAGAGTCTTAGTTTGTACCTGATAGGTAGAGGAATGGCAGAGTAAAGATGGATGGGTAGTTCACGGCACCTTAACATTCATACCACAAGCTATGACTTGATTGAATCCTGCACCCCATTAGCTGGCTGGAATAGAGCCACCCAGGACAGTGTTACAGTTAACCTGAAGCGTATCCTAGGAGGTAATGGGTACAGCATAGGGATACCAACGTGGGCCACATGTACAACCTCAAAAGAAGGCCAATTTACCCAGGCCGCTTGAGGAATCCCACTCAAACATGGAGAAAACATGCAAACTCTGTGCTCTGCATTAGTGTGGCTGTTAAAAGAATGGCTATTGTTCTTTATGTCAGTAAACTGCTCAAAACTAAATTAGACTGACGAGGTCTAATAAAAGAAAAGTGAGATTCTAGATCTATCGTTATAATTAATTTGTTTGTTTATTATTTACCAACAGCATACTCACGCCTGGGGCCTGTATCACAAAGCAGGATTTCTTGCTTAGCCGGATAACATGTGAAATTTAAGGTAGTCTGGGCTAAATGAAAATGAACATAGATAAAAGTCATTTAAACTGGGGTATCTAAAATCTGACAAGTTGTCCGGCTAAGCTAAAAATCCTGCTTCATGATGCAGGCCCCAAATTGCATAACATTATACTAAACAGCTCAAATGCAGAATCATGCAGTTTTGATTCCAGGTCTGGCTGCATCTCAGTACACATTGGCCCTGAACAGGTACTCACGGTGCCACGTGACACAGCACGGAATGTGGATGTGACAGAGATCAGGTCCCAAATTCTCAGTAAAAACGAAGCCTGCAACTGCGATTCTGTTTCCAGTGAAGTGTTATGCTCTCTTTGCTGTCCTTTGTTGGTTTATGGGCCATCGATAGGCAAACGTGCCATCCTTACCCCCCACCCCCACTATGCAAAGCTGTCTTGGCCAGTGGGCGTGTTGACTGGGTTGATGGTTATATTCACTCATGTCCCTGCATCTTAAAAGGAGCCAACAGTGTGATGCAAAAGCGGCGGAAACGTCGGTAGCCCAGGGCTCGCTATCCCGCGGTGAAAAGCTGTGCAAACAGGCACTGCCAGGCTTTGCCAAGTTTCTGCCATGGGTGATAAATCATCTGTCCTTTAAGCCAGCCTGTCATGTATCTGTGTGTGTGCATTGTCTTGCTGTGCCTCCCATCCCACACAGAGGTTGACTTGTACCCACACTGCCACCCGCGAGCTCTCGTAATGCAGCTTGGGCAGAGAACAAAGGCAACGAGAAGTGCAATAACGATGGAAGTCTTTTGTTTATTTTTGTTTGTTTTGACAGATCAAACTTACACTCTTTTTCCAGTCATAGGACTTGTTTTCTGTCCTACTCCACTCAATGCTTTCCAAGCTCCTGTCAAAGCTGGTGATGCAAGACTTTTTATGGTGATTAACTTGTACCTGTTCCATGGGATTTAAAAAGTCATGTGGTGCACCTGAGTAAAAAAAGACAGACTGAATTTGTGCTGATTTGATCTTAATTGAGAAGCCAGAACCATGTGGAGTCAACTGGGTCCTTTCAATATCTACAACCCCAAATCAGAAAAAGTTGGGATGCATGTTAAATCAAAATTAAAAGTGAAAACAGTGATTTGTAAATAATCTTTCACCTGCATTACATTGAAAACAGTACATCAGAAAATTATTTAGTTTCTTACCACATAAATGTTATTGTTTTTCCAAAATAAACATTTACATTTTGAGTTGCAACGCATTTCAAATAAGTTGGGGCAGTAAAGAATTTACCACTTCGTAAGGTTTTGCTTTACATTAACTACACTTTTATAAAGCCTTTTCATTCATAGTACATTGAGTGCACCTCCATAAAGCATTCATAATGCAATCGTAGAACATTCATAAACACCATGTAACTATGACCTAACATCCCAACATACCTCAGCTTTATTATACATTAATTACAAATATAACCTAATAATGTATATTAGGATGTTACGGTATTCTTACATGCTGCTTATGAATGTTCTACTAATGCATTATTAAGGTGCACTGAATGTTTTACGAATGCATTATAAAGGCATTATGAAGGTGCAGTTAATGTAAAGCGTTACCTTTGTAATGTTGCCATTCCTTTTCACAACAGCTAAAAGACATTTAGGGACTGACGACATCAAGCGATGACACATGTCAGGTGTACTTATATACCATTCTTCCTGCAAACAAGTTTTAAGGTGTGCAGCAGTATGGGGTCCTTATTGTTGCACCACACATTTTCTTTTGGGGACAGGTCAGGACTACAGACCAGTACTCGCACCCTCTTCTTCTACAGCTATGCCTTTGTAATGCGTGCAGAATGTGGTTTTGCATTGTCTTGTTGCAATATGCATGAGCATCCCTGGAAAAGATGTTATCTTGAAGGCAGCATATGTTGCTCCAAAGTATCTATGTAATTTTCAGCATTAACGGTGCCACACCGAAGTGTGAGTTACCTTTGCCCCTGACACACTGACACAACCTCATACCACGACAGACCCTTTTGGACTTGTTGCTCGTAACAATCTGGATGGTCTTCTTCTTTGGTGTAGAGCACATGACGTACAATCCTTCCAAAAAAAAAGGACTTGGAATTGATTTGTCTGACCACAACACACGTTTCCACTCTGCGGCAGTCCACCCCAGATGCCTCCCAGCACAGGAAAGTCAGCAGTGCTTCTGGACATTGCTATATGCTTCATTCTGGCACAGTAATCTTTTAACAGGTATTTCTGGATATAACTATCTATTGTAGTTCATGACAAAGGTTTGCCAAAGTAATCCTGAGTCAACATGGTTCATTATATCGATTATAGATGAATGACATTTCTTGATGCAGTACCAATTTTGGGAGGATATTGGAGATCACAGCTCTTCACCTTAAGCTTTATGCGCTTGCCCTTTAAGCAATCCTTTAATTACGTTATGCATCAGTGCTAGTGCAACATTCAAATGCCTCATTATCTCTCTTTGAGGAACATTGTTTTAAAACATTTCAATGATTTTCTCACATTTGTTGGCAAATTGATGTTCCCCTGCGAATTTTTGCTCCTTAAGGACTAGCCCTTTCCTGGGTGTTACGTTTGTACCAAATTATGATTACAATCACCTGCTGACATCACTGGTGTCAAATCACACAATTATTTAATTATTTTACTGGATTACTAGCCTTAAATTGCCCATCCCAACTGTTTTTGGAATTTGTTGCTCGCCTGAATGGCAGGAATTGATGTATATTTATAAATGAAATAAAGCTGACCAGGCAAAACATGGAATATCATTTGTTCATACTGTCCACAATGAAGTACAAGGTTGTATTTCAGATCAGGATGGAGACTCCTCTTGTGTCTTGCAGAAGCAGTGGTGGAAATGCCCCCTGGTGCCCGTCACTCTGGCTTAATGCCAAGAGAACCTTGCTTCCACCATGGACCCAGGAACCCCAGAAACTAGCATCTGAGAGGACAGTTAGGATGAGTACCTCACAAGACAGGGAGTCTTTTTGATGATGCTGTGTTGACGGAGATGTGGAGATGTGAGAGAGAGCCTTTCCTCGACCATCGGCCCCACTCTCCAGGCTGCTGTCCGCTTTACCGGCTCTCATCCTGTAACACCCTCTGCATTCCCTTCATATCACACCAGTCCAGACCACCGCAATGGGCTATCAAAGCCTTGGTCATGGAAGGGAGCCACATTACTCAGAACATCTCTGGCATTACAAAATCATGGAGGACCAGAGGAATGCGTGTCAGTCTCTGCATGTGCTCAGGATTCAGTCAGCAAAGAATATTTTGGAATAGGAGCAGGATCGTTTGACTCTGTAAAAGAGATCTTCTGACTTTTATGGCTTCCGTTAAGATTCCTTCTCCATCTCGTTAAGTTTCAGGATACCAGCCATTCCTTCTTATATGGTGTTGTTTTGAAACATAAACACACTGTAGTTATATAAACCACAACTGAAAATATCAATTAAGTAAATATGTGGGAAAGAAGGTGGCAAATACTTTGGCCTAAGTTACCGTTCTCCTCTTCAGGTCTAACTCGTTGGGTTGTGTTTCTGAACCAAATCCCTCCCCCCTGTTGGCAGGTAACCTGCTGGTGCTTTTAATGACAGCTAATTGGACAGCCAGGGACAGAGACAAACTGCTGTTGCAAAACCATGGTGAAAGTGTGCAGAATGTATAACACTGCATGCTCCTGCTTGCTTGCACAATTAAGCACGTTCCTCCTGGGAAATGATCATATAATAAGCTGTTCATCTATATAAACAATGTTATCGATAAACAGTATTACAAAATACACCACAAATTCTCTGTGCAACACATGTACAGAACACGACGACTCAGAAGACATTTGAAAATTCAATTGTACCCCAATGAACAGATTTAAAGTATGACTGTTTGCACATTACGGTATCATTCAAAATAATTTTGGTTATGTGTATATGCATATTTATACATCGAATGGCATCAGGAGGCCTATGAGAAGTGGAGAACAAAGAAATGAGTTTCAAAGATGGTTTGGCTGCATTATGAATAATGGTGAGAGATGGTCTGCAAATCCATCGTGTCTTGGTCAGGTGAGTGATGGGGAAGGGGGTGTTAGGTGGGGAATAATTATTTGTGGTGAACTAAACAACAAGATGGGTATTTATTTGGGAATTCCAATTTTGGGAAGATATGAGTATGGAACATACACCCTTCTGAGCAAACGGTTGCGGACACTGCTCGTTTGGTGTCAAGGGTAAAAACGGGCAAAGCCAACAAAGATCTCTCCCATGTGAGGGAACTTTCAAGGGTGAAATGAATTATCTTTAACCCAAAAATCTGATGCTTTTATCCAAAGCAACTTAAAGTAAAGAGAAAGTTACATTTTTTATGGGTACTCGTTGGGATTGGATCCAACAATCTTTGCATTGTTAGCATACTCTGTTTTAATTGTATGTCCTATTTGTTGAACTACTACAGCAACGCGAGGGGGGGTCTCTGGTGTGGGGCTGCTATTGAAAGCAAAATACATTGATGTAAAAAGTACACCAGAATACACAACAAATGTGAATGATGAGTCACCTAACTCACCCTTCTGTCCTCTCCCTAACAGATTGTAATTACAGGTAATGTCATATAATGTTCTTTTATATACAATTATTTAACAGATTTAGATGCCTTGCAATTTAAATCCTTATTGTTTCTGGATGCCTGAGACTATGTGAAGAATGCCTCGAACCGCAGAAGATGCCATTCACATTCCGTAATACCAGCGGGAGATTTTCATGCCTAACGCAAAGTTCCTTGGTGGCAAAGTCTCTGAGGGCAGCTGTCCAGGATATTTTGGCAGTAGTCATCCAATATGGTGTCTCAAGGGATGGATCCGATCACATCCCCAGAATCATTGAGGCACTAGAACGGACCAGAATTTCTGTAAATCCTATATCATTATTAGGAAAGGCCAATTCAGCTGGGCCCCACGCTGTAAGCAGCCTGAAAACCATAGCCAGAAGGTGGCACTTTTTATGGGGGTAATATTATTCAGACACTGTTGCACAATCTTTATTAATTTCATGTAAATTGCTGTACTTTTATAGACGTTTGGTAGGCGTTTCGGAAGTAGGCAATAATGAAGGGCTTTGAAGGTCGTTTCTTTCATCCCCCGAACATGCATGTCCTTGCTGTAGGGGTGTGATGTTCCAATCTGCTCTGAGACAGAGAATTGAAAGTACAATGTTCACCTAGAGAAGGTAGATAGCATGGGATTCACTCCGGGATGCACTCGGGCACAATGGGAGTAATGTCTGTGAGTCACTCTGCCCCTGGCTTCAGCTGCCACCCTTTGGACACGTGGTGGCAGTGATTTGATTTGTTTTGTTTTATTAGTGTTTACCTTGTACTCTTAATGGAACCCAGCTTAGTGACACTCGATAAGAGCACCATGGTGTGGAGTTGCTTATTAAAAAATATTTACAAATTTTAATTACTTTCGCACCCCAGGCAAATCATGGGTCCTTCTTTATTAGACGTTAACGTACGGTAGGTAGTTATGCTCTGGGCCCATGTTGGTTCCAACCCATCCAGCATACAGAAATGAGTCCTCTTCCACGAGGTTCTGGTTTCTCGATTTAGATCAAATTGGTGCAAAGGTCTTAGATCGAGGAGTTAATTTGCTGCATTATGACTTGTTCACCTACTTTGTGTAAAATTAGATTGTTTTTTTTTTAATTTTTAACGCAATAACAATTACGAATGGCAAAATATTTAATTGGAATGCAAAATGTTCGCAGCTAACAAACTCACCTGGGAAATCCGTGAGAGAGATGAAGAGAGAGAGAGAGAGACGGTGGTGACTTTTTATGGCCCGGTTCGCAGATTTATTATTGACGGCAAGACAACTCAACAAAAGGGAAGCCACAGGGGACGAGATGATGCGTGAGGCCTCCTCACGCAACGAGGCACAAGCTGGGGTGACACTCTTCAGCTGAGGAATGAGGCCGACTCCTCCCCCTCTCTTCCCCGCCGGGCCGGTTCCCCTAACCCTGCCGTCGTGCCAGTATGCGTGCGAGGAGCCTGCAGGCCCGCGGAGGAAGCGCAGGTGGAACAGCGACGAGCCCCAGGCTAGGGGAGTTTACATAACGCCAGGGTGCTAATCCGCTCGTCACAGCTCTTCCTTCCTGACTCAGTGGCAGCAACAATGAGGCACAACTATACTGCTAATAAATATTCCCATACTCTTGGCAGCAGGCCTTCCTCTTTATATGTGCATTGGACTGGTTTAACACATATATATCTATGCATGCAATTTAGGTGTTAATAAACAAGCTCACATACGTTGCAAAAATATAAAACATAATAAATAAATGACTAAATGAAACAAATAATGCACGTCAAATAAGTGTATTCATGACATTATTTGTGCATAAAATGAGTGTTTAGTGACGGGCTACAGTAGAAAGCTGAAGTGATAGATTATGTGTGCAGCGCTGGTTAATAGGGCGCCTTGGCACTAAAGTAGCCTGACGTGTTCGTCTGGTAGGTAGAGTTAATTATCTCGGCTTGTTGTTGTGGCAAATGACATTACAAAGGTGGCCGGAATGATCATTAAAGTCTTTAGCGTTACCGGGTGAGGAGATGAAACCAGAGCCGGCTGAGTGGGTAATTAATGCCCATTAACCCCCAATGTGCTGCTGTGTGTGAGCTCAACACACACTCGCAACTTTATAATATGGATGCCTGCTTTAAGACCACTACAGTTAGCCGGGTTTTGAAAAAAAAAAAAGCAATGAACTGAGGCGTTTACTCTCGAAGCAATGAAATACTTTGAGAGGGTAGTGTTGGGGTACACCAAGAGCATCATCTCAGACCTCCTACAGGCTGCTTACTGAAACAACAGTTCACAGAAATGACATCACACCTCACTAGACCACTTGCATAATAAAACTGCTATAAAAGGCTACTACTGACAGACTTCAGCTCGGCATTTAATATTGTAGTCCCATTCAGACTGATCAGTGAACTCCCAGACTTCAGCAATCAATTCTGGACTTCCTCAGTGACAGAGCCCAGCAAGTGTAGACAGGCAAAATCACCTCTTGCACTGTAATCTCATCTTTGGGACCCTAAAATTGTGGTATACTCTGCTATACTCACCACTATACTTACCACTGCTATACTCACTGTATATGCATGATTGTGTTGCCAGACATAGTATTATCACCATCATAAACAGCACAGGCCTGATTACTACTGATGTTAAGAAAAAATAAGGAGCTGGTTCATGATTTCAAGAAGCAGTAGGCATCTCACACTCCCATCTATTCTGACGGAGATGCTGTACAGAGGGTCCTGCAGGGAATCCCTGATAGCAGTACTTAGTCACATGACGCCTCAGCATCAGGAAGTCCTGAGACATCTAAGGAATGCAGTGCTGACCAATTTTTAATGATGCAGTTTATTCTCACTGGCGGTATAACATTTTGGTTCTCACAGCAGTCAAATCACTGCAGTCAAATCACTGCTCTGAGCATTCCTGACACACCTCATGTCAGCTCAGGACAGGCTGCCCTAGAAAGGCAAACGGCGACATAAAGAACTCCAGTGACCCTGCAAAGATGCTCCCTTATCTTTTCTGGTATCACATCTTCAGCACTTGTACCACAAGCTGGGTGGGTGGTGTGTGGCTCAGTAGGTTGGGCTGCTAAGCCTGTGATCGGGAGGTCACTGGTTTAAATCCCAGAGCCAGCAGTGCAGCTTCACCACTAGGCCCCTGACCGAGGCCCTTAACCCCCGATTGCTCCAGGAACGAGCTGACCCATCCTTCTTCAAAAAAAAGTTTGTCACTTTCAATAGAAGCATCTGCATAAATAAAGCATAAATAAAATGTCAGACATTTTTTGCTCGCATGCAATTTGACTCCTCAACAAAAATGAATTGCACAACAAATCCTGCTACAATTAATTATCTGACACTTTAAATAAGATCTACTTCTAAAGTCCCACTTGCTCATGTAAATTTGATGTCCTTGCTTATCTGAGTTGGTGCTGTATTCCACTCGTTTATTGTCATTGTCATTTATGATTACCTACCGTACTTGTTGTTCTGTATTTATTTGGCAGTTCACACAGCCTGCGTTACACCTGTGTAATACTGTTTTTTTTTTTTTAGAGTATTCTTGGCTGCCAAGCCGGCAAGTCAATTATCAGCGATGAAGGGGGCATGGGAGGAGCAGGGCCGCGATCCACCCAGAGCGAGCCTCAGCGCCCTGGCGGCGAGCCAATCAGCCGCCATTTAAGAATGAGCTTAGCGTGTCAAAGCGCTCGAGCCGTGAGCCACGCCCGTGCCTCTCAGCTGACATGCCTGGGTTTTGTGCGGGGCCCCCGTCCATGCGAGAATATTCCCTCGCACCCTGACAGCAGCCTCCCAGCTCGCAGCTGCGTGCTCCGCTTGTGATCGACGCTGGTGATTAATTTGCCCGCTTCCTGTACCAGCTGCTCAGCCCTGGATACACCTAAATATTTACCGCCTTGCAGCATGGACCGGCGTGGTTCTCACCTGAGCCAGTGCGTGCGTGCGGGACGAGCCGGAGAGACAGAACGTGACAGACGTGGGGGATTTTAACGTCGCCTCCGAAACTGGGAAACCGGTCAAATGTCCTGGTGAATTTGGGACAATTGGGAGGACTGGCACTTGAGTCACACCTACACAGCCTAGCACAGTGCGGTGTGATGACAGATACTCACATTGTTCAACATGTCTCGGTTGACAACTTGGGTCACGCGATGAGGGGAACTTCAGGAAGTCGTGATCTATTCCGTATTTATTTGTCCATGGGGGGGGGGGGGGGGGGGGGGGGGGGGGGGGGGGGGGGGGGGGGGGGGGGGGGGG
>JAODLD010000008.1:13291135-13307353 GCA_026781065.1 Mormyrops boulengeri
ACATCCTATTCGCCTTTTTTATTGCTTCCCCACACTGGCGAGAGTAGGACATGGAAGCATCAACATATACACCGAGGGATAACTAACAATCCCACACGGATTTCTTCGTGTATTTCACCTCATCATCCCAACTTGGCTCCTTCAACTAAATGCATAAAGAAGATTGAGTCTCACTAATATCCACCCACAGCCCACTAACTAACTGGAAAAATAGTCCAATTTGGAATCTAAGACTTTAGATTTCAAACCAAAACAGTGCAAAACACTAAACTTAGAATCAAAGAAACATAGCAATGGTTGGAAAAAACAAAACATTACATCTCAATAGTATTTGCATGAATTAGCCTCTAGCACACTCAGATTCTTCACCTGTAGTTCACTCAACTGTCTCAATTAACCCTTAAGAGGAAAATATCATATCAAGGCCAGCCATGCGGCATTAACTGAGACTGCTCTTGGCCTGGGTCTGGTGCATTATTGCCATGGCAACAGAAAATCACCCAGTCTCAGTACCATGCTGTCACACTGTCTTCTGC
Source organism: Mormyrops boulengeri (assembly GCA_026781065.1). NCBI lineage: Eukaryota > Metazoa > Chordata > Actinopteri > Osteoglossiformes > Mormyridae > Mormyrops > Mormyrops boulengeri. Next base: position 13,291,672 of record JAODLD010000008.1, read on the forward strand.
CAGCATACAGCATTTTGAACTGGAATCCACTGTTTTGTCCACCTCAAACTTTTAAGTGTTCGGTTTCAGTAATGTGAAAAGAAACTGGAAAACACGTTCTTGAAGATTAAACATTTGAATAACACAAGTTACAAAGCAAATAAATGGGCCAAACTTTTGAGTGTTTATATGTAAAAAAGAGCTTTTGGAACTCGTCTGTTATGTCTTATGTTTATCATTTGAGCCACATTCAAGTTATTTGGAACAGAGTGAGCCATTTCTACAGCGCCAAAGGAGTAATTTCTATCTGAACCCCTTCTAGAATTTACCGGTTCCATTTCTTTACCACTTGACCTCCTGCTGCACTTGTTCCATCATTCCTCTGTACAGACATCTTGTACCGCAGGCAGGGAAATTAAGTCGTCAATTCCCTTTTTGGCAGGACTACTGTGTAGTGAACAAAGTAGAATGCTCAGATCCAGATAATACAAATCCAGACCAAGATTTTGTTTCAGCCAACCAGTTGAGTACTCTGTAAATGTAACTCTTTATACTGAACTGATTGGTTGAAACAAAAACATGGTCTGGATTTCTACTTTCTGAACCTGAACTTTTCATCTCTGGTAGTGAAGCACCCTTGCTGAGCATGCTCAGTCAGCTCCTTATTCAGCATCCTGATAAACCCTTTCCTGGTGTGAGTGTCCCCAAAGTACACCCTTCAGAGCGCTCGAAATCTTCTTCAGATCTGCGTTCAGTACCTCTCCCCATCATCTCCCACCCCTCGTGTGCATCACCTGTTTTTATCCATATCTATCTGTCTATGTAAATGCAGCAGGGAAGCTTCCGGAATCCTTTCTTCGGCTGGTTCACCTTTCTCCATCGTCTCTCACCAGGCAATCAGAGGTGCTGACAGCTCGCATTGTCAATGAGACCTCACCAGCATAAAAATAGCCCAAGAAAACAATTCTAAAAACAATTTGCCATTAGCTCAGCTTGGATCGGTGATCGAGCCCTGAGGCACAGCAGGGTTTGTAAGTTTATCGTAGTATCCTATTGGGTAGATTTAAGGCAGCTCAAAACACACCAGTGAGGTCAATCACATTAAGATACAAGAACAAAGGACATTGACATTCAGAAGCTGGAGAGGGGTATGAAAACCAACTAGCAATATAATGCATCTGAACTGAAAAAGAACAGACAATAAGCCAACAACACAGCTTTTTAATTGACATGTAAACCATTAAACAACACGCAGATACTGTATTTTTCCATAGCTGAAGAGGACTGAACACATGAAGGTTCACTGTAGCGATGGCAACAACTAACACGCTTGCTGTACTCATCACTGCCATGCTGAAACGAGGAGAGGGGATACCCAGGCTGCTCGGGGAGAATCCAGTGCAAGCATGGACAGTTTCCAGTTGCAACTGGTTGTCAGGGTAGAGGCACTGGTCTAGGATTTCGGGAAAGATCATGATGAGTCATATTTTGGGGAAAAAATGACACGATGAGAATTGTGACCCCCTTATGAGTCACAATGAATGTGGTCAATCACTGTTTGAGTGCCTTTTTTTGCCAGAATCTCAGTTTGAAACATTGGTACCTTCTTAAATACCTTCATAATGCATTACAAAGCATCCATAATGCAGTATAATGGACGGGTATAAGAATGTAGGATGCTTTGTAATGATAATGAAGGTATTTATAATGCATTATAGATTGGTGCTTCTGAAGTATTGTAATCAATAGTATAATGCCTTAGTATAATGTCAGTAGAAGATGCTGTCATGCTTTATTAATCCTTATACTGACCACGATAATGCACTATAGATTATTTATGATGCATTGTAAAGGTGTCTATAATGCATGATAGATCAGAGCTTCAAGTAAAGTGTTACCAAAACATTTAATAAATTTCCATTTATGTAAAACCTACAAGGTTGCTTTAAATATACAAGGTGCACTAACACAACAAATAGATTTTCTTTGATATTTCTTTGTCACCGCTAAGCAAAAACAAAGTTCCTTGGGCACTTTGAAAGTTCACTTCTGGACAGACACTGCACTGCTATTACCACTACTAAGTTGTGCAGGGCTGGGAGGCCTTCCTAGTGTCTGGCTAACGTGCCAATGCTTCCAAACTGTACATATTAGTCACTGACATGTCGACATGATTTTACACACATTATGCAGTGCTCACAAACACTTATCACTGCACCCTAAATCTGCTTCAAAGCCTTCTGTGGAGCTCTAACCTCCCCAGCCAGAGGGGATCTGTGTCAAAGAGCTTATGGGCAGTGTGCTTCATTTCAGTCCACCGCCCTGGGCAGATGTGCATGCATGGATGTGAGTCAGGTTTAAGCCCCAATGCACTTTCGTTCCCTTCTCCAGAGATGGTGGGGAGTGAGGGGAGTTAAAAGAAGGTCAGAGTTCCTCCCCCGACTGGCGTGACTCCGGCCGTATGGCATGCCAACGAGCGGTCTCCACCCGGTGCTGGCTGTACATCTCCACCCAATGCGCTTTGCCCTCCTCTGGGGCCTCGCTGCCAATCAGTACGCGACCCAGCACGCTGCTCTTGGTGAAGATCCGGCCCTGTCAGCAGGAAAAGTTTCTCACCAATCAGGGAGCAGGGGAGGTTTGATATACATATTACACACTTAACTGCAACAATAGGAGAGCAGCATAAAGAAAGAATATTACTGCTTTCAACCGAAAATCAAAACTGAGCCTGACCCTTGCATAAAGAATATCTTAGCCCCGCCTCCCTGTTCTCAGAGGACATCCCCTACCTGCATGATGACGAACTCCAGGACGAGCGCCAGCTGAGTGATATCACCTTGAGGCAAGTCAAACAGGAAGGGGGCGTTCCACACCGCGTTGAAGCCACTGGCTCCTTTGGTCTCCTTGGTTTCAATCACAATCCCCTTGTGGCGTAGATTTATCACCACATAATGATCTGTGGAGATAAGCCACCACTGAGTGTTGCAGAGCTCCTTAACATTCAGGACACATGCGTCACTGAATTTCATTCAGGACGTTCACTGAGAAGAGGTCAAACACTCTAATCTAATGCTTGCATGAAACAATCGGCGGAGCCTCAGGTACTGTTAATTATTGGCTATTGGGGAAACTACGGCCAGAAGCCCCCTTTGCGACACAGCTGTGGAATCAGCCGCATTATGAGACATAACCGAGGCGCTGGAATTTTCTGGATCTCTGATCATGTGTGATGGATGGCAGTTTTGCAAAGGTATCTATATGATCAGACATGGGGGACTGCTGTACTCTGAAATACATCTTGTTTCACACATTCAACATTATATATTATAGGATGTTTTCTCATAACCTGCCCTAGATAATGGCTTTATATGGGAAAAAAGCCTAGAAAAAGTTTAAGGTCAAAAATGTTTGTTACTATAATGTATGCTGTACTATCAAACTGGGTCACAGAGAAGTTTCGAAATGGGCTGAACAAGCGCTGCCATTTAAACATCTATAGTCTTTATTCAATATATAAACTCACAGAAGTCAGAGAGCCTGTTTATGCTCTTCACATACATACAGCTATTACTTCACAATCTTTTATGTTATACTTGTAGTTCTGCTGCCATTAAATAGAAAAAAATATTTAGGATGTGCAGTGAATTTTTATCAGAGGAATACCGTCATTTTTAACATTTACTGTAGTCAATTTTTAGACCAAAATGACATGAAAGTGTACTGCAATGTCATGCCCTGCTCGTCCGATCCTCCCGTGTGCCACACCTCCTCGCTACCTCGTGTGGAATCCCCGTGTTACCAGCTGTTTCTCGTTGTTTAGTCCTGTGTATTTAAGTCCGCGTTCCAGTATGTTTCCCCAGTCCGGTCATTAACATTGTGTGACGTTATGTGGAGTCTTGCTATCGCTAGTGTTTCTTGTGCTCCTGATCGTGTCCTTCCTGAATAAATCTCGAGTTTTGCCCCCACTCCTGGGCTCCTGCACTTCTCTCCCCGCCGTGTCTTCCAGCAAGTCATAACAGTGCAATGCAGTAATGGACAAGCAACTCTAAGATGGACAGATGGTTGGACCTGAAATAAGGAACAACAGCAGGGAGGCCCTGGGGCGAGGTTTTTGCTCAGCTGGAGGTGTGAGGGAGCCACAAGAATGACAAAGGAGGCTCACCCGGCGCTCCGGGCATGCGGCTCAGTCTGGCCATGCTCTCAGCCTTGCGCACCATCACCTTTACGCGGTGTGCTGGGGTCTGGTACTGCAGCAGGATGAACAGCTTGCCCAGATCACGAGGTCCCCGGCTCAGCGAATCATGGGAGCTCTGGCTCTGCGAGATATCAGGAAAGAACGTGTCGCTAGACGGAGGCATCAGTAATATGCTGAGGGTGCTGAATGCTTCACTAGGGAAGGTCAGAGGTTAAATGTTAGCCGAATGCTTGTCAGTAGTGTGATCATCAATGTCAGGAGTCAAGAGTCAAGTAGAGTCTATAGCATAACCGTTAAACTGAACAAACCATAAACTCCTGTTTTACAAACCATAAACTCTGTTTCAACAAACCATAAACTCCAACTCAGTGAGACATAATCATGTTCCCGTTCACACTGGGTATACTGTAAAGCAGTGTTTTCCAACCCCGTCCTTAAGGAACCCCAGACAGTCCACCGGGAACTGAGAGGGAGCAAAAATGTAAACTGTCTGGCAGGGAGCTGGGAGGGAGCAAAAATATATACTGCCTGGGGGTCCCCAAGGACCAGGATGGGAAACACTGCTGTAAAGGACATTATTTCCCTTACTACTAGACCACCATATCACCATATGGCAGCTTCATTCCTTTCCCCTGCAATCTTCTAGCTTTCTCTAGTACTAATTGTACTAATTGTGTTTTTATTTTTGCGTGTGAGGCAGGTTGGGCCAACCATGTTACGAAGGGCACTTTATAAAAATTAATTACATATAAAAACTATGCAGATTTTCCCTTGATTACTAAGTGCTGTGAAAAAAAATGTCCCTGGAAATGTTTACTACAGCATATTTGAAAACATCAAAACGGTAATTCCCATTTAAACATAGCCTTCTCTCCATCAGTCTGTAGATTGCAGTGGAATATGGTTCAGCCAAGACGGCTGCCGGGACCCAAATGGAAGAGCAACCAGAGAGTCACCAATGGGGAAATGGGTTACCAACTGGGCCCAGATGCAGTTAGCCCATCCACATGCCAAATGGTGCACAACAGTGTCTTCGGTCAGCATGTAAGCTCTCCACACCTGGAGGTGTCACGGTGTCACCCTACATTTGCCCGCAGGCTTATGCACCTCCCACGCTCCTTAGATCTGGTTCTCAAGCTATAATGCTCCTCAAGTATAATGTATTGCTCACTGCTAAATGCTAACCCCTGAACTCATATATCACATTCAAGCCATGACAAGTAAAATCAGCTTATTCCTGAATATATTTATTTATAGGAAATGACCCCACACCTGCATTTATATATTTCAGGAGATCCAATTCCATTCAGTGTCAAGTGCTGACATAATTAAGGACAGTATCAAAGTGGAAAATTGCCAGCACCCGCTGTTTCAGTGGGTGCCCGCCGCCACGTCCACGTGGCTCGCGGTGGGCGGCTGTCTGTCATTAAGCAGCCTGCGGTTACCGCTGTAACCCAAACAAAAAGATAGAGCGGGGGGACTCGCCGGCACGCGCTGGACCCTGCGGAGATCACGCGCCACACAATATGCAGTGCCGGTAATCAAAAAAAGCGAAAATATCCCAACAATAGACGACAAAATGAAACAGGACACATACTAAGTAGAAAACCTTTCATTGTGCGAATCACAAAGTAAACACACCACTAACTGCCCTGGTAACAAGACAGGGACAACTAAACTAGGGCCAAAAGTACACTAGCATAACAAGCACAGTGCACTCCCCTTTGCAGAAGTAGGCTTTTATCATCTTTTATCAGCTATGCATATCTATTGCTGACATTGTGCAGTAGAATCTACTGCACCAGTGCGCAAAAAAGCTATAAGTACATTAGATTGGATGCACTTTTATCGGTCTTTAATCTTGAAACTGTAACGTGCTGTTACCTGGTCTCTTGGTTTACCTTGGCTTCTCACCAAGCAGCCTTCTCAAAATCTGCAGCAAATTCACATCATGACTGCATGGGAGGACAAGCGGTGCTGATTTTACATACGTGTGGGGGGTGGCTGAGTGGGTGTCTGACTTCGGAGCTGCTGCCAGAAGGGCAGAAATCCAAGGCCCTTGGTTCAGCGCACAGCAGCACCATAATATCCTCTAAGTGGAGCTTGCCAGTTCCTTAGAGGGCAAACCTTTGGCATTCTGCCCACCTCTGATTTGAGACCCTCCTCTGTTTGCCTTCAAACCACATATGGATATCATGTGACTTGAGGGCAAAAAACAAAACACAAAGCTATTCACCCAGTTCTGGATGCTACTGAAATGACCAATCTTTTTTTTTATTTGCACTACTACTGCACTTACCATCAACAGTGCAATACTCTTGCATATACTGAGCACACAGAAAGTCTTGGGACAATTGTTTAGTTTTGTAAAGATGTTGCAGATTTATTGGTTCCATAACAAAACTCCATTGACAAGCAATATTTAATATATCTGCACAAATCCTCCACACAGGCATTTTCTTTTTATTAAGTGTCCTAATTTTTTTTTTTTGACTAATTCTGTTCTTGTCATTATGCTATTAATTGCAATTGGCTCCCAAAGGGATACTAAACACAAATGTTTGGTTTTATTTTATTGCAAAGGTGTTGCTAATTAATAAGCAGCCAATGAGATTGCTTGTCGATGAGCTTTTTAACTCAGAACAGCTCAGAACTATAATTTGGGTTTCAATTAATTACTACTTGAAATGAATGTTTTACTTAATTGTACTGGTTGTTTCTAATGTGATATAAATTTCCAGTAAACAAATCAATGAAGTAATGATTTTTGTGATAAAACCAATAAATTTGCAACATTTTTACTGCATTAAGCAAGCATCCCAAAACTTTCTGTGAGCCCTGTAGATCATAAATAGTATGAATAATATTTTTGTTAGGCATTTATTTTGGTGTGTCTATAAATGTATCCATCACCCCTTATCCTAGGCAGGATCACAGGGGTCCAGAGCCTATATCGGAAGTTTCTGCCAACCCATTCCACATGTAATTATGTATGTGTAAATTTCAGTGTATGTAAGTTATTTATATTATGGAAGCTGCTAACAGATTTCATTGTACTGGTACCTTCTTCAGCCTGCTCTTGGCCGGCCGCAGTTCCCTGCTGCAGGTGATGGCGCGGTCGGGTTCCCAGTCCACCTCCCCGCACGCCAACTCCAGCTGGCCCACGGTTGACTCCCGGAGGCCCGAGAAGTCACGGGCGACGACGGCCAGCTGCAGTGAGCAGCCACGCAGCTCCTCCTGTGAGCCCACTGGCAGCAGCACGGTCTGACCGCGCAGCTCGGGTCCGAGGCTGCGGCGGCGTGCCAGGGCCTGCACTGGGGCAGGGCAGAGAGGCGGCAAGCTGGCGCGTAGGATGGCCCCACCCAGGCGCCGGCCCCCTCCCGATAGGCTGAGCACCGTGATGGTGAGGGTACCGTGTGCCGGCGAGAAGAGGAGGGAGAATTGCAGTAGAGGGGCTGGTCGGGTAATGCGGTTGGCGGGGGTGGATGTAGGGAAGGCGGTGGGCTCGAGGGCCAGGTATGAGGACAGGGGGGAGCCCGTGGCGGCTGTCAACCGACTGCGCTCGCTGCACGCCAGGCTGTCGCCCATCACTGTGTAGCGCCGCTCCACAGCACGGCGCGTCTTGGAAACCAGGCCCAGCTTGGGCACGGCGGAGGGCAAGAAGGCACAGCCACGGCGCTGCAACTGGGGGCCAGAGGCCGCAGGGAAGCTGAGTCGGCGCAGGGGGAAGCCAGTCTTTCCCAGGTGCAGGCCCAACTCAGGAGGGGAAGGCTTCTGCGACTCATGCACCGGCGTGGTCTGGCAGCCAGGGGGCGCCGAGCTGTCGTTCATCGAGCATGGACTCCCACACGCATCCCCATCGAGCTCCTCGTACTGCTGCCGCACGGGTACGGTAGCCACCACGGGGCTGCAGAGGTCCTGTGGAGGGGACGGGGGGGCCTCCTTATCCCCGGACGTGCGGGACTTCCGTCGACGCCAGTACAGGAAACAGCCAAAGAGGAGGCAGAAGCAGAAGACAGCGAGGGTGACCCCCAGCACGACCTGCAGGTGCACTGAAGGCCGGGAGAGCAACTGCATCACATCACCTGTGTCATCTGACCTCACAACTCCCATAATTCACCTCCTTTTTTCTCAGCAGGCTCGCTGGTGCCAGACAGACTGCCCGGTGTGAATGGATACGCATGACTCAGGACTGATCGCGTATGGCACGATAAACTCAGTGTCTCGTATTGATCGTCATCCAGCCGACTGACACAGCAATTATCTTACTGTTCATCTGCGCTCGTCATTCGAACGTGTTATTAAATTACACAGGAAATGTCCACAACACCTAATCAGAACTAATGATTCCCCTTCGGGGTTTGATCTAAAACAGACCAGTGTGGCTGGTCTGGCTCCTGTCCATTTCCTGCTTCCTGAATGTATGAGCTATATTGTGATAATTAGCCAAGGCCTAATTATTTTCTAACTTTGTCGTCATACAAAGAGCAAAAATTACTCTAATGATGAATAAGAACTTTATCCACACCTATGTTTCATGTTTCATTATAGTGAACCTGGACTATATTAGAAGGGTCATGAGACAGGGGACACCCTGGATGGGATGCCAGTCCATTGCAAAGTATTACAGATAAGTAGTGGCTTTTGAAACATGACGTGAAATTTAAATTGTATATTTACATGTACTTTATGTAGCAGACACTTTGGTTCAAAATGGCTGTCAGAGAGTCCACTAGGCACAAGTGCGGGTAGGCTTCTAATGAACGCCCTGTTAATAGGGGTGCGAAAAGACGCGTGTGGCCTGTACGGGGATCGAACCCGCGACCTTGGCGTTATTAGCACCACGCTCTAACCAACTGAGCTAACCGGCCAACTTCGGCCACGTTAATCGCTAAAACTTTCCTTAAAGGCATCATGTCAGTCTCTAACTCGAAATAAAAATTCAGATAGGTTTTTAGTTGCAGCTGAGCTTTGCATATTTCGATGGCAGTATGATTCACCCACGACACGCGGGGAGAACATAGAAACGCTACAGATACAGATACACACACACACACACACACACACACACACACACATACAGCAACACACATATTTACACACACGCGCGTACGCGCAAACACACTTCATATATTCCAAACATTGGAGGGACATTATAGGAGTTTATATTGTGGGGAGCTGAAAATGTCATCACAAGCTAAAAAATAACAGGTACAACACCTCGCCACACAAACAAATCGGGGGCGACACTGGGTGGCCCAAATCGTAGACGTGACTCACCTAAGTACCGTGCCACCCGGTATAAAGGCCTTACATTCCATATTTTTCACAATTAAATGATATTTATTTCTGATACTGTCAGACATTCTAGGTCAAAATAAATAGGCCTATTGTACTTACGATTTTTACACAATTATGCGTAAAAGTTGCACTTTATCACACATAATGATCCACTTCTATTTTTTAAACGGTATCTTAATTACAATTGAAATCTTTTTAAATAGCACTTCATATCGTCTAATTTTTGATCATCCATTTAAAAATGACGCAGAAGTAGCCTACCTTTCGCAAGCACTAATGTCTTCTGATTGCAAAGCGATGAAGTTCCTAACTTACTACAGATAAGTAGTTTCCTTGTGGTGCAAGTTTTGAAAAGTTGGAAACTGCCTGTTAACCAGCGGTTTTATCATGGTGTGAAATGCGTGAAAATCCGGTTTTCACACAAGCTTATAGATTTTTCGTCAGCATTTACTTTATGGATGAGCAACTGAATCGAAAGCCTGCAAATAGGTTATTTGACATCCATCCATCCATCCATCCTCTGAAACCGCTTGTCCTGTACAGTGTCTGGAACCTATGCCGAAGTTTACGGGCGCAAGGCAGGGAAGAACTCTGGATGGGGTGTCAAGCCATTGCAGGGTACACTCACACATCATTTACACCTGTTGGCAACTCCAGCTAACCTCAAGATATTTTTGAACTACTGGGGGGAAACCGAAGCACCCGGACTAAACCCCACGACAATACGGGGAGAACATGCAAACTCCACACACAGGGAACCCTGGCAGAGACGTAAATCCAGATCCCAGAGGAGTAAGGCGACCGCCGTGCACCACCGTGCGTGAAAGTCAGACCCGCATGGTGTACACATTTGAGCAAGTATTAAACCAACCACGATTTCTGGACATAAATAAATAAAAAAAAATCCGTCCACATATATAGATCTCAGAATATCCAGGAACGCGTCACATAGAACAATAATTTACAACTATTTCAGGACAAAGAAAACGTTCAATGACTGAAAAATATAGAATAATAAGGTCCATTTAAATTTATTTTCTGTTAATAAATTGCTACACATCACAAAATTTCACTTGATTGAACCTTAAATAAAAAACGAATGACATATTACAGTGGCGCGTTAATTAACTGCAAACTGGCTTACCTTCTAAGTTCACCATTTTCATTTATATTCAGAAGTTCTTCACTATGGACGTATGCTGTTTTGAATTCATTTATGAGCCAGGTTGAAACTTGAAATCGTCATTTCTGATCGCTCGTTCAGCCTCCCATTTAGCGAAATGAAGTGTGGTGCCCTGACTCACGCTCAGCCAATAAGCGAGGGCGGCGGCGGAGTCGCTGCCCCGAAAGGTGGGTGGTCATCAAACCGGCAAACGTGCCGAGCCTCACATTCTAACACCGTGCATCACCCCGATTTATTACCACTGGGCATTGATTATCACCCTTTAATTTTAAAAAGCTGGAGAATAAGAAAGGATATGCAGTGCATGTGCTGGGTAGTGTGCACTTTCTACAAATTTTAGTTATGGAAACGTGACATTATCTAGAGCCCTATATACCTAGAGCATATAGCCAAATATATGAAAAAAGACGCAAAGTAAATTTAGGAAGGCTAGCTGTTAGGGAACCGCCGCTCACGATACCTCAGCCCTGCCGACCCCCTGTGTGACTCATCGCCGGCGTGCAGACGGCGTTGTTCGCGCGGTCTGTCCTCGGTTCTCAGTTAATTCTGTATTAAATCGCATAGGCATCCGCCCACATGGTCCGCATTACTTAGAGACTGTCAGCTCCCGTTAACCCCCGTATTCCACTCTGCCCCACACTGTCTCCGTGCCATAAACACACATCAGGACAGCGTGCCTGAAAACAAACAAAAAGCTTTTCAAGAATAAACCAGTGTGCTGACCCAAATCAACAATATGGCATTTCGGCATGTGCCCAGGGGCGCCAAGCCGAACACCCCCCCCCATAAACTCCCCCCCCCCAATCAAAAATGTCTTTTAACAAGTTAATGCTAATATATTCAGCTGAAAGTCTGGGTACACTTTTCCCTATGTCACGTGCATTTCCGAATTTTGAGCCACCAATCAGCTGCTTCTTTCTGATGTGATGTCATGTGTGCTGTTCCCAGAGGCACTTAGTACTCATAATCCAGCCCTGCCAGTATACCCTTCTATTGCATGGGTTATGTGTTATCACTTCTCTAGGCCTTCCTCTTCCTAGGGGCAGCAGGTGATGCAGTGGCTAAGGGAATGAATTTACAACTACCTAGCTGTAGAGTCCAATCCCACAAGTGAAAGTGCTGTGGCACCTTCAGGAGAAGAAGAACAGCGTTTCTAACAAAATCATAGGCTAAGCAACAAGTGTGAAAAATCACCATTGTGCACATCAGAGCCTTTTCTGCTGCTTCGTTTGGAAGATCTGATTGACCTGATGACTAGGAGTCTCATTACTCATATGTGACTGATAATGTTTATGAGCTTTACACTAGCAATTTGTATGGTCATTTTCTGCAGGTCTTCTGTGTTTCAATCACATCAGCATGGGGTTCCTACATGCTAGATCTGCAGAGAAAATAAATTACTGTCTTCACTTCCCTCTCTACAGTCTTACTGGGGTGAACTAACAAACCAAAGTTATGGACAATATGGTAAATTCACACAGTCCCAGTTCTGAAATACAGTCTGTAATTCAGCACCATGCTGTGAGGCAACATGGAGGGAAGATCAGTCTGTAAATATACACAATGTCTCTGCCTGCGGACACACCGGCCTGTATGTGATGATCTGAATGACTAATTACTGCAACTGTGAACACATTTTGCTCTCACATGAATCCACCCCTTCTCAAATTGGAGCACAGAGCGATAGTTTGCTAACATAGAAGTGTGACTTGTGAAAACTTCTGCATGACACTACAGCAGGTCAGGTCACATTGCATTTTTTGTTTGTTTTTTGCTCCAGATCCTTCTCTTATGTCTCGATCACAACATCAAAGGAATATCCCATAATTAAAATGGCAGTTGTGGCCGCTTGTGGGGGCGGAGGCGGCCACATGGATGGAAGGAAGCATGAGGGAGAGTAAGGGTTCCAACAAACAAATGCTTTCAGCTTCCATTTCAGAAAAGTGCCGGGAGCTTTTTTTTAAAAAAAAACCCAAATGGCACAAAAATTTCTAAGAAACTCAACAAACTGAAATGACAAAACATTTGCATTTCTGTTTACCCCGTCTCCTCTCGAGACCTTTCAGCCCAGTCCGGCCCAGTCCAGCCCGCCAATCGAAGTCCAGAGTTGAATAGCCCTGATTTAGAGCATCGGTCTTCTTTCTGGTTGCCCTCTTTACATTTTCGGAACACAATGTTGTTCTTAAGTGTATTGGATCTTCTCAAAATATGCCCCAAATAAGATATCCTCTTCCTGTCCTGCTTCTCCATGGTCCAGGTTTCAGCACCAAGTCTCACAGAAGATACAATATTCCAATCTTTGTTCTTAGAGATTTCTTTTCAGTTCTCAGAGGTGGAACGTTCAGGTCCAAAAAGTACAAATCCGAACCAAGATTTTGTTTCAACCAACCGAGTACTCTGTGAATGTGACTTTTTATACTCAACTGTTGGTTGCAACAAAAACACGGCCTTGATTTGTACTCTCCGAACCTGAACTTTCCACCTCTGCCAGTCCCCTCTGAGTGCCAATCTCCGACATATTTTTTGCTTGCTGGTTGTTTTGTTGGTGATCATTTCTAGAAAAATCAAAAGCTGCCCATAATTGCTTCTATTTCTTTATTTTTTTGCGAAACTAAAACAAAATTATCTGTGAAGTTGATTTGTATAACACATTTCATACAGCACATTTTTACATGCAATACAATAAATGAGTAAAATACAATAAAATGACAGAAGACAGTAAAATGGAAGTAAAATTGTAGGACCCAGTAAAATGGCAGCTAAAAATACGTAAAATGAAAATTAAATCTGGCGGATCGATCTATTGTTCCACAGTAGGATAAAACTCATTATTGAATATTAGCCTAGCACAAAAGCGGCACCTGTTGTTCATCCAGGGAAGGTGCACATAAACGCGGATTTTCTTTTAGCGTTCAGCCAGTCTTTGAGCTGTGGATTAATGCTTATAAAGGCTGATGAAACAAGTATTTAGTCCTAAATGCATCTGAAATATTTTTAACGTATACATTACATGTATACCATCTCACGCAATGACATGACAATCCATACTGAACAGAAACTTGAAATACTGTTAAAATATATGCAGACTGAACTTTGAATGTTAACTGTGGCAAATGTCGTTAAGAAAATATGACAGACAATCACTCTTTAAATATACATTTTTTTATTATCTGTTTCTTATTTCACAGTATACCATATGGCATGACGAAGAACATTAATAATGTTTAAATAAAAATATGTCAGCGTGATAAAGCACTGCATAATATTTTGTACATATAAATATTTAGATGTTCTAGAACTAAATATTATTGGTTATTAGCAGAGATTGTCAACCTGTCAATACAATGACAAATGTGTTCATGGCAAAACTCTTCTGTGTCCATATTAAAAAACACTGTGTAGACTATGTTTTTAAATATGAAGTCCACGGTAAAAACTGCATTTTGATCATGACATCCCTTAGAATTTGCCATGTTGTTGACCCCAGTTATTAGGCTGTGGCTATATATTTAGCTTTCACATTTGTGCTGTAAAAGAAAACTAACTGTGTCATTATTACATTTCGTTTCAGTTTCATTGCATGTTCACAGGGATATAACTTTTCTTGTAATGACACCACATTTTGTGACGATTTCTTAAGAAAGCAGAAACGGACAAGCCACACTTTTGACTTACGCCATCCATAGACCTCCTGCTGTACAGCGGTTTGCATTTTCTCCTTGTGTCAGCATGGTTTCCTCTTGCAGTCCAAAGGGATAATAATACTAACAGACACTTTACTGATCCCTGTGGGGAAATTGTCTTCATGCCTTCACAAACTCACTCTTTGCAGAGTAAGCTGTCTGCAAAGGGCAGCCACCTGTTGTGGTGGCACCCAGGAAGTGGGTTAAGGGCCTTGCCGAATGACCCACCAACATGCTGAAGCTGGGTTTGAACTGGTGACCATCTGATTACCTACACACAGGCTTAGCCTACTGAGCCACACACTGCCGCAGAACAATGAAGTCAAGCTAACTGGCACCTCCTGATTTCACATTTTAATTAATTGTGTTCACCTATTGTTGTGTGTTCGTGTGTGCGTTGTGAAACGGACTGGCGTACCATTTGAGTTTTATGCTTGTCTTGTGCCCTATGTCAGTGTTTCCCACCCCGGTACACGGGGACCCCCAGACGATCCACGTTTTCGCTGCCTCCCAGCTCCCGATAATGTGGACTGGGAGCGAAAACGTTGACTGTTTGGGGTCCCCGAGGACTGGGTCGGGAAACACTGCCCTATGCTCTTTGGAATAGGCTAAATGATTAAATTTGGCTTTATTGGCTGTACTTATGAGTCTTTTTCAGGGGGACACGCAGGGTTGCCTAGTGTGGAGGATCTAAAATAAATCCCAAAGACAACTGCGGCGAGATTGGCATGGCTGCAAGGCTGTAGATTTTGGTATGGATGGTAGGAGCATGTTTCTACCAATATTGTGAGGGTACCATGTGTGTTTAGGGAGGTGGGAAGTTTGGTGCTGATTTGGTCCTTGGATGTTAAAATCAAATACGCCCATGTCAGGGACGGTGCCCATTCGATCCTATCCTTCAAGTATATAGCTCTATATAGGGGAAGTATGTGGCTCAGTGGGCTGAGCCTGTGTGCTTGTGATCACAAGGTTGCCGGTTCAAACTCAGCCTCAGCATGTCTGCGGGTCCTCGAGCAAGACCCTGAATCCCCAGCTCCCTGCAGACAACATACTCTGCAAAGAGCAAGTAGAGGGAGGCATAAAAGACAATTTCCCTACAGGGATTGATAAAGTATCAATTATTATTATTCTAAATGCAGCTCATCTCAAAATTTTTGAGGTGCACACTACATGCCTGGCTGAGGGAGCTGGAGTGAGGGGGCTGGAGTGAGGGGCTGGAGTGAGGGGCATCTTCTGCCTATTTGGGTTGGGGGTGGTAATTGGGACAGCAAGATGGCTGGCAGATATAGGTAATTAGTGAGGGGACTTTTATCTCTGTTAGAAGGAAGCCTTGATTACTTT
>JAODLD010000008.1:13317631-13328705 GCA_026781065.1 Mormyrops boulengeri
TCCCCTCACACATCCACCCCCCCCCCCCCCCCGTGTTCGTGTTCGTCCGGCCCCCCCCCCCCCCCCCCCCCCCCCCCCCCCCGGGGGGGGGGGGGGGGGGGGGAGTTATTTTAAATGCTGATCGTTTTGTGGTTAACAGTCTACACTCATGAACAGAAGAACCTTTGCACATCTGAGGTGGGTCAACTGACCTGGTTGAAAGGTACATGTCTAAGTTTCCAAAAGCCATCCTAAGCTTTGTGGTCCAGCAAGTACCGCCAGTGATATTACTATCCAGCTCAGGCACTCATGCAAGGTCCAGAATACATCCTAAATAGTGGCCGATCCACCTGTATCCCACGGTGTTCATGAAGGGCTGAGCTTTGGTTAAAACTCCACACTCTAGATGGTAGATGACCTGGCCTAACCAGCTGCTAGAATCAGTGCTTCACAAGACACCTCCACTCTTTCCCCTTGGAATAATGGAGCGCAGTTTACCTGATTTCTATTCTTGGACCTGCCCCCCCTGCTTTCAATTCTTGGGTATGGAAAAATGACACCCACATTAAAAGTCCCACCAGCCCGCTCAGGTGGGGGGTGGCAGAGTGCATGACAAGCATCTCTCTCACACACAGCTGTAAATGATCCACCTTCTGTCTTTTGGACAGTGGAACAATTCAGGATGTGCAGCATGGACATTTTCAACGCTGTGGAGGTAAGATGTTTCCCTTCCCCATCTGCCCACAACACAGGGATGCCAAACTCTGGTCATCTAAACTTATGGGTTTTTTTTGCACCTTCAGCAGTTCAGCATGTAATGCAGGAGAGGGGAACCTGAACTATGGTGAGCCGGTGTGGATGCGGATTTTTGGGATGACCTCTCAGCCAGGAATAAAGCCGTGGTTCTCTACATCAGTTCTGGGGACCCACTGTTACTGGCTGATTGAGAGGCCATCCCAAAAACCCACAACCACAGAGACACTCCATGGATCAGGTTCCCCATCCCTGTTCTAATGGATTTATTGAAGAGATTCAAGGAATAACCTCACCAGCAGAGGTGGAAAGTTCAGGTCCAGAAAGTACAAATCCAACCACCTGAGTACTCTGTGACTGTGACTCTTTATACTCAACTGGTTGTTTGAAACAAACCCTTGGTCTGGATTTGTACTTTCTGGACCTGAACTTTCCACCTCTGCTCACCAGCTATTTTAGCAAAAGGGCCCCAGCCTCTCAGGTACCAGGTTTGGGTCTCCCTTCTTGTGTAGAATGAGCGGAAGTCTTGGATGGATTAACTCATGATCTATTTTAAGACATACTGAATGCCAGTCTTAGTTAGTGATGCACTCGCACATTAGTAGTATTTCCTTGAGCTAGATTTTGAGCACGCAAACTAAAACCATTACAGAAAATCCTCAACTTTTTTGCGGTATGTTCACTCAGTGGCTTGTTTTGGTGAGCTGAAAAGGTTTTATGCAAAATTGTAATGGAAGCAGCTACTTTCACAAAAATATAAAAGGGAGCTGCTGAGATGCATATAGATCTGCGTTTCCCAATCCAGTCTTCAGAGACCCACAGTTGGTCCACGTTTTTGCTCCCTCCAAGCTCAGAGGACCGGATTAGGAAACACTGCCCTAGACAAAAGTCCAGTTGCAGTGCTTTGTGGGTATTCAGCATGAATGGGAAGTACCCAAATGGACTGTAACCTGCCAGAGAAGGACCAGATGAAATGCAAACACCGTGGTGAACCTGGGGAGCTAATTAACACATGAACAATTTCAACATCCAGTCAGGAGTAGGTTTGCCCAGGGTGGAGACATGCTCAGTGTAGGTCAAGAGTGTAGATTTGGGTATGGACGGTAGGGACACGTCCCTACTAAGGGTCAAGGGTGTAGATTTGGGTATAGACGGTAGGGACATGTCCCTACTTATATTGTGGGAGTGTTTAAGGGGGTGGGGGGGGGGGGGTTGGGGCTGGTTTGGTCACTAGCAATGTTGAAACCAAACCTACACCCCTGTTGAAGGTACTGGCGTTCCCTTTTGACATGTTTCCACTATAAGCGCTATGCTTCCAGCCCTCATTTTCTCAGATAATGGGCGCTGAAAGTTAATTAGTCAGGAGGTGAACAGCTAAAAGCCCAAGTTCAGCTCTACATTTCCTTCCCGCAGACCTTCCTGTATCTTCAGCCCTCCATGCCTCGCCGCTCGTGACGGAGGTGCCACTCAAGGCTGCTTACTTCCTGGATTGCCCCATGCGCTCAGGCCACGCCCAGTACAACTGGTACTATAACGACAATCCCCAGGGGTGCGTTCACACGGAAAAACACTGTTTGCTGCTGATAGAGACAATGGGCCCAGAACATGACGGCAAATATGAGTGTAAAGCCTCTGAAGGGGGCTACGAGAAAACAGTGGCCCTGGCTCAGCTGCGGACTGCAGGCAGGGTGGCAGGGCTGGCCCCGCCTCTGGCTGGAACAGTATACCTCCTGTCTTGTTTCGTCTTCTTCCTGTAGTTCTTTCTTTTAACCCACTTATTACTTTGCCTACTTTGCCTGATTACATTCTGTAATCATTGTATTTTCTGTATATAAGATTTTTTTTTCTCTATAACATTTACCTATATATTTATAAACATATTAAATCCATATTACATATTCATATTGTATGTTGTACATTACTGTATTATATTGCTCAGTATATTGTCCATTGTGACTTACATATTGTTGCTTTTTTTATACTGTTGTACTTGAGAGACACCATCGACCGGAATCAAATTCCTTGTATGTGTTCGCTCACATACTTGGCCAATAAACGCGATTCTGATTCTGAAATACAGCAAATTTTTCTTTCCACTTTTTTCCCCCCCCAAACAGTGCACTGAACTTAAAAGCTTCATACATAAATATGCACACACAGACATGCAGGTGGCAAACTTTGATCAGCTGTCTGGCGTGAGATTTTCAATTCAAGACAAGTCTGCATATGCATTTTCATGTATGTAAGTTTTATTCTCTTGTAAATAATCTGTAGGGTTTTGATATAGCTAATATATACACTTTTGATATAGCTAATTTTAGGTTTAATGGAATAAAATATATTTGCCATAAGATTTCTTCCACTGATTCCAGTTTCCACTTCATCAGTCACTGTAACCAGGTCACAAACAAGTCTTGCGGCTAGACTTTCAATTCCTCATTTTATGTAATATACTAGAAACTAAAATTTTTACACACTTCTATTTCTGAAAAAGCCAAATCATGTGATACAAGGTGGCGTCGAAGATGGCGAGCTCGTCACAAGCTAACAGTATCTAGAGAAAACAAAAATGTTCTGACGAATCTAAATTGATGACCGTAGAATGACATCTGAAGATAGCACAAAAGACTGCAGTGGGTATTTCTGTAATTTTCACCGTGTTAGTAAAATTAGACATACATCACAGCCTGAGTTCACCTGAATTACTACAAGTCAAGTTTGGGAGAAGCATCAACCTTGAATATAAATAGCAAAAATGTCCTTCTTATATAAATTTTTTATTGTTTTCCCTGAAAACAATTGCTGATACCCCCTAATAATAATTATTAATAATACACAGAAATACCTCTGGTTGGTTTTTATAAAATGGATCATTCAATTTTGTACCAGTGAAAGGTTATTTTTCCATTTGACAAAATATTAAGAATGAAGTGTAGAACACCCAGTCAAGCACTGAGTGAGAACGGAGTTCAGCGCCTGTGAAAACACACTAAGACCAGCTGTATTTTCCAGGTACATCAAGGCTGGTTCGGTGTGGGGGATAAAGCAAGGGTACAATGTCAAAATGAAAGATCAGGGAGGGAAATGAGCTTGCTTGAGTGTTTCAGCATGCAAATGCCCACGTCCCCCACCCAACATTGTGCACAAGAGGGAACCACCAAAGGAAACTTGTGGTGCTGAAGGTGAGGGGACACCTTGGGATTGGTATATTCCATTACACCTAAGGAGGTGACTCATTCATAAAGGTCAGACCTTGCATTGAAAAGGCAACCGAGCCTGTTTTATTGGCCTAAGACCCAAACTTCAAGTTCTAACATCTTGGAGAACACGATTGTCCAAAACACATCCTTTAAATCAATGTTTGGGCAGCTGGAAGGCTTTCACATGGCTCTGAGAAAGGATAGGGCACCTTGCCTGATCCCTGGACATAGTTAACAAAAAAACATGTTTAAATAACTCATTTGACACGGTTGCGCTGAGTGTCACACTAAGACTGGGGCGGGGGGTTGGGGGTGTACACTACTTTTATTTACCAAGGATGTGGTGACATACCAACTTTCCTCAGTGATTTCCTTTTATACCCCCGGTAGTTAAAAGAAATTAGCTTTTCGTAATGTCTCCAACAAGACATTAAAATTTAATCATCGATTAAGATATCTTAAAATCTATTTTTAAGAGATAGGCAAATTATCAACGTAACATGGGTGGGAATTTAAGGCAGTAGCTACATTTCTGTCATTCTTTTTGTGGACCCCAGCCACCCCCCCCACCCCATGATTTCTCCCACCCACGGCCTCAAACCTACCATTGAAGTGTTCTAGTGGAACATTTTACAATCCTACATGCAAATAGTCCTAAGCGAACAAAAACAATCCAGATTTCAGGAGGCACGATGCACTAGAAATCTGCCAGCTTACTCAACAGAAGCTTAAAACCACCATAAGGCAAGTTCTCATGAGGTACGTGTTAAAAGCCAAAATATCCATGTGAAGGAAGCCGATTACAGTCACATGACTATGTATGCAAGCAAGAGATATCAGTGATAAGTACTAGTTGGCAAATGGTGGTTTTCTCATTCTGTATATTCCCCAAAAGGCTAGAGTATAATAAACTTTGCTGTTCGACCTGAGGTGGAGATATGAGGACCTCTTCATGGGCCCAAGATCCAGCAAATGCAGAGAGACACTGCAGCAGTCCCCACGGCCTTCAAAAGGGGGTTCGAATCTGACCTGGATCTCACAGCCATGGAGAGTGAATGTCAATTTTTTTTTTTTTTTTTTATGGATCCATCAGTCGGTCAAGGATGCCAAAATGAGACTCAAACAGGCCCCCGGAGCCATGCAACGGCAGCCAGGGATATCCAACGTGACCCCCTCCGTTTCCACCGCAAATAAGGAGAGCAGCCTGCGGGTGGTGGTGGACAACATGGAGCTCAGTTCACCAGGTCTTTGGTATACAGCTATTCAGCGATCGGAGTGAAATGAAAGGCTATCAGATGAATGACGCCTAATGTACACTTGGTAAATATTTTCAATGAGAACAAGATATCACGTTCAAGATGTTGCTGCCTGGTAAGCATACGACAAGTCAGGTCAGTTAGCGTGGAACCTCTTCGTAGGTCAACACAACAGACTTGAGCCGAGTAGCTGATCAGGCCAGAGCCATGACAGTAAGCCAAGCTAACCAGCATTCTCCAAACCATGTGACCTTTAAGCCATCCTGAGAGTGTCTTTGGTTATGGGTCCATTCTCCGATCAAGCAACGTGGGAGGTCTGCCATTCCTGAGAAAGACTCTTTCCAATATGGAAAGACAAATGTGAGGCTTGAAAACTAAAATGTATTTCACAAGAAAAAAAAAACAAACATTATATATGTTGTCCTGAAGTCTTAGTAAAATATGCCCCTCCTACTTTCAGGGTTCTAGGAGTGGTCTGTAGAGTAGACCACCACTGGTCCCAATGCACCTACAGGATGGGAGCCAAAGCTGTATGCACATTATGAAGGTGGAGAACAGTGCCAGAGAAGCACCAAACAGATGCTGAAGCTTTAGCTCACCCAAACTCCCATCCAAACCCATAGAATTCACATTGCTCCAATCAGAAGTTGCTACCAGCAGGGACTAAGGACCAGTAAACATCATCTCCATGTTATTTTAAAAAGTGAACAAAGCAAAACAAGAAGCCCTCCCAATTGTGAGCCACCGCGAACAGAGCAGGCTGATTCACAGAGGTTCTTTGGAAGGAGGACTAAATGAGAACTGAAACATCACCGAAGGTCCTTCAAGGCGGCCATCTTATCTCAGCCACTCAGTCCGGCCTTGGATGAAGAACCAACCCAAACGGGCCCTAACCATGCATTGAAATTTTCTTACACGGCTTTTGTTATAAAAACCTAAAAAAAAAAAAAAAAAAAAAAAAAAAAAATCTGATCAACAAAATTAAATCATGTATATAAAATAAACTTACTTCGGCTACAGTACACTATAGATACCTGTATAATTCAACCAAAGCAGACTTCTTGATCTGAGGTATGCAAAAGGAAGTACTAAAAATACAAATCATAAAATGCAAGGGGCAGTGAACAGTAAAATCTGAAATAAACATCTTCAAGTTCAGCTGTGGACACCTGTCGGTAATTTCTGACTGTACTGTTTGATTGTGCTGCGTTTTATCCATCGTGTTCGTGTGTGCATGTGTCGGTGTCTGACTGTGTACAGTCGAGGTCGACAGGAGCGATGAGGTATTTGTTGTGCTACAGTTAGTCCCTGGCATCCCCATCAGAGCCACTGAAGAACGGGCAGAGTGTGTCCCTGTTAGGCCAAGTGGGGGGAGGGGGCCATGGGATGGGGGAGTGGCCATACAATTAGGGCGAGCCACTGGTAGAGGGCTCCGCAGGACTGGGGCCCTTGGAAGAAGACAGGCTAGGGCTGTGGGCAGAGGAAGGGAATGCAAAGCCTCCTCCACTGAAGGCAGCAGGGGGCGCTGCTGCAGACTTCTGAGCGAACAGCATTCCTATAGAGAGAGATGGGTAGTGAGTAAACGGGATGCGCTTGGACAGCTAGCGCTCAGTGAGCCATTCAGAGGCGCCCGCACCTGAGTAGACTGTGCCGTTGACCTCCACAGACACACTGATGCTGGCGTTGCCGTTGGTGGAGATGCTTAATGCCAGGTCTTGCTTGTCTTCTGAAACAGACCCGGGCAGGAGGATATTAGTGTAAGAACATGGGGGATCACACCCATCAGACACAACAAAATATTGAGAGAGAAAATCCAAGGGACAGGGCAAGCAGGCGTGTGGAATTGGTCATTTGAACAGTGCTAGGGTAAAGCTACCCACAGCGGTTAATATAGTGTGTATGTGTCATGCAAGTAGGAAGTAGTGGAGCAGAAGCCATTTTGTTGGGTGTTGACATTCATTTGGATTAAGATTATCAAGGTCAGGCATCAAAATGAAAGTTGCTTATGTGATCAAACACTAAGCAAACAAATGGGAAATAGGGGGCAGGGGGCACCAACCACGACTGGAAATGGGTCGGCCTCCGACAGGTGCGTGAGCCGCCATGGCAAGCAGGTTGTGCTGCAGCGCCTGTTGCATGAGCCGCTGCTGCTCCTCCGCCAGCCGCGCCACCTTGCGCTCCGGCCCATCGCCCGTCTCCAGCTTCTCCCGCAACTGCTCTAATGTCGCGGCTCGCGCCAGGCCCAGTCCCAGCCCCAACCCCAGGCCCAGGCCCACTGGCGGCGGCTGCTGCACACCCAGTGCTGCCCGGCTGGACCCTGCCGTCGGGGAGGCGCCCTCTTCTGGAGGGAGAGGGAAGTGAGACAGTGAGCCTCACAGTTACTGTAGGTCAGGGTTTCCCCAAAGTGAGGGTCACATGATGACTTCCAATTTATGTTATAACACTTTAAAAATGTGGGGAAAATATCCCATTTTAACCAAAATTGCAACCAACTCATTACCAGCCCCCAAAATGGGGGTCGTGATTCACTGTGGCTTCGTGGGATGAGAAGTTTGGGAACCCATACTATAGGTCACAGAGGAGGATGGTGGGTGGCTGAAGACAGCGGAAATCCTATCACCTTTCCCCCACAAACCAACCTCCGTCATAGGGGTCAGGTTGGGTTGCTATGGAAACAGGCCCACAGTTCCTTTAAATCCCCAACGAAAGTGTGTGAGGCTACAACTGCAATTAAGAGCAAAATGGCAATAACAAAACTGAAGGAGTCGGTCAAAAAAAATTACGACACTTGTGCATAAAAAATGTGCAGATTAATGTTAATGTTAAACATTGCTTGTCAATGGACTTTTGTTATAAAACCAGTAAATTTGCAACATTTTTTTACAAAATTAAGCAAAACATCCCAAGGCTTAGTGTGAGCACAGTATGTACGATCTGGCTACATCATCTTAACTGTCGAAGATAAAGATGACAGAGTCGAGCGCAACTTATGTGGAATTTAAAAAATACAGATGCTACTCTACTTACGAACGTTCAACTTACGAACTTTCAGACATACAAATAAAGAGGATCTTTAAGTTCAAATTGTGTTCATTGGGCTCCCGTTTCCTGTCTGCAACATCAAAAAAATTTTCTGCACTCCAGTTCCATCTAGTATGACCTTTGGCCACTACTCCTGCCGCGCTCCAGCAGCATAGCGTACGTACTCCCAGCATCCCAGTTCTTTGTACTTGCGTATGCTCTTAAAATGACGGTGAATAATGACTTACGAACATTTCAAGTTGCGAACGGCCGTTTGGAACGTATCTCGTTCGTAAGTAGAGGAGCGTCTGTATTCTCACTCTAAGTCACGCAAGAAAAAAAACAAGAAAATTAATTATCATAAGAGCTTTCACATGAGAAGTTTCTCGATACCCGACGGTAAAATTCTGAAAAGCCCCTGTAGGTCCCCGGTGAGGTATTTTTTTCTGATTCTGAAAATACCTACTTTTTGAGTGTCAGAATAATTTCTGTAAGTTTACAAATGACACTCTTCTTGATTAGTGTTGCATCTCGCTCAGAAGATGACTGGTGTTTACAGGAAACTGAGGGCGGGGGGCTGACTTGTGGTGCATCTTGGCACCGTGTGACAACCCTCAATGCACTCTGCTACAATCGACACAAATTTCCATGACATCCTATAATTCCAGAAGCCCATCATGGCCTTGAAATTCTCATGAGCAGATCAGAAATAATTCCTTCAGTAATACCTCTCTGAAAACATGATTGATCATTTGGAGCTTCTCATGTAGTTCCAATTTACATCACCAGGGGGTACTATTACACAGAGAATTGAGAGGGAACCAGTGACTGTTACCAAAAGGCCAAAATATTGTATACAGACACATTTAAGTTGGACTTGAATTCATATCAAGGTATAATGCTTAACCTAAACAATAAAAATAGCTTATGTCTTTTGTACAGAGACATTTATCACCTTCAACAACCAGCTGCATAACAGTTGAGGCCCTTGGTTTTCAAAGCCTTCCACCTGAGCTTTGACCGGACGGATCGGGCTCGTACCTGTGCCTTTCTTCAGTGACAGCCCCGGTGATGCCTGCAGCCCATTGTGTCCCGCAGGGGCCCCGACCCCCAGCGACGCCAGGTGCATTTTGGGAGAGGGGAGGATGTGGGGCGCAGAGCCTGGGGAGGCCGGGAAGCGATAGAGGCTGGCACTGTAGCTGGGCCTACGGCCCTCACGCCGGTTACTGTCGATGGCGGCTTGCAGCTCCCCAGGCGAGCTCAGACCCTTCTTTTCACATTCATAGGGGTACAGGTACTTCATGTACCTAAAGGAGGCATAGAGGGAGACACGCCCCATGCGTGAGTTAGGGAAAATGCGTAAACGTCTCAGCTTACTCATTTACAAGGGACCAACATAATAATACCGAACAGATTTTGCACTGATTGTGGGGGGAAAAAAAAAAAACACAGTGATAATTAAGAATGAAATTCCAGTAGCCTACTTATGACTTATGATTCTCCAAGCCTGGAAATTTAGGCAAAGCTGTAGACCAGTGTTTCTCAAATCAGTCCTTGGGCACCGCCAGATGCTCCACGTTTTTGCTCCCTCCAAACTCCCAGGGAATTGGGAGACAGCAAAGATGTGGAATGTCTGGGGTGGGGGGGGACTATGAACAATCACACTGATAAGCAAGCAAAAGCAACGCAGCGTTCCCATCAGCGGCGTGGGGGGGGCTTACTGGGTGCGAAGCGTGAAGGCCGCGCTGGTGATGGACGTGGGCAGGTTCAGGCCCTTAGTGATCTCCCTCCACATCTTCTTGTTGATGACCTCCACCAGGCCGCCCTTTTCAGTCACAAGCTTGTACAGCATGTAGAGGTCCAGCACCTGCTTGGCCATGATGGGAATGCGGTTCACCGGGGTTCCTGGGAGTTTTATTTTATGACGGGGGGGGGGGCATGAAAGCACACAAAATTACGCTTAGAGAGAGAAGGTGCTTTCTGTTCAGTGAACACTTACATCTACTGTGCACCCCATTTACGGTACGCAGAAGAAAAGGTTTAGTCACACCTCCACACCCCTCCAACACACACACACATACCACTGGTGGGGGAAAACTTCAATTTCATGGTAGATTTCACACAGCAGAGAGCTACAAACCAGGGACGTGAACATTCTGCGATTCATCGATTCATATTGACACATCAATAAAACCATAACGATCCTCCTGTATCAGTACTAGGAGTATTGATGTGTATCAAACGCATATCATGAATATTTAAACATAGGGGGAAGCACTTATCCAAAGACAGAATTGACATTCCTGTGACACTGCAGTATGACATTCAAAAAAAAAAAAAAAAAAAGTCCCCCAGTATCTATTTGATTGGATCAAACAATCGTCACATCCAATCAAGTCATTTCAAGGAACATCAGATATCATCATGCTGTTTCATTTGAACAGTAAAGCACATCATGTGTAGCAAATGATTTACACCCTTTATCATGAGGTTGCCAAGGTTCCCCTCGCCACAGACGTCTTAAAACAATATTATCCTGATTAGGAAAGGCAGACAAGGATCACGGTCAAACAGTTCACAACTATTCTATGCTTCTCATACTACTCAGTAAATGCTACCAATAACTTATGTGCACCTTGTGGCACAGAAGCAGGGGTGACTAGATTCTACATGTGGGACTTAACTAGTGATATACCAGACGGCTGAAGAAGCAACCAGTATGGCAAGCTTGCAAATTCACATCTTTTGTTAGTTTAGACCAGGGGTGTCGGGGGGGAGGGGGATAAAAAAAAATCACTAAATTATAAATGCTCTGGGGTGAGTTTCTCGAAGACTTCTTAACGCTACGTCGTTCGTTAGTTCTAT
>JAODLD010000008.1:13335157-13345363 GCA_026781065.1 Mormyrops boulengeri
CCCCCCCCCCCCCCCCCCCCCCCCCCAGAGTGCCAGATTCTTGTAAACACCTGTTGTCATGGAGATCCCTTCTGAACATCCCCTGAGAACAGAGGAGCTTCCTGTGTCAGTTGGAGAGGGAAACAGGGCTGCGGCACTGTCACTGCCGGCGGGTGGGGGTGTGGCCAGTTATTTTCAGACGGCCGTTTCTCTCCCCAGTTAGGTTGGATGTAGCGAGCTGGGTCCTGTGCACAGGCTGCGGAAGGAGAGCAAAGCGGGTCGGAGGTGTATCGGTCACCCCAGATGGCTGAACGTCAGCTTAATCAGCGTTTGTTTCTATAATAAGGATCCGCTTCTCCAAGCACTGACTCAGCAGAAATATGACGTAGGCAGAACCATGACTCACGCAAAACAAGAGGATGGCCTGAACTGCAGGCGGTTGGTGGGCGAGAGACGGAAAGGCCGGCCCCATCTGAGGGAGCTCTTCCTGTCACGCCCCTTGGGGGCAGTGTGGCTCCGGGGCTTTGCAGGGGCCACTCATTTTCTGCCTCTGCTCTGTCTCCTTTATGTTTTGCCTTCATCTGTGACGTCAGCACCAATCAGCTCATGAATCAGAAATCCACTGGAAAATGAATATTAAAAAAGCCAGATTTGTTCTTCTTCACAGCCCTGTGCCTTGTGGCCCTGCTTGTTACCCATAATGCCCAGATACACAGTAAGATCTATTAAGAGATGTATTTACACTTGGGAAGAGAATGAAGATTATTCCCTGTTATTCATTTCTGTTGTATTGTTTCAAAATGATGTTTGACTTCTGTAAATATGTAAAAATGAGTAACGTCTTAATACGCTATGCAGTGTTTAATTATTCAACTTTCCCCATGACAGTTGGTTGCAAATTATGATGAAGCTGTGTATTATATATATGGATATGTACACCTATAGCTGCAGAGGGGGTGCGGGGGGCTGGCCACCGTAGTCTCTGTGGGAAGAGTCAGGTGATTATCAATTCATTCCACCTGCTACTCATCAAATATTGCATTATGTACCTGTATATAACCTGTAATTAAACAATTTTGAAACAATATCTTAGCCTATTGTGGCCGTACTGAATGGAACTCGGCTGATGGATATCACCCTGTTACAGCCTGTACTCACATGAACTGTTTGTTTCCGGAATTTCCAAATTAATCTTTTGGATAACTGAAACTGTGCTTACTGAAACTGTAGACAGGGGGGTCCCACTGTACGTGGGTGCAGTCTTGTACCACAACGTCAAAGTGCTACACCATTAATGGCAGGTGTTCATTGAACCCCTCTGCTCCTTTCCCAAGCCACATTCATTGCAGGGGTGATTCTATGATTTTTTTAAGGTGGGGGGACATAAGAGGGGCCATAATTCATAGCGAAGAGCCAAACTTATCACTAGCCAATGATATGTCTTGAATCCGTTAGTCACAGGGGAGGGTGCATTCAGAGGGCCAATCAGCTTTCAACTCAGGACAAATTCTTCGACCAGTGGTTGATTGTTACCTGAGCACCAATGACAGCCTAGCTGGACCCCCAGCACAGCCCAACTTGGGGCCTAGACTGGCCTTTCAGAAATTTACTAGAGTCGAGAAGGAGAGATGATGTCAGAGGCATCTTCATTAGAAGCGAATTTTGAGCGGATGGCCAATTACTGCCCCCCCGAAGCCACACCGGGGACGGATGCTTCATTCCCTCCCACTTTGTGTTTAATGCTGGCAGGCAGAGGGACCGACACCCCCCCTGCAACCCCCCCCCACTGTGTCAGACTGATGGGTCATGCTAAAAAAAAAAGTCACATTAGCTGCTAGTGCAGAGCCGCTCTCTATTGCTGCAATTTCATGCTAATTGTTGACCGCTCTTGGCCAATGTGATTGACGCTTCAGCATATGCTGGCAAGAGGGAGGGAGAGAGAGAGAGAGAAGGAGACGGAGAAAGGGAGATGCGAATCCATTCCTCCAAGGCGGCGCCGGCACGCTCTTTATCGAAAGTGATGTTTCACTGCTGAGCCTCCTCATAAACGCTTGGCCTCCCCCGGTTGCTCACATACAAACGTTATGCACTGCATATTCCCGTTTTTCCCCTCTATTTTTAAAACCGTTGGGCGTAATCCGTTAATGAGGCTAAAAGTGCTTCACAGGCTTAATTTGAAATGCCATTTAAGACAGCCGCTGATAATAAAATGACGGTGTCCCGGCATCACAGCGTCCCGGCAAGCGGCAGGCGTCTGGCGCCACAATCGATGCAACGCGTTGTAGCGTGACCCTCGAGCAGGACAGGCAGGACAGAAAACAAAATAAATGGACGCTAGGTGCTATGTGTCATGCACTGTGTCACCTGGATCCCCTCACATGCAGTCACAACCCCCCCGATGGGAGAAGCCTTGGGACCCCCTGCCAGAGTTGACTCCTTGAGCCACAAATGATTTTCTGGCCCTAGAAGTTTTTCACTCACGGGCTCTGAATGGCGGCCTAAACGGCAGCCTAAATTTCACAGAATCTTATCCTCCATACAGCACACTGAAACAGGCCGCGGCTGATACAGCTCAGAAGTTACCGTGCGATTAAGATCGACGTTCCCATCCCAACATAATCACGTACGTCTGTGTGGCTTAAGGGCCCTCGGGTCCCCTCTAAGCACCGGCCAGCGCGATTCCCCCCCACCCCCCCCTGACGTAAAGGGTTAACCCCCGATTTTCAGGCTCTTATCGGCGCTCTGCGAGAGCACCGGTGAGGGAGAGTAAAGGAAAATGTCACTCGGTGCCAGAGCCAAGCCAGGCTGCTAAATGAGCGGATTTTTATGCAAATGTATGCTAATTTATGCACACGAGTCAGTGGCAGCGCCTGAGGCCTCTTTGATTGGCAGTTACAATTGTGTGTGTGTATGTGTGTGTGCATGTTTGTGTGTGAGCGTGTGTGAGGGACTACTGGCTGGAGGGATTTCTGCTGAAGACGGGAATTGCTGACTCCCAGTGTCTGATAAACCAGGGATGCTACGGGCCAGAGCGTTGGGGGGATTCGGAATGTGTCCAATGCAGTTGGGCTTCACCTGTCCTCGCTCGTCCCCCCCAGCTCGGCAGCCCACTCAGGGGCTCACCACACATCAGTGTTTCCCTGATTGTTTTTCCCCCTCAGCGCCCCCCTCTCCTCCCCCCAGCAGCTGCGACGTCGTTCGTACTAGCAACTCGGAATGTCGTGGTTTAATTGGGGGGTTTAATTGCATTTTTGCAGGGTGTGGGTTGGGCTGTGGCGCCCCCCCGGTGACACAGGACATCTTCAGGTCAGAGGTCATGTCACCAAATGATTCACTGTTTGCTCCTGCCTTTCCATTCCCATACACATCCTATGGCTTCAAATATAAATTAGTGAACTCTGGGAATCGTGCGGCTGGTTTCACACCAGAATTTTTCCTGGACAGTGAGGCTGTCGAGTGACGTGAACCGACCTTGGGTGAAGGGAACACGCTCACTTGTTGTACGACGGGAAAGACTGCTGAGATCACCGAACCCTGTTATTTTTATGTGTGTGCAGGCCTCCAAAAGCGAGGTCTCTCTCTCCCTCTCATGATGGGCTCTTATTAAATAATGCAAATGTTCCCCTCATTTATTTTCTTAGAGCTTTTTGGTAGAGGCAGCACAATCGTTTTGCGTCTCAAAGACCTCCCCCTGGCCCACATACCTCTCTGTTCTGCTAGCCAGTGCTTTGTTCCTCAAGACAAATGATATATGAAGTACTAGGGGGGTTCTGCCCCAGGTTTCAGCGCCCCCTGTTGCACAGAGGCGACACAGCACCCCCCATGCTCGGAAACACATCTGGCTCCTTTGTTTGGCTCTCACATCTCATTTGCAATAGACGCCGGCGTCTGAGTTGCCAGGCTGTAGCCTGAAGGGCCAACTGGGGGGCTGTGTCAGCGACCAGACCACAACATTGAGCCCCCCTGCAACCCCCCCCCACCACCAATCCCAGTGCCAAAACCCAGTTTCCAAGTAAATCCAGAGCCGGAAGCAGTTTGTGTCTTACTCCATCATAACAGACGTGATGAATAATACATCTGTTACGGAATTATTAGGAGAGATTTGTTACACTTGAAAAGGGATGTAATGTGCAGGTTTATCTCTGGACGTGTATCCACAACGCGAGCTAAGCCTGCCTAAGACACAACGAGCGGCAGGAGAGCCGCTCGCCCGCCTCGTCTGCCCCCCCCCCTCCCCCTTCACCAGGGGCAATGCACCCTCCCCAGTGACGGCACTGGGTGGTGATGGCGCATATCAATCTCAGACCAACTGACGCCGGCCCCGTTTCCGCCAAAGCCGGGCCTGAAATCTGCGAGCCAGGGGGATCCGTGCTGCAAGCCAGAGAGAGACAGCCCCCCCAACCGCTCCCATCTGTGTGATGCGAAAGGAAGGAGACAGACCTTGCAGACAGTCAGGACATCACCACCTGCGGGTGCAAATTCCTGTCTTCCCCCAGGGGAGGGGGTAGGGGATGCAGCAGAAGCATTTTAATAGGCAAACACCAGAGGGCGCTAGAGAGCGAGGTCACATGAGCGCAAGAGACCTTCCCATTGGCTTAGAGCTCTAACTGACTCGGTGGTCCACACACTCCGTCCACATTTTCGTTTCAGAGGCGAGTGCTTCCAATTTCAAGGCTGTTAAGGCTGATTGGGGCCTTCAGGGAAAGCGGGTTAACGGTTTAAAAAGAGAAGACGAAGAGACAGATAAATAAGCAATGTAATACAGTGCTGCTTTATTGATCTGTGACTAACTGGGTAGCCATTAAGTTCTAAAAATCCCCGAGCGGGAAACACATCGAGCTCAAGCTCAGTCGGATAGATTTTCATTTTCTGCAATCAGCATTCTGACTGTTTTTTTTCCTTTTTCTGTGCAGGTAATTAATACAGATAAGTGTTAGCAAACAAAACAGTTCGACGCCAGCAGCCACTGGAGTGAGGGAGAGAGGGGGGAGTCCGTCGTTGTGGGACTGGCACACGGCCACCAGCCTCGACCTCACAGCCACCCGCTGCGGGTCCCTGCCGATTTCCCGTCCGTCCCTCTCCCCCCCCCCCAGCCATTCCGTGTCTCAGGCCCGATGGAGAGGAACGGCGGCATGAGGAAGTGAGCCTCGCATCCTGGCAGGTGATTGATTTGTTTAGCGCCCTCGCTGACGTCCGGAACGGTGCCTGGCGGGGCTGTGGCGTCCGGCGTGATTCGGACGACGCGCCGCTTGAGAGGGACATAAAAGTTTGGAAGGAGTGTGGGGACAAGAAAGGTCATCCTGGCAATAATGGGAGGGGACCATGTAGCCCCCCGCACACACAAACGGACCAAAGCGACACACCCATGTTTCATGTACCGTGCCTGGCTAACTCCCCCATTGCCCCCCCCCCCATCCTATCAGAAGCCCACTCCAACACACCCGAATGAATAATGCATAGTAACACAAACCTCATTCACTTTCAGGATGGGAGAGTGAAGCACAGAGGTTAACAAGACATATTTACACGGGTAAGGATTAGACGGGCTGGAGAGCGGGGGCTGGGGGGGGACCTACGTAGCATCTCGTAACAAAATCTCATTGCGGGGCTCCATTTATTCTGCTGAATTTCCCACAGAATAAGTAGTTTGGCACAAAAAATGACTGATTCAGTTGCCGTGTCCAAGCAACCCCTGCGCTGTCTGGCTCTCTATCTCTTTTCATTTTACGTTTACATTACATTTTACTCATGTATCTGACGCTTTTATCCAAAATAACTTCCAGTAGAGGGAGGGGGTTACAATTAATGTGTGCTTCCTGGGATTTGAGCACACAACCTTTATGGCATTAGCGCAATGCTCAACTTATGATGATGAAATATCTAATACGTGAAGGGTTGTGAAGGCCTGCAGTTAGCTAGCATGCTAACGTGTTGTCAATGAGGCATGCTATTGCTGAGCTCCCAGCTTCCCCCACATCCTGGATCAGTGTCACACAAGAAAGCTCCGCCCTCAGGCTCACGCCAAGCGCCGCTGCTCACGCCTCGGCCGTCTGGCCGCGCCAGCCGTCCATGACACTCCCCGTCACTGTAGTGATTTCACGCTACCCACGCTCTGCCTGCGAATGCCGCTCTTGAGCTCACAATCCTGCTGTTGCCGGGCTGCCGCTGCTGCCACGGGCAAAGCGATGGCCTTCGTGACATGTCTGACTGCTCTGCCGGGTCGCCGGCACAGACACCATGGTGGGGCTGAGCAGCTGGGCCCTGGCCCCACTGAGAGCCCAGACAGCTTTGCTGTGCGTCACTCCGGACCCTGGCGTTCCTATCGGCTCTCTTCTTATGCCGAAAAAAGCCACGTCGATCTGTGTCGTTGCAGTCAGAAGAGATCAAGATCTCTGTCTCTCTTCAGTGGAGAAAGACTTGCTGTGTAACCTCGATGAAGAAAAACAAGCTAAAAAAAATCACAAAAACACGAAAACCCTGTGGGTGGAAAAAGGATGGCTCCCTCTAAAATATTTGTAGGCGGTCTCCTATGCCCTTGTAAGGGGGAAAGTGAGGAGGTCACCCAACAGGGTGGTGCCAGTCACAGATGGGTTTAAAAAGGGACCCACCCACCCCTTCAACCACTGGAGCTCATCGACGAGCCCTCATTGCAATTTGATGACTGGGACTGCTGGCTTGTAACGCCATGCCAGCATCACAGTTATTCTAGTGTATATGCTTATATTAAGTTGAAAAACATAAATTATACAGACACTCCTCTACTTGCGAACGAGATACGTTCCAAACGGCCGTTCGTAACTTGAAATGTTCGTAAGTCGTTATTCAACATCATTTTAAGGGTATACGCAAGTACAAAGAACTAGGATGCTGGGAGTACGCACACTACGCTGCTGGCACGGCGGGAGTAGCGGCCAGAAGTCGTACTAGGTGGAATTGGTGTGCAGAAAAAAAAATTGATGTTGCGGACAGGAAATGGGAGCCCAATGAACACAATTTGGACTTACAGTCCTCTTCGTTCCTATGTCTGAAAGTTCGTAAGTTGAAAGTTCGTAAGTAGAGGAGCGTCTGTAGATAGCACAAAATAAATCTAATTACATCTTTTTTCAGTATTTTCCCCAGTACAGACTATGACCACTGCAAGGAAGGGTTATGGATGTCAAGTGCATGCTGATTGGCTGCTACAGGCTCTGCCTCCCCCGCCCATGTCTCCCCCTCCTGGGTCAAGGATTATTTATTTGGCCCCACAGGCACGACGGGGTCAGACCCTCCCTTCTGAGAAAGAGGAGGAGCACAAGCACATACACAAGATAATAGATCATGCTTCCTGTGCCCAAAGCGAAGGGGAGATGAGTCCAGGGACCCAGAGGTCTGCAGCTATTTTGTTTTCCAGAGGAGCGAGGCTGACCTTAGAAGCACGTCTGAGATGCGGGGAGCTCACTCTGCATGCGCATGGCTGACAGCTATGCAGTGTTATCAAAGCGGCAAGTCAGGGTGGAGAAAAATGAGCATTTCAAAAACATGCCGGGTGATGGGCAGCGGGCTTAAAGAGTAGGGAGAGTACTATTACCCCCACTGCCTCTCTGCAGCTTGCCCGGGCACCTTTGGGGGACGCTGTGTGAAGGGCCAGCCTGAGTCGAGAGCCGGGTTCAAGAAGGCTACGCGGCACGGAGGAGTTTATGCCGATTACCCGCTACGTCGGCACTTTCATGAAGAGCGACTCGCACGGTGCGGATCCACACACCCCTACCTCTCAGTCCTGTACCGCCGCGATTCAAATTAAGAAACCTGCTCAAGGGTAAAACAGGCGGAAACTGTGCAGGGATGTGGACTGGCAGCTTTGTGATGTGAAAATGAGGCTTCAAGACCTACTGTGGGTGGGATCATCATGTGCTGTCAATCACTGCCAGGTGTAACCAGTGCCTGCTGTGCAAATGAGCTACTGTAAGGAGCGATGTTTTTAAAGGGTGCGCTTGTTAGCATCTGCAAAGCATATGAATGGAAAGATGGGACACAGTTAGTGAACCGTAAGGATGATCACTCGGAAACCAGGCTCACTCTGCTTCCCAGCGCCACAGCTGTGGAAGATGTGGGGCAGTGTGCCGCTCATCGGTTTAGGACGCTGTGACTGTGATCGGAAGGTCGAGGGTTCAACTCCCAAGCTTTGCGATGTGATTTCATTATTAACCCCCAACTGCTCCAGGCACTGGCTGACCCTGGCTTCTCAATCGTATTTTGCTATGGATAAAAGAATGTAAAACACATTTATATAAACAGTCTGCCTGCCTGTGTCCTTCTCATATACAAAGATTTCACAGGACTGAAACAATGTGACCAAAACAAAGTGACCTCAAGCAGCTTATTTAGTAATACAGCTGGGTATTTTCACAAGCTAAGCGGTCTACCCAGTGGTACAACATCAGTTACCCCTCCGTGATGTGGAGCTGTAGATTTCTAATCACGCCTCCATCTCCTTAACTGTGCGTGAGCCTGTGGTAGGCACCAGAGCAACACAAGGCCTGATTCTGGTGATCGCTGCCATTACCTTGCCCACTATTGCCTTGGGTAATAAATCCCAGTTGACCCGACCGGACTAAGCATCCAGTCTGGGTTAAATAGGGTCAGCTAGACTGATTCAGTGTTAGTGCAGAGCATCTTTGAGTTGTTTTTACAAGTTAACATTTTTCACGGGGCTTTGACCCCCTTTTATATCGCCCGTATTTCCCAGCGAGATGCTTCGTCTGAGATCTCCTGTCAGACTCCCCATCCCATCTAAGTAGACGGGCTCCACCCCTCAAGCTGCCACATCTGGTACTAGAGACGCCTCTAGACGGCTGATTATTCCAGCTTTTCGAGCACGTGACCTGTGAAGCATCGCACCACCAATCACAAGCCTTACAGACTCTAACTGAAGCTGTACTACACATCTGCCTTATTGCATGCTGTTGCAACACCAGGTTTCTGCTATATCGTAAAATCCACTTACAAGAAGAAAATGAGATCTTATCTTAAATAAGGAAAATAACACATCCAAAGGGTGTCAAATTCTCACCGCAATCTCTGCCCCCCCCCGTCTGTCTTCCATACAGTTTTTCTTTTATCAGTTTATCAGACTTTTCCCCCCCATTCCGGCACCATAATAAACCAGCCCTTTGTTCTTCTTTGTTCAGTGCTTGTTTGTTCGAGACGAGATGGTTGTGGTAGCGGGACACGATGGTGGAAAGTCCCACTGCCGCCCTGGTGCAGAGAAGCTGCTGACGACTCAACTATTTTTCCTGTAGCCTCCCCACACCCTGTCGTAGGCTAACAAGTTACTTAAGATTTGAATCCACCGCACGAGCGTCAGCAGGATAAGTCAGAACAAAGGCAACAGCGTACCCAGTGGGAGAGGCGAGACTAGGTGGCGGTGGGATCGTCTGCTATAATCGCCCAAGTTGAAGTGGACAGGCACGGCTGTCCGTCAGCTCAGTTGCATTTTTTAGCTGCTTTCACTTTAGGTGCGGTCCAAATTAATCCGCATTTTAAGGGAGCAAGGTCAAAGCCATCTCTCAGATATAGTACTGACCTTCTGACCCTCACCTCAGATCTGGTATTTCCTCACCACATCCCCTGATCACTGAGGTTTGACAATCAGAATGACACAAAAGGAGGACGAGGTCCCTTTAAAAACACAAACCCCCAACAGACAACAAACCCAACTCAAAGGAAAGGTTTGACTCAACAAAAAAAAAACAGGCAACTTAAACAGTCTCCCTGAAGCTTCTGGGCACATAATACCCTCCTGGGATCATGCCTCACACACACTCCCAGACTCTCCCCTCAAAACCCCCTGCTGACCCCATTTAACTCCTAATGAGAACACAAGTCCAGCGCGGGTCGGCTGGGTTTCGTTACTGATGGTGCATGCTGGCCGCGGCTCCGCCCCCGTGCTGTTCTATACCACACACAGCCAGGCTGGTATATCTAACGGGGGGAGACTGTTATACACCTCTTCCCCAAATCCATACTGACATTAGGCAAATGAAAAGGACCTGGAACCAGCCATCCAAATGGAAACCCCAGATTCCTCAGTGCACTGCTGATCCATGTGATTGTATTTCGGGTACCTGTCATTACTCCCCCCCCCGGGGGGGGGGGGGGGGGGTGTAAAGGGCGCCCAGTTTACCAGAGAGTGTTGGACCAACCCAAAAAGTAAAATTAAAATTGTTAAACGTTATGAAAAAAAACAAT
>JAODLD010000008.1:13381372-13393936 GCA_026781065.1 Mormyrops boulengeri
TGGATGGAGTATGGGTAAAGTCTGGACAAGGGACGGGCAGGGCATGGATGGAGTATGGGTAAAGTCTGGACAAGGGACGGGCAGGGCATGGATGGAGTATGGGTAAAGTCTGGAAAAGGGACGGGCAGGGCATGGATGGAGTATGGGTAAAGTCTGGAAAAGGGATGGGCAGGGCATGGATGGACAGGGACAGTTCCAGAATTTTTTATGGTCGTAAGAGGGGCTATAACTCATACAACCTCATCAGTAGCCAATGATATGTTCTAAATCGATTAGTGACAAAGGAAAGGGCACTCTGGGGTCCAATCAGCTTTCAGCTGGGGCCAGTGTCCCCATGGCCCCACCCCTCTACATGCCCCTGGGCATGGACAAGGCATGAACAAAGCATGGCTATGGTATGGACAAAGGATGGACAGGATATACTGGACACACTCAGTACAGTCACGCTGTGACAAGACCTGCATCACATCCACAGAAGACAGAATTTTCTAAAAAGAAAAGCATCACATTTTCAAGATCCTGATTGTTTCTGCTTGCATATTATGTATATCATGTTTCAGAGTTGTATGGAACGCAAAAGAAATAAAAATGGACATTCCGGTTTGTCTCGCTGCTGCAGCAGCTTTATGTTGTGTAATGTAATAATTCTATCAGCAATCTGCATTTCACGATAAGCCCCACGATAAATTCCTTAAAAATGCAATTATTCAACAAAATGTTTTGCACTAGATTAAAACAGATATGATCAATATGCGTTTCTGGTAGCACCTGTATTTAAGCTCATGATGCAGCTCTAAAAAAGACATCAACAACAGCGCTCCCTAACTGCAGAGGTATGGCACTGCATGTGGCACAACTGCAGAGGGAGGAGATTTGCAGGGATGACCTTTGACCCGATTCGCTGCCAGATCCAGTCAACCCTCCCCACCTCATACCGCCTGCATTGATCCCCTGTAGTCAGCTGGTCACATGACAACAAACGTCACTCTGGCTAATGATGATGAAAAACAACTGAGGAGATGCTGCATACTTCAAGGGTCACAGCAGGAACTCACTGCGTAGGGGGCGTGTGATTCCCAGTTCCAGCCCAGTGTGACCCATCAGGTTCCTCAGGGTGAATCAGTAAGGGAGCATCCGCCTGAAAGGCCCAGGACAACGAGGTGCCCGTTCAATGTGAGCCATCCGTGTGACACACCCGTACCACTGTATTTTCAGTGGTGTTTAGCTAGAAGCCATGTACACAGTCAGTTATAATACTGAGACTCTGGATCCCGCGAGCTGCAGCCCAGCTGAGCCTAATTTCCTCTTTGGGTCTCCGCGGTAACCTGTGATATCGCCGCATTATTTATTTACCTAACAGCCACTCTGGCTCACAGCGTGCAGCTCTCAGCTTTCACAGGTGGACATTTGCCGATGTGACTCGGCAATCTGAGTCCTGCCAACAGCCCCCCCCCCCAGGGGACTCGAACCCGCAAGTTCTTGGCCACAGGTTCTGCAATGTTAGGACCAGATACATAAACAAGGCTTGTGACTTTCCGTGCTGCCAATGCTGACTGCCAGTCAGCATCTGCAAGTGAAAAGCGGAAGTGGACTCAGGGTTTCACATGACTGATCTCACACATACATGCCTGCACACTCTGGAAAGCTGTATTTTTGCCAGTGAATGGAGAGGTCAATGATCAGAAGTCGAGTGGAACTGGGCCAGCAGGCAACCGTCACTCAGCACGGGCGGGAAGCGGGGCAGCATGGCTCATCACTGTCATATGAGCCCTTCCAGGCAACTTCTGCTCCAGCCGCGACCCCCCCCCCCACCCGCACCAAACACACAAGCAAATAAAATTATCCATCGCTCGTTGGAATATTTTTATTATGACTTTTCACAAAAAAAAACTCGCTAGTATATGTTTCTATTAAATCCAATCCCTGCCTTTCAGTTCTAAAAGATGCATTTGTTTGTTTCCCTGAGCGTTGACAGTTAAGCGGAAACTGCCGAAACAGATAATAGGAAAATGAAAATGGGCAGAGCAAAAACAGGAGCGCTCGCTACTGCTGCAAATTCATGTGCATTCGCAAGTTTCTGCGAGCGCACGATTGCATAACACCCTTTTTTCATAGCGAGCTTTCCTTTCCCCGTCTCAGCGGGCTATTTCCCGTTTCCCGGAAATGGAATAAAAAATAAAACATCACAAGATCGCTGAAACGCGGGACATTTCACGGAACACTTGTAACATCAAATCTTTCTCATTTTGAGTGATCTAAACTGCAAAGAGCACGTCAATCTACGCAGCAATACAGAAACAGCAAAATATTACCGAAATAGATGACATGGAAAAATTACACAATACTTAAAGCTGATCCATTGGACTAATAATCTTGACAAACCGGTTATTAATATAGTTACTATTATTATGCACAAATTTAAAGTAGGCCTATTCAAAGACTGGACAGATTTAAGAAATTCGAGAAACTCTCGAGAAACTCCAAAAATAGCTACATTAACCTACCCCAGTGTTGTCCTGGGTCTGTTTCTAACAGTAATGCAATTAACAATATCATTATTACTTAAAATATGAGACCACCGTACTTTAGACCTTATAGATCAAGTATCCTTGTCCGTCCGAGAAACCAGAAAACAAGAGTACTTAATAAATAGATATATGAGAATATATATATATATCCATATACATATACATTATGAACAATATACATGCACGCTCATATACGTATACTCAAGCCATACTGCAAACGCAATAATAAATGTCAAAAGACACAGCAGATTGTATCACCAAACGATGACCGTTAAAATTCAATCAAAGCTTAAGGTAAAGCATCACATTATATACTTTACGCAGGGGTCGCGTTAATCCTTAAAATACACTGCAGTTCAGTTAGGCCTATATAACACGATACGTCGGCATTTAGGCAGGTTTTGTTCAGTAGTGTCTCGATCGTACTTCAGACCTAATAGAAGTCCTACTACACCAGACCGTCGTCGGGGATAAAATCGGTTAAAGATGTTTTTGTCATACTGTCGTTGCTTATTTGCGTTTCTGAAGTACCCGGACTTTACCGACGGATACATGGAGGGTTCGGCTCACCTGTTGCTATGAGCTTTTCGGTGGTTGTTGTATAGCCTAGAACCATGACATTACATTTATATTACTGTTAAGCTTTTAATAAGTAATATATGTGCATTCTATTATTTCTTTAAAAAACCTTGAGAAGTTTCGTCAAAAAACCTGTTGCTTGGAGCAGTAGCCTACCTATAAAAAAACACGATGCAACAAACTAAACTTCACTCGCTCCCAGATAATATGAGGCAAACGTTCGTCGGCATATTTAAAAAGGTAAATGTAAAAGCCGGTATGTGGACTGCAAACATCTTGATGCCTCCGCGGTACAACGTGGTTGAAAGCAGAAACAACACGAATGTAAGTTTTGTTAAAAAAAAAAAAAAACTCCCGTATGGACGATCAGCCATATTATGCATATATTTTGACAGTATACTACCCTTATTATACTGTAGTCTACTTTTCTGCGTAGGTGCCTTATGGATGCAATTTTTAAACGTGACTTTAAGAATAAAACTATATTGATCCTTCTGTATGCCATATAGGCGATTTTATATAGGCCTATTGTGTGAGAGAGAGTTAAATATATTATAATTAAATGTGCTATGTGCCCTGCAAAAAAGACATCAGTCAACGTCACAAAAGTAATACGGGGAGTGAAGAATGTTTTTATGTGTGCAGTGTGCTTTTGATATCAACATCAACCCACAACCCGTACCCCCATCCTTTTCAATTACCCTGTCCTAGTTACGTAAAGGTGATGGAATTTTCGGGTCTACTACGTTGGAAGCAATCGTGACAAAGTTAAATAGGAAGATTAAGTATTTCATGGAATTATGTATGACAGGTGTCATCGTGACAAGGGCACCCATAAAGCGTGGGGCAACCCCGGACTTTAATCAGCCATTTCTGAATTGTTCTTAGTGTATTGAATAACTCTCGTAATGATGCAATCTATTGCGACACGTGACACACCGTCCGTAGCGCAGGACTCCAAATAAACCGCCCGGCGCGAGGTACGGACCTGCTCCTTCTTCCCAAAAACCCGCCCGACCCTCGGCGCTATGCATCGCAGACTAGCATGGCCCATTAAATGTGAATTGGATACTTACGTTCCGCAGATCGCACAGGGCTAGCTCAGAACTCTACCTGTGTTATCTGATTAAAAATACTTTTGTAAACATAGAATAGTAGGCCTATAATATTGTTGCTATTATTTGACGGTACTGTACGTAATATACACTGTGTGCAATGTATATGTAATATAATTCACATTATGTAAACATGCTCTCGAAAGAATGCAGGTTTATGAAACCGATGGTTGTATTTCGAAAGTCCAGAACATTCACTTTTCCAAAAATATTTGCTGTGTTTATTTGTTTCAATAGTTTCACTGCATATTTCACGTATTATTTTATCTATTTATCTGAATTTACACAATGTATGTATAAGCACTAGTTTTATCCTTACTAATGGTCTTATTATCGCGATTACAGTAGGATATAGCAACAACAATAATAACATTTTTGCGTGGGTTGTGATTTATTAAAATGAATACTCGCGTCTTATTCTGCAAAAATATACTACGTTTTACTACTGAATAAAAGCAATGTTCGTATGTTGTGTTAGACAGATTGTGATCCCGGGTTTAATTAT
This sequence comes from Mormyrops boulengeri, assembly GCA_026781065.1. Classification (NCBI taxonomy): domain Eukaryota; kingdom Metazoa; phylum Chordata; class Actinopteri; order Osteoglossiformes; family Mormyridae; genus Mormyrops; species Mormyrops boulengeri. The sequence goes on from JAODLD010000008.1 coordinate 13,386,100, forward strand.
TGATATTTTACTTAATTAGTGTAGCGTAGCCTTACAGAAAATATATCGTATAGCATCGATATAACACTCACAACAACAATGTCACACATTCCATTATAGTAAGCACTCAGTCAATAAATATTTATAGCCTACTTATTGAAAAGTGGACTGAAAATGACGTCTTTGCTCAATTATTCCTCCTAAATGAGTATATATTACTATATATTTTAAGTCGCTGCACGATTCTCTATCTCTGTTTTTAATTCATCGTAAAACAACTGTAAATATCACGAAATAGCTTTGTTGACACATTTACTATTGTTTCTGTCGACGGGTGAATTAAGGCTTTTGTATAATATTTAGGTGATCGACGCCGGAGTGGGGAGGTGTAACAGCTCGGGGAAGAAAAAAAGTGTAATTTCGGTAGCGAACCGATTAGTATAGGAGGTATTTAAATCATCCCGAAAAGGCTGCCACTGGGAACTTCATCCACATCCATTTCTGTAAAGGTCAAAAGTGAGAGCAAATTCTCTCAATGTCAAGGTATAAACCTGTGTAAATTTCAGGAGACAGAAAAAATAGTGGTGCGTTTTGCAAAGACGTGATTGAAAGAAACTCGACGTTCTGTATCATATCCGTGTACAAGTCGCTTTGCTGTAAATACAACGGCAATGGGTTGCCTTTCTCTCACTCATTTTAAATTGTTGTTTATCGTGATCTAACCAGTATTGCACGTATAATTCCCCTTATATGTGCATTCATGCATTAATACATTATAGTCGGATAAAAACTACATTTTTGCGACACGGGAGTTCCAGTACAATAAACGTACATTAATTTCGTATTTCCATAATAATAGTATAATAATTATAATTACTATCAATGCCGTTGTGCTTTTTCTGTTGACACTGCAAGTTTTAGCTTTTCATTGGGTTTGCTGAAGCGTTAACAGCCAGCAATTAACTAATCACAGTAAAAGATACCTCAACGAGAACTAATGCACGCCAGCGAACTTTAAGCACTTTGCCCGACATTTTTATCTAAGGAAGTGGGCGGCATGGGTAAAATGCATGTTTATTTTAAGACCCCTTCTAATGAAGGTTCCCTTCGGATGATTTGGGATACTTTCTAGAGTCATATTTAATTGTCCCGGTTATTGTTATTCGTCGATGCCGATTCTCCCGCTGAACACTGGAAACACAATGGCTGTGCCCGACGTAAACACACACACGCACACACACGAACCCGTTTACCCGTAGTATTCACGTGGACTCGAGTCTGACACACCACAGAAACGCCCACCCCCCACACCCTCCACCCCATTCAAACAGAAATAGTCTCTGCACTGTCTCTAAATTAATTTCATTTTTAAATAACCGAGATTGCATGACAGGGGGGCTTCCCCTCGCCCCAACCTTGAAGGAAAAAAACGGATCACTTTTTTATGCTCTACCGAAGTGGTGACGAATCGGTGGCGTGATGGCTAGAGACGGCTCAAAAACAATGATACGACAACAAAACCGACCTTTATGCATTCCTGTAAACCTGTCTTTCAGCACGGTGAGTTCGTATATCTTCCCGAATTCCTCAAACAGGGGTTTAAGGTCTTTCTCCTCCAGGTTTCTCGGTATTTGCCCGATAAACAACTTGATGGCGTCATGGTCTTTCATGGGAATGGTGTTCTGTACTATGCTAAGTCCGTTCATCCTGCTGGCGCTGTTCGTGGTGCTGAATCCATTCTCTTGCTGCACTCCGTTCGCAGTGACTGTAGCCATCTTTCTTCAATGGACCGACTGCTTTCTCTCTCTCTCCCCCCCTCTCTCTCTCACTCTCTCTCTCTCTCGCTTGCACCCTCTCTCCCTCTCTCGTCCCTTCTCTCTCCCTCTATCTGAAACACACACTCCCCCTTCTATATCTTCCTTTCTCACTCGTCCCTTTACTCTTCTCTCTCGCTCCCCTCTCTCCGCGTCTCACTCCCTCCCGCACTATGCCCTATTGTTTTGATTGCGCCTTATTTATCTTCATATACTGTCATCCTTCTTCTCGTTCTCAATCTGTTTCTTTCTCCCCGTGTCAGCTGCCACTCTGCTTGTGACGTCAGTCCGTGGGTTCCTGACTAGACCCCCTGCCAATTTGCATAATAAACCCGTCTCAGCCAATGGGAGGGCAGGACGTGCGGAGGCCTACGGGGTGCAGCGTGCTTCCAAACGTTTATTTTAGAGAGAGACTGGGACGTTTAAGATCCGGCGAGAAAATCCGCTTGTGTACACATCCAGATTCAGCCTAATTTAATACAAATATTGTCACTGAGCACACTAGCCTGTCGCTGAAACTTTTATTAGGAATAATTTTCTATAAAGCGGCCAAATGCGACGGCTTTATTAGCTCTGTACTAAAATCGCTGACGATTAATTAGCACACTACAGACACAACGCTACCATTTATATTTGTCACAATCATTTAAATTAACTTAATGTCATCGTTGACGAAAAATGCACAGTAATATACCATATATTGAAAGGTATTTACATATTTGTCATTTTTGCATAGTGTTTTTTTAGTGCATCTTCCAGTATTAACACAGACCTAGGGCTACTAGTGCTAGTCTTAATTCAAAATGAAAGTCAGTCAGCCTTTAGTATTTTTAAATATTTTCAAGTTTTTTTTTTTATATATAGCACACGCAAGGACACTTTTAGAATATGTCTCTTAGTTCAGTCAGTTGGATCGAACGACTACATTATAAGAACCGGGACCCTGACAACTTGTTGCTGACCGTGGTGCTGGTGACTGCGCCCGCAGGCATGCACGCGCCGAGAGGGACGCTCCGAAGTCGTCAGTTTTAAATTCACAATTCACCTTGCCGACAGTGAAAGGTAATAACTTCGATTTTTTTTACATGAAAAGTATGTGGATGAAATACTATTATCTGACTGGAATTATTTACATGGAACGCAGAGCTCTTTACCATACAAATATCTGGTGTATACATTATACTCATGGTGCAAATATTTACAAATAAGAAAAAAAACGATAATGTTAGCTATGGCTTTCCAGTAAAAAGTCACTGTGATGTAAACAAATTACTTCACTCACTTCAGTATTGCACATTTATTCCACCATTTACTGCTCTGCATAGAATAATATAATATAATATAATATAATATAATATAATATAATATAATATAATATGATGGCACAGGGGCAGGTGTAGTGTTGGTGGGCCCGCATTTGGATTGTGTGGCTCTGACATGTTTCCTCCGTGTTGATGCTGGTTCTCTCTCGGTCCACTGCTTTCTCACTGCAATCTAAAGACAGGCTGTTTAGGTGAAGGGATGACGCTAAACTGTCAGCAGAAATAGTGTAATAGTGTTCCTCTATGTATGTGTGTGTATCCTGAAATGGACTACCATTGTATGAGGTCTGACAGATGCATGGTATAATTTGTATGTTAGTCTCTGAATCTCCAGCTTGTGCCATTTCTCATCTAAATGTATAAAATGCATCCTAAATTTTTAATCACACATACATTTTATCTATCTATCTATCTATCTATCTATCTATCTATCTATCTATCTATCTATCTATCTATCTATCAGTCTGTCTGTCTGTCTGTGTCTTTCTTTCTTCAGTGTTTCTCTGCATTGTATGGATTTACATGTTTGGCTCTTATTATTAATCTGTATTTGTTTATTCTGCATATCATCTCAGGTTGCATGCCTGTTTTAGGGCATCAAGGTACAACAGGTTTTCCTGTGGTATCCCCGGCAGGAGACACAGCGAAGGAGCAGCCTGCAGGACAGTGAGCAGGTCACATGCTGCCCTCTTTTAAATGTACAGCGTCTGCTGCAAAGGGCACCGTCTGGCCGCGAGGCCCCACGTCAAGAAGCTCAGCACTGCCACTGCGTGCCTCCCAGGCAGCATCCTCCCCTTTTCTGGCTCTGCGGCGGGCAGGAAGGCTGGCAACGTACTGAGGCGCACGTTTGCGGCCCTGCACTGGGCTGGCAGAACTCTACCGGGGACACAGAGTTCTGGGGGACTGACTGAGATCATACACATTATCTCTGGAATTATTTATGGTTTAAATCCACAACTTTAAAGAAGGAAAACCTTTATCTTGAAATAAAATTATGCTTTATTTTCCATTTGCGCAAGTATAAGTACAGGTACTTCAGAATCCTATCCCCCATCTTGTGGTCCTTTGAGGCACATGCACATACAGTTGAGAGCGGAACTTAAACGTGGAGCCCAGGGTCATTAATTTATTCACATTTATTCCGTACCCCCAGGTATAGAACTTAGTCTGCAAGGCACAGCACATAAACATCTACACATAGGCTACGGGTTTAATAAGAGATTTGTTGGTCAGTGAAGGCCATTTTCTATTTAAAACAACCAATCAGATTCTCAGATTCATATCTATATGGGCAACCACAGAGGTATCCGATATTTAAAAACATTCCCAAAAGTGTGTAAAATATTAAATGGATGCGGAGTTAATTCTAGAACCTACCATCTGTATTCTATAACATATAACCACACAATAATAAAACCACTATACTGTTCCATGCGTTGGCCCTAAAATTATATTAAGTGACGGGAATGTTTAAATATTTTAGGGTGCTTGTTTTCCAAAGCATGTATTACTAATTGCAATTAACGGGTTACTAAGTAAACAAATGTCTTATTGACGAGGGGTCCTTTCTTTAATTCCTTGCCGTTCCCTCGCACAGATCCCACCCGGAGTTTCAGCACAGAGCTGCCGCCTCCTCCATGTGCGGGGTCGTGAATAATTGAGAGGGAAACAGACACACGGTCACAGGGACCTCCACGCGGCCTCCAAGCCAGCGTGTCTCATGCTCTGTTATCATGACACCTTTTTATTATTATTTTTATCCCACTTGTCCCTCCCCTTACAGCCCCCTCCATAGTACCCAGGCAGTTTTATATGACTTTTTTCCCTCCAATGTCATTTAAATATGAATTATACCCCATTATTGCGAACATGATTAATAATCTATTATGAATGGAACTCATTAAAGGAGGAATGGATATATAAATTTCTCTCTGCTTTATTATTCAACTTCTTGCTGCTTTACAAGGTCTGATATGTGTGTGCATGCTAAAGTGTTTGTTTATGCAGATTGCGATACACATTTACCTTCCTGAACAAACTAATGACGGCAATTACTCAAATGAAACAACAGGTATGGTGCGGGACGCACGCCGGCCCGCGCTGATGTATGTGGCAGTGACAGAGCGAGCCTCGCGAAAGAGAAACGGGAGACTATCAAACCTCCCAGAATCCCACCTCTGGGAGGGGAAGGCTGGGGGATCGCAGATAATGCGTTGACAAGAATCGGGGAAATATTTTTGAGATCGGCTTGCAGATGCTATTCTTCTCTCCGCCCACGTCGAAGTGTGAGCGTGCTTTTTTAATGTCAGACTCATAATCTTTTTTTAACGCAAGCCATTGTCATAACCATGTAAGCAATAAGGATTGTGTGCTTGTTATATATACATACATGTATATATGAGGGTCACATGACCCAGGATCGAAGCCCACTCTCCCAGGGTCTCCGTGCATGACGGAGCTGGCATGCAGTCATGTGTGGCTTCCAGGCGACATGTGACTCTGTCGTCATTCTCACTCGTATGTGGTTAGGCTCCAACTTTTCAGGTCTGGTCAAGGGGGTCATACAAGTGACTGGCTCATCATCAAAATACGCATCGAGTCCATCTCTGCCATTTAGACTGAAAATCGATGTAGTTCACCGTGTGGTTTTTTATTTGCACAGATTCACCTTACAGAAGTAAGTAGACCAAACTGTTCTGTAGTGGTAGGGAACCGCAGCAGAGCAATGCCTGTTTATGGCGGATATCTGTCACCGAAGTCAGCTCGTATCCGGGAGGAAAGCCGGCGGGTCCGGTCGAGCGTCGCTCCGAAAGCCGCCAATGAGTCAGCGAAGCTTCACAGAGGGCCGGTGGATCTGGCTAACAAGCTGTTTCCTCACGCATATTAGCCTCAGCTGGACAGCTGTGGCAAAAGCAGCACGCGGAGGGAGGGACGTGATGCTGTTTACTGCCTGCCCTTGCCACCCCGTTCGCGTGCGAGGAGCCCAATAGGATTCCTAACGATCCTCCATGTCCCCAGTGAGTCACCGAAGGAATATGCGATTGCCAGGTTTGTTTCCAGACCCCGTCCTGAAGGTGCGGAAAAGGGGCCGCGTGCGCAACGAGAGATAAGGGGAGCGGTGGAAGCGGCGGCGGTGGTGTCTAATTAAAATTGTTGTATTCGGACCATCTCTGCAGCTGGGTCAGGAATGCCAAGCAGAAAAACAGAATGACAATCCCACTCTCTCCTTTCAGTGATCACTGTGGTTGGACACCATACTGGATGGCCCAGGGGCTTTTGTGTACGTGAGCTTGGGGAGACAAATACAAAAAACTGCTACAAGAGGCCCCTTTCATCTAAATTGTCAATGTGATTTGCTTCATCACTAGGTGGAGTTTCTAACCAAACTTACTTGTGGCACTTTTTAGACCTCCCCTAAGTAAGGGAACATTTCCAAGTGCTGTAAAAACGATCCCTGTCTCTACTGCCAAATTTATTGGGGGGCATCTGCAAGTACTAAATTTTGTTTGCAAGCATCCCAGTCAGGGCCGTCCATAAGGAGGAAAGAAAGGAGAAGACTTTCAGACCGCACACAGTGGGGGGGGGGCATGAGTGTGTGAGCGTGGAAAACAGCAGCTTTGGTTAGTGGCCGGGGCATTTAGTAGAATTTTTCAGGGTCCCAGCCATGTATCTGTGGCTCTGTTCCCAGTGTTGCAGTTACAGGAACCAATGGTCTCAAAACTTCAACCTACTCAACTGTTACTTAATAACATTGAGGACTTGTGACCAAAAGGTTGAAGTTTGGGCCCCAGGGGAAACCAGACCAGTCCTGCTGAATTAGCATCAGCCTTCATTCTGAGTAGCATCCTTCAGGGGTCAGTGGCTAAAGTGCTCAGGTAACAAGGTCACACTGAGCCTCAGACTCTGCTGTTGGACAGCCTTGGTCTGCTTTCGAGGTCACAGATTGACCCACAGGCTGGAATTCTGCCAGTCAAAAATGGAGAGAAGTAGTTAAGGCATGGGCTATGGGAGGTGCGTGGTTGCTGTGCTGTGGGGTCGAAACTCCAGGAGGACCCAGGCCGTCTGGGTCAACGTCGCAACGGGGCAACAAAACGTCATGTGTCACATGGTCCCCGGCAGCCTAGGCCGAACCATGATAAATAACAGATGCTTCAGCTTTGCTGTTCTCACCTGTTGCTGCAAACGGTGCTCGCCATGCCCGCATCACCCGCCGGCTCACACCTGTTACAGTTTCCAGAACATTCCGAGTGTCGTCACTATGTGTTCACCAGGCTCCCCGTCGAGACAGTGGTCTGTCTGAAGAGGAGCCGACATGCTTCTGCTCCATCACGATGATATTCACCCGGAGAGTGGGGACCTTTTAAGTTTAAGGGGAGGATTTGAGCATTTGTGTTACTGTCTGTATATTTCTAGGTGCTACCAGTTTACCTCCTCCCCCACTCGCACAGACACAGACACAACCCTGAAGGCATCACGACTATGGTTTGGCCCACTGGATTTCTTGAAGCTCCCCATCAACGTAATAAATTCTGGGCCATCTGTTTCTCCTCACCTCCTCTCCATTACCCAGCACCAAGTACCCTCTCTGCCCCTTAACCCGATTAACCTCACTCTCTCTCTCTCTTTCTCGTTCTCTCCATCTTCATGTCTGCAGTTCGTGTGGGCCCCATCCATTTGGCAAGAGAGAGACGGAAAGAGAGAGAGAGATGCAGCGGGAGAGAC
>JAODLD010000008.1:13400350-13416791 GCA_026781065.1 Mormyrops boulengeri
GGGCCGGCGCCGCCCCGCGGCCCGCCCGGGCCCCGCCCCGCGCCCCCCCCGCCCGCGCCGGCGACGGGCGGCCGGGGGTGGGGAGGGAGAGGTCAGAGTGAGCCAAATCCAGCGGAAGTTTGCCACAAGTGGTCCAGTTTCATCTTCACTGATGAGAAGGAAGTTATGGATGAGAGCTGAGAAGGAGGGAGGGGAGGTAAGGAGAGGAGGGAAGACAGCGCTCCCACGAGGAGAGCTGCCGGATCGCCGCGGGCGTGGCAACATCAGAAGGTAATAAGACTTGCTGGCAGAAGTCTCCAGGAGGCGCCCTGTTCACCGTGATGGCTTCTGTGAGTAACTATATTCTTTAGGGCAGGCGTCGAGAAGCTGCGCCGTCCGCCTCGGAAAGAGCCACTGGGGGGGGTGGAGTGGTACGTTCTAGAAGCGCTCGTATGTACCAGGCCCCGGCCTTCTGAGGAAAGGAGAAAAAAGTAAACGGGTGGGATCCAGCATGTCCCCCCTGCCGCTTCAAGCGAGACGCGGGCGACTTTTGCGGAATGCTTTGAAGGGAAGGAAAAAAACAAGACGTAGGGTGAAGAAAGAGAGGGATTCGAATCATGACGCAATGGGAGCAGAGAGAAGGAGGCAGCGGGAGAGAGAGGTGATGAGTGCGAAATGCAGAGCCCGTGTGGGAGTGACAGAACGGACGGATTGGGGAGAAAGAGGAATTGCGCATGAAGGTGAATCGTGGCACGTTTGCTGGGATCGGGAATTTGGAATTCGAATTTGATGTTCCGTTCCTCTGTGGTTCCTTTGTTCCCCCACGTCCTTCCGGAGAGAACAGTCAGTTTCCAGGAGAGACGTATCATTTAAGCCATGATGGTAAACATCACTTAGCGCGACTGGAATGACGTGCCTCGCAGATGGACCCGCGCATCAGAGCATGCGACGTGGCCATAGAAGCAGTGCTGGAGGGGAATAAAGAATCCTGAGCGATAATTAAGACTTAGGGGGTTAATGGCGGAGCCGTTTGTATGGATGGAGTGAGTCGTTTCCTGGCACGCGGCAGCGGTGCCAGAATGAGGCCGGGGGGCTTGCGAGTCACGACACATTGCCCCCGCACAGCTGTCAGCTCTGCGGGCATGACCCCTCAAGCGGGTCTTTACGCTACACTGATGCCATCCCCCGCCCTAGGGCACTGCATCTCCTTCCCAGTCCCTACCCCGTCTCCAAAGTTGGTGGAGTTACAAAGGTTGCAGTTTGATCTTTAGGCCCCCTCTGCTTTCCCACTGCTTGGTGCTCTTTCTACCCATAAAAGCAAATAATAAACTATAGACAAGTGGTAACATCAGCCCAATCTGTAATGGAGAGGATATAAACTTCGCCCCTTTAAAGAACAACCAGCCCGATGTTGCCTGGGTGGATGTTTTGGTAGCGTGCATGACTTTGTGAGCACAACTTCCTCTGCATCCGGATCTGAGAGGGTCTCGCAGCTAAGCTCCATGAAATCCCCCGTTAAACCCACGACCTTTCCTGATTGGAGCGCTGGCCACCGCAACTGCCACCTCGTCACTGTCCCCGCCCCCCCCTCGGTGAGCCCGGGGCTGCGAGTGAAGACTGGTGAGCTGGATAAAGCGTCACCATTAAAGCTGCACCCTTTAATTAGGCCTTTGGTGAAGGAATCACACAGTCGCGACTGCTTCTAAACGGCCTAGACCCTGCCCGCCGAGTGCGGCCTAAAGGGCACAAACGTATGTGCTCCGTGCATGTGTACAGATACACGTGTTGCCTTGGGGACCATGCTCGTGGTCTTGTGCGTGCCCATGAGATTAGTCCCAGAATTACGGGAATCACTAACTAATACAGGAGCTCCCCCTGGTGGAAGTGGCTGAGTTCCTGTGGGATCGGACATCCACGTCCACAGATAAATTCTACTCAGACAGGGGAACATGGGCATGTGGACTGTATGACTAATAACATGAATGTAAAAACACTGACTATTCTGCAGGCATAAAGTAGTAGAAATGTCTGCATGTCCATATTCCATAAGGACTCATCCAATGCAGGTCCACAATAAGCCTGTCCTGCAGGTACCACAGAGCACATTTATACATGTCTTTAGGAAATATGTGAATCTAGGCTGATATTGTTGCCCTGAACTGCTCCAGTGCCATATCCTAGCTATATAAATGAATGCAGTAACTTTAAATAAAAGTGTCAGTTAAGCAACGAAATGTAAATGTATCGTGCTCCTTTACAGCAATGAGAGCTCTAATACAGAAGAGGACCACCATGATCTTGACCTACTTCTGTGTTACAGTTGGTCCCGAAGATGTCCAGCGAATGTCAGGGTCCTGTGCCAGATGCCACAATGCACTGAATGCCAAAATATACATGTACATGTTTTGGCTTTAAGGGGAGTATTTGACGCTTCCCAATGGATATGGTTTGTTTCTTTACTGCGGGTGGCGCAGAAGCTCAGGGGGTAGCACAGCCTCACACATCCACCACTGTGGGTTCGATTCCCACCCCTCTCTCTTTGTGCGTGGAGTTGAAAAACATGTGGATTGGTGACTCCAAATGGCCTGTAGGGGGCGAGTGTGTGCTCTGCGATGGACTGGCATCTCACTCAGGCTGGTGCCCCCCTGTGCATCGTGGGATAGGCTCCAGGCTCAGCACCACCCTGTACTGGATAAGATAAAGGGGTGTGTTTATTACCATGCAGAGAGCAGACACCAACTGTGCCCTTTTATCTATCAGAAAAATCTGGAATATTCTTTTTAAGGGTTAACAAAAACTGCTAAGGAAAATATCCAGTAAAAGCCAGACAAATATAATATCAATGCTCTGTTCCACCCAAGGGGAGGTCAGGGGTAGGGAAGAGCAGAAGAGTCTTCTGTGATTTCATACACACAACCAGCTTTGAGCACTACTGCCACACTAAAACTGCGTGTGGCGTTTCCCCTAATCATACCCCAAACATGATATTGCTCAATTAACGAGGAATTCTGAAACAAACAATATGACCTGACACAGCTATATAGGATTACAGTGTTCTCCAATACCCTAAATGAATTATTGTCAACAATGGTGCTGACTGGGCAGCTGAACATCCCCCACCCCCCATCCTCGTTCTGCTACATTTCCGCTCACTAAATCTCCGGTTTTTATAGTAAATAATTTTCCTGACACACATCAGAAGTCTCATCACAAAGCTGTGAGTGTGAGGAAATTGGTCTTCAAATGTCTTGCTGGTGTTAGAGAATGTTGCCCCCGGGAAGGACTGTCAGCGAGAGGCAGCATGATTCAGAAGACGGGGCCATTTCACAACACACTGCACAATCGCTTGGATCAGTCTCTATAACACTGCTGCAGGACAAAGTAGTGCACTTTCTTGGTCATTTTTGATCGTTAAAAGAGAGAAACAAATCAATCTGATTTTATGTAGCTAATTTTCCAGCAATATTGGAATATAAAAAAATTAAAATAATAAAACAAAATTATTCCGAAACTCCTTGGCAAGGAAGACAAGTCTAGTCTTCCTGCAAAAGAGAATCTGTCCTACACACAGGTTTCCTGTGGTTCCATATCTATTTTCCAAAACATTTTGATGCAAAAAAAATCAACCTCTGGCCAGAAAAGCGGGTTCCTGCTTTCATTAGTATGGGCTTTGCGATGGGAAGAAGCCATGGAGAATTGCAAGTAGCGCGGCACGCGTCAGTGTCACCACACGGAAGCGATCACACATCCAACAGCCCAACCCCGTTAGCACCCAACTGTCTGCTGTCATTTCTCTACCTTTAAAAAAATGCCGGAATCCCTGCTTCTGAAGACTTTAGTGCTTCCATTTCTGGCAGTGGAAGGTGTCTGCTCAAAACATCCCACCAGCGCCACAGTCCAACACAAAATTTTTAATACAATTATCAGTCGTGAGAAGTATTTCAGAGGGAATCACTCAAGCGAAGAGCTGTGCGTCTCAATGCAGTGCCCTCAGCGGCTAATGAACTGCTCCCTGGATGTTATTTCAACTTCAGTTAAATGACTTGGAAGATGTTAAAGAATGTGATAGAGGATGTGTAGAAACAATTTTACTTCATTTCCCATAAGGCCATGCTGGTCAGCTGACTACTAATTTCTCAGTCCAGAATATCATGTTTGACTATTTAACTCGTTGTTAATTACTCGGCATTTAATGTGATTTTTGGTTATTATATACAAAAAAAAACTAGCAAGTAGAGGGCTTAGGAGAAATTCACTTATTCTGCACTTTACTACAACAGTAACGTGTCACCAGGTCACGGTAAGACTGGTTCTCAGAGTTGAGTTCTTGCGTCTGTAGTGGTGTAAACCCTTTGCTCACTAAGGGTAACTCAAAGGCTGCCTGGAAACCAGAGAGGTTGCTTGGGGATGGAGTGAGGCTAGACATGAATAATTGGGGGAGATGCCTCAATAGAAAGACTTGGGTCAGCCTCTTTGGAAAGGGAGTTTGTACCTTTGGCCCCTCATTCCCTCTCTCTTAAAAGAGACCTTCGAGACCCTCCATGCAACCCCCAAATTGACCACTATGTGTCCTGTGAGGCCTGCAGCTACCTGTTATAGGGTCCATACAGTCAGATTGCATTCAATGGGAAAAAAAATATCGAACTGACACTATGTGAATGCAATATCTACAGGAAGAATTCAATCCCATAATGCAGCACTGCAGGAACACAGACATACACCAATAAATTTAGGGTCAGATATTCAGTTCACTCTCAATCCAGAAAGGGAAGCTTCATCGCACTCTGTGTATACCTCAGTGGGTTAGAGGTAGTCTGTTATGGAGCCATAAAAATGTTATCATGCTTTGGAATCAAAAAACACTTAAGTAAAGATTGGGTGATAACCATCTTTTACACTGAAGTTTTCAAACCTACAGCACAAAGCTGTTTACAATGAAATACAAGCGATTATATAGATCAAGCAGACAAACCACAAATGGATAAGCTGGATTCTGATGAGCATCATGCATTAGCTGTCCAATAATGCAAACAATTGCACTAATTATTTCGCTTTAGCACCATCTTTAGCACCATCTTTAGCACCATCTTTAGCACCATCTTTAGCACCATCTTTAGCACATCTTTCATATTAACATTTTAATTCCTTTAAATAAATTTTATTTTATCTAAATCTCTGATATATGTTATATTTACTTTTAGATTTAATCTTAATTGTATAGTATAATATAATACAATATGTATCTTTTGTTTTGGGAAATGATCTGTCAAAACCAATAAAGCACCTTTGAGTCTGAGGAATAAATGAAAGACAGACAGACAGAGAGGGAGATGGAGAGGGGCAGAGGGCACAGGGTTGTCATTGCTGATTATTGTCAGAGAGCTTTAGGCCTGCTGGAGGTGACAGCCTCTTTCCTCTGCTGTCAGAGGAGCCGTAACATCTGCTGACATAAACAAAACCGAAAACGATATCACATCAGCACCCGGGAAGCTGCCCCGAATCCCCACACATTTTTTTAAAAATATATTTTATCTGCTTATCTTCCAAGTCCCACCTGAACCGGGAACAGCGGTAACGGGAATGCGCTGATAGCGGCGCACCGCTCCAGGGGCCGAGGTCTGCTGTGTCCTTAATCTGAGTTTACCCTGGATAGACGACGTCATCCTCCGGGCTGCAGGCGCACGTTGGCCGCTGTGTTACTGACCGTGCGAACATGGGAGAGAGGGAGCTTGCCCAGTAAGGGGTAGAACGCTGCTTTGGGGACATACCTGGTGGATCATCCGAGATGGAGACCATTCAAAGCCATTGCTCTCTTGACATTTTTTTCCAGATACAGGGACAACATGCAAACTGCGCACATGCAGAGCCAGGATGGGAATCAGACCCGGAATCCTGGAGGTGTGCAGCAACGCTGTTACTCCCTGAGTCACCATGATACACCGTCCTTCACAGAATAAATATAAATTATAAACTCCGTCCATCCTCATGCATTATTTATAATGTTATAACAGTAACCGCGGGAGTGCAGTGGCCTCACACCTCCAGGCGGGGGAGCCTGAATCTCACCCCCGCCCTGTGTGTATGCAGTTTGCATGTTCTCCCCTTAGGCTTCCGTTGGGTTGCCTCCCGCAGTCCGGACGCATGTAGCCTAGTTAAAAGTATCGGTGGCGCAAAATGCGTGGGTGTGTGTGTGTTCCCCTGCCTCACATTTCCCGAGACCCTGCACAATATTAAATATTTGGAAGGTTTTTTTTATAGCCTTAAAAACTGATGGCATCGAACAGTATAATTTTTTCAGGGTTTGTCTGCATTCTACACAAAGAATGAAACAGGCCTCTCTTTACACTGGGAATAGCTGTGATGTCGAAGATTCGCAGCAGGGAAATTACAGAGGAATAAAATAAAGGTATTTTAGAGTTTAACAAATGTTCTACACGAATTCTAGTTAGTTTTGCGACTACAGCTATTTAAATGTTTAAACAAGATGGTTGTTTTATTCTGTTATTGAATTATAAGGTAATGAGCGCTGTCCGATTAATACCAAATCACCGACGCTTATGTACACGGTGTAATGTGCAGGTGTCGTGGCCAGCTGCGTAATTACCTCATGCTAATAACTATCTACCAACTGTTCAAATCGCATCTGGCCTTTCTCTGCCTTCGAGAGAGGCTTGATCTCATTTGTGAAAATCAGACAAGATTTAATCTTATTTACAAAAGCGCAACTAAGAAGGAAACTAACAAACCGAGTGCCATCGGTATCACGAACCTGGTTGTGTAAAAGATTTAATCGATTTTATTCGAGTCACGGGTAGCGTTGCGTTTGTGCCTCTTCTGGAGGGCTTGTGATTCTGGGGAAAGGAGAGGATTTGCCGTGGGATGACACCTGAACATTTCAACACAGGAGGAGATTTAGCGCTTAGTTACAGGTTGGGCAGGGCCGAGCGAGTTTGGGGATACAGGATCGCAGGTTTGTCCGTCACCTTTTTCACCTGGAGCCTCACAGGAGGGAGAGACGGAGATACAGAGGGAGAAAGAGGAAACTACGCATGGGCAGTGGTAGCAGCAATGCTGGGTAAGCGCTGGACACCAGGGTGGCGACAAAGGAATGTGAACCCTTGTCTACCTGTCACGCTATAAGCTGCGAGTGATCGTGCCGTTTCTACTTACGCACCAAGGTCTTTACACATTTTTATTTTGAAGGTTGTCACGTATTTCAAACATCGGTGTGGATGTGAAGTAGAAACGGAAATCAGCATGGAATTGTAGCGATAACTGATAAAACGGCCATAAAAGTTGACAGATTATCTACTCAGAAGATTACTCTAATAGGGAATATTAATTATTAATAATAAGGCAGATAAATACTCATTCTGGCTGTAAGTTCGTCGTGTAGCGCTTATGTACATGATACCAGTGGCTTAGGATAATGTTACGGAAAACAAACTGGTGTACGTGTGAGAATTAATTTTTGACGTTATTACCGCAGGGTACATTGGGGCATTGCAACCCTCCAACCGAATCTTAAAGGATACAGGTGCAAACCAAACACATCTTTTCAATTATTCAAATAACGAG
This sequence comes from Mormyrops boulengeri, assembly GCA_026781065.1. NCBI lineage: Eukaryota > Metazoa > Chordata > Actinopteri > Osteoglossiformes > Mormyridae > Mormyrops > Mormyrops boulengeri. The sequence continues at coordinate 13,407,908 of JAODLD010000008.1, forward strand.
TAAATCTATGATCTTGGGAATAGCATGTGATTTAAATTGATTTCTAGTATCTGGAGAGAATAGACGTTTAGTTCTGAAGAGCAACGCCAGGCAGAGAATACTCCCAAATGTATACAGATTATTTATTTAGGAAAATTCATTTTGTAATCTCCTGATGACAGTACAGACGAATATTAAGTGGTAGAATCATTCAATTGATCGATTCTACCGGGACTGGGTACCATTGTCTATAAAGTCATTTAATAATTTACATCACTACGTTTCGCATTATTATTTAAAAAGGGGAAGGAAACGCTTAGATCTGAGTCCAACGAATAAATAAGTAAAACAAAAAAATAAAAAGTGAAGCCTGCGATATAGCATTGGCTAAGGGGTTAAACGTGTATGAATAAAAAAAGCTAAATACACTCAATATTGCAGTCTTTCAGCAATCAGCGTGTACAAAGAGTGAGAGTGGTAGCCTGTGCTTTTATAGTGGGAATGCGGAAGAAAAACACACTTGGGGTCAAAGCGTTAGAGCGAAGTTTAAACACTAGAGGGCGCAATTGACCTTAAAACGCTCCTCTACACGTCACATAAAATGAATGCTAAGCACGAATTTTTACCGAATCTTTTAACAATAACTGACATAAAATAAAAGTTATTGCTAAAATGTGATTATGAAATCAATATATAATCTATTAATCTAATCTTTAACGCATACATTTTCCATTTTGAGTATTGTGTTTCTTTTCAGGTTTTATGAGGTAATTTATTATTTAAAAATCATTCCAACAAAGTTACGATATAACGTACTATACTAAAGTGTCAGGCAATCATAGAAAATATTTCATGCTATTTTATCTGGATAATAAATGCATATATAGGAAGAAAAACAATTTAATATTATAACATTTGCAAATTAACAGTAACACAATAAAAATTAAAGAAGAATTTCTTCTGTTATGCAAAAAATTACTGATATCTTGTTGGACGGCTACATTAACACCACTTTGGTTCCCAAACCTCTCCTCAGGGGCACCCCAGCCATTCCATATATTCATTAAATTTCACCACCAGCTTAATCAATTAATTAACTTAATTTAAATAACTCGATGAGGTATTAGTTAGCCAAGCAAGGTAGGGTAGTGGTCAAGTAAAAAAAATACACAGGTGTATTGGACCTTTACTACAAGTACTGGGGTGATTTTAGGAGAGGTTCTGAAATGGCCAAGTGACAGACTTTGAGATCATTTATACACCATTGTCTTTGACTGCCTAAGCTTTTGCAAATACTGTATGTCAGTGATGATCCTGTACTCTTGTACATCCTCATAATAAAAAGCCCCCCCCCCCTTCCAGCAAAATCATAATTGCACAAGAGATATCACTCATAGAGAAACAGTGTGAATAAAAATATGTGGGCCAGAACACTATATGTAGTAAAGTAGCACACCTCCTAGGTTGGGGATATGCGTATCTGGCAGCGTTTACCCCTTGGTTATCTTCCACACATTTGTACGGCGGTTTCCCCTTGGTAATCCAGAGTCTACCTGCAAGCCATAAACACACAGAGAGGCAAAATGGTGTCTCTAAATTGCCTGTAGCTTCCCATTGTGTGAGTCTGTGTCCTGTGATGAACTAGCATCCTGACTAGAATCTTCCCCTGCGTCATACCCTGTGCTTCCTGAAATACACTCCGGGCTCTGCACAACTCTTTTCATGATAAATAGCTATCATGCTTCAGCAAATGTGTCTTCTAAGGAAGTACCTCTGATAGGAATGTTGTGAGATATGTAACAAACATGACATATTGATATTATGTCATATTTCCATTCTTTATAGTCAAAAAGCTTCAATGTGTGAAATGTATCCCTTGTATGTACTGGCATCCCATCCAAGGCCGATGGGTATATAGGCCTCCTCAAAATGTATTGCTTGGCAAAAGTTATGATTGGGACCCCATGAAAAAGGTAACTCACATAAAGATACATGTTTAAATAAAAGGCTGTACTCAGCAAATTGTCATAACTGTTTGTCTCCTCCCTGTCATGCTCCTAACAAGCCACACGTGTTACTCATTTACCCCTCTCGTCTCTCATCTTGCCTCTTGTTCCAAACCCTCATCCGGAAATCACTCCCAGCTGCCTCTCTTTAGCCCCTTGTTAGTCTTTTGCACTTAAGTACCTGCTTGTCTCATCATCCCCAGTCCAGTCATTAACATTGAATCTCGTTCCTGGCAACCCATTTTTGATCCCTCGTCATGACTGGACTCTCGAAGAACTTCCAAGGCTGTTACCACAGTCCTGGCTTTTAGGCCTCCCTGCATCCCATAAACCAGATTCCCTATGTTCCCTGGATCTGGAGACCAGTGAGGTCACCAGAGCTGTGAGATCCTCCTGTGCCACCACCCCTACAAACTGAGGACTTCTTTCATCTCCTGGATGATCACCTGGTGTGGAGGTGCTATCCCTGAGTCTGAACCCTGTTCCTGTGCACGGAGAGGGTGCTGTCTGGATTCAACCCAGGTGTGGATCCCCAGGAGGCAGACAGTCTGGCGCCTGATGAAGGCACTGTGGCATGTGGTCAAGTTAGCGGACCTCTTCTAGCTCAGCTCACCACTTCTCCACAGCAAGCTGTGGTTCAGTCCTCAGCCATCCTGCAGTAGGGTGGAACTCCACCCACTGGCTTTCTGCAACTCTCTCTGACCTGTCAGCCAAGCATGAAGTTGCACTGCTCGCTGCCTCTCTGCAGCATGAAGAAGCTACCTTTAACCAGCTCCTCACAGTTCACCATTACTCCACCCGCAGGCTCCCCACAGCTAGCCTCAGCTCTGCCTGCTGTCCAGCCACAGGATGAAGAAACTGAGGAAGCTGGCTATGCCTGTGGATGCCCCCCTTGCTTGACCTGGTGCCTCCAGAGCCCTGCCCTGGGGAAACCGCCACTGCACCCGAGCCTCCAGAGCCCGGCCAGGACAGGGCTGCCACTGCGGTCACTACTCGTCCAGAGCCTTACGCACAGGAGCCTGCTCTGCCCATCCTTGCCTCTGCTGCATCCCCAGGGCCTGTACTCCAGGCTCCCTGACTAGAGGGTCACTCTACTGGAGTCTCCATCTCTCAGCTCTAGATGGGTCACATTGCCCAGTTTCACAGCTGATGTGCCATTCTTCCAGGTGTCCCAGTTTCACCTCACTCACCGCCATTTGTCACGGCTTCACCCTGCTCTTCTCCTGCCCCATTTCCTGGTGTTCCATCAACTCCTCCTGGTGTCTTGTCAGCTCCAGAGCACCTCTTGCTGGGAAGCAGGCCCAGGAGGCCCCCTGTCCCATGTTTGCCACCCAGTCCTCCAAGATCTGAGAGACTCCCCACACATTCCCTGTTCCCTCCAGTTATGCCTTATCCTATCCTCTGTGGTCAGCTCCTATGTTTCTGTCCCTGTCTCTACTGCTTCTACTTGTCCATCCTGTCCTGGTGTCTTGTTTGATGTCCTCTTTACTGTGCCTTTTCTTGCCTTTGTCTGTCTGTTCTATGTCTTCCATTTTGTGACTTTTGCCCAGGGGCCCCAACCCCCCCTAAATCTGGCCCTGTCCAAAACAATACAATCATCCTTGCACATCCCATTCGTTACAAAGCGTTGACACACTGAGGTCGTCCTTTAGCAACAAATGACCTATAAATATTGATATTGGGCAGATTTCAACATTTTTGAATGCAACATTCTTCAACAAGGGATTGTGATTGATGTATAACACATGACATTTTATGGCATGAATTATAGTAACGAGCTGAATATCGGACTTAAGGTGTCGTCTCTTTCAGGGGCCTCAGAATTTTATTTTTAGCTTGCACTCCCACTTTGTCTACGTGTGGAGTTTGTATGTTCTCCCTATGTTGTGTGCATTTCCTCTCGCAGTCCAAAGACTGACATGCCGGTATTTCTAAATTTGGCCATTGTGCACGCCTGTGTGTGGTATCCAGTCTAGAGAGTTCCCAGGCCTTCTGCCCTATCTTACATGGGATAAGCTTCAGGTACTCCTCCGCCAAAAGCATGTACAGTATAAACTGCAATTTCACTACGTACGAGTAGCATCCCTGCTCCAGTATAATGACAATAAAGGCTTTCTATTCTAAACTGAAAGAGGAACCGAATGTTAGGTAACTTACATAAAGATATATGTTTAAATAAAAGGATGTGCATAGCAAATAAGAGGTAATGTCAATGTATACGGTTAATGAACAATAGCTGTATGAGCTTTTTGTTCAGTCATGGCATATTAGAATAATATAAGTCCTCACCTGTTTAATCTAGCACAGTTGACAGATCTTAATCATAATGACAATCTATTTAAAATCAATGTTAAACATCAGGGCTGTGCAGAGACGTTTGCAGGGGCAAGTGCCCAAAGGTTAAAAAAGGGGCACTCCGACCCTTTAATGCTCACACATGAACACATTAAATAGTGCGGGCGGGTAATCAGGCAGCCCCAGCATCCCCCATGTGCCTGTTAAGCATTTCATGTTTGAACATACAATGCATTACAAATGAACATGAAAACCAGTTATGTTCTTCTGCTGGGAAACACTTGTAGCCGGGATTTTGATTCCATTAAATTCCGATAAACTTTCTCGGTTTAATAACTTGTCCAAGTCCTTTAATTCCAAATACTATTAGTGCACACCGAATACGGATTTTTAAAATATGAAATATATATAATATAGCATGATCTGATCTCTTTTGCATTATCTATGAATCACATACGAATGTCCATAAAAGCCTATGAGTCATGTATTCGTCTTGCGATAGCATATTCGGCTAGTGGAGATGAGCTTTTGGTATCCACCGAGTCGTTTAGATTTATTTTAAAATAACGGACTGGCACAATCCTTACTTTGACGCTGACTATTAAGGCGTATTCAACACATTATCTGGTTATTTATATAAAAACGCATGACTCAACCCAACATTACATATACGAAGGTAACACACTGAATACATCCTTCTATCACATGCTAGTCCCATGCCATGTGCTACAGGCGAGATTTGTGATTGGTCGATAATAAGATCAAAGCGCCCTTTCCGTCCTGCAATGTAATCTTCCGCCATTGAGGGTTTATAAAGTTATATTTCCTTAAATCATTATAGAAAAAAACGCTTCAATCAATTAAAATATATGTGAGTTAAGATGGATATTTAGATATTATATTTTGAAAATACAACTTGAACGCGAGCATGTTATATTGAGAACTATTTTTAGAGTCGGAGAGATACAGAATACACAATAAGTAGTACCGGCAAATGAAAGGGTTCACCTTGAGCCGGTGGCCTGGACGGTAGTACGTCAGTTTGCGAAGTCGTTCATCGTGCTCTGGTGAGTTTGCCTTCAGTGAAAGGTGCCTCTGAGTACCCATATAAAGCCCTCAAAGTACGAGTTTTAGCAATATTATTTTCCTTCTTAGTTAGCTGTTATGCTGCCTTAGCTGCGGGGTAACACGTGCAGTTTGGGTAAACAGTATATTATTTAGGGTATAAGATGACGACTGCCTTATACAGGTGGTTCAGATAGTCTGCTGCTTAGTAGGTAATGTGACCGAAGGGGCTTGTCATGGAGAATTACATCCCGTAACGCATTTATTTTCCAGGCGGTTAAGTTATCCTAACTATTTAAGCCGGTGGCATTTTTGTACGTAACTGTTTTTAATCTGTTCGCCATATGCTCGTAGGTCATTGAGATTTGCCTGAGCCGTTTAAGATCCTACTTTGTATGTTTGTCGTGTAACCGGAATGTTGCGGACGGTACGGTTTTGACTGGGTAATAAATCCGTGTACGTCAGTAAGGAAGCAGCCTTCCGCCTTGGCGAAAAGCGACTCGCTAAAAATGCGGGTATCTCTCGGTGTAGAGGCGTATCTAGCAGCGACTCGGGTTCTGCCGGGTTAATGGCAGGCTGGTGTGTTTTTAGGGAAACGAACAGTGGGTTTCTGTGCCGCTTTTCCCACTGGAAGGTGTTGCGGTTGACCGGGCATCGCCATCCGCATCAGGCAGTGCTCCCCTCCCGTCCCCTGGCCGCTCTCCGTTTCGGGGGGGTGGAAAACGTGACGCAGACATGCTAACGTGACCTGCGGCGCGTCGGCCCCCGGGCAGCACTAGAGCTGCCTACCGCATTCTTGTCTCTTACCGTTACCTAATTGCCGGGATGATAAATACACGCTAGATTATCATTTTTATTGGGGTTTTCGTGTGAACGGTACTACTGGGGTTACTAGACACCGTCCTGCGCTGTCTGCGTTGCGCAGAGGTATAAATTATTAAATATGGCCATTGACCTTGCCTGCATGTCATCTGTCTCACTTCGCCTCTACGGTTCGCTTAACACTCGCTAGGCAGAGCGCTGGGTTTTTCTGTCTGCCTTTAATGTGGCAGTTTGCCACGACGCTCATGATTTAATTAGGCAAAAGGGCTTAATTTCCCTATGCTGAAATTCTCATAGCTGTTCTATTGCTTGCGTGTTGCTGCTCATTTTAAGGGTATTTTACAAAATCAACATTGTTTCTCGGATGATGCTGAGTCTGCTCCTCGCTGCCTTTCCTGGTTTTGTTTTTTTTTCCCCCCCCGCCTCGCCATTGGCTGAAGCGCTGCCCGTCACCTCATCGTCTGACTGTGAGCATCCCTCCCCCTCCGGAGTTCTGCGGAGTCATAACGGCACCGAGTACCACGTGTTCCGTTTGAAATACGTCATACTTAGGGCACCTAAATCAAAGCTGCGTAGAAATTAAAAATACGTAGAAAGTCGGGGGGAGAGCCCGAACATTTTTGTCGGTGGATCTTTAAAATCACATTTCTTTCTGAAAAGAAGTTGAGTTTCAGCTATATTCATATTCAATTGACTAAGCTGAATAAATCCAAGATATTTCATGAGACCTAATCAGTGGAGCTAGTGTCTGCAGTCAAGTTAATGTTTTAACAAACCTACAGTTGTGGTTATGACATTATCCAGGAGCTGCGATGTGGTTTTCTTGTTGGCTCGAGTTCTTGTCATGTGGGTGGGTATGATTCGTTGAAGTGCCAGGTCGGAAAGGAAAAGCCAGTCTTCTGACTGGCAAAATGAATATGTTCAGTTTTTTTTTTTTTCCACTGAAGTTCTAGTGTGATGCACAAAGAAGCTTGAGTTTGGCCTAAAGTAGTCATTCAGGGATGTCTGTTTCTGGCAATGCGCACTCTTTCCAGACAGCAGTAAGTCGTTTGGGATTGCCCCTCAAGGTGACTCAATGGACCCGCTTTACTCACTGTGTGTGGTGTACGTGCAGCCTCACCAGTCTTTAGCAGCCAGCATTAATCACCAAATGTGATTTCAGGGAAGCTGAGAATTGCGCATGTGTCTGTGTGTGTGTGACTGCATCTGTGGTGGCAGGAAATGATCTGACTATACAGGCTCCCCTGATCCTGCCTATTCAATTTGTGCTTCATTTTGAGAGCTTCAGTGTATAGCAATGCATCATAGTCATTTCTGATGCAGGATATTCCTATAGAAAGCCCTGCTTTAAATACAGGCAATGTTATTGAAAGGTTTTGAGTGCTCTGTTTAAGTACTGACATCTACTGGTCCCCACCCCAAGATCAGGCCACATGTGTAACCAGAGTCTCTGGCCTGGGTCCCCTGCAGGGGTCAGCATAGTGTACTTGGGACATGAGTCCTGTAGCATAATGAAGACTATAGGGTTTACCCCGGGGCTCCTCCTGGCCACCCGTATGCCATGGGTATCTGGTGCTCCTTTTCTATCAGCCCTTATCATAGGACCGTCTAAGCCTTCATTAAGATCCCCATATTTCCATGGCGGCTGGAGTCAAGGCTTTGTGAGGTATGTAGCCAGGCGGTTTGAGAAATGTAGGCGGGTGAGCTGTCCAGTTGCAGATGGGGCTTTGATCAGGGCGATGATTATGACTTCCTGTGTCGCCTTGTCCTGGTTGTGCCGGCACCAAATAGCGGTCTTGTGTTTTGCTAAAGCTGTAGTTGAGCAAAAGTGACTGAAGCGAGTGGAGCTGCTGCCAGATACAATTCCTAGGATTAATTGCCCTTCCAGCACGAACTATAGATAGGGACACTGGATGTATGTCAAGAGTGGTTGATAAATTTAAAGGGGAGGCATGCCACTCTGGGCATGACCTTGAGAGCGTTCTGCAGCGATCCTTAGGGGATGTTTCATCCCTTTAACACAAATGTATGGCAGTCGAAGTGGAATTACATGACTGTCATTTTCTAACGAAACAATGTTATGCTCACAAACTCATTTATGGAGTTAGCTGGTTGCCTGACTGAAAGACCACCTGTTCATGCCAGAAATACAGTGCTATGGCCTTCAGACTTTAAGGTTAGCTTGCTTTTGCAGGTCATGCTGTACAGTTTATTGTTTACATAGGTAACTGCCTGTATGGCTTTTTAGTACTTCAGAGAAAACCCCCCTACAGCACTTGCAGATAAATGTTATGGGGCTGTATTTTTTTTGGGTAGGCATGCTATTAACCTAAGAGAATTAATAAAATATTTATTTTTACTCTGTACCCAGTTATATATTTTGTCTGTGTCGTTGTGTTCAATATATCTGTAGTTTTAAAAATAGACTTAAAGTGTTTATGTATGGGATGGTATGGAAAACCCTTTATTGCTGTTGCAATACCTTGTCACTAGTCACAAGTACCAGCGAAATTGCGGCCATCAACCCGACCACACATATGAACATCACATTACAGGGGGTAGACCGGTCAGGAAGACAGGGGATATAGGAAAAACAGAGAAAAATGAAATTACATGAGGAGAGGAGGGGAAAAAAAACAGCCCCAGACTGTACTCCAGTAGGGAGGACATTGTAGGAACCGAAAAAAACACCTCAGCAACATAAGCACATGGTCACA
>JAODLD010000008.1:13416891-13441738 GCA_026781065.1 Mormyrops boulengeri
CCGCCTACCCAGCTTGCCCGCCCTCTAGCCACGTGCAAGAGAATGTGAGGCTCTTCACGTACTTCGCTGGGTTGTCCCCCCGTTTCTCTGAAAAGGTCTTTAGAAACTCAGCTTGTGCCTGACTGGTCTCCTTGGCTTTTCGCTATGAGTGCAGAACGGAACCTCGAGTTTATGGAAATTGTAAGCTGCTAGCACACAAACGCATTCTGAATTACACATCAAGGTGGAGTTCCCACAAACCCTGGGGCAGTTGTATTGCTCCCATCTACATTGCTTTTGGGGCCTTAATATGCTTAGGTACCGCCATTACCTTATTTTGACCTTTTTATTTAAAAATGTCTCATTCATTTGTTGCTAAACTAATGTAATAGGCCTGTACTTTTAGTGAATCTGCATTATTGTGTCAAGGACTATTGAGTTATTTGCAGCCAGTCAGGGTCAAAAAATAAACACAAGCAGTGTGAATGGGGTTTTAAACACATGGCAAGTTGGTTTGAGTTCTTCTCATCCTGTGGTGAAATAATGTCATCTGACAAAGGGGTTCCTTCCACTTTTGGTCATCTAGCGGTATCATCGCCCCTGATCCTTGCCTCTATCGTCCATTCATGTCTGTGTCAGAGCCTGTTTAAACGGTGAAAGCATCCTTTTCTTTGTTCTAAGGGTGTGTCTCATACCTAAGTGAAGGCTTTCTCATAGTCCTGCTTCCCTTTTACAACATAGGCACGACTATTGCACTACTATTTCTCAATGAATGAATGAATTCAAGTTAGCTTTGATTTACATTCTGTTCTGATGTTGAGCCAAACCGCATTAAAAGGTCATGGATGCTGATATGCACTCTGAACAATTACAATAAGGCTTCTGATTCTGCAGCTGCTTCATTAGGAGTTACACATTACTAGGCTTCTTTTACATAGTATATGCAGTTTTAGCACTGTCGTAAATTATTCCGTTGTGGTTCTCAAAAGCTAATTTGTAGGTGAAATCTTAGTAGACCTTACTGTTACACTCAAAGCTTTTTGCCATTCAGGTAACAAGTATGTATGCAGGCAACTTTTAAAGAATGTTCTTGAAATTGCTTGAAGTATAAATCTGCTTTAAATTGTGGGATATAATGCCAAATGTAGAGGAAAATGGGATGTTGGGAATTGCTGCATGCATTTAACATCAGTTGCAACATTTGTGCAGTTTTAAAGTTGTAGTGAAATCTATAATTCACCTAGTAGGGCAAGTTCAGTTACTCTTGTAACAGGAAACTTGCGCCGCTGTTGAAGTTCCTCCCCAACAACTGTCCCAGTTTCTGCTTTCCTGCATACAGGAACTGATTATTTTGCAGTTTGGTTTAACCATCCTGAAGTGTTCTCTAAGGCCAGATACCCCTCTCTGCATCACTGAGCACATTGGCTTAATTGTCTTTCTGGTTTTCCAGGATCAGATGAGTTTCTCTGTAGATAATCGTCTTTCAGCATGTTCAGCCTCAGGTGAACGAGCTGGTATTTTGAGAGGAGAGGTTGCTCTCTCCAAGAGCTTTGGGTGTCTTTGTCATGATCTGGCTCTGCACTGCAAAGGAAACTGGTGACTCCCTGGGGAATGGGTGTAGTGACAGTACAGAAATGTGTATACTTTTTAATAACACTACCATGTAAGAGTTGCGGTTCCGAATGTTCTGTGTGACCTGTTATGCGGTAAGACTGCTCCAAGAGATTTGGCATACCGTAGATAATGTATCTAGCAATGTTGTCTGCTTTTGCAATAATCATTTAAATGCGTCTTTCCCCTCCATACATGTGTAGTTATACTTGTAAGCATGGTTTTATCACTTATTTGTAATCTGTTATATGTCTTCAGTACACAGACTTGTCAAACATTTGAATAAAAGCATGCTGTATCAGGGGTATTGTATATTAATGCAATTTAAATAGATTGCAAAATTTTGGAATGTTTGGTGCTTAAGTTGCAAAAGCAAATTGTTAGGCCTATATAGTTTTAGACGGAGTGCTGTATGCAAGCTCGAATCGGCAGCTATTCTTGTGCTTGTCTCCATTTTGTTTTGTCAGGTTTTGTTGCTACTGCAAGCAAGAGTTTTGTGACATTCCATGTTCACAACCCCATCCTCTCTTGCCCAATTATGTTACCTTACTTAAGTAACAGTTTTTTTCCCCTCAGTTGTCATCTGGCGAAATTTCTTAATGATCAAAATTCTGGTGGTCTGTCTATATGCTCTGAGACGGCCACTGTCTCTTAATGATCTTCAGTGCAGGATTTAGATGCTGCATGTTGTGATCTTTTGGTTTGTGTTTACTCCTGTCTTTTGGAACTTTATGTCTAGTCCAACTAGGAGGTTCTGTTCTTCTCCCCAGGACCTCCCCAACCAACAGCACTCCAATCATGCCGCAGTCAAAGCCCCAAGACATGGGTTCAGCCTTCATCCAGACGCAGCAGCTGAATGCTGCCATGGCAGACACCTTTTTGGACCATCTCTGCCTGTTGGACATAGATTCGGAGCCCACGACAGCCCGCAACACTGGCATCATCTGCACCATCGGTCAGCTGGCTTCCCTTTCCTCACCTGCTGTTCCTACTGACCTGCATGTTCCCTCTTCCTGCTTTCTTTAGCACTAAGCTATGGCAAAGGCCCACTGTGTGCCATGCTAATTCATTGGCCTCTTGGGCATGAACCCTTTCCCCTTCCCCCTCCTAGGTCCGGTCTCTCGCTCTGTTGAAATGCTGAAGGAGATGATCAAGTCTGGCATGAACATTGCTCGTCTGAACTTCTCTCACGGCACTCACGAGGTGGGTATGAACCCCTCACTCCTTGGATCCCTATCTACTGTGTTGCTGTCCCCTCATTGTGACATTTTGAAGGGTCGGCGTATGTGAAAACCAATCTGTCCCATGGCCTTTTCTGACCCCCTTCTGCAGTCTGTATTACAGCCTGGGGGCTTGACCTTTTGAACTTTGCCCTTTAAGAGGCCTCTTTCCCTTATCTGTATAGGTGGGGGTGATAAATGATGCCATGGAGTGCTTCTTGATCAGCCGTTTGTTTCATGCTTTTGACCGTATGCAGTCATGTCACTCTCTCAGGCCCTGTTGAAGCTGCATTATCCTAATCCTATTTTGCCCCCCCCAACCAGTTAGACAAACACCCGTACATCTTTCCTGAAATACAATGAGTATTTCAGTTTTATAGCCGGTAATTGCGATAAGCTGGATGGGATTGATAATGTATTTCACTTGATCTTGAAACACAGCATTGATTTTTTTGTATTTTATGAATGTGATAACTGAGTGGTTTTATTCGAATGGATTTTTTTTTTCAATGCCATATTTTATGGAAGGATAAAATCTGATGAGTGGTTGTCATAATTGAATACGGTAGATAAAATTGACTCCCAGCCAGTTTCAACTAGTAAATACTCACAATGAATGGTGTTGATAGTTTAGCAAAATTAACTCTCTTCTAGCCTATATCTATTGTGCAACTTTTTTTCTTTTTTTTTTTCCCCTTTTTGGGCATCAAGGAAAAATTTAGCTTTTCCCAAGGAATTAAACTGACTTAACAGTTCTAGAGTAGCTATTTTGAGTGACACAATGGTAGCAGAACCTCCTGTGGGACAAACCTTCAGGTAGCATTGCTGATCAGACTTTGTAAGTGACCCAGTGAAGCTATTGGCCAGCTTGCTGCAGCTTATCTTTAGCCTGTTTCACCCTTGTCTCGGCTTCTCCTTACACGTCACCGCCCTTCACCCTGTCCCGTGCACGAAAGGAACATCTGATTTATTTATAGGTATCTGTAATGATATCTCATTAGGTGAAACTAAACTCTGATCTAAATCAGAAGCACACAGTTCAGGAAGCCTTGGAGTATCCTCAGACTAGCAAGTGCCTGTAACTTCTCCCTCATATGGGAAATTTTGTGGCATAGAAACATTTTTCTCTCGCACCATGGAAAGCAAACAGTCAGACCTGTGTCAATCCGAAGCATTCTGCCAGTGAACCTACTTATGGTTCCAGCATTCATTTAGTTAAACTTGGGTTGTGTTCTGAATGGAACAAGATTTGAACATAATCTTGCTAGTAGTTCTCTGCTTGTTCAAAGCTGTTTATGCATCCCTCTTTGCCTGCCTCTGCTGGGGCAGTCTGTAAGAGATGGTCCCCTGGAAGATTAGAGGTTTGACTGTCATAGACCAGGAAGGTGTGATCCAGCTCTGATCTTCTCTGCCCACCTTTCAGGAAGGCATGGGAGTTCATTGACTCAGCTGGCAACCTTGGTTCATTCTTTCTTGTTTAATTATGGGACAGACGGTTGATAACACCTCTTTAGGCTCCCTGTGGGTTTCTGAGCCTTTTTGTTTTTACCCTTTGATTTTTGTGTTTAGTTACTTGGCTAAGCTTTGTCATTTCTAGCGCCAAAGATTAGCTTTGTCTGGGCCATCAACTGTAGAATCGCACAGTTCAGTACAGGTTATTTTAACCCAACTGTTTATGACTGAATCCTCCTACTTTTACCCAGGCACCACATTAAGTCTTCCTTTGATCCTTTTCATAGTACCATGGTGAAACCATCAAGAACGTTCGTGAGGCTGAGGCAAGCTTTGAACCTGGCAGCATTCACTTCCGGCCCATCGGCATTGCCCTGGACACCAAGGGCCCAGAGATCAGGACAGGACTCATTAAGGGCGTGAGTTGACCTGTTGTCCCGTGCAAATACTCCGATGTCAGCATTGGTAACATGTTGTATGAACTGCTCACTGTTCATGCAAGTTCTGTTGGATGTTCTTGGATCTCATATGACATCTCTGCCCTCTGTCCCCACTCAGAGCGGCACTGCTGAGGTGGAGCTAGTGAAAGGAAACAATATCAGGCTGACCCTAGATGACTCCTACATGGAGAACTGCGATGACAAAATCCTGTGGCTGGACTACAAGAACATCATCAAAGTGGTAGAAGTTGGAAGCAAGGTCTACATTGATGATGGGCTGATTTCACTCCAGGTTCAAGAGATTGGTAAGCCCTGGTCCTGTCAGATTGTTGACCTCTGGTGGCTGCTGTAAGCAGTAGTGAAATATAAGTGTAGCAACCCCCCCCCAAATATAAGTGAATTGCTCACCAGATTGTCTTATGATGGTGTCATGCATGAGTTAATATGAATCTTGTGACGGATGCCCTCTCCCCACCCCATGCTAGGTGCTAACTACCTGGACTGTGTCATTGAGAACGGTGGCACCCTGGGCAGCAAAAAGGGCGTGAACCTTCCAGGCACAGCCGTGGACCTGCCCGCTGTGTCGGAGAAGGACATCAAGGACCTGCAGTTCGGTGTGGAGCAGGGTGTTGACATGGTGTTTGCCTCCTTCATCCGGAAGGCCGCTGACGTGCATGCCGTCCGTAAGGTGCTGGGTGAGAAGGGCAAGAACATTAAGATCATCAGCAAGCTGGAGAACCACGAAGGGGTCCGCAGGTACACCCGGGAAGGGGTTAGGGCTTCGCTGGATGAGATGAATATCATATGGCCTAGCAAGCTCATTTGAAGATCTCCTGCTCCATAGATGTTTAATGCACTTGTGTGTGGAGAGTCTGAAGTGGACTTCACCTTTATCACCACAGGTTTGATGAGATCATGGAGGCCAGTGATGGCATCATGGTGGCACGTGGTGACCTGGGCATTGAGATCCCTACTGAGAAGGTGTTCCTGGCCCAGAAGATGATGATTGGGCGCTGCAACAGAGCTGGAAAGCCCATCACTTGTGCCACTCAGGTTTGTGAAGCTTGTTCTCTCTCGTTCCTGAGACTGGGGGAGCTGGATGGCCTTTCTAGCAGATCCACGTCACAGTAAGGTAAATGGAAAGCTAGCGGTGCGCCTAAGATTTGGTCAGTGAATCCTCTTGGTAACGCAGATGCTCGAGAGCATGATCAAGAAGCCTCGCCCTACCCGGGCCGAGGGCAGCGACGTGGCCAATGCCGTTTTGGATGGGGCAGACTGCATCATGCTCAGTGGCGAGACCGCCAAAGGAGACTACCCCCTGGAAGCAGTCCGCACCCAGCACATGGTGAGTGTCTTGTATCTTGGGAGGTCTGGGTATTTGTTAGTTCAGGGTCAGTCAGCTGGCAGGATTTGGGTAAACTTTTGTTGTCGGTCTGTTAGGTTGTTAAAATATAAAATACAGCAGCTTCATTCCATTTCTTGCTTTCAGTAGGAAGACATTTTCGGCCGGCCAAAATAGCTGCCTCACCCTCACCTCTACTGTGTGCTCTTTTTTTTGTTTTTTTTTTTTTTTTTTGGTCTGGGCCTGACCTCCCAGAAGCCTCTGACATGTTTTAGTGCTTTAAGCCACGTGTGCTGAGCGTGGCCGGCACAGTCTCTGAGGACCCTGCCTGTGGAACTAAAACTCTGCCTTCATTGAAAACACCTACCCCAAAGCCTCACCAGGATTCTTAGCTCGATGCTACGCTAACTCTGCCCTTCGCTAACCTTGCTCTCTGCCCATAAATGGTTTCTGCTATCCTGTTTAACATAACTCTGCTCTCTTCTGATATGGCCACGTCTCTTCCTCACTAGTTCTTTTAATGGGTGTTGTAACTCCTCTGTTGCACTCATCTGCTTTATCAGCACTAGGTTTCGTAACTAATAGGAAGCAATGGTTGGATGTTCTTGTTTTGGATCATGTAGAGTGCTGTGGAGTCTAATGTAGCATTAACTCGCTTGTAACTAAAACAGCATTTAGTACCATTATTTTGAAGCAGAGATATGCAGTGGTTTGATTTGACCTGCTTAGTTTTGATGGATGATTTTAATTCTCTCACTAACTGCAATGAACTAAATCTGCTTTGCGTATTCTTCCTGTCTCTCCGTTCTCTTCCTCACTCTGCCCGTCTGCATCGTGGGCTGCCCCTTGCCTCCGTCTGCACACCAGATCGCTCGTGAGGCGGAGGCCGCCATGTTCCACCGGCAGGTGTTCGAGGAGCTGCGCCGCGCCAATCCGCACTCCACCGACCCGGCCGAGGCTATCGCCATCGGTGCCGTTGAGGCTTCCTTTAAGATCTTGGCCTCGGCCTTCATTGTACTCACGGGTTCTGGAAGGTATGCGTTCAGAAGGTGCCGGGGGGAGGGGATGGGGATGCCCACTTGACTTGGCCTTCTCTGGTCTGCCCCCCCCCCCCCGGTGTTGAGCAGGAGTGCTGGCGTCAAGATGGGCATCTCTGAGGGCTGGCAACAGGATCGTGCATTAGTAGAGTAGGCCGTAGGGATAGGCAGGCAGTGCCATGGAGAGGGATGGCTTGGCAAATGGCGCCCTTCCCTTCAAAATACTCAATCTGGGGGTTATCCAGAATCTGAATTGAAATCAACTGCACTCTGGAGGATTTGTCCAGATCTGCATGCGAGTTGGTTTATAATGATCATCCAGAACTGATGTTTTGGAGGGGATGGACGCCACAGCTTACATTAGCCACCTCCCTCCGTGCTGGCTGTGTGTGGCGTGTCTGAGAGTAACCCACCCCCGGGGCTGCATGGCCGCTCAGATCGCCCGTGAGGCAGAGGCAGCCATGTTCCACAGGCAGCTGTTCGAGGAACTGCGGCGCTCCTCCCGCCTGACCCGCGACCCCTCCGAGGCCGTCGCTGTGGGCGCCGTCGAGTCCGCCTTCAAGTGCTGTGCCAGTGCCATCATTGTGCTCACAAAGACTGGCAGGTAAGGGTGTGCTGGGGGGGGGGGGTGGCTGATGTGGGACCACCCCCAGCCAGCCCCTCCCCTAGCATCAGAGCAGGAGGATGGGTGCATTGGGCAGCAGGTGAATGTGAGAATGGAAGAGAAGAAAACTGGTCACAAGCTGATGTTCTCCAGAGGGGCTGTAATGTGGTCATGCCTTCGTTCCTACATTGAGTGAGCTTGGCTTTTAAAATGCCTTCACTTGAGAAAATACACCATAACATGCACTGTTGTTTAACCACCTGAGATCTACACTACTGCACCTTCTAGGCTGCTTGTACACATGCTCCCTGGCTGCTCTGCAAGTAGTAAGGTCAACATTTCCTCAACCTTCAGCTTCAATAAAACTTGCCAGTCTAATTCTTCATAGTGGTCAGTTCCAAACATTAGAAGGAATTAGGCTATTGACCATCAAAATATATTGACTCGGACATAGTGTCTTAAGAGGTTTGTGGGCATGTTACATCCCTTCAACATGACTTTGCATATGTATTCACAGCTGTGTAGAAGTTCTGCACTTGCAGTTCAATATGTAAATCTGGGCTGCACGATATCACAATGTGATATGGCGCATGCGCAATAATCACCAGGGCTTTAGATGACGGGTGTAACCATTTTGTCTGGACACTGGCTTTTCAGTACTATACGGCCGTTAACTTACTGCTGCAGTTTGCTAAGAAGATTAGGAGTATTCTTAATATTAATGAGGCATATTGTGCGTCAGAAGTAAGCCCTGCGGCATAAAATCGCAATTATATTGTGATGTGATATCATGCAGCCCTAGTGTAGATTCAAAAGTTGAATAATGTAAGTGAAATGTAATGGCAATGCATGCACAGGAATTAGCCTTATTTGCTTGCTGCTAAATGCTTCAAAAGACTGACTGGAATTGATTCTCTTGCACACTGAAATGAATTTGGTGCTTGCTCTGCAGCAGATCTTCAACATTCACTTCAGAAGTCAGATGTTCCCTGACCTTTTTAGTCTTGAACCATGGCATTTTCTGAGCTATATTTAACTCTTCCAGCTGTCGTCTTGTTCAGTGTGTCATTGGTGTCGCCCTCGGTCATGGCCGTTCTGCTCAGGTTCCTGTGAGCGTTTCCCTGTAAAATGAAGCATCCCTTACTGGGGGCTGAGATTTGAAGACATTTGAGGGTATCCTGATAGCTGGGATGCAAGGATTAAAACGTTGATCTGATCTTGGTGAATTTCTTAATGGTACTTAAGACCCCTTTCCTCTCCATTCCTAGGTCTGCCCACCTCATTTCCAGATATAGACCCCGGGCCCCGATCATCGCTGTGACCCGCAGTGGCCAGACTGCCAGACAAGCCCATCTGTACCGTGGTATCTTCCCCGTGCTGTACAACAACCCTGCCCATGATGTCTGGGCCGAGGATGTGGACCTGCGCGTAAACTTCGCGATGGAGATGGGTGAGAATGCCTGGAGTAGCCATTGTGCTTCTGTAGGAGTCGGTGGTCTTGAGTGGAGTCGGTGACCTCATACCCTCATGATGTACCTGATGTATTGAGTACCATCTTAACTTATTATGTGTAATACAATCATCAAAGTAGTGTGAGGTTGTTTGCTGACTGGACCATGAACGTGATCAATAAGGTCAAAGTTACTTCTACGTTCATGCCAAGCTTTGGTCTTCCCGGGTCCCCTTCCTGACTGTCCCGCTTCTCACAGGCAAGGCCAGAGGCTTCTTCAAGACTGGCGACGTGGTCATCGTTCTGACCGGCTGGCGCCCAGGATCTGGCTACACCAACACCATGCGTGTCGTCCTCGTGCCCTAAACTCCTACCTGAAGGACAGTCCCCATGTAACTCCCATGGCCCCACCTGCTATTGTATCATTTGTCCACGCTACCTTCATCCCCGACAGTTAGGTTGTCACTGCAAAGGAAGGCCAACCGTCTGATTTTTACACACACACACACACACACACACCACCCAAATGCAGATTTGCTCTGAACAGCACTTCCTTACACTCCAGCTCTTCTCACTTAGGAGTTCCCATAATGCAGCAGTCTCCAGGAACCCTATACTCCCTCCTAGAAGCAGAACTTGCCCACAGAATTGTGCCTCGAAGGCTTCCGGGTGCTGGACGGCAGCCTGTCACAGCAGACATCCCCAAAGGAGGCATTGCATCCAGACGTCTGACTAGCATGAAGTTGGTCGCTTTTTTTGGTGCAAATGGCTCCATTTGTCTAGCTCTCTGTGTCTGTCCCAAACAGGCAGTCATGTGGCTTTTCATTCAGTTGTAGTATTGCCATGTCCTCCACTTCTGCTCTGCTAAGGTGTCTTAGTCCTGCAGACAGTATGGGATGGTGGGCAGCTAATCTAATATTTCAGTGTTATAACTCATAGGATCCCCCCCCTCCCCCCATGAAATTTGATGCTTAACCAGTTTGGGTGATTTAGCTTGGCTCTTATGTTTAACATCGATGCGGGGGTGGTTGTCAAGTGTAAATGATCCCTGAAATGGTGAGAGGCATTACATCAATGTCTCTATTCCCCCACCCCCCCTGCAGAGGTATGGAAGGTAAATGAACGGGGGGGGGGGGGGGGTGAGGAGTCTCTGTTCCACTTGTCTCTGTCCTACTGTTGCTGCTTTGCTTCTTTAATTATAGGATGTAAAACTTCACATTTTTGTTTCTGGTGGTGATACAGCTGGTGTACCATTTCTCCTGCTTGATTGGACCATCAATAAAAGATGACCACTGATTGGTGTGTGTCTTGAGTGCCAGGGGATAATGGGATTGGCGCGTTTGTGCTTTTTATTAACGTGAAGCTTCTCATTTTGACTACATCAAAACAGTTGCTTATTCATGCATCGATTGGTTTTGCAGTGAGGTCATGGGAGTTCACTTGCACAAGAATGAAAAATGGTTCAGGTTCAGTGAGCTAACTAGATGTTAGTCAAACCAACCAATCAGATATCTTGGTCCTGCCTCTTCTAGTTGCTTGGACCTGCTTCTACAATCTGGTTGGTTATCTCTCTCAACCAATCATTTTTGAGGACTTTTTTTTTTTTTTTGTGTAAGTAAAACCCCCATGAGCTTAAAGCGACTGTGGTGCCCGGGTGCCTGATTGTGGCCCTGACCTTCACTAGCTTCTCTGTCCGTCCGTCCAAAAGCAACTGCTGGTCTTGCAGAGCTAAGGAGTGTGTGTGTGTGTGTGTGTGTGTGTGTGTGTGTGTGAGAGAGAGAGAGTGACGCATGTAAACGGACAAGATGCTGTTATACATATCTAATTCAGGCATCAGTCCAGGTACAATGAAAATTGCACATCTTCGTGAATGAAAGCAATGTCTTTTAAACACATTCTTGACTCTGCTTTTTAAGTAAGAGACTTAAGTTACTTGTAGTGTTGGGGGGGGGGGAGGATAAAGCTACATTGCCTTGCTGTGGAGTCCCAAAGGGTGATCCACAGCTTGCGTGCCTCGTGGAGCTCAGTGCTGACGCTGTTGGCAGTGCGTGGACAGTGAGTACTGCAGACTTTACAGCTGGGGCACTGGAGCAATAGCCTGGGCAACAGTTGGACAATTACTGCTGTTAATTAATGGGGAAGTACTGTGTAGACTGATCTTACTTGTTTATGGGTAAGATCATTTATGCCAGCATGTGCTCTAGGCCATGGTCTGTTATGATAGTGAGTCTATTTACAATAAACAATGTCAAGCTTTCTCAAGACCAAGTATATTAGGTGCGCTAGAGGAAATCTATGACAAGAATCATGTCAAGTGTAGCACTTTATAAATACTGCACTTTTGTAAAGAAGTTTTGGGACATCATGCTTTAGATGTTACACTCCCAAATGTAGTCATTTTCCCTTTCTGCCCCAGTCACTTTTGAGTTTTCATTGTTGGAATGAAAGGTTGAAAGATTTAGCTTTGGGGATTGGGAGTGTAGAGTATGGATAGACTTGTACCTTCCTGAGTTTGAGCAGTAGTGCATTATACTGTATATCTGGCTGGTATATCTGGAGGACTGAAGAACACTTTGGTTATGAATGGTTAATGCACGAGACCAACTTAGAGGAGATTGACTCACCATTTTCTGCAGTGGAGCTTTCACATAATGGTTTAGTACAGGGGTTGGGCAACCTTACCCAGAAAGGGCCATTGTTTGTGGCTTTTTGCTACAACTCCCTAATTAGAGGACTGATTGACTGAAGAGTCCTCACACCTGGGCTTGAACAGCTGAGCTAAAGGTTACCCCAAAAACCTACATACATACCGGCCCTTGCAGATAAGATTGACCACCCCTGGTTAGTGCCATTTGACACTGTGTTCTAACTGCAGGTTTCCAGGTGAGACAGTGGGTTAATCATCAAGTAAGGTGGGTTTTTAAAGGACTGTACACGGGGGAAGAGGTGTGTAATAGTTGTTTATCCAAGGTGGAACAGGCTCAATGAACCTCATAATCCTATGTGATGCCAGGAATGGATGATGTCACATCCTGTTCAGCTGGATAGGAAATGAAGACGGCTTAGGGGTGTTAGATAGGGGCCTTGACACTGCATATATACAGAAGGTTGAGAATCTAAGTGGAACAACAAAAACCAACTTTAGAGAGCATTTCCTCCCATAATTTATGCGCTAATTTCCTGCCCTCTGACACTCAATTACTAAACAACCTTTTTTTCAACACCGTATAAGAAGTCATGCCTTCCTTTCAAAATTTCTATGGCCCCCCCCTGCCTTCAGTTTTCTTGTTCATGCACCACTGGGAGCTTCATGTGTCAACTGGTTAATGGCCAGAATTCCACAACGCATAGAATTCTGGGGGTAGAGTTACCACCTGTCATGTATATTACAGGATCAACCCATACTGAAAAATAAAATTCCATGTACTGTATTGATCCACAAGAATATGAGATTTGTCCTGTATTTCCATGATCATTGAGTATCCCCACTCTGCAAATTTTACCGCCCCCTTGCCCATTTTACCAGTCCGTGAAATTTTTATACTAGGTAAACCAGTCCTTGGACATGAAAAGAATGGGAATCCCTGTCTTCAGGTTACAACTGTACAACCTGACCAGCACAACACACTACAATTTTCTGTTTGGACTGTTATTTACATAAGAAATTTGCCTATCACACTTTATAGCGACAATGCATTTTCTTTAATGCCATGATCACCAACTAACCTCACTGAACTTTGACCTGCATGCTATTCCACTTACACTGTATACTGTATATGAGAAGAGCACCATCTGGTGTCCAAGAAAATGTCAAAATATATCCAACCTAAACTTAGGCGTCTCTGAATTAAAGATTTAGATTTAATTGCTTATAGCTGGCTCTTGTGTCAGAAGACTTTTATTACACTGGAGAAATTCACCAAATGTACTCAGGAAGGACAAGCAAAGAGCTTAAGAGTCCGTGTCTTTAATCACAACCAGCTGATTTACATTGATAACAGGGGAAGCCAGTTGTTTCTAGCGCTCCTCACTCTCAGCCATTAAACGTTTCATCAGTCTGTACCACAGCCTACCTGACTTACCGAGACCCTATTTTTTCAGCAGGGCTTCAGCCCTGCTGAAAAATTACTCAGACGCTGAGTAAAAGGATAAAAGTCCATGACTTGTGACAACAAGCTTTGAATTCTTTGGTGTGTAGGGTGCGAAGTGACGATAATGGCCACACCTCCGTTTAATCAGAGTTTTAAGGTGGTGTATCAGGAGGCCCGAGGCTAGCCTCCTGATTCCACCATGCGTGAATAGATGTGCGGTTGCCCTGGCCTGGCATGACCTATCTATGCTGTATTCAGACTGGCTCTGGACCACAGCCTAAACCAACATGCTATTGAAGTCTTACTGGATGCTTAAAAACACAATGCTGCCAGTTTTTATTTCCACACCACTGGGCATGTTCCATAAAATAACAAGTACACTACGAAGTCAAACAGAAAATGGGCTTTTAATGAGCAGAGAACCTGCAAGGGGCAGCTGGTTCAGGGCTCATACTGGAGGGATCTGAATAGACAAAAAGCGGAGAGGTCAGTGAGTGTCCTGCTCGTAAACCACACCCACTTGCCGCCTGGCCTCGTCCATGATGCCAGCCAGGAGGTATGAGTCTGCCAGTGACATCCGGCTGCTCTCTCTGAGACCTGGGGAAGGAAAACCCTTTTATTTATCCTTCACATCTTATTTACTCAGCTCAAGTCATTTGTGTGTGACAACAGGCTAAATTAAAGGACAGTTCTGATAGGCATTAGGGGCTTGCCATAACATTGGGAGCAATGGCAGAAAATGAACAGGCTCCCAGTACCATTTAGAACTGCCAAATCACTGATGCATACATGACAACAGACCATCGAAAGTATTTCTGCGTTCTGTGCCAAATTCAGCGTCCATCGGCTCATCTTCTGTACTACAAAAGCACGCTGCTGCCATCTAGTGGTCGTGCCGTCGAATTAACAGGCAAACACTGTTCGACTCGAACGCGGCTGGGAGTCATGCGGCCTGCACAACACCGCCTCAAGCGTCACCTGAAATGAACTAAATATTCGTGCAACAAACAGCATCCTTGTCTCCTGAATTACGGATAAGGGAAAACAGACTGATAAACAAAATTAACCTGGATGAATGTACTAAAGCGTAATAAGTGAAGAGACTAATGCCGAAATCCAAACAAATAGCAGCCTCACAAAGATCACCTTTTTGGTGTGCGTTTTCCATTTTGAGCTGGTCGCTGGCTTCAATACTAAATAATATGAATAAACAGTAAGTGAGTGTATCAGTGGACTAATTCAGCCGACGTTCGCGTGACAGACCTCTGAGCAAACACTGGCGCACTTCCTCCGCCTCGTAGCGCATGCCGGTGCTGTTTATGAAGTTGAGGGGAACCGAGGGCTCCGGCAGTGGGTAATGGGTCTCCTTCCCATTCACAATCAGGGAGGTTGGGCTCCACATGTGGCTTGGAATCTGGGGGGGAGGGGGGGGTATTCTGGGGTAAGAACGTCCAGGGAGTCCTCTGGAACAGGGTCATTGCAGGGGTTCCCAAAGTTGGGGTCAAAGGACATTAAGAGGGGATGGGGAGGGGGGGTCATAGTGATATGATTTCCAGAGTATGTCAATAAATATTTAAAATACTCCGTTCTGAAACTAAAGGGACCCCCCCCTCGGCCAGTGGATTCTAAGAAGGGGAACTACCCCTACCCCCCACCCACCACGGAGGGGGGGGGGGGTTACGCGTCTCTGGCACTTTTATATGTAATGGTCATGGGCTGAAAAGTTTGGGAACCATGCATTAGTATATGTTCATGCCCAGCCCTCTGTACCAGAGGCTTTGACCTGCATGCTGTTCTACCTACATTGTATATACAGGAAGAGCGCCATCTGCTGTCTGAGAAAATGGCTAAATATATCCTACCTAAACTTGTGTATCTCAGAATCAAAGATTTATATGTAATTGCTTATAATATGCTCTTTTCTCAACAGTCTTTGTATTTCCTTCATTTATACATATAATACACTAATGCATGGTTCCCAAACTTTTCAGCCCACGACCCAAAAATATAACAGCTCCAGAGACTTGTGACCCCCTCCCCCTTTTTTGCAGGGGGATGGGGATGGGGGTGGGGGTGGTTTGTGCCAGAAGCTGTAATAAACCCGGCCATGTTGAATCTTTTGAGTTAGAAATCGCGTCAGTTCATCAGTGGATTTACACTAGGAAATAGCAGAATTCAAAGTCTACGTGAAATTCACCCACCTTAATCACCCCTTTAGTGCCAATAATAGTGGCATCATTGGGAAGCTCCACAGCAATGCTGCAGATGATCACGGCGATCCTGTTGCCTGAGAACGTCAGGACAAGCACCATGGCTTCATCCACACCTGGGCAAAACACCATCACCTTGGACTGGAGCCATAAAACCCATGTGCACCCAACTTAATCTGCAGACTCCAAGGAACAGACCAACGTGCATGTAAAAGATCCTTTGGATTTTACCAGTGTCAGCTTCTTGTGTTCTAAGATTTACATGTATTATTCTGTCATAATAAACCCAATTTTAAAGCATGGTTTAAACACTTCTGTGCAGTAAAACCTAAAATAAAATGAAATTCAATGCAGCTTTTACAAGCAAAAATAAGAACTTTCCTAAGCGGAACAGGGTATTAATGACAGAGTCTTGCTTTTATTGTGAAATAAACTACTGTAGCCATTTATTTTGTAAATCATTTGTGGGTTTCACTCACAATCCAAGTGATTCCTCCTCTAAATGAAATATGTGTGAAGTGATTTAAAAGTGAATCCATACTCTGCATCTGTAGGGAGACAGTTTTTGCCCTTGCCTGAGGAAAATGGTCAATGTACTATAAACCTAGAGTCTCTGGCTCTTTCTGGTAGCCCTGTCCTGCAGCCCAGATCCCCATGCGGCCCTGGCCACCAAGGCCTCTGCTACCTGTGTCCAGGCAGACCCCGGTGGCTCGGATGGACTCAGGCGTCTCGCCCTGATAGACCATGCAGGCAAACTGCAGGCCGTAGATCCCGATGTCCAGCAGCGCCCCGCCGCCCAGTTCCTTCTCCACCGCACGGGGCACGTGCCTCAGGGGGAAGCCAAAGTCAGCCTTCACCATCTTCACCTCTCCCACCACACCCTGGGCCAACAGCCGGGTGATCTCCAGGGATGCAGGGAAAAACCGTGTCCACACAGCCTTCAGCGATGAGAAGCAGTGATGGGAGAAATAGGAATTTATGTCATCAATCACAGACTGACTTAGCAGGTCATTCCCCTACTAGCATGTGTGAGCGGTTTCAGTACCTCCATCAGAAAGACCTGGTTCTTCCTGGCTGCAGTGACCAGCAGCTCCACCTCCTTGGAGTTCATGGCAAGTGGTTTCTCACACAGTACATTTTTCCTGGAGTTCATGAAGAGCTGACCCAGTTGGAGGTGGCAGGGGTGAATGGAGCCAATGTACACCACATCTGGCCATGAGGAGAGGGAACGCCAGCAGAAAAAGAGACAAGTCATCAGAATGAAATCTAAAAGATGATATACTGATGAAGGTATACTATTTACCATTATATCTAGCTAAGACCTACCACCAAAAAATTGTTAGATGGAGGCACGCAATTTAAATACCCGTTATAAGACAAAAAGAGGTTGATAATGAATTCCAATGAATATGCATTAATGTAATAGCGCAGGTAAACCTACCGATCTCCGGGTCTTTTGCAAGTTCTTCGTAGTTCCCATAAGCTCTCGGGATGCCGAATTTTTTGGCAAAGTCTTGGGCATGCTGTAGATTGCGGGCGGCCACAGCCACTACCTGGGGAAAGCAGCGGGTCACACACGAGCAACTACGAGTTTTTCATTCTAATGACATCGCCAAAAAATGCTCTTTGTTGAAGCACACAATGCGCCGTGGGAATTAAAGCGAACAACTATTTTATATTGCGCAAATAGTCGGCGCATTACATTATAAACAGCCCATGATTACTCATCGTGCCTGCTGCACTGCCTGTATAATGTCAGTGTCCATATTTAGTTTCACTTTAAACTATTCATGTGTGTGTCATTTATTTCACGAAAATATCTGTATGTCAGCTGTGAACCTTATTAAAACCTGCAATAAAATATCTGCATGAATGAAAAAAGCACGTAAATTCGTTTCGATATACAACTGTAAGTCCAGTCACAGTTCTAGAGTTTAGAGTCTAAAGTTTTGCACCGGGGAACCTGAACAGTCGGACCCACAAGATTGGCAGTAAAGCGCCGGGAACGTGTTACACATATAGAAATAGGCGAGCGGATCTACCTGGTGGTCCTCAGCAGGCAGAGTCTTCAAGGCCACGACAAAATCGTGGCTGATCTTCCCAGCGCTACAGACGCCCCATTTGGTTGCCATGTTGGAGCCGGATGGGGGATTTTTTTGTGAATGTATTTGCTGAATCTGCTCTGCCGCAGCGCCAGTGGGGGAATCGCGCATCACATCCCCGCCTGACCAATTTATGATCGGGAAGTTTCTGCATCGTGTTTTCCCCCAAGTGTTTAAAGAGTCCACAATAGGGGAAGCATTTATCAGTTTCGTGTGTTTGCGCAGTGTTTAAAAATTTCCCTTATAGTTGTATTCCGTTATTATTCAACGCTTATGAAACCCCGCTTGGTATACTGACTTATCTATAAAGATGATTTTGTTCTAAGACTTAATGTTAGTGCATGCACATGTATTTGGTACTTACGCCCTTGATAACGAGTCACGATCCATCTGAATATTGGACGCATAAGGAGATCATTCCTATACATTTCATACAGGTACATACTAAAATACCAGTCTGCACTAAAGTAACTGACAAAAATGTATCTGAAAGGAAAACAGCACACCTTAAAATACTGTACTTGATGTACAAAGAACAAGTCTTACTGTATAACCATCTTAACTTAGATGCTGAAACAGCACTGCTAACAAATAATTCAGAACACAAATCTGACATTTTCCCTGACACACACAAAATATTCACAGCCTCTGCTATCCACTTTGTGACAAAAATAATAGCTACCAGGACAAAATTAGCTTTGTGAGATAAATTAGTTTGAATATGAATTGACTTTTCTGTTCAGCTGAACACTCCAAAATATGATGAACAATTTTCAATATATCAAGTGTAAAAATACATCTAGTAGAATATATCTCAATCCCTTGTCTGACCATCAGTTTGTTAGTAGCTTGAATGATTTTTTATTTATTCATTTACTATTGATTTGCTGCTTTTCCCATATAGTGTACAGTACTGTCCAAGTCTTAAGCAGCCACTGAAAATTGTTTAGATGATCTTCATGTTGATGTAAATCTATTAGGTCTGTCAAATCGTGTCAGCCCTTAACTATTTCAAAACCTCCCCTAAAGTCACCCCAGTATTTGCAGCAACCGTCCAATACACCCATGTATATTTTGACTTAATCCCTAGCACACCTCATATGACTAATCAATGTCTTAGTGACTTTTTAAAATTAGTTTCATTTATGAATGAAGTGAGCTGTTGGTGAAATTTAATAATACATGGAATGGCAGAGGTTTGGGAACTAAAGCGGTGTTCATCTAGCCATCCAACAAGATATCAGTAACTTTTAGGAGAATAGAAGAAATTCCTGTTAGTCTTTATTGTTTTACTCATAATCTGCATATGTTCTATTATTAAATGTTTTCCATCTGAGAAAATACACACTTACTACCCAGATAAATAGCTTTTAACATTTCTTACGACTGCCTAAGACTTTTACACAGTACAGTATATTAGGCTGTTAATGATAATATGTTTCTTTGATAAGATACGGTTGTTCCCACTATATTACTTTTGACTATTAGGTTTTGGAATCTATGAGATAAGAGAAGCTTGTGTCAGGAAAGTCAATTGACCTTGAACAGCGTGTCATTGACAGGAAGCTAGAGTAATAGGTGTCGAAACAGCTTGACACCGTCAATGTCATTGGCTTATGTAGGTAATCAGTCTCTGCTAGGGAGGGCTGGCTAAGGAGGCATCTGGGGCTGAAAGACGCTAAGCCCTAACAGCAAGCTCTTCAAAGAGCTGTCTTATCATGCTTGAGCTGAGTGAGAAAGGGCTTTTTATTGTGGGAGATTCTGTTTATGCTTCGGACATGAGATATAACATCCCCGGGGTATTGAACCCAGAGAGGACCATGATTTTCTTTAGGGAAGCAACTGCAGTAATATGTAATCTCCCCTTTGTGATGCATGTTCTGGGGTAGTAGACTGGGGGTATAATGGTTTATGGCCATTCTGAAGATATGGTCTGTGGATAAAGAGCAGAAGGCAGATTTTGTTCTTGAGGGGGCGCTATTGCAGGGTCACAAACGCACTGCACTTTCACCTTCAGGTTTGTATTGGGCTGTGCCTGGGATTCAACATGCATAGTCTACACCTGCAGTGCACTGGCAAAAACACAGCAGAACATCTCCCTGAAGACTAAGGCGGATTGGAGCCCTGGGTGGAGAAGTGTAGCCTATTTAGTCCTGACTGCACAAATAAGACTTTGCCTTCCACTGAGAATATATCTGTCCATTTTAGTAACCGCTTATCCAGTTAGGGCTGAGAGATCTAGAACCCATCCTGGGAATTTGTCCTAAGGCAGTACATACCATTGACCTCATGCCAGTCAATTATAATTTAAATGTTACGGCCCGATAATACCATAAAGTTAAGCATAAAACTTAAGTATAGACAGCTGTGTCATCAAACCCTGTTTGAGCATTTTATGCCACAGATGGGTTGAATCTCCAGGGTGTTAGTGGCTTTTAAACCACCTTGGGCTATTCTGTGTGTGCAGAGCCGTTGGACAATCCTCTAAGACAATGTTTCCCAGTCTGGTCCTCGGGGACCCACAAGCGATCTACATTTTGGCTCCCTCCCAGCTCCCTGCCAGACAGTCCACATTTTTGCTTTCTCCCAGCTCAAGCAAAAACATGGACCGCTGTGGGTCCACAAGGACCGGATTGGGAAACACTGCATTAGATGAATGAGTTGCTCCAAGGTGCCCATAGTTTGACCATGCGTGTGCCCTTTGCTGGACCAGCATCCCTGTAGTGCCTGGGACTGACTCCAGGCCCCTGTCGCCTTGACCATGATATGTGCTTGGAAGATACACTGAGTGAAACACAGAACATTTAAGGCAGGGGTGTCAAACTGCATTCCTGGAGGGCTGGAGCCCTGTGTAGCTTAGTTCTTTCCCTGTTCCACCACAAATGATTCAGCTCAACAGCTATGTGGTAATTAGCACAAGAAGTTGAATCAGGTGTGTTAAACGAGGGGAAACCCAGAAATGTGCAGGGCTCTGGCCCTCCAGGACTGGAGTCTGACACCTGTGATTTAAGGTGATGCAGAGATGAATGTGGACTGTGGCAGGGAGTTCGGAGAGAATAAAAACTTGGACTGGCTGTGGGTCCCTGAGGACTGGATTGGGAAACACTCTTCTAAGATTCATCTGCTATGAGAGCACTGGGGTTTAGAAGACGTTGTGATCCATGTAGCTTGGGGATGAAAACAATCCAGAACTGTTTTTTTGAAATGTTCCTATTTCACCAAAAACCCTTTTTGTTGGCATGTCTTGCAGGCTGTGCTTCACCACGCATGAGCATTTATGCTCAGCCCGGCCCCCAGTGGGACGCACAGATTCCACATTTCATCTGTGATGGCTTCCTGGAGCAGGACGATTCGGTGACTTTGATATTGATTCTCAGAGAAAGGTTGCATATCATTACTTCTATGAAGGATTCAAGGTCACTTTAAAAAAATACAATTTTTAAAATCCCTCCTCCTGTGTTGATATTGTTGCATAATCATATTTATTGTATTTTTTAAAATAAATCCTCATCCTGATCTCCAGTCCTACCTTGGTCCAATCAGAAACCGAGATGGCATATGAGAGGGATGGTTTGATCATGCATCACATGTTCTGCCCCATCTGCTAAATTGAAAATAATCCAATCACGGTTTGACAGTGGGGGTGGACAGTTCCGAGGGTCAGTTGCAGGGAGGGGCTAATACACTGAGTATATGATTTCCCACAGCCGCTGACATAGCACAGTCACAAAGCCTCCCCCTCACCCTCTGGCAGTGGGAGCACCCTCATTTATATTAAAGGGAGGAGACTCTGCCCCCCCAGCTAATGTCACGTCCCAAGGAGGCGATCCATCACCGGCTGCAGCCATCCCCCAGTGCGGCATCACTAACGATAGTGCTTGTGCAAGGTGGAGCATGTCAGCCAAGCAGGACAAACTGTACAAAAATGGCTGTAGGGCACACAGAAATAAGGGACTGGGTGCTGTGCCCACAGTTTGCTTAGTCACCATTCCAGACCCTCCTTTACAAGCTTCAGGCCTTTATAGTTTGGGATCTGAGCAGGGCTGTGCATAAAATTAATTTCACACACGTTTTGTCATGTTTGGGAAATGAGTCAAGAAGCAATTCTGGAAATAGTTCAAACCCAGCCAATCGACAATGTTCTTGGATCTCTGTGGGCTTTTCTTCATTTTATTACCTTAATTGAAAGTTAATGTTGTGCAAGATTTCCTTTGTTCCTGTAATGTTGCTGTATGTGACAGTAACAGATGGCGTCTGAACGCATCTGATGTCAGGGGCTTCGCTAATGGTCGTCCTGAGAGGGTATTCGGCACAGCTGCAGCTTGCGCCTGATCCGGGATCAGAGTTTTAAATGCGTAACATAATCATTGTGTACAACCACAAGACTGCGTACGCTGACACTAAGTTTCCCATGCAGCTGTAAAATCAAGGTCCATAATTTAATTTTTGGCGACTTCACACCGCAGAACAGAAAATGATGAAGGACAAACTTAAATGACTGCAAACACAGATTGCAAATGTATTTGTTTTGCATAAACCGTTAAGCCATGCACTTCCAGTGAAAATCACTAGAGGGCACTATGGCATCACGCTCACGTGCTAAACTGCCAAAAGCGCAATTACTTTATTTGAAAGTTGAAAGGACATGTTTGTTGTATAGAAGTGTTATACCTATGACAGAGCACTGGATGCATCCAAACGCAAAGTCAATCAGGTTTGGTGATTATATAAAGGACATGTTCAGCATCTTGAGATTAGCTGGCAAATGTGTTTGATGCATCTTGCTGAAACTTCAGATCACTGCATCATAATAACAAAGTGGCATCATCTCACAGCCCCAAGCAGCTGTGTTTCCATCCATACGGATGTCAAACCGTCTTCCTTTCCCAAACTCATGCTCCAGCAAGAGATCTGGCTCACTTCCTCAATTGGTCCTACTTACCCAGTGACTTAGAGAAATCAATATCCATTTCACCTTTTAGGATTGTGCTCAGTTTCACCAAAGACTCATTCTTTGCTTTAATCCCAAAAACCAGCTAAGAGCTGACTCCAGCTTGCTGAGGTCGCCCGCTCGATCTGGAGTGTCCGTGTTTTAGGATACAGACACTGCAACCGCCTGCCCCGGCTGGTCTGTCTAATAAAAAATAATTTCTGACTCCCGAGTCCCCAGTGCAGTTAGGATCCTTTTCGTGTTTCCCTACCTTGCGCTTTCTGGAAACTGTGTGTCGTTGTCATAACGACAAGGTACCAGCTGGGCAATTTGTATGCAAATGCTAGCAGGCCTGGCCTAGTCTCAACGTCGGGATGGTGGGAGCTGGGTTACCATGGGAATGCCAGTCTCTGCCACCGTGGGACAGGTGCAAAACTTTTGCCTGGCTTCCCTTGTCTGTCAGGGGGCAGAGTTTGGCAGTGAGGAGGCTCCTTACCGCACCGCTACTATGCTAGGGCAGGGGGAAAGGGGCAAGGACAGCCACCGGGGCCACTTCTGGGGAAATCAATCAACAAGACCTCTGGGAGGCGCATGTGGCGTGTCTCCGACTGCCTCATGCTTGGGAGACGGCCAAAGTCACACCATGATGGCCATGCTGCACCGGAGGTCAGGTGAGACTGCAGCATCCACAAGGGCTGCACTCTTATTAATGGAGTCTGTCAGGCAGAGAGACATAGACAGTTTTACAGATTTCTACTCAAGAAATCCAGGTCATGTACAGGATGACGCCTCACAATGGGGCGCCCCCTACAGGATACACCTGTAGCCAGGTGTGGATTATCTTCTCTGCAAGCACGAGGCTGACGTTGCTTGGGCCCCCCCAAGTGGGCCACTTGAGCTATTCTTTGAACCAAACAAGAAACGAGAGCGAATTTAAAACGGTACGTCAATAATCCATCAATTAGGATGCGGGGTACTGCTGATAAAAATTGCTGGTCGGGGAAGACTGTCGCACCAGTGGATCGATCGGCCAGATTTCATTTTTAAGTTTAACCTTTCAGTTTTCCCCAAGGTGGGCCAGGGCCCCTATTTTGCCAGCCGGGGCGCCTGATTTTGCATGGGCCCTAGGCTGGAGCCTAGGATAGCTTAAGCATTTACCCACCTCTGCCTACATCCTCTGCATCCTTATATAGACTCTAGGTCACTGATTGGATCTGCCAACTTGAATGGATATGCGTTTAATCAAAAGGGACGAACTATGTGTCATATGACCACACAGTTGATGCATTAATCAGTGACCTTAGAGAGTGTGTCTGGGGATATCAAATGATCTGCTCTTTCCTATGGCAGAGAATGGGGTCATGTCATTGGGGGAAAGGGCTGAGAACCAGAGTGGGGGGGGGATAGATCCTGGAAGGGCGAACAGCTCGAAGATCATCGCCAGTGCAGCAGGAGGAACAGACTCCAGTGGGAGCACTGGAGCTGCTGCTTGTGAAGGAGCCTCCGCGGGTGTTAGGCACGCGCTATATGTGGAGCCGACATGCTGGGCTCACGGGAGCAGATAAAGGGGATGCAGCCAGGTGGCGGCTCTGCAGGATGGAGTAAGGAACCGCCACATTCGTTACAAGATTCATTTAGTGCCTCCAACGCTGTACAGAAACTCTTGACCTGAATTGCAGTCTTTTGCCTAATGTTTTTTTGTGCATTGCTGCATACAGTATAGGGAAAATAGTGCTGAAGACATATCTACCAATTAGCATGTGGACCTAAGCCGTCGTGCCACTTCTTTGACTAGAAAAATTGCCGGCTGAAACCCAAGAACAGGCTGAACAGGCCGTGTTGTTGCACTTTTAAGAATGGTACTTAACCTAAATTGCCATGGTGAAAAATTGCTCACTGTATAATTGTATTATCTGAATTTCCACCACAGCTTACATTGGGCCAGAAAACTGAAGCAATCCACACGTTTTGCAGCCAGTGCTGAGGGCAGAGACTTGTGTGCCAGACAAGAGGTCATGGACAGGTGGAATAGTGACAGTGTTTTATTGTATGTACAGAAAAAAGAGTATCTTTTTTGGTTCACCTTACCTGTGGCTTGTTGTGACCTTTCCTGTGAAAAATCTGGGCAGGCACCGGGCCTGAGAGGAATCATGCTAACTGTTTTGGTCTGCAGGGAAAGGGACTCTGGAACTGCCCTGGGAATGTCGATTGGGAATAGGCTTAAGGAATATGGATTCGGAATAGGCTTTGGGAATATGGATTGGGAATAGGCTTTGGGAATATGGATCGGGAATAGGCTTTAGGAATATGGATCGGGAATAGGCTTTGGGAGTATGGATTGGGAATAGGCTTTGGGAATATGGATCAGGAATAGGCTTT
>JAODLD010000008.1:13441838-13456010 GCA_026781065.1 Mormyrops boulengeri
GGAATAGGCTTTGGGAGTATGGATTGGGAATAGGCTTTGGGAATATGGATCGGGAATAGGCTTTGGGAATATGGATCGGGAATAGGCTTTGGGAAGAGAGGCTTCCAGAATGGATTTATTGATGGACTAGTTTACACCTTGCTTTTATAAAGCAGGCCATTCTTTTTATTTGCTATAATGTTAGCGTGCTGGGGGGTTGGGCAGCCAGTTTTTTTTTTTTTTTTCATCCCTGCTTGGGAGTTTTTGGTTCATCTCTTCTGTTGTCATCTGGCTCTCTTTCTTTCCCTGTTCCCTTTTTCATGCACCATTTTATATAAATGATGTAATAATTGATTGCCACACACTTTTGTCAAGTGCCTTGGGGTGACTGATGTGAAAGGCGCTATATAACAACAGACTGAACCAAATTGAATTGAACCGAATGGCCGCCAGGAATGTGGATTGAGAACGTGGATCATGAATGGGCATTGGGAATAGGAGGAATGTTTGTTTGTCTGCAGTTGACATCAGAAATGAAGCTGCACAGGGCTGGAATGTCAAAAATGTTAAATGAGGCTCCCCCCAGCCCCGGCTTACCCCTCCTCAGCCAACCCTACTAACTCTAGCTTGTCTCTCCTCTTGGACTCCTGCACCATTCCTCCAGGCCCAACCTCTGGCCTGCCTCTATTCCATTGCGAAGCATGGCTCGCCCCAGCTGAAGGGGAGGGCTTGGCATGTCACGGCTCAGCAAACGCCTGACAGGGACAGTAGCAGGGAACCTGGTGTGCCTGTTTACTGCCCTAAAAGAAACCCCACATTCAAGCGGGGGGCCCCAACCCTAGAGCATTCTCCGGTCCTCCTCTAACTGCGTGGTCGCAGCATGTTTGAACTAAATGGTAAATGTAAATTCACCAACTTGAAAAACTTAGTGTTTCTCAACCCAGTCCTTGGGGACCTAAACCCTGACATTTTTGCTTCCTCCCAGCTCCCAGCACACCTGTGCCAGGTGTTTGGTGTCCTTGATTGCTTGAATGTTTGGTTCTGGTGTGCAGGATGCTGGGAGGGAGCAAAAATGTGCACTGTCTGGGGTTCCCTGAGCACTGGGTAGAGAAACGTTGCCCTAATAGACTCAAATGGCACTGGTAGCATTAATCAGACTGGGGGTGTCTTTACCTTATTTTTTTTCAGATTGGTGGCAGAAGGACTCCAAGCGAACATGCACAAGGACAGTTACTTATTCACACTCACTCTTGCTCACATACCGTTACATGTCATACATTCAACTTTAAGAACGTAGACACCGTCCACACCAACAAGCTCAGATACTCCTACCTGTCCGCTGTCGGGGAGCAGAGGGACGAGGGGGTCACCATATGCTGATCTAGAAGGATGCGCTTTGAGACGGGCCCCTGGGGTCGGAGTCCGCCAGCCAGACAGGCCTCCTGAGCCTTTAAGTAAACAGACAGCCTGCCATTCACACCATGAAAGGGAAAAAAAACTCAGAAAGACCACAAAAACATTTTTTGTCATTTGGCAGGGCAGCAATACCAGAGCCCTGGGACCTGGACTCTTTCATGCATGTTTCCAGAAAGATGACTTGTGTTCTTATGTGGGAATTATTAAAATAATGCGATCTGTCCCTAAATACCGCCTGGGTAATTTAACTGCCATACTCAAGCGCTCTGATTGGTCACGGCCAGTTAGTCACACCATCTTGCAAAGGCGCTGCCATCTCCCTGAATATCGCGGGTTCAGCCTGAGAGATAGCGCCTGTAATGCGCTAGCGGACATTACGGCAGTCAGTTAGCGAGACGTCATGAAAGCGGCCCATTAGCGACACAAGTGTGCTAAAGCGTTTCATTTGGGTCTCTGTGCCATATCAAAGGAGCTCTGAAGCTCTGGTGGATTTAAGAGGGACAAATAGCAGACGGACGCCCCGTATCCTTCTGTTTGTGATGCTACATAATGATTACATGTGCAAGTCTGATACGAAAAAGAATCTAGGTCAAGTTTTAAGTAAATTAACAAAATGAATGACTAACAGGGCAGGCAGAAACATAGCATTTTTTATAGTAATTCAGAGAAAGTAGTTTTATTTTAAAAAGGAACAAGAGACGCACATTAATAATCTATTAATGACTTCCAGTGTTTGACTCATAAGCGCCATCAAATATTTACTACAGTTTAACTCTCTTTTTAAATTTAGTGGCTATGGTGAAACTGAAATAAAAAATTCCGAATTCTGAGTAATGGCTTATCTTCGCCTCGGTGCCCCCGCTCTCCTTCTTCTCCATGCCCCCAGTCCCTATCTCTCCTTCCTCCCAGCTCCCTGTTTCCTGGCACTGCGATAAACACACCTGCAATGGGGTCACATCAAAGTCTGTTTGCAGCATTCCGTCCTGCCAGTGGCCAGAGTCCCTTATTCTTGCAGCAAAATTAATACATATGTATATTTTTACAACCTCGGCTTCAGGTCCTATGTGACTGGCAGTAATTATGGCCATGGCTGATTTCAAGACCTCAGTGTACGACAGGTAATGTCATGCACAGGTAGTGGGGCCAGTGTGTAGCTCAACCTGTTAGGATACTGTGCTTAGAATCGGAAAGTTGTTGGTTCAGGTCCCAGAGTCGGCAGAGTGATATCACCATAGGGCACTTGAGCAAGGACCTCAACTCCTAGTCACTCCAGGGACTGTCTGACCCTGCTCTCTCAAAATGAATGTCACTTTGGATAAAAGTGTCTATTAAATAAATAAAAAGTAATGTCTGTGACTTTGCAGGCTGGCAGTAGCCTTGGTGGGCCCACCCTCATCTCCTCGGCCCACCTCTTCTCCAGCTGCCACCACTTGTTACTCTACAAAATTCAGATTAATCTATTGTGGCACCACCATCAGCCAGGCCTGAAAGCCCCCCCTGACTCAAATTTGATGTTGACAATGTAGAAAAAAATGGGGCAGCAAATCATATGAGATAAAAAATACAAAAGCTGGGCTGAAATTTAGAAGGAAATTGTTCATCATTAATAAATATTTAAATAGCTTATAATCAATAAACCTTAAAAATAATATGACAAATAATTGTTTTACATATATATTATACATATTATATCTATTAAGTAATTACATGGTTTCACCTCTGCTACCGTCCATCCCGCAATACCTTCGCACAGAAAGCCCAAAAACATCCTCATAGACCTTGAGCTTTTGTTTAGCCAATGAAATCCAGTCTCTGTCCATTTTTCTTAATATGCTGCTGTGGGCGCCCACCGGGTATGTCATAAATAATATACCCGAGAGGACAGTTTCCCTACAGCGTCACCTCACCTGTGACAAACTCCTCAGGTTCTTGGTGAAAACCATCTACCTGACCCGTGAGGATTCGGTATTTGGCACTGAAGCTGTTTCCTTTGCTCAGCAAAGCTGCTAGTCAGACAACTGTCATTTTCTCATTAATCTATAATTATCGCACTTCCAATTACGAATTATTCTGCTCAACAGATACCCCTTTGCTCATAATTACAGGTATTTTAGTCTCACTACACTTAATAATTTGATTGCAGCTCCTCTTGAAACAGCCTTACTCCAGTAAAACTGTATATTAATATTATTAAGATAGCAAAATGCAGCAGAAGTCGGATTAGGTTCCAGTAAAGACCTAATATGTTTGCCAAACTCTCTCACAAGGTCGTCCTGTAGCCTCCTCGATTGTGTGGCTAATGCTGAAGCTGTTATATAGAAGCAGTAAGTAAAAAGTGGGTGAGATGATGGAGAGGCACACAGCTGGCTCATGGGTAATTGAAACGTCTTGGGCGACGCAGACTCTGTCAGAGTGATGAATCGAAAGCTCCAGCAGAGACCTTTGCGCAGCCTTTTTAACATGCATGTCCAGTCTGCCCAGTTGGATGAAAAGCAGCCAGCTAGGGATCTT
Source organism: Mormyrops boulengeri (assembly GCA_026781065.1). Lineage (NCBI taxonomy): Eukaryota > Metazoa > Chordata > Actinopteri > Osteoglossiformes > Mormyridae > Mormyrops > Mormyrops boulengeri. The sequence continues at coordinate 13,445,745 of JAODLD010000008.1, forward strand.
CTTAGGTCTTCCACTCTGGAATCAAAGCACAGGTCACTGACCAGGGCGATTTCAGCTCCCGTATCTCGACGAGACGGTCATCCCGCAGGGAGAAGCGAAAAAGTACCGTGATGTGAAGATGAGCTTCCTTTCATGTTTGAAGGCTGTTGCACGTGTGGTGATGTGCTGTGCTAAGACGGTATTGGGCGTGCACTGCACGTTGGTGGGAGAAGGTGGGACCGGGATAAATGGAGAATGATGCCAATGTGTGGTGTGGTCATGGACTGTGGAACTGGGGGGGGGGGGACCTCCTATTAACTCTTAAGAATGCAGTAATGAACAATCACTAAAAAAAAACTGCAAATACAGTTGATACGCCTGATTGAGTCACATCACATCGCATTTATGTTCAAGGTCCATAGTAAATAATATACACTGATTGGGAGACACCTGAAAGTAGAAGTAGTACGATGTTAGTGGGTGTATTGCTTAGTGGGTGTATTGCTTAGTAGGTGCATTGCTTAGTGTAACAGGTGCAGGAGAATGGGCAGCACTGCCAGCTGTATAGCGACCCACTGTCCATATCTAACTTGTGATATAGTATGCATACAGAGGGTATTAATGAAAGGTTATGTCTGAGCTTTTCTAAAGCAAACAGACAAGTGGACATGACTTTATGCCCCCCTCCCCCATGGACCCCACTTGTTCAGATGTGTTCCAGGGTCCATGGGTATGGGAAAGCTGAGAGATTAAGGCTGAAAACTCACTGGAGGGATCATGCTGAATTTAATACCAGGTTCTGTAGGAGTCTGAGGATACTGGGGACAGCCGTCAGACTTGGTGCAACACTGCGTTCTAACCAGTCTGTGTCAGGCTCACAGTTGACAATCAAGGGTCTGAACTCCAAGCACCAAAGTGTCCATCATCCATGGTTGTGGGAAACAGTGGGTCAGATGACATACTACTGAAGCAGGCGTGTAATGAAAGCAGAGTGCTTATCGTAAATATACGGTTTGTGTTTTGTCCATCTTCTATAGCCTCTTTTCCAGTACAGCCAGAATTTCAGGACACAAGACATGGGAACAATCAGGAAGGATGCCTGTACATGACAGAGCACACAACTAGAGACTTGAGCTGTCTTTGCCAGAGGTGAAAAGTTCAGGTTCAGAAAGTACAAATCCAGACCAAGATTTTCATTCAACTAATCAGTTCAGTACTCTCTGAATATGACTATTTATGCAACAACCGGTTGGTTGAAACAAAATCTTGGTCTGGATATGCTTTCTGTACCTGAACCTTCTATCTCTGGTCTTTGCATTGTGAGAGGAAACTTGGAGTACGTAGAAAAAAAAAAAACAGACAACAGAGGGAGAGCATGCATACACAGTTGGAGGCATGTCCTATTCTGTGATTTTTAAAAAGTTTTTCTTGCAAGTATAAAAAAAATGCTGATGTGAAATATAGCTATTAAGTGATCTCTGTGAAAGAGATTGCATCAAAGTAAATCTGCTGCTGTTTAGTTCACTTTAATTGCATTTTTAGGATACCATTTTTTTGGTAAGAAAGTGTGTTTAGGTTTTTGACAAGAATATATCCCTGAAGTTTTTTACATTAACAAAAACAAACAGTAAGTGCTCAGAGCAAACATCCCCTGACATACCGCACCCCCCGGCTCATGTAGATCACTGGACCAGACGACCAGGCCCTTACATTTATACATTTCCTTCAAATCCTGTACAGTTAAGTCAAACAAATCTCTCTCTACCAACTTCACCGAATCAATGATAATTTAGCCTGTGGAATCCTTGCTATGATGAATGTCTTCTGTGGTTCATTGTTGTTTATTTTTTTTTTGTACTATGTGTTAATTAAAAATATGGAAATGACGGTCTTATATTTGACCCGTTTGCTCATTCTCGAAGACTCCCACTTCCGGGATGGTTTTTGAATAGAGGGACCTCATTTCATCTCCTCTCTCTCTCTCTCTCTCTCTCTCTCGCTCTTGCTCTCTCTCCATTTCTCCCCTACTGCTTCTCCAAACAAGAGAACCTAGTTTCAGAACCAGAGAAGGACGAATGAACTTCAGGCACCACTGCAAAATCAGCACTTTACTATGATAAATGACTATGTGATGTTCGTTTGGTATGATGACGGCAATTTGATGTGAGCAAATTGATGTAGCACCAGTGGACGATGGGATACCTGCGGCTTCTATGGCCTGGAGACTGATGGAAGGGCTTACATCACACCTGGTTACCACCAAAAACAGCTACAGAGGCTGTGATGATGTCTGTCTGTGAGTGATTGAACGAGGAAATAAGCAGACGCGCTGACTTTTAAATCTATTCCGGGAGGAGAACACTAATAAAATGCTTTTAATTAAGTGGGTTAGGGATTATCTACAAACTACCCTCACAAATGTTTGCTAGCCGCCTTCCTCAAAGTGACTAAATGGACAGAGTAAACAGATGTAAGTAACGGTGTTTGAGGCTATAGGAGAAAGAGGAAGATACAGGTTGTTCTGTGTCCCAAGGACAGCCCTTTTGCATGCCCTAATCTCTTGCATCCTAGTGTTTCCCAGAGCTTGTAATAAGTGGATGAATAAGTGTTTTCAACTGCCAATGTAGCACTGTAGCTAAGTCACATAATCCACACACTGACCTACAGCACTGACCCAGAACTGCGCAGTTACCCATCATGATGACACACTGACCCATAGCACTGACCCATTCGCCAGCTCCACTGACACTGTAGCAGTGATACATAAGTCTGTAGCCCTGTCACAATAACCTGCAATATTGACATCCTATCTACCTTCTCCACAGCACTGATAACCCTACTTTATAGAAGTGACACAATAACGTAGACCGCTACTAAAGCACTGAGACCACACTCCATAGCACTGACCCTCTGTTCAACAGTACTGACAGGGAGGCTTGTAGTCTTGCCACAGCATTTCACAGCTCTAATACTATGCCCTGCTGTCATCACACTCCACAGACGCAGTGATATCAGAAAACCGCAGCACTGACTCAGTTACATGAAGGCTTGGATTTTAGCACAGGTTACCCAATGGTACACCTCAATTTTTCAGTCTTCTTCCTACACTGGTCTTCACAATGGGTCACTGCTATTGAAAGGGGAGGTGGTTTGTGAGCAGAGGCTCACTGCAACTCTAAAGATAAACGCCTGGCTTGGTCTGTGGATCTCTCAAGCTTCCCTCAACGGACACTAATCCGATGGAGTAAGGGAACAGGCCTGAGAGTGATACAAATCCAGGACCATCTTGCTGTTATCAAAAACCAGTAACTGTGCTGTAACTGGGTCTGGGTTTTGTTATCTATCATGGGCTGGAAGGGAGGACTTCCCACATATCTCAGAGGAGCCGAAAACTCCCTGAGGTACAGTTTCCACAATAATCACAAGAGATACTGAGAGACTACAGAAGGATTTTGGTCGCAGGGTATTACGGGGGAAGCCCTATTGTGGACGTCTGGAGGTTACTCTTCATCACGGCACGGTGGGCGTGGCCATGGAGCACCATGTGATTAGGCGGCCAGGACCACAGGCTGGAGACACCGCTGACTCATGCAACTCTGCAATGTCGTGTTATTAGCTTCATTTCATTTGATGTCTGCTCCACACATAACCTGCTCAGCTATATTCCCTGTGAGCCCTGAAATGCCACTACAAAACATTCTAATTTATGAAAAAGTCAATCTTGGGGAAAAAGAAGGGGAAAAAAAGCTACCGTAATACTAAGCATTTAATCGAGCGTTTTAAAAAAGAAACACTATCAGGAGCAGATCCCTCAAGCCCCAATTTCACAGGGCAATAAAGGGGGATTAATTATTCCTGAGCCAGACCCGACAAGCACTAAAGGAGTTCATCCTCACGGCTGAAAAGGGGCATTAGGGAGACAGAGAAAAAGACGACGGGATACAGCTGAATGCGCAAAGAGCGAACGCGGTCCCACAGATTGCTCCCTTCTGTTGTGGGGGTGCTTCGGCTTGAATATAAAACTCAGTATCCGTTGTGTACCATTATTGCTTTGCAGCATTAACATCCCGCATTTCCTGGGTGCCCATGGAAGTAAGAGCACATGAAGTACGCTTCAACGTGCATCTAACACATTCTTGGCATCGGTGAAGAATTACGCTACCCATAATCGAACTTCACAACGCATTAAGTGTCACAGTTTTTAACGCAGATTTTGAATAAGCTGAATTTATTTTTGTGATTTTTGCACTTTGGCTCCTGCGATTCATTCAGCTACAACTTCCACAACAGCAATAAAACAATGGCATTGGGTTCGAGTTAATGTTCAGTCGTTAATGGTTGTATTGCTTGTTTTTGTGGGGTGCCCTAAAGTTTTTTTTTGCACCTGCTATAATTATTTCATCTAAATAAAGATGTGGGGCTTGTTTCCTTGGCTTTTTGGTCCTTTGCATTGCTGCTGTTATTTCTGCCTTTTTGTTTGTTTGGAGGGAAGGGTGGCTGCCTCCCCCCCCCAGATAGAACTAATTAAGTGATATAAGGATAAGCTTAGAGCGAAAACATACATGGCACATCGCCCCCTAGGAACCACGCATCCCAAAGGAAACCTGTATCTCTTTAAGCTGCATTTTAGGTCTCTGGAGGAATGCTTGGTGTCTCATTTTTAACACAGCAGCGTATTCTTACGTCGCCCCAATCAATTTTCCTAAAATTCACATTTGAGAGATAACCATTAAAACATTTTTTAACTGCCGGATCCATTTACAAATAATGCAGAATAGTTTTAGGTTGGAATATGTAATAATAACAGGTCATTTGCGGCGAGTAAGCAGTTGTTATATTTAAAAAATATTTCCGTTGCATTTTCAAAGATGATTTTTCACAAAATCAATGTGGTATCTATGCGTCAAAACGTGAAATTTATGTTTGTGTTTCTTTTAGTTGAAGACCCCCCACACACACAAGCATACATCAATCTTTATTGTTTACATCTGTTTATGTTTGTAGCCGTCCACTACAGTGTAGCTCATTATTTTAATGTGCAGTGCTGTAAGGCCTGCCTGTATGAATGCATGCGCGTGCGTGTGTATGTGCGTGTGCATGTGTACGCGTGCGTGTGTATGTGTGAGCGCGCGTGTGTATGTGTGCGCGTGCGTGTGTATGTGTGGATGTGCGTGTGTATGTGTGCGTGTGCATGTGTACACGTGCGTGTGTATGTGTGCGCGTGCGTGTGCATGTGTACGCGTGCGTGTGTATGTGTGAGCGTGCGTGTGTATGTGTGCGTGTGTATGTATGCGCCTGCGTGTGTATGTGTGCGTGTGTATGTGTGCGCTTGTTTGTGGCTCATGTTAGTGCTCCACGTGCCTCTGTGGCCCTTCATGCTTGAGAGATCAAACGAGCAGCGCAGCCTCGCCGCAGGCTCTGTGTTACTGAGGTACATTAAAAATCAGGCCACAGTTGAGGATCCTGGAATACAGATAAATGAGTTCATCCATGTGTGGAAATACGAAAAAACAAGATAGGGCAGCGCTCAGCCATTACCCGTAAATGCCACAGAGGGCCATGCTGGTCTCTCGGCCGCCAACCCACAGCTTTGAGGAACGACATCTCACAAAACAATACAACAGAGCCCGCGGATGCTCGTTAGATTTTATTTCATACCTTGTTATATTATCCAGTGTGTGTGCTTATCAACAACCAAACTTGATCCGCTCACGGTACGTCTTACTAACGCACTTTCGGCCCATATACTTGTGGGCCACGATGGTTCCCACACACATCTCGCTTATTGCTATTTCCCAGAGTTTCCTGTTTAACACAGACAAAAAAATATATATATACCCAATTAAACTGAAAGTGAAGTGTCCAAAAAAATAATACTGTTTACCTTCTGAATAAAGTCTCTGCAATAGCCTCTGGACACCTGTTCAGATTATAAAATGGTAAATAAAACTTTTCAGAATTAAGTGGATACATTACATTCTGTCTCACTCCAGTATTCATTAAAAGATATATTATTCAAGGCTAATTGTTAAAAAAAATACAATAATCATAAACATAACAATGATAAAGACAACTGTACACATTTCGGTGATCATTCCTTTCTATTTCAACAGTGATAAAACCATCTAAAATAAGTATCAAATAAAGCCTAGGAAAAAATGTCACCTTGAGTGATGGTCATTAATGGCTGACATACACACCCAACATCTGTGTGTGGTGTATATAACTTCAGTGTCCGAGAAACAAACAAAGTACAACATTAGAGTCCAGCTTTCGGAAACATGGCATCATCGTAACACACCAGGGTATAAAGTTCCGGAAAGCATGGGGTAGGAAGAGTGATGGAGGGCACTTTCAGAAGTTGGTCTCCCTTAGAGACGGTTTCTGTCGAAGGTGGTGCGTGTCAATGCAGGCTGTCTTATCAGCAGTGACACACTGCAGTGAGGACTTTCTCAAAAAGAACCACACACTTCAAACAGGACCTTCCTGTCACAGGTGACAAAGCGCCTTCGAAAGTCTGATGGGCATCAGTGATGCCAATCAATGAAGAGCAGCTTATCTCCGTTCACAAAGAGCTCCCTCGTTACCGAGGAGACGTGGACACCATATACCTGTGACCTGATGAATGGCGTGTTAACAAGGGCTGGGGACCCGAGGTTCAAGTGGGCACAGCTAGCTTGACCTCCCCGACCCTCGTCGTCCGGGCAGGGCCTTTGTGGTCTCTGTGTTTACATGGCCCCGCCTTGTCGAATGAGGAGTGGTGACTGTCGCTAACTGTTTGTCACTGACAGCCCAAGTAAGAGGAAGTGACACGGTGACTTCCTGTCCTTCGAAATCACTTGGAGTTATTCACTCACCGCACACATGCGCAAGAAAAAAATCCTACAAGGGCTAATCTTTGATGGCACTACATAGTCTTGAACTGGTCGTTGGGTATTTCGTATGGGGGGGGGGGGGGCACCAATAGATATATTAGATAGCCAGGCAGTGGGCCAGATGGTTTTTTTCACTTTTCTGGTGGAGATGAGTCTGGGGTCCACATTTAAGTTTGAGATCTCTGCTGACAATGCTACTGTTGCTACCAGGCCAAATGCACTGTCATAGTGAAGCCCATTCACCCGGAGTATCCCTGAATAATGTCCAGTGCTACTACAGCAGAAGCTGGAAGACTGAATTGTCCAGGTAGACCATTACAAGGTTTGGCTTCCTGCATATTCACAGAATCACATTAGTGAAAGTAAGTGGGCTGACTCACACCGCCTGCCAGAAAGGAAGGGGAGTGGGTCCATGGGTTGGGGGGGGGGGGGTAGCTAGAGAAACGCGACTCAATATGAGATATTCCAGTTGTCCGCATTTCTCAGACGGAGTGCAATGACATTTGCGGCCGCTGGACGGAGACGAGAATTAATCGTCTTTGATGCGACACGTCACACAGCGCGTCACCCATCTGCAAAGTACCTGTTAGGCAATAAATGCAAGTGTGGGCACCTCCACTGCCAGGAACTGTTTACGCTTGGGGGTCAGTATTTGCATGTATAATTTTGTTTCGGACTAAAAAAAACTGCATGTGATGACCTTTCCAGAAGAAGGCCTTTATACCTCCATGGTCTTTCAAACATCGCAGGAGTATTGGTGTATGACAATGATTGATGTAAAATACAGAGAAGCCCCGTGGTAAGACTGAGCTCTGCCTCAGTACAACATAATGATGAACCCCAAACCAGTACACATCTTGTTAAAGCCCTATAAAGGCTTCAGCAATTAAGGACCACCCCCCCTTCAAATCTCACTCACATAATAATCCAGGCATCCTTTTGATGTTCTTAATAACATTGCATTGTTCCCTCAGTCTGTATGTAATTCCTAGATTTAGTTAGCTGTCACTATGTATGGAAGTAAGATTTTTTTCCCCATCTATGCAGCTGCATATTTATACATACTGGAGCGAATCAGATTAAGCACTAGCTGAACCCTCTCTAGGATCTGACCTAATATCCTTACGGTTACAGGCCATATCCTTAATAGACCCTCCTGTTCTAAATGTTAACCTGGCAGTTAACTTGTTAGTAAAAAAAAATGTGAACATTTCATGGGCCCAGCTGTGACATAATGCCTCATGTTTAATATGTTTAAGTACTTCAGGATTGTACATTGTTTATTGGATGATGAATGTATTTCTGCCAGTGCTGGTTTTTCACCCCGTCAAGCTTGGCCTTGTTTACATTGATCATACAGGACGTCAGGACTTGGGTCATGCTGAAGTGTATACACCCCACCTTCATCAAACCAAACTTATAAACCCCACACTATCAGTCACTATCAGTCGATACCTAACCTACAAAGGCATGGCTGGGCCCTTGAAAAAAATTCTGCTGAATTACGCCCCCTTTCTCTAAATCAAAGTTACCATCATGCGTGCCAACATTTCCCAAACCACGATAGGGGTAGATTATCTGTCTGATTCACCCCAATCCTGTCTGATTTACCACAACAGGAGCAGGCAACATAACAGATGGAAAGTGGGTTAAACCAATGATCTGTCCTGCACTGGGTTTCTGGAGGGTCTACTCTCGGGTTGACTGACCATCTCTTTGAGCTCCTCCCACTCTTAGTGTTGGCATCTGGCTGCATTCAGCCAAGTGATGATTGCCAGAGTACATTAAACCCACCTCTCACTTCCAGCATTGTTAGCGGCAAACGCCGGTTTTAGCTTCTTCCCCATGACAGCCCGGAGTTGGGATGGAACAGGTGAAATCAATGAAGGCGCTAACATTGCTGATAGCCACTGATGGGAGCCCCCTAGTCCACGCTGCCCTGCCTCAACCTCCCGTCATTCCAGAGCAGGTCTGTACTCTGCAAACTCTAGCGGTTTAGCTGTCAGCTGCCATGTGGACCTTCAAGGACTTCTGGGCTGCGACTCACTGCCATCAAAGACAACTTTTAAAAAGCTGCAAAACAGGAAATGTAAGCAGGAAAAAAAACCTACCGGATACCTTTGGCCAAATATGGGTCAGAGAAAATAGGATTTGTTTCAGGAGAAAATAGGATTTCTTTTCTTAAAATGGCGACAGGCGACAACATCCAGAATACCGTCACGGGTGTCTGTATCGTTCAGTGGCGGCCCAGTCTGAACCGTTACTGTCACAATCGCTATGGATGACACCTCATCCATTGGGCTTCCTGGACACGCACCTGCCCGGGCGCAATGGATGCAGCTGTCTGTCATCACAGAGGTGGCTTTGAGATGCTATATGTTTCCCTAAATCCAGCTGTTACCGTCAATCCTGTATGTAAAGGTGCATCTAGGGGACACCGTCCTGTCTGCCTCGTCCCCAGCTGACCGCCGTGCTTCAGTATTAGCAACATCCTGTTTGACGGGATCTCAGGGACAGGTGGGGGGGTATGTCTGTCTCAGTTGGTGGTGGGGGGGGGCAGAACCTGCTGGAAGATTCTGACAAAAGCAAACCGAAGGGGTCTTGAAAAGAGCAGCTGAAAGATATAGCAAGGGCTCAGCCTATAGCGGCAGTGATGGGATGATTGTGTCGGAGGCTGTCGAGTCTGCTTGTTACATGGCGACCGAACACTGTCAACAAGCCGGTGCAGGCCCAAAAGGGGCAAAGTGTGCAGGGAAGGTGAGCGCCTGTCTGCTCCAATTAAGTCTGGGAGATTGAGTCGCCAGCTGAGAATCCAACGCAGTGAGAGCTCCTGTAGCTGACAGACAGGAAGAGGGGGACAGCCTGACCGGGACTTCCTTTGTCATATTAATGACTGACAGCTATAGTTACCAATAAATAGCATATGGTAGCACATTCCATTGGCTGTTTATTTTCATGGCTACCCTGTAACTACAATCTCTAGACCCAGCAGAACACACTCATTTTTAAATCAGCAGCTTCTAAGCAAAGGAACTTAACTTTATGGTAAAGGACACCAATAATATGAGTATGAATTAATGCATTTACTCAGCAGTCATTTCGCAATGCAGAGCACATGGCGGTACACTGATCAACCCGTTCGTCTTTTATTTAACTCCTTATTGCCTCTAAGGTATCATTTCCTTTGTAATCCCTGACTGGATTTGGGTTGGAATCTATAAACCTTTCTGAGAAGACACGGGAGAGAGACACATACAGTACATTGAGAGAGAAGATCTGACGAAGCGCTGCCTCTAGTGGAAAACAAACTCAGGGCTAGCCCCCCCCCCGCTGTGTGGGCCGGGGGGGGGGGGGGGGGGGGGGGGGGGGGGGGGGGGGGGGGGGGGGGGGGGGGGGGGGGGGGGGGGGGGGG
>JAODLD010000008.1:13468127-13492166 GCA_026781065.1 Mormyrops boulengeri
CCCCCCCCCCGCGCGCTCCGCGACCCACACCCCCACCCCCCCCCCCCCCACCCCCCGGGGGGGGGGGGGGCGCCCCCCCGTGGAGTTGCCATGGGAAACAGCCACTCGATTCAGGCGATGGCATGCGTCGGCACGGGAACCTCGCACTGTCACCTGTCACAGCACACTGGGACTCATTAGCCAGGGACACCAGCAGATCTCCCAGCGACCGCGACGGGCATCACGGGAGGGAGGGAGGGAGGGAGAGATGCAGCGCAGCTGAAGAAACACAGCATGGGAGAAAGTGGGGAGACAGCTGTAGTGGTGTAAGAGACACACATATGCATACACACAAACACACACACACACACAGCCAAGCACACACAGGGAGGCCCTGACAATGACCCACCTATGCACAATACAATAAGACACATATCTACACACATATACTTAAAACCACACACACTCACAATACATTGTACATGACAAGCAGTGTAAAGTGTGTATCTCAGAAGGGACCTCCCAATGACCAATTTTTTTTTTGACTCTCATTTAAATTAATTTGTAATCGAACTGCAAAAACAAAAAAAAATTGATTTCAGTAAAAAAAGTAAAAACGACAGTGTGTCCTCCTTGTTGGTATGTCCCTATACAGCGAAATTAACGAACTTTATGGGGACTGGCTGAATGAAAATGGCCTGCAGAAAGATGCGGGCCGGGCCGAATTTAGGGGGGGTGGGGGCCCCTGGGCTAAAGTTATTGTTGGGGCCCTACCTACAGCATAAAATGCTGATGTAACAACCAGAAAAAATAAGGGCCCCCCAACAACTTGAAGCCCCGTGCTACAGCCCTGGTTAGCCTGTGCATAAGTCTGACCTTGTGTGTACAGTAGGCACTTATAGAGCGCAGCAACCAGTAAGATCAGAGATCCAGTCCTTGATTTTATATTTACACAGGTTGGTCTTGCTGGGAGTTGGACGAGCGGAAAAGAAAAGAGAGAGAGAAACAGAGCAGTTTAAGAATCAGAATTTGACGAAAATTTAGGCAAAGACTCCATGGGGAGAACCCTGATTAGTGTGGCGCTGACGCTGTGTCAGAAAGGCTGTGTCTGACTGCGGCGAGGGTGGGAGGGGGGGCAGCACAGCGGGGTACACAAAAGATGCGTGTGTGTGGCCGTCTCCCAGTGCCACGCTGTGACATGCGGTTCACCGCGGGACGAATATTTTACCCCACTGTGACCCTGTGAAAATAAATAATCACCCTTTAGTGTCTGAGCGGCTGCGGCTGATTAGCATGCACGGCGCAGAGCTCCAGGAAGCCTTTGATGTTACGAGCGGCCACATAGAGGGAGCCTTTTCATGATTTTTTTCTCCTAAGGAGCATCGTGTAGTTGCTGGATCCTAGAGGAACCTATTTAGACATCACAGACTTTACATTTATCACCTGCAAAGTGCCTATGGTTACAGTCGGCCCCGTGTTCCCGGGGGGGTGCGGCGCCATCAAGCCTGCTGCAGACCTTTCACACACACACACACACACACACGAGAAGGGGGCCTGATTTCCACCCAGCGGTTGTGACTCAGATGCCTTCAAGGAGAAAACACCCATGGAATCAGGACTTCACTGGCTGCCTACTGGCTTGGCCTGATGGATGGACCCCCTCAACTGTTGTCCGAAAGCCTGCCTGACAAAAATAAACAACTCTCCAAATCACAGGTCTCGTCTAGTGCAGGAGGATCACTTAACGTTTGTCATCTATTGCTCTTTTATACAAATGCGGGTGTATGAGATGAGGAAAGAGAAAGGGATGATGCAATTATGCTCACCTTTTCTTTCAGGGACAAGACAGCAAGCTAATCTTTCTCTCTTACATCTTTATCTCCATTCATGTATCCATCTGCACCTGACCATGATATTCTCTAATGCACATTCTCGCTGTCTCTCCTATCAAGGCTCTTCTCAGCTATCTGTATCTAGCCCAGCCATTGTTTAAATCTCTGTTTTGTTCTCTTTAATTTTTTTTTGGAAGATGCTGCAGCGATGCAGTATAGCAGTAACACCCCCAGCATAAAACCACACCCCCTTCCAGCCCCTTCCCTTCTTCTGAATGGGCCCTTGTTCCGCCACTCAACCTTCGGGCAAGTCATCGAGTCATCAGTGCAGAAGTTCAGGCTGCTACACTGTACACATGCACGCGCAAGCGCACACACACACACACACACACACACACAAAAAGGGTTGGACGGAAAGGAGCCCAGGGGCACACTATCTGCTGCAGAATGATTTGACTCTAAGTGACACACAACAGCAAACCCCGAAAATGATCACAATCTTTACAAATTACCTGGCAGAGTCCTGCCCCATGCAGTCCTGGCAAAGAACTGTATCCTGTGTATCCTGCCCCATCTTTGAATAAATAAGTTGGTAAACAGGAGGCATGAAGAGAGAAGTCTACATGCACAGAACCTAGCAAAAATGCCAAAGCGAAACAAGGAGCTTCAAAAACAGCATCAAATAAATTAACATATTAATCCCCCAGGCTAGCACGAGGAGAATTGAGCTTTCAAGTAAATCAAGAAATCGATTTCTAAATAAAACCTCAGATCGACACGATCTAGCAAACTGAACCGCCTTTTCAGGTCACCTCTGCGGCATGCCGGACCCGACAGGGCCCAGGATCATGCCACCGTATGACGTTGTGGAAGCCCAACTGGACGCGTTGCTTAAGGGGGGTGTTACAGGTACTGGAACGAGGAGGTTCTGCGTGTCCACAGAGAGTTTCAAGCTTGAAGGGACAGGTGCAATTTTAGCCACGCTCCTCCTGGGGGCAGCTCTTGGTGCCCCCGCCCCCCACAAGGCTCCCGTAGCGACACGCTAACGTCCTTCCTGCTCCCCCTGCGTCTCCGCAATCCAGCCATGAGTCACTTTGTAAGGGGGGGTGCTGGTTCACTGAGCGAGTACCTTAAGCCCCATTTTAATATCGGCTTACCTGCGTAAGCACAATAGCACGACTCCGCCTGGTGGGAGCGCCGCACCGCTCCGCTCCCCGCCTCGCCATCTGTTCCTCTGCTCCCAGGCAGAGGGGGCATCCTGCAGGGGGGGGTCATAAATCACCCCATATGACGTGCCGTTGCGTCCCACGGGACGAGACCCGGCGTTCACATGGCGCGCTGCACCCGAACCAGCTGCACTCTAACCCGCTGCTCCCTCCTTAACCAGGCACCTTTTACTCCAAGATGGCTGTCACCTGGATAACCGAATACTCCTGACAACTCACACGTTCCCTAGGTGGCGGTGGGAGAGACGAAGCTTCGAATTGCACCGTGGGTGGGATTACGGTGATGCTGACCCACTGCCATGGTCAGGGTGCAGCAATTCTGGAGCTGTGTGACTTAGCAGGTTCGGAGACTGTTTCGCTGTTGGACCCCAGACAGGTTTCGCTGTTGGACCCCAGAGCAAGACCTTTAACCCCCAGTTGTTCCAGGGACTCAGTTCTGTGCCACTTTGGATAAAAGCATCTGATAAATAAAGGTCATCTTCAATTAATGCATCGTTTCCTGGTAACGTTAGAGAAATATTTCATTCTGTTTTCTTGGAGATCTGGGGCGGGGGGCAGGAGAGTGCTGGAATATTACAGCCTACACCCTCCCCCCCTAATCTGCTATGTGCTTCCAACAGATCGATCCCCAAGGAGAGGCACTTAATTGGCAAGTGTTAATTAGCGAGGCCCATAGCGTTAGCCGCTAATGCCATCCAGAAGCCAGCGTGTCACGACTTGCAGAGTGCAAACAGGATCCTTCCTGATGAGGCAGGCTCACTGTCAGGACCAAACACACAGTGAAGGAAATGCAACCTATGAGGACAGAGACCACAGCAGATGTCCATTCACCCAGGAGTCTTCTGAAGAACATCACCAAGATCCTCGTTCCACAGTTGCGAGGTCACGCGTTTGCGCTGCCAAGACGCAGTGCAGATCTGAGCCACAAGGGGGGTGGGGGGAGGCGATTAATAGCCCGTCAACAGTCCTGGGTCAGCACCGGTCAGGTTTAGATAGAGAACAAAACCCGCTAGGAGACTCAGCATTGCGGGGAGAGTGATCTGAAGATACGAATACATTGCAGCATGGTTTTGAGGAAACGCAGCAATCGGGCAGTCAGACGATTAGCTAGCAGTCATTACAGAACTCCTCCTACACAAAGGGAGGAATCAAATGCTGAGCGGGGAGACAGGAGTCATCATCACTGCAACCGAGAAACAATCACAGTGGAGGCAGACTATGCCGGCCCACTGATTGAACTGGAATCTCCAGCTGTGGGGGGGCTCTCTGCTACCCCTGTTGGACTGATGCTTCCTCTGATAAGTTTTTGGAGAGCCTGCAGCAATCCTGCAGCATTGATAGAAGGTGGTGGGGGGAGGGGGGGGGGGGCTGCTTCACCCACGCTGCGGCAACACTTATGCGGACGCATGCTGTCCGTTCTCCTCTGATGCTGGAGGTGCAATCTCCTCCAGGCAATGCGGACACCCCCATCTTGTGACGACGCCCACGGGGACATGCAGAGGTGTCGGCAAGATGCGGCCCGCCCGCCCTGCAAGGGAAACCCCCCCCCCCCCAACCCCACAGAGCTCTACCTCCCAGAAACACGCAGAGTTGAAGGGCGACGACACAATTCCTGGGGAAAATGAGATGTTTATGAAAACAACAATGACAAACAACAAAACCTAATTCGGAGGGGGGGGGGACCAGACGGACGATTTCTTCTCTTCCATCCACTTATTTTGGCGCTGAATTTAAATGAACTGCTTAAATAGCTCCTCTGAAAAGACACAAAGCATATCTAATCAGTGCCCTTCTCGGTGGGAATGAGATTTTTCATGACAGTATTAACATGCCAGTCCTGACAGATGGCACGGGACTGTAATGTCACAAGTTAATCTATAGGATATCAAAATGCTCTGCGACCAACTGTCTCAGGCAGTTAATTCAGTTAACCGCGCTAACTAAATTCTGCCAGTGTCCCTCTCTGAGAACATTCACTAATGAGCTATAATGTCACAGGCCTCTTACATGAAAGCTTGCTCAGTGTTGCTCTTTGTAATGGAATTAAATTATTTATATGCTTTATTTGTCATTTATACGAGTGCACGGAAATTGGAATGCTTCTTCTTGCGTCTCGCTCTCCTTTAAGACAGACACACAAGGGCGTACAACTTAATCATTCTTGCTATCAGCCAACTGGGCTAGTTCAGTAAAAAAATAGTCTGGCATGCATTTTTTTTACTAGCCTGCCAGCAGGTTTTGTTTTTCGTATTCATCCTTCGTCTAAATGACTCACTTCAGGCAGCGGGACAGCTTCATTTTCAGCAATGCAAATAGACATGTTCAGGTGAGAGTGAAGCTTGGGGTCTGGGCACAGGGTCAAAGGGCACCCATGGGGCAGCTGGGGGGGGGGTTAAAGGTCCTGCTGAGGCGCCCAATGGCTGTATCAGTCTGCTGGTCCTGGGATTCGAACCCATGGATTTTCTGTTGAGAGTCCCAGCCCACTGAGCCATACTCTGTACAATTCATTTCCTACTGTATGTTGCGTGTTTTACTTCCTGAAAGGAGCATCGTCAGCGGACTTTGTAGCTAAACTGCAAACCAAAATGTGCAAATTACTCAAAAATACTGCACCTCACATGCAACGCTCTGCAGAGCTGGGATCCCACTTCATCCTGCGAGCCAATGTGTCGTGCACCCCCTCCCCATCCCGGACCCGCTCAGCCCCGCACCCACCCCCCGCTAGCGATCCTGATAAGAGCGGGCCCCAGTGCATCAGCTCTGCAGCTGGAAGCCATCCTGGCTGCCCCCAGTTCGGTTCTGCTTCACAAATGCTTTATTTTGCTCTGTCCTTGGGGGGCAGGGGTAGCTGAGGCCTGGTTCTGCGGCATGGCTGCGGGAAAACCAAGAAATGCTAAGACAGAACCAAACCTGGCCCCGAGTTGGTGACATGTGATGTCCTCACGCCCCGCAGTCATACACGTCTCCATCTTAAACCCCTTTCGACATTTACTTAAAAGCTGCCTGTGTCATTCACACTTCATATTTCATAAATATGCGTGAAGCCTAGTTGAACACAATACCCCCCCGCCAGTCAGATTCAATAACCACAGTGAATCTCAATTAGGTTCCGAAAACACTGTCTCCCAGTTTGGTTTCATATCTACCAGAGGAACCCAGGTAGGTTCCATAAACACAAGATCCACCAGACAGAGTCAATAACCGCAGTGAGGCTCAATTGCGTTCCAATAGCACAATGTCTCCCAGATACGTTTCATAAACACAGTGAGGGAGCTTAGTGGCTGCACTCTCAGTTGGACTGTTTGATGAAATAAGCCAGTGAATGTCAAAAACAGGCTGTAGAGGGGCGTGCAGGGCTTCAGATGCACTCTAGGACATCTACAGTACCACTCAGGACCAAGGGCCACACTGGTTAGGCTTACCATATTTGGTGTCCGGGGATCAGAAAATTAATGAGTTTTCATATTCACCGGCCAATCAGATACTGCTTCTCTTATGAATACAGATGCTCCTCTACTTACGAACGTTCAACTTACAAACACAGAAAGGACCCGGGACCGCATCCAGGAACTTCTTGCTGTGAGGCAGCAGCACTAACCACCGTACTAAGGGTACTGTATAGTGAACTCTCATTTTACAATCCACACATAACTGACACAATATATGCATATACAAGTCTTTTTCAACAAAAGTTACAAAACGCTAAGATAAAGTTTCTTAACATTCAAGCAAATCACGTGATTCACTGTTCACACGAAAGCAAAAGTAAAGTGTCAAAGTGCCAATGGTTTCCGGAGGCTGATGTGAGCAGTGTGACACACAGGGATGTGCATATCATTTCATTTTTGAAGTAAATATGTGCACGAGCCTTGCAAGCACTGTGTGATGGTACTGAGTGGCTGCCATATATTGAAAATTGGTGCATTTTCCTTCACTTGGCACTCCACTGTATCTTGCAACACTGGGTCATACGGGTTGCAGCCCTAAACCTGGACAGGCCAGCAATTTTTTAGAAACTGCCCGGATGCCAGGGGCCCATGTCTGGGAAAACTTGGACATATGGTAACCCTAACACTGGCTAACTGCATCGTATATACCAAAACAAAGCAGGAGGACTTTCTCCAGTACTCACAACTCTAACCAGTCTTAGACGCAATTGCCCATGATGGCATGACGTGGAAGGACAGGGTGCTGACTGATCTAAAGCAGGACTCAAGCCTACATGCATCAGACTCTGTCATTTGCACATGAAGCATGTTTGGTTAGCAGAAGATCATTTACAAGACTGGAAGATATAGGTCAAGCCCTGTAGTCATTTGGGTGCGGTTGTGATTTAAGCTCTGTATGAATGAGGATTCTGGGGAAAGTTAACTGGATTGTAAAAACTGAACTTAACAACCTGACTTTGGGAAAATTAACACCCTAGTTTGGCCGAGCTACTTATAGTAGTTCCTTAAATACCAAGAAATGAATCATACCTTAGGCTACTTTAAAAATCAGGTGGCTTCACCTAAGGACCAAAAATCCTGTCAACTCAAATAAAATGGTTGAGGCAACTGGGCAAAACTCCTTCACAGAAGAGTCAAAAGTCAGGAAGCTTGACTGATATGATGCAGTCACCTTATCTAGTCAGATTTCAATGATACTGTATCAGACTGAAATCCCTCATTAAATCACTTTCAAAAATGATACCATTTATTACAGACGCCTAGAGATTGACAGCTGGCTGCATTTATTTAATTACACTGAGACCAGGAGAGAGACTAGCTTTGCTGGCTAATGTCAGATTATAATAAGACCCTGGTCAGATAGCAGATGGGTAAGCCTAGCATTCAGGCTAATGCCTCTGAGTACAAACTGGGTAAGACAAATATGCATGCAACGACAATTTTTCATATCTAAATCTTCATAGCTAAGTTGGGGGGGGGAGCTATCTAGCTAGTTCAGCTGCTACGGGTCATCTCTCAGGTCTTGTGGTGGTAAAGCTTATATTACTATAGCTTTCATGTAATTCCTGCACTACATTAAATGTGCAAGAAACTAATAAATCCAAGTCAGTATACAGAATATTCATCATTGACCGTATTTATAGCATTTATTGGCAACATGTAATATTCTCTGCCTAATAACATATGTCTTGTTTCATGGGAGAACACAGTTGACCAAGACTAACCCATGCAACTTTTCCTTCCAGCGGCTGGGAAGGTCATTATGGCAGATCTGGGATGAGGCAGTGCTCATTATATCCATGCCACTGCTTTGTACTAATATTTGCTAGCAGGATCGTAGCTAGCTAGTTCTGTCCGCTGTTAGCTGGTAGCCTTGTTAGCCAACTATTCCTTAACGCTGAACAAAGCTACACAAATTTGGGTTATGTTGTGCATAGTGGCTCTTCAAAAAGCCTTTAGCACTCTGTTACTTGCGTTCCACTCACCTCTATGCTGAACATCGTTGAAAGTTGTTTTTGTTGGAACAGACTGACCGGGGCAAGACAAAAGAGCTGTGAATTTACAGTGGATTTTTATGCTTGCTGTGAGACTCACATTAACACTAATGACTGACTTTAATTCTGGAATTAGCAAAAAAGTTTTGGGGTTAAAGCTGCAAGCAAACGGCTAGCTACAACAATGACGTGGATGCTGTTAGAGAAACAGTAACATTAATAAAACAATCATTCATCCATCCTTTCTTCCTTCCATTCATCCCTCCATATCAATCAGCCATCCATCCATTAATCCTTTTTTCCATCCATCCATCCATCCATCCATCCATCCAAAAGCTTATGGTCAGGGCTTGGTGGAGCCCTGTAGACTATTTTGGGCAGCCAGTGCAGGACCAAATACACAGGTTTGGCTACTATCAGGGTGCATCCTGGATGGGATGCCAGTCCACCCCAGGTGCATCAAAGACCTGTATGAGAAATGATGGGGGTCACAAGAAGAAGCAGAATTGCCAACTTTGGTCTGCTGGCTTGCGTGAGATTTTCATTTCAAGACAAATCTGCACACACATTTACATGCATGTAACAGTTTTATTACCTTGAAATAGTCTGTAAGGTTTGCAGTTGAGGTACCCCAATGCTTTTGATGTAGCTAATTTGAGGTTTATAATGGAATAATTCAGATTTGCCGTAAGATTTCTTGTGTGAGCGTGAAAGTCAGAAAGCATGGGAGTTGGCAAACACTGAAGAAGCAGTCGAAATTACAGAATAATTGACACCTAAGACATCCAAGTCTTTTAGAGATAGTTTCTTAACAGAAAAAAATGTAAAAGTGAGTCCATCTATCCATTTCTCATAACCGCTTGTCCTATTCAGGGTAGCGGGGCGTCCAGAGCCTATCCTGGAGGCTACGGGCACAAAGCAAGGAACAACCCAGGATGGGGCACCAACACACACACCATTCACTCACAAATGCACACCTATGGGCAATTTGGTGAAAAGTCAGTCAGTATATCTCATTTTTATGTTGTGCAAATTTAATTTCAGAGGGACAGAAAAAAACAGATATGTTTACAAATGTGTCTGGGCCTTTTCACCCTTACATCTGCACATCTGCGTATGCTGGTGGTCCACCTGCCTACCGAGTCTACCGGTCCTTCACTCCTGTCCCTGGCCTGAAGGACAGAGTATCTATATGTTAGCATGTAGCATAGCGAGGGGGGGAATCACACTAGCCTCTCCCCGCTCCCCACCCCTCCCGCCTGGAGCTCTTGCTCACCGTGGGGCCCTTCTTCAGGGAGGGGCCCTGGGCGGCCTGGCAGCAAAGCTAATTATCACCCAACCGGGGTCCGCCGGAGAGTCAGGCAGGCAGGCAGGCAGCTGCCGTGCCGTCACACTTTTGGGGGGGGGGGTTGCACACCAACATGCTGGGATTTGAATCTCAGAGAAGGTGAGGCGGGGTGACCAGATGTCACCGTTTGTCCTCAATAACATCCTAAACTTAGCTAAAGAGCGCTGAGCAGCTTATCAAGGCTGCGCATCGTACTGGGCGCTCAGTTTAAGCCTGTTTAACATGAACATTGGCTGAAGAGCTGCAGGGAAGGGGCCACTCATTTCAGGACGTCTTTCAGCTGACCTGGCCTCCATTCTGCTCTTCAGAGATGCGGCAATTTACCTTTAAGCTGACAGGTCAAGCGACCACATCAGACGGTTATCAGTTTAAGCACAGGGAGGTGTATATTAACCCCATCCTTTAGTGGACATCAAGTATAAAACAGGAAAATTAAAGTGCTATTTAGTGTCCTGCTGTTCATATTTACACATGTAGTGATGCAATATGCAAAATATTATTAGTAGTTAGTGTTTGACAAAATGACCATACATGTGCTTTACAGCTGTCCACATCAACTAACGACTCATTAGAGCAGATCATCATTTGATGTCCTAAAGGTCCAGAAAGGGGATTAGTAAGAGAAGCATATGAGGGTCCACCCCATGGTACAAAACTCTTAGGTGTACAGCTCAGTTTCCCAACAAGTTGATCCGTTTCCATGGATACGGCAACATCCCATCCAGGCATCCACACAGGGCACAAGTACAGCTTGAATGGAATGCACTGATCACCCGCGGAGCTGGTAACGTCGTGTGGCGTAAAAGTGGGCCGCACTTTTCATACATCTAACAACTAAAGAGGAGCTGGCTCTTTGCACCCCACCCAGCCCAAACATCACCGCTCAACCACTCACCTTCTCCTGGTACTGGCGACGCGAGGAATCCAGGGATTGGATGAGTGCGGTGGCATGTCCCACAAACATGGCGTAGCAGGTGGCGCCCACAATCATGCTGAGGATGGTGAGCCAGACGTCCGTCATGCCCACGGGGGGGTACATGCCGTAGCCGATGCACAGCATGTGGCTCATGGCCTTGAAGAGCGCATAGGAGTATTGCTGGCCCCAGGTGTCATTCTGCGGTGGAGAAGGACATAGGTTTACCACCAGGGGGCACTGTGTGTTTCCCAACTGCCCCCCCCCCCCCACCCCCAGCACCACAGGGACCATAAGCAGTGCCGGTGCATGTGGAGACATCACTGTGATGAAGCAGCTTTCCGTCTCGCTCAGGACAATCTGTTAAAGGATTAACAGTTCAAACACACTCCCGCATGCAAAGCACAAGTTCAACACCCGTCCCCTGTTTACCTGTCACCTCTTGAATACCGAGCGTATTCATACAAACACACATATTTGCCGCGCAACGTGAGCAAATAATGAATGAATGATTCAACATATCCGTCCCGCTTCCCGACACGATTCTCCGAAGGCGAAAACGTAGGTGGGCGGCTTAAAAGGAGATGGATGTGGACGAATCGCCCATCGCCCTTTTGTTTCCAGCGCTGGCGCACGACGAATCGATATGGTCTCTCTCCCGAGGTGACACGCTCGAATTGGATTCAAACCAAATTCTCGGAGGAGAGAAACCTGGAGGAAGTCATGGTGATCACTGCCTACAGAAAGGTCAAGGTCAAAACAAAGAAGCGCCAATGAGACGTAGATATTCTGAGCATGACTGAGGCCGAGGGGGGCACAGTCATGACACCAGCAGGGGGCTGCTGTGATGAAGATGTTCAGCATTTGATCATATTTTGTGAACACTCCTTAGTCTCACTCACGGCTGCTCTTGCATTTAAAATTGTGTAATTTAGTCTGTCCAATTAAGTTGGCCAAGCGACTTTCAGGAGGGAGAGCCAGGTCTGCGTGCATCGATTTGTTTCATCTGACCCTTATTCTCAGCAATCTCAGCACCCAGGAGTTGACACCAGCCCCAAGAACCGTAATCCCTGCTGATGTCACACACATTTTTCCTTGACATTTTCATCGGCTTCATTTATGTATCGATATGTAGCTATATTTGTCAATTTTTTTGCACAGTGTTAAGGTATTACTGAATAGGTAATATCACTTAATTAGTAATATTACTGTGTTTTAAGTATCATAGGATTTTACTACATGGTGGATGCATATCTTTTTAACATGACAATAATGCTTACCAAACAAATTAATGTAAATGTTTATACACTAGTGAATAAACAAAAAGACTCAAATACATCTACAAAAATGTCCTGTATGTTCTCTCTAATTTGTTTAATTTTGACCATTCTGATTACTTGGATTGTGCCTGAGTTGAACTGCCAACATGAACACTGCCGTTAACCTTTTATGTGAAAACTGACATTTTAACGACAATTAAATATTACCACCAACTTCAAGCCAAGTAAGGACTCCATGCAAATCAGCTCAGTCCTATTGCACCGTAGCAAGTTTTCTGCATGCTGCGTGGTCAACGTCAGCGTCCTGCATTCTCATGAACAAATAAAATCTTCACTTTCTTAAGTCCCTGTTCATATGACTGAACATTTTCACCATTTGTAGTAATGACCCTGCAAGATCTCTGGTTATGAATTTTAAAAACTTGCCTGATTGTTTTAAAATGATACAGACTGATGCTAATTTTTTGTTCTGACGTACTACAGTACAACAATGTTTATTGTGTTGTAAGGTGTCCTTGAGTGTCTTGAAAGGCGCCTTTAAATAAAATGTATTATTATTATTAGAATGTTATGATCCCTACTCGCAACAAAGGAGGAAGTCTTGATCTAGTAATCTCAGATCTTGATATCTATGACTTTGAATGCTACAGCCTCAAAGGCCTTAATATCTCTGGGTTTTTGGACATAACTAGCTCAGCTGTCTCAGACCATGTCCTTCAGGTGCTCCCTGCTCCCGTTTACAGAAGAACTTCACCTTATGAAGTCCCACCAGTTCTACTATACAGCAGCTCTGAAGGCAACTTGTAGGGAATATTTTATAACATTAATCAGAAAATGCCAGGAAATGCCAGAGTCTTCCCTTGTACAATAAATCAGCTTCTCAGTCCTGCTTTACCAGAAACTTCTTCCGCATCCACTGAATCTTGTAACTGCTTTCTTGATGTTTTTTTTATGGACAAAATGTCCAACATCAATCTATTTATCCACCTTCAAACCTCATATCCTGGACATGTTGGTGGTGTGGCTTGTCCCAGGCAACATAGAGCAGAAGGCATTAGTGCCAACTATAATAAAACGCCAGTCCATTGCAGAAACTCTCCAACATTCAAGAAAATGTTCTTCTATGTCAAGTAATAATGTGGCTTTGCTCATTTATCCTGATTCAGTTTATTAACATTTTCATTAATAAAATATCTTAAGACTGGTGAAGTTCCAATACTGTTCTAAACAGCTGCTGTCACTCCTTTACGACAGAAACAAAGTCTTGATCACAATTTATTCTTCTCCAGTTACAGACCCATCTCTAACCTCCCGTTTGTTGCTAAGGTACTTGAAAAGGCAGTTGCTAATCATTTGGTGTTTCACATGAGCTCCCATAATCTCTTTTAAAAATTTCAATCAGGTTTTAGACCTTTACATAGTACAGAGATTGCCCTAGTAAAAGTCGCTAGCTAGCTAATGGCTACTGACTCTGGTTCTCCAATCCCCATTTTTCTTGATCTCTCAACAGCTTTTGACACAGTAGATCAAAACATTCTCTTGAAAAGATTAAGGGATTAGATTAGTCTACACGACACATGTCTGGAATAGTTTTCCTTTAATCTCTCTAATAGACAGCATTTTGTTTCTGTTGTTCAAATTAGGTCTTGTGTCACTTGTCACGTGTGGTGTCTCCAAGAGTCAATGCTGGGATATTGTTTTTCTCATCTTCACGCTTCACTTTGGACCAGATGTTCAGTGTACACAGCTATGCATATGATATACAGCTGTGTATCAACACCCAACCGGATAACTGCACTGTCACCGAGAATATAAACAGCTGTTTGGAAGAGATCTGGAGGTGGGTGAGCTATAATTTCTAAACCCAAAGCCCTATGAACTGTATCCCTTAGCTAATTTCAGTACCCACTACTGAATAGAATATTATCGCCCTATGTGAAGTGGTTTCTAAACTCACAAAGCTGGCAAGTCATCATATTCAAACATCTACTCAAAACATCTGCTGGTTAAGCTCCTCATATGCTGAAAAGCTTATTCATCCGTCACATATTGACTATGGTGGTGCGTTTTCATGTCACTTACCCTACTACACACTTCTTCTCTAAGATATTGCTGCTGTCGGGGGCGGAGTTACTTATCTGGGCGCCCTAGGCTGACATCAGCATGGATACTCTGGTGTTTTAACTAACCATTCCATTCNNNNCAAGGCAGGACAGGGCCCTGATGTTTACTGGAGCCGTCTGACAGCCTATGCATTAGTCTGCCCCTGGCTGCTGTGGTCCTTACAAGAGAAAGAGAGTTGACCCATATCACCACGGTTTTAGCTCTACTGCACTGACTTCCTATCAGACAGAGAATAGACTAAATCTTGCTCCTGCTGGTTTCCCAGTCTATCCATGGCAAAGGCCCCACTTATCTAACCGACCTCCTTTCTGCTCCAACCTCCATGTGTCCTTCATGGTCTGTATGGTTTAACATGCTACACTTTCTCAGGATCAAATTATGAACTATGTGTGATCACACATTCTTGTTTATATTACTTGACTATGGAAATACCTCCCAGTTTACATTAGACAAGCTATATTAATGGAATAATTTTTAAAAAGAACCTTAAACGTTGCTGAATTTAGCTTTGAGTGTGAATTGCGATGCGATTTGAAAGTTTTGGCCATGAAAAGTGCAATAGAAATGAAATACGTTATTTCGTCCACCCAGGTCCAGCTTTCTTATAACATTATACTGGGAATTTATTGATAGAGGATGGGACCCCACCAGCACTAATCAATCAAGTGACAGACCCATTACAGCGGTTCAGCTCACATGACAATACAGAAACAGAAAAAAGGATTAACTTGAAAGGGCTGAAAAATGTACTTTGCATTTGTGTCCCACTCTGGGACTGTTGTCAAGGATTTAAAGGACTTACCTGGCTCGCAGGACATACATCAAAGTAAATTTAATTTCTCTAATTTACTTTCTTCCTTTCACTTGAGCAAAACCTAGGCAGGGTTTACACAGTATTGCTTTACGTTGCCAAATTACTGTAATTTGACAAATAATCTTCTAGTATCGTGTCTGTATAATCATACCCAATTGACCCTCCCAAACACACAAAGGCTGAGGAACCCCATGTTTTTCTGTGCTGCCTCTTGGGGAAATGGCGCAGCCTGTCCACCGGAGCGGTGCCAGTGAGGCCATGTGCTACCTGGCCTCCTGGACGACCACAGGTACGAGGTGCTCATGGGGCAAAGCCTCAGGCAAGGAAGGACTGTTTATGTGTGCATGCGTGGAACTGCCTTCTCAGGAACAAGATAGCTTTGGATGCATGAGGAATTCCAGATTTAAGGCCTTAAAGGTTCCAGCTAGTGAGGGCCAATGTGTCTACAGTTTCAGGGTCACCTTTAGTGACTGGTTCATGGCTGAAACTCCAAGCGACACAATAACACCAAACAGCTCACTGACCCCTCCCAGGCACCACATCCTTGGCGAGAGACTCACCACCATCTTGTTCTTGGAGACCCAACAATCGGCAGGGAAGTCCTGCAACATGGGAACCAAGAACTGCAGGCAGCCATCCCAGTGACACAGCAGCAGCATCATGCCGATGAGGTTGACGATGCGCACCATGGCGCTGGCCAGGTCGTAGGTCATGTGGAAGATCTGTAGGGTCATGGGGAGGCAGGTAGGAGGGGGGTGGATATACTGATCAGTGACAAGAGATTGCTCTAGCCATGCTTAATGCTTTTACTCCACATTTACCTCCTACGCTAGTTCAACCCACTCTAACCCAATAAACAGAGCAATGCGCAGAGGATTTAACAGTTAAAAGTTTAGTTTTAATCCTAAGCCCTGAATAATTGAGATCATGATGTTCTCGGCCTGGTGTGGATACCAAACCTAAAGAATGAAGCATTTTATGTAATATAATGTTCTGTTTTTTGCAAGAACAAAGGTTGCTTTGCCTTTAAGTGGGGAAGATAGGAAGGAGCAACAGAGCATACAGGTTGTTCTAGGTGACCCGGTACCGAAGCGCTCTTGGGATGTTCAAGTCCAGTCTGCATACATCAGTGTTGTGAACCCTGACCCAAGTTTCGGGTAGCGAGAGGCACAGAGGGAATAACCTTAAATGGGTTCAGGTAGTCTAATAATTATGTAGTGTAGTAATTAGACAAACAGAATTCTTCAATGGCCAGGCACGTTGAAATTCTACGCATACTCTGAGGCACCAAGACCAGAGTCAAGAGCAGGGGCCTCAACAGGTACGGGCCCTAGCTGGCCCTAGCTGAAAGCTAAGTGGCCCTGGAGTGCCCTCACCCCGATTACTCACCGATTCAAAACATATCAGTGACAGATAAATGACTAATGATAAGGTTGACTCCTGTGCATGGATTATGGCCCCTGTCATGCCCCTCACCATAAAAAAATCCTAGAATCTCCCTGCTCAAGATCCAGTGGTCTAATGCCATCTAAGCATGAGCTACTCGACAGGGCAAAGGCTAAGGGCAAGACTGGTCATTCAGTGTCAGTGAGGGCCAGGAAGTTTTAGGCACAAGAAAAGGAAGTTTAAACCTCCCTATCCAGGGCATCCATAGCAGGGCCGTCAAACTGTTCCATATCAGTTCATTCCCCCGCTTCAAATTAATATTTCGTACCACCTCCTTTAGTATTTATGATTCATGCTAGTTTCCCTCAAAATACAGCTCTGAAGTAAAGCATTGCCTCAATACATAAACTAGTGGTCAAAACTTTTGGCATTAAGCTTTAAAAAATTCTACAGGAATATCAGCTGTAATGCTTATAAACAATCAAAGAATGTTACAGATATCATACACTGGATGATTAAATAAGTAACTGGAACGGCAGTTGACTAAAGTTCTTCAATGTCTAAAAATTTGTTTTTCCACAATTTTGGCCACTAGTGTAGATGAACGTCACAAACTTTGGAGGAAGTTCTGTTAAGTAAATGAATGACGAGGTTGGGGAAGTATGTTGTGTAGCTCACTGGGAGCCTGACATCGTTTGGTCGTGGTACTATTCTGTGCCAAAACCCAGCACTGAAGATACCAGAAAACCCTGTAAATGTTCCATGGAAATGCATCAATGAAAAAGTAAAAGAAAAAGTCACGTTTCCTCAGAACACCTCATTATCACAGACTGGACATCAGATCAATGTGGCGTAATCCAAACACACTCTGTAGCGGCCCGACTGCGTTCAGCCACTCAGCCTATGGGGGGGGGGCTTTTCTTATGTGGCCCTTTTCTCACGCTAAATCCTCACAGTTTCTCTCTGCCATTACTAATTATGTAAACTAATTTCAGTAATATTATTTTAGTAGAGCTAGCTACTGTTTGCTTTATAATGAAGTCTTGTGGTGTTAGGGGAGAGATTATTTAATGATCTATCACTGAGCATTTTCAGCAGTGAATGAGATATTGACAAAATTAACCCAATAATTAGGACCACAGAGACTTCTGTGATATGCGTGTACACACTGCGGAGAATGAGGATTGTGTATGCATGTGTGCATATGAATACTTTCTGTCCTAGATGGGTGTGAATTTGACGTTTTATGTAATACTTAGCACCTAACATGTTGAAAAAGTAGGGGCTTCTTCGAATGCATTCCTAAAATTAGAATCAAGGAGAATACCTCTGTCAAAAATTGCTATAAGGCCTTAGCATTTAAAAAAAATGTTATTGCTGATTCAGCTCACCTATTTTCCCTGTAATGCCAAAATGCATGGTAGGTGGGGCTTTTGTGGGCTGCCAGTCACTGACCAGTTTAACTCACCTGTCATTGGATAATTTACTGGATCTCATTAGATTTAAACTAAGTGCTACACCCACTCCCATTCTCCCAATGCTAAATGATATTATCGCATTGACCTGCAATTAAGAAGCTGCATCTTCTGCCAAATCCGTGTTGAACTTATGAACTATGCATAGCAGCAGAGTTTCCCTGATCTGCCCTCAGTAATGCCATGCAAATCTTCACACAGCACTGAACATATTAAATGGCTGCGGCTGCGAAGCGCGCCGAGTTTGGAGGCAGACTGATTTGCACAGGATTTTTTTTTCTGCTTCTCCTTTATTAATATAAATTAGCTACGCGAACCAGGCCTGGACTCAGCCTCCATTTCGAAAGACGCTCCTCACAAATAGTTTAAATCTATTCTGATGCGCAGTTATTATAAATCAGTTCGACCGGGAACAGAGAACGTCTCAATCATCTGAGACATTTAAAAAAATATCAAAATAACGTTCTCAGAAAAGCTCAGCAGCTGGAGTCCAAGCAGATTAAAAAACAGCAGGGAAACTGCAATAGGGGCGGCACTCTCTTTTATAAAATCAACTAAATGAGCCAAATTATCAGATATCAGTAACAAAAAGACGGTGCCAGCTGGATAGCATTGACATTATAAAATGATCCCATAAACATACACTGAACACATATCATAAATGTGAACTTCACATGGCAGGGGAAGAGTCACTGAGGCCTGTGAGTAATTTAAGGACTGGTAGCTGTAACACGTGTGTATATATACATCAGGGGTGGGCAATCTTATCCGCAAAGGGGCAGTGTGTTTGCAGGTATGTCTGTTTAGGGAAACCTTTAGATCTGCTGGTCAAACCCAGGTGTGAGGACTCTTCAGCCAATGAGTCCTGTAATCTAATTAGGGTGTTGCAGTGAAAACCCACATACCTAACGGCCCTTTCTGGATAAGATTGCCCATCTCTGATATACACACTTATTAACAGATCATTATTGGCTACATGTTCATAACTTTTTTCATCAGGCCAAGTGAAACTTCTTTGTGTTTTGAATACTACTAAGTTATTAGTCAAACAGCACTTTGATAGACCCTTCAGTTCCAAGATCTCAAACCATGTGAGGGTTGCGCATCTGCAGGCTTTTTACACTGCTGTTCTTCCTACTTTTCTCCATCCATCTTCCATGAGCTTACCCAGCATAGGGTTGCACGGGTCACCTGGACCCTATCCCAAGCCTCATAGGGCCAATGGCAGGTTAAACCCTGGAATGGATGCCAGTCCATTACAGAGCACATGCGCTACGGGTCATTTAGTCACTGAGCCACATACCTCTTTGTTTATGCATTGCAGGAGCATCCAGAGGAAACCCAAATTACAGGGGGAGAACATGCAAACATCACGCACAAAGAACAGGGGCAGCTTTTGAAAACCCCCAGTCCTGGAGGCGTGAGGCAATGGTGCTACCTACTGCCCCACTGGGCTGCCCACTCCCGTCTGCCTCATTAGGCTAATTAATTTTATATTTTAAATAATCTTTTCAAATGACAAAGTACATGTGATTACCACAGGTCTCTGTGTCCCGTACTTAATGAACACCATTTTTCATGTCACTGATTCTGGAAAGGTGTATAGGGAATGGAAATCAGCACACACATGCACACACAGTGGATGACCATTTGTTCACTGATGAGCTCAGGTGGGTTGGGTGGAAGCGGGCACACGGTTGAGAAGGTTGCTATTCAGCATAGGGGACCTGTGCGTGGCAGCGCAAGTCAATGCTACCATTGTCACTTGGATCTATGGAAACTTCTGTACCTCTTAACTAGGGACAGGACATCCATAGAAGCAGATGACCAGGAAGTATCTGCTCCCTACTTTGGTCATACCAGCAAGTGGGGCCAGGTCTGGGAAATTCTATCCTCCCGTTCAGATTACCTATGTCCATACAGTGGTTCCACAAAACATCCAGCAGAAGCTGCCGATGTCACACAAGTTACACTTCTTAGCTCTCGGCAAGCTTCCCCTGTTGCTGCAATCAAATAACGCCCCATTAAACCCTTTATTATCCAACCTCTTATCTCTGAAAGAGCAGCCGCTGCCACGCATCTGCTTGCCAAGTGGGCACTGATTAGTTGATTTGCATTATTTATTATTTGCCTCCTTTATCACTGACCCTTTTTCTTCATTCAAAATGAAAGGAGAGCCCTCCCAGCCTTGCCGCTCTTCTGTTCTGTTTGTACCTCCCGTTTGCTGTTCTATTTGTATCAACCCCCACTGCTGTCTGTACCACCCTCCCACTGTTATGTTTGTAAGACTCTCCTGCTGTTTTCTTTGTACAACCCTCCCACTGTTCTGCTTGTAATCCCACTACTGTTGTGTTTGTGAAACCATTCCCTCGATTGGTTCTTGACACCATCTAACTTTTTTGATGTGTGACATTCCATTGTTGTTGTGTTTTTAATACCCGGTGCCATTCTGCTTGTAACACTTTCCCATTGTTTGCTTTGTAACACCATCTTACTTTTTTGATGTGTAATACTCATTTGATGTTCTGTTTGCAATACCCTATACCATTCTGCCTGTAGCACATCCCGTTTATTTGCTTTGTAACACCATCTTACTTTTTGATGTGTAGCGTTTCTTTGTCACGGTGTTTGTAATACCCTGCGCCATTCTGCTTGTAACATGTTCCCATTGTTTGTTTTGTAACACCATCTTACTTCTTGATGTGTAACACTTTGTTTGTAACACCTTCCCATTGTTTGCTAGTAACATTATCTCACTCTTTGATGTGTAACACTGCTTTGATTTTTCCTGTTTGTGTCACCCTCCTGCTGTTCTGTTGTTTGTTATACCCTCCCACCACTCTGTTCCGTTTGTAACACCCTCCCACTGCCCATCTCTGTTGGTAATACCCTCCTGCTGTACCGTTTCCTCGCAGTCGTGCACGTGACACTGCTCTGCTGTTTCGTTCTGTTTCCAACGCCCCCGCCATGCCTGCTCCACCAAAGAATCACGAGATTTCTGTCACATATTAAATCATTCCCCCACCAATCCAGCACGCGGCCAGTTGGGCCATAAAGCCATAAATCTTAACAATCCCAGTTTCCAATATTAATAGGGACGGACTGCCTCGCCGCACACAATAAACAAACACAGATGGTACTCTTCTCGTTCCACTAAAGCTGAGATCAAAACCAGTGGCACTGTTGTTCGGCATATTGAAATTGTTCTACCTTTCATGCTACCCTCATTAACTGTTCATCCCAATGCTATTTTATGATTTCCTCCTATGATTTTATGACACTCCATCAATATGCATAGGTGACCACGTCCAGTTGTTTTGTAACCTGATTGAGAAATCAAAATGCTTTTTTTAAGCAATTTAACAGGTTGGATGCATTTATGTCAATTTTCTTTGTGGTTTTTTTAATATCAGTAACTTTCTAACAGTGACTCCATATTTTGAACAAAATGCTTAATATGATAGAATGAATTTCCTCAGGCACACAAAATCACATTAGTCCTGAGAAGCTCTGGATTTTCCGTAAGTAATAATTGTGGATATTACCAATACAACATGGCAAGCTCATCCAGGGTGTTTATGTACGAAATCCTGTCTCTGTTACCTAATGGGAGACTAATGTTCTACTTTAATTAGACAGTCTGAAGCTAAGCCACCCTCCCATTGCTCCTGCAGTGTCTCGTCACTGGCTCCTGACTGCAAGAATCGTAACATGAAGCAACGTTATAAGTTTAGAAAAGAGGTGCTTTGAACCACTTGGCAGTGGTTCATTCTGACTGTTCTCTCTGTGCAGGAACAAAAATTGGATTTTATAATCCAGTTTGACGCTTATAACCACCGCTAGCTAAATTATAAAGCAGCATATCGCGTACGTGTATGGAAAGCAGCATGACGTTTGTTATCCCTGAATATCCTGAATATATACATATATTTATTGTGAGCAATAAAAAGCAAATATACATGAGAAAGGTTTGCTGTATTTTCATTTTATCTGCTTTTGTTATTTTGCCTTTTCTGTGGCCAATGCTGCAATTTGAGCACAATATTCATATAGTAAATTGTTACCCACTCTGGTTATTCATTAATGATCATCAGTTATTATTATAAATGGCACCACAGAACTGGCCTCTCCTGGACTCTACATGTTTAATGTACCCCATTAGAGAGATCTGTAAAATTGATAAAAATATTATAATTCTAGATTGCTTAGCATGGCTGCCACACACCTCCAGGATTGCTGATGCAAACCCCAGCCTTCGCTCTGTGTGTGTGTGTGTGGATTAGGTTTATGTTACATTGCGGGGACCCCCACAATGTAATAAAAACCTGTTTTTTGATGTTGTGGTGACCATTTTTCAGGTCCCCACAGAGATCTGTGAAAGCAATCAAAAAAGAGAGTTTGTAGAGTTTAGAATTTGATGATCAATGGTCATTGTTGACACACCACAGCACGACAATGAAATGTGTCCTCTGCATTTAACCCATATGTGGCATTGTGACATAGCAGTTGGCAGCTAATTCAGCACTCGGGGAGCAGTGCTTGGGGGCGGTACCTTGCTCAGGGTACCTCAGTGATGCCTTGCTGGTCGGGGATTCAAACCAGCAATCTTTCAATTACAAGTGCGCTTCCCTAACCATTAATACACCACTGCTCACAAAAAAGACGAACGCCACACCCAGTGCAGGATTCAAACCCCGAAGCCGCAGCCGGCAGTGCTACCCATTGAGCCACCACACCACCACCCTCATAAGCTTAGTAGCTTAGTTCTTTCCCTGTTCCACCACAAATGATTCAGCTCAAGAGCTGTGTAATTAGCAGAAGGAGTTGAATCAGGTGTGTTAAATGGGAGTAAACCAAAAACTGTGCAGGGCTCCGGCCCTCCGGCCCTTGGACTGGAGTTTGAGACCCCTGGATTTGAGTTTTCCCCATAGAAATGAATGGAGAGTCCCCACAAAGATACAATTAAAAATGTGTGTGTGTGTGTGTGATCCCCTCATCTTACACGGGTTTCATCCCGTAGTACAAAGACATTCAGCTAGGCTATCTGGCATCTCTAAAATTACCCCTGATGTATGACTGTGATGTGTCTATGTGTCCTGTGATAAATTGCCTAGTGCCCCACGCTGCCTAAGAGAGGCTCCAGGTCCTACCACAACCCTAACCAGGATGAGTGGTTAGATGATGGATTAGATGAAATTTGCACGATTGGTCCCCAAGTGGAGATATGGATGAGAAGTAGTTTTCATGCGTATCAGTGAGAGAAGTCAGTCACACATACAGCAAAGTCACTAAGAAAGAAGTTTGCTGAACTCAGGTCAACTCTGTCCCGCATGAGGGACCCTTTGCATACAGCAGACTAATGTAGGCTAGCAGGGCGTGGCTAGCAGGTGTATCTTACAATGAGTGATATCGGATTTAAGTGACATTACCTCTGGTTGTTTCATCACCGCCATGTGACCCCAGCTGACATTTTGTGTTACTGCAGGAAATGTGCGTGGCCAATCCCACGTACCCCCCTCCCCCCCCATGCGCAATGGGCAAATTTATTTCTTATAAGGGGTGAGCAGGGAGCAGTAAAATGCACAGCCCTTTGGAGAAAACTATCGGAACCAATCTTCAATGTTTTATATCTCACTTTTAAGAGGATCTATTTTCCTTCAAATACCCCAAATACACATGCTCCATACTGTTATGCATTTGGTGTGGTTAGCGCACAGTAATTCCCTCAGTAATTCTCTAGAAAAACAAAAATTCAAAATAAGGGCATATAAATAAGAAGTGAGAAACCTTACACGTGAGCAGGTGATCTTATCGTGTTCATCACTTTCATGGCACATAGAGGGAATTGTGAGAACATGCTGCTGAAGGAACAGAACGATAATGACTGTGACAAACCAGCCACAGAGCTTCTTATCATTCATGACACGTCCTGTGAGGACCAGTCTCTGACAGTATGGGGAATGGTCATTAGTCCTGTGAGGACCGGTCTCCGACTTTATGGGGAATGGTCATCAGTCCTGTGAGGACCGGTCTCTGACTTTGTGGGGAATGGTTATCAGTCCTGTGAGGACCGGTCTCTGACAGTATGAGGAATGATCATCAGTCCTGTGAGGACCGGTCTCCGACTTTATGGGGAATGGTTATCAGTCCTGTGAGGACCGGTCTCTGACTTTATGGGGAATGGTCATCAGTCCTGTGAGGACCGGTCTCTGACTTTAT
>JAODLD010000008.1:13492266-13507004 GCA_026781065.1 Mormyrops boulengeri
ATCAGTCCTGTGAGGACCGGTCTCTGACTTTATGGGGAATGGTCATCAGTCCTGTGAGGACCGGTCTCTGACTTTATGGGGAATGGTCATCAGTCCTGTGAGGACCGGTCTCTGACTTTATGGGGAATGGTCATCGGCCCTGAGAAGACCGGTCTCTGACTTTATGGGGAATGCTCATCAGTCCTGTGAGGACCGGTCACTGACTTTATGGGGAATGCTCATCAGTCCTGAGAGGATCAGTTTTTATTTCAACTATTCAAGCAATTTGAAGGACACAGCTGACACATGAATCTAAAATTACTTTAACTGTATTGAAAGTGGCCACAGTCATGCTCTTCTTTTTTCTTCTTTTCCTTTTTTTCAAGGTAACATACCGAGACAGAAGCCTAAAAATGGCAAACTTTAAAATGGAGCTGATCTGTTTCATTTCACACGTTTTTGATGAAACAAGACTGTCCAAAATAACTCTCCAAATTAACAGTGGCACCCCACCATGGTCACATGTCACCTCAGCATTGTCAAAAATTCTGAAAGGTCAGTCATGGGACTTTCAGCACACTCCATCTCTGCTGCAGCTGAGACTGGCTATCTATCCCTGAGCAATGGTGCTGAGCTGAAATATATGAAAAGCTGCCATTATAACTTACAAATTTAACAAACCTGCAACGATTAGTAATATTCACAATAATAATGAGCAGCTTAGCTCTATCCATAAACACTCTTGACTCGTGTATTTATATACCGTTTGCAACACATCATACCTTCATAACTGCACTATATGTAAACATTTCTAAATGGTGCATCGCTTATGAAGGTCATATTTAAAAATTCACCACCTAAAAGAACTGCTTTTCAATCTATGTCAAGAAAACTGACATTTAAACCTTAAGAGGAATATGCAAAAATAAGCATAATTATGTTTCTTTAGGCAGATATCTCAAATGCCCTGGTATTGTACGAGAGATATTAAAGAGTTTTTTTTTTTACAAAGCCACACAATTAAATTTAATTGCAATGGCTCTTTCATTAATGTGACAGGACTCTGCTGGAAAGGTAATTTCATTGCTAGCGTTTGATTCCACCAGGTAATCTGGGAAGAGCTCAGAATCTCAGACCTGACACAGACTTTCCTTTTTTAATTAAGCCTCCGTATGGCACGTCATTCTTCACTTTACGCTCTCTGCAGATGGGAAATTGTGCATGTAAAACTTGGGTGGTGCAATACATAGCTGAGATGCGGCGGTTTTTAAAATACTTGCTCTAGAAAGTTACACTTTCAGCTGACTACCAGCATTTTAAGCTTCGATTAAGACGGAGCATAATGTCTGACATCAATACCAATCTCTCCTTGCATTGCACCCCTTACCTCCTTGTGAAAATACACCCAAATGACCCACACTATATCATTTCTGTATAAAAGGTTTTGTATTACACATATGCTGCATTATTCTGCATCTTCATTGCCTGGATTTCGGTTGAGTTATGGCATATCTTTTTTACTGGTGTTCCTTCCTATTCCTACTAGTGAGGCGATGAGCTCCAGCATCTCTAGCTCCCTCTACTGGTTTTCTTGTAAGCTACGTCTTCCTGCCTCCTAGCACTGTGAACTGTAAGATAACACTGTGAGCTGTAGTGGATCTACCCCCAACCACCACCTGCCCACACCAATGTTATCTTCGGTGCTGAAGATGTTGCGAGATGAAAATGTCAGTTTTCAAACCACCCCCAACCCATGTCATCCATGTAAACTGGGATGTCCCTACCTCCTCCCATTGGTGAAGGTATCGTATAAGTCTGGACAGCCTGAGAAGGCGAAGGAGGCTGAGGATCTTTGTGAAACGCACAATCCGCAGGGCGCGGGCCGTCTTGTAGAAGTCTGAGTCAATCCTCGTCTCCACAATGAGGAAGATGTAGTCCACAGGAATGGAAGAGATGAAGTCGACGATAAACCAGCTCCGTAAGTACTTGATCTTGATATGCTGGGGATCAAGGATGATCTCAGTGTTGTCCTCCTTTACGATGCCCGTGCGGAAGTTGAGCACCAGGTCAATGAGGAAGAAGGTGTCCGACACAACATTGAAGACGATCCAGGGCGGTGTGTGCTCATCCTTGAAGAAGGTGATGCCCACTGGTATGATGATGAGGTTGCCCACCATCAGAAGCAGCATGGTCAGGTCCCAATAGAACCTGTAGGAAATAGACAAGCAGAGTGGCATCATGGGTAACAGTGTTAACGTCAACATAGAGGGTCAAAAAAGATTTAAAACTGAATTTCTGGTTCTGAACTATGACACTATTTATTAATAAAGTGATAAATATTGATATCTGAAATGGCATCTTACTTTAATATTATTTATACCTGGTTTTGAGTTATATTGTTGAACAATATATAATTATGTTGTGAGAAGGGAGTGCTGGAAAATGATGCCCACTTCTCCAGAACATTCCCTGGAGATCCACAGGACACACAGAGCCATCTGACCAATGGCAATGTCCCTAGGGTGCAGACCAATGGTGGTTGTGACCTGACAGATCTCATTTTACCTGGCTGTTTAATGCACACAGTTAGGGTTGTGTACGTTCACTTTATTGTTTTATCATCTCACATGCTCCCTTCAGAAGAAATTTGCCCTATCTTAGCACTTCCGTACTGATTTTTACAATGAACTAAACTGTTATATACTGAGCAAAGTATCCTGCTCATGTGGTTGTTTACCTCCGAAGTCTCCAAAGACCGAAAGCTCGTGATCTTCATTAGCATATTGACGGTGATGCAGCTTGGCGTCTGTCTGCGATTATAAATTGCACAATCACTCCAGCACTCTTATTTACGGTACTGAACCTGCTTGTGAACTTTGAAGCGCTACGGGCGGCTGGAAGGGAACAGGACTCGACATTTCCAGCTTGTCGTTGGGCCACGATGCACAGAGCGGATCCAGCGCCTTCAGAGAAATCAGGCAGAGAGTAGAACAGAATTAAAAGAGAACCCCACTGATCATGCTGATGTCTCCGTGGGGATGGCCTGTGATTTTTGCCGAGAAGGAAGATTGTGTTGGCTGTGTATGTTGGGCGTGGGGCGTCACTCGGGAACACCTGGCGTCAGCGACTGCTGCCAGAGAGAGCCGCGGGGGGGTCAAAGGAAGAGCAGGTGTGAGGCGGGGATATGCTGGAGACAGGGCACCCTAGTGGGGCAGGTCTCACAATGCTTCAGAGGAATCCTACCACCCTGTCACAAGCCTACATGATAGCCCTACGTTTTCTTTGTATCAGGAGATTATGCTCAAAAGTACTTTATTTTATTTTTGCACATAGTAACATTTTCACAGTTCCCTTCCTGCTGTGAGTATGGCTTGTGTATCACCATCCTCAACTCAATACTTCTCAGAGTATCAAGGACATATGAGAAAAGAAAATTCAAATTCTCATTGCCTGCTGCTTGAAAAACTGTGGGCCAGGACTCTGGATTCCCCAAATTTTGCTGAGTCGTGGGGGTGGGGGAGGAAAACAGGCAGTCCAGCCCACAACACAATTAACTTCATATTTGTTGGTGGAGTTTTCATTTAATTTCCTGCAAATTTTATAATAATATTTAGATAATGCATGCCCCAAAAATCCACAACTACAATAGTGTTCTTCACTGAAGTTGGATATTTATCACTGTAGGGATTCAAGCACAGGGACCTGGATAACCAGAAACAGGAAGTAGCACAGAAAAAAAAAACAGGAAATGGGGCTGGATAACCACAGTAAACCTAAAAACATGGAACCAGTTGCCTTGCGCGCTGGCTCTGGCTAATCAAGGCCATGAGCGAGATGCCTGCTAACCAGCGCTAACAAACTTGAGACAAGATGTCAGGCATCTAGAGCCATGGACTCAAAAAACCCCAAAAGAAACTGGTACCCGAAATCGCTAAGCTGG
This sequence comes from Mormyrops boulengeri, assembly GCA_026781065.1. Lineage (NCBI taxonomy): Eukaryota > Metazoa > Chordata > Actinopteri > Osteoglossiformes > Mormyridae > Mormyrops > Mormyrops boulengeri. The sequence goes on from JAODLD010000008.1 coordinate 13,496,186, forward strand.
TGACAATGTCAGCAACACTGACCAAAACCCATGAGTAAAACACAAAGAAACTAAACCCAGCCCCACAAACTAGACTCCAAACAAACTCACACAAAAACCAGCGACGATGACTGAGCAGCAAGCAATACTCACTGTTGTTTAGATAAGATTCACAGCCAACTACCCCTGGCTCAGAGCAAGATCACACCGACCAGGCTCAATTACCTGATTACAAATGCAGGTGTGATGCTACTAAAGTCATTGTTTTCCCTGTTGTTAACCGTTAGGATAGTTATTTCATTCTTTGACATGTCACTGTAATGTCGAGCACGAAGGCAGTTATCATTGCCACTCCAAGACAACAAACCGTCAGCGTTGTTATCCTGATGGGGACAAACTCTCAGTAGTGCTTTATGTTAAGGTAATTCATAACTAGAGAGATTGCATGACGAAACTGAGAGAAAGTCCTTGACACCAACATAAACATTTCCCACACAAACCGCATTTGTTATTTTGCCACTCAAAGGTAAGGTTTCAGAGTTCTCTCCAGATGGAGAATGTCGCCGCGGTTCAAGTCTGCCAGTCTGCAAAACGTCCACAAATGTGCGACTTTGTATTAATGGAAGAAAACATTTCGAAAAAACAAAACAAACAGACCAGAGCGGAATCCTCCAGAATGCAGATATATGGAACTATATTTAGAAAGCTTCCCTGGCTGCATGTCAGGCTTTGTCGAGTTTTAAATCCCCCAATTATCAGAAATTTATGAAAATAGTTCTGTTTAAAAACTGCATCAAAATGATCCATTCACAGCGAATTCCGGCTCAGGAATGGTAACCTAGAAGCAACATGAAGTCATTTCTGTGACTCCTATCAAACAATCAGTTGCTTTTAGCCATGTTGCCCTGCAGTTGAGTCAGGTCCTCCGGGTCTAACAGCCTGAGGCTGTGCATTTAAGATGGATCCCGGGAGAATAAATAAAGACACAAGGAAAGGGAGGTATTTGCACTGTGCTGCCTGTGCTCTGCAGAGGACGGGCAAATTAAAAGGACGGCACTTCTTCATAGGAACTTGTAGACAGGTTGTATCTGTCCACCATCATCCCAATGCCTCAGCCTATAATGGTTTGCCTCCCGAAGCTGGATGGGGGTCAATGGTTTGATGGTTTTATTGGGAAGGGAGGGCTTAGTCCCACTAACACCAGAGATGGTCTGAAGCTGGCCAGGTGGAGATGCACCACTCCTCATGGAAGGTCATGCAAGTGATGGGTTTGGTATACAATTTCTCAACAGTACATTGTAGAAACCAGCAGATTATGGTGGCAATATCATCTTCTCAAAATGATATCAGCTTCTTAATTGCTTGGCTGATGCAATTATGCATCTGGACACTGGAGCAGGTCTTGGTTAAGGATTACTAGTCCATACCCTGAACCACTATACTGACCCACGAACCTAAAATAAATGCCCTACCACTTTCAGTGACACAGCAGGACCAAGGATCAGACTCCAATAATATACCAAGGTGTCTATCAATTCTAAAACCAATACAGGCAGTCTACCTTTCTGGTTGTGTGGGTGTGCCTCCACATAGTGCCCGTCTTTTAATTGTGTTTTGTTATGCACTGGAATTTGGGAATGTAGGCTCATTGTTCTATAAATACACAGAGGGAGAGGCTAGCCCATGTAGTACGTCTGAAGGACATCGAGTTCCCGTTTCCCCGCGCTGCTCTGCACAAACAAACACCTCCCGACGTATTAATAAAATAAAACAATGCCCTGTCTTCTTTGTTCTCGTCAGTCCCCGGCGACAAAGGGGGACAGACTCCCGACATGGTGGCCGAAGGCGGGGATGGCTGGCTCCACTCCCCAGCTGCTGACACTGTCACGGGTCCGAGCAGAACAGAACACGCAGGTCCAGCCTCACGTGAGGTGGTCTGAGGGTAACGAGGGGAGTGCAGCACCAGCTGTCCATGGCTGCCCCCCTGACTCTGAGAGGCAGCCCGACTCGCTCTCCCACTGCCCAGAGTGTGCCGACCTTCGGAAATAGGACGCTGTCAGTGAACGGACGGACTCCTAAGCAGTCCTCCTGTTACAGAGAGACAGAGACAATGTTGGGAGCTGCAGTCCTTAGTCACCCTAAATACAAGAAAACTGTGTTCAGAGAAACAGAAGCCTGATTAGTTAGGGTTAAGGTTAGAGGGGTCTGCTTAGTTAGGGTTAAGGTTAGGGTTTGGGCAGTCACTTTTGTTAAGGTTCGGGTTAGTGTACGGCAGTCTGCTTAGCTCCATATTGGTTACGTTTCCTTGAAGCAGCTTGCACAAATTTTGTTAATTTTATATAGCTAGACTTTTAACTGAAGCAAGTCATCTGTGCATACTCACTTATCCAACATGGGGTGGCGGTGAGCCTGGAGCTTATCCTAGAAAGCACAAGACAGGGAACATCCTGGATGAGATGTGTCCATTGCAGGCCACACACACACACACACACACGCACGCACACTACAGGCGATTTAGAAAACACAGTTCTGCAAGAAGAACCTGGAAGATACCAAGAGGAATCTCCTGTGAATACAAGGAGAAAATGCAACCTCCACACATATAGAGCCAGGAACCAAATCTCCAGCACTGGAGGTGTGTGACCACAGTGCTACACGCTAAGCCACAGTGCCACCCCTGGAGATGGTCAGAATTACAGCAGGGCCCCTGTTGAGACTAAACCAGCAGCCTTTCATTTACAGATCTGGGTCCTTAACTGGTGCAATACCTGTTGTGCCTACAAGGCCATCAATACCGCCCAATACCATCATGCTGTTTGAAAGACGCCTGATGGCCAGTCGTTCATCAGGTCAGCTCTGTTGTCTTAACAAGAATTGCTGCCCTTATTGTGAGAAGGAGCCTCCATCAGGTTGTACCCCTCTTACTCCATAATGACCCCCCCACAACTGGACACATGAGCCAGCAGCTACATACAGGACAGGCATTCTGCATGGCCAAACCTCCACAGAGTAGCAAAACTGGCGCAGCCTCATGTTTGACAAGAACAAAACGAAGTTACGGACACGAGCCTCGGGTTACAAAGGTTTTTGTCCTATTTCCGCGGTTACGGACTCAAATAAAGCACAACAACGGCTCCAGCGCCAGGACAGGAACACGTCACCTCCGGTTGCAGGTGACGCACTTTGGCGCGCGGCTAATTTTAGGCGAACTGCAGTTTTTTCGCGACTCTGGTGCCTCATCGGTGGAGGAGCGAAAGCTGCGGCGCGTGGAAAACAGACGGGCTCACCAGAGACATGCTAAGAGGAAACCATCTGATGGATCAGAGGCCGATTCCTAACACCGCATGACTGTCCCTGACAATAAGATCAACCCCCCAGACAGCTGGTCCACCTGTTAGTTGTCACCCCTCCCAAGCATCTCCTCAGACTTCAGTGGCCATGTGTGTCCAATGCCCTGAAGTTGTTCAGAAGACTCATGGAGAGGGAGAAACTTTCACGTCGATTCAAGGCTTTGTCCATCTACTGCCACAGCTGTCTGCCCTGAGCTGTGAGTGTGCCCCACCTCATGGAAGTTCTCCACCTCAGGGAGACTCTCCTTTTCAGTGAGAACATGGGCAGCACAAGAGCTAGTTAACTAGTAAGGTGAAAGTAGGAATGTACAAACACCTGATACTTTGACTGCCTCAACACCAAACACATCACATCCAATTTTGGAGAATGTAGACAGGCAGCTCCTGGGGCAACTGGGGCTAAGAGCCTTGTCCAACAGTCAATTTGCCCTTGGCATTTGAACCAACAACCATCTGATCACAGGCAGGTGCCCTACTCTGCTGAGACACACTCCTGGCTAAAGCATTGGTATAGAGGTATTGAAAGTAAAAACAAGGGACTTAACGAAGGAGGCCAACAAGTACCTCATAGGTAAATTTCACCCCCAAAACAGATTATTTTAGTTGCCACCAGATGGCTTCCTTCCTGACATTGCACACATCACGCATGGAGAACTAGTTTTCAGTGGAGTTCCACATTTATAACAGAGGTCTACATAGAGTAAAATCCAGAGTTATGTGGATTAACAGCACTTCTGTGTGTCTTTCATAGTATTCTGTCAACTGATGTGCCCCTTCAAGACAACACTTCTATCATGACATCTATATATCTATGATCATGACTTCTGCATCAAATGAGAAGATCTAGTTCAGTCAGAATCCTGGTATTGTCTTTGAAGATGGGAAGTGGGCTTTCCAAACTAAGGGCAGGCAGCCTTGGCTCTCCTAGTCCAACCCACCAAAGGGCTCAGGTTCAACATCAGTTAAACTCATTTAAGAGGTATCAGTACGCATCAGTAGGTGGATTTAATTAGCGTCGATTCAGAGCTGCTGTGGGGGGATGGACTGGACTTGCCAGCGTCGACGATGATCCACATCCAGATGGCAGAGTGCATGCTGGGAAGCGTGTGGTACTGCCAGCATCGCGGCGGGCGACCCCCATGCAGGGGGACAGACATTCCTATCAGAACACGGGGGGGAAAACAAGCAAGCTGCTAGATTTCAGTGGCATTTGCTTGCAGCAAAGCATGTGAAGGAACATTTCATTAGCAGCAGAAGATGGAAGAGAGACAGAATGTATCAATGTGGGAAAGGCAGCAAAAGACAGCATGGGGTAGTGTGCGGGGCAGTGGGTTATGATGCTGTGCTTGTGATCAGTAGGTTGCTGGGTCAAAACCCAGGGTCAACTGAGTGATGTCACCACTGGATTCATATCCCTGAATGGTTCAAGGGACTGTCAGATCTTGCTTTCACAACTGTATGCCACTTCGGATAAAAGTGTCTGCTAAACAAGTTAAATATAAAATAGTGTGGGACAGACAGGCTGAAAGGGGGGATATTTTGAGAGCCCTTTTCTAATCAGACATCCAGCTGGAAGTGAGGCCTGTTCTCCATGCCCCGTCCAGCTTGGGGCCATGACTGTAGCCATCAGTAACGACATCCCCCTCCTATTACAGCCACAGCTGTGTGGAACGCTCACATCACCCCGACGTGCCCGTGTCTAATTTCTTTTGCGAGAGTGCCCGCGCTCCCCTTTTGCTGAAAAAGTGCCATTTTCCAGCTAGCCCAGAGGGCGTAATCTGTGTTTCCCTTAAATCAGAGGTCTTCCGCATCTCCTGGGCGCACGTGTCATTTCTGGAATTGTTTTCTCACCTAGATGTTGAGTGTCGGTGCAAAATAGCAACCGTTACCCATCATGCATGTGGCCCCCCTGTGGTAGGGAGGGCACAGCTGTTCTTGAGACCAGATAAACCACTAGCTTAATGCGGAAACTCTGTCTTCTCACCTCTTGCCGCCAACCCCCCCACCGAGCGCCCCCGCCCTCTTCTGTGGCCCTCCATTATGTTTCAGGTGATGTAATCAGTTAATGGAACAGCCAGTATGAAAGTCGCCCGTCTCTCTCGGGGATTTGGATATGGGGGTCAAAGGGAGAACAAGAAAGAGGGAGAGAAAGAGAGCAAGACAGAATGAGAGATGGAGCAGTAAAAGGAATGAAAAAATCTGAAATTAAAAGATGCGGAGAATCAGCAAAAGATGGGGGGGGTTGGGGGCGGACAAGAAGAAAATCACACAGCCACACTCCGCTCTATGGATAAAGTCGTATTAAATCCCTCTCTGCCTCCTCCCATGGAGCCCCGCATCTGAAAACATCTCTCTCATCTGGGTAAACAGCCTCTCGCCAAATCTGAAAAGCACAGCCCGAATTCATGCTGCCCGAAAGCAGGCATTTATGGGAGCCGTATTATGATGCCACTCCGAGCGCTAATGCGCAGTAGTGCGCTTACCTTATTTGACTTCCCTGCTTGACAATAAAGGCGACAGCTTAACCAACATAACTAGCTATTCAGACGGGACTTATCCTGGTCATTAATTGTTTCCACAGCTTTTTTATGGACCATAAATGATAAAAATTTCCATGAAAGGAATCCCAGAGCAGAATGAACAATAGTTCCTTTTAAATAATGCCAGATACATCACACAGAACTATAGAGTCTCATTTGCCATTTATATTTTGGGTGTTACTGATGAAAGGAATGAACAAGCTGAATGTTCATAAAGAAATACCTTTTGGAGACAAGGTCTTCTGAGGAGCCTGGGTTCCCTGGGGGGAGGGGGGGATTTACCATACAGGGGGAGACCTTCACATCCAGACTGTCTCACAGATAAGCACAGTTTTTAATCTCCCAGGTTCCACTTTCGCTGCTGACGGACGAAGGTGCCCCCCACTTGTCAACAGCGCAGCTGGAACAGACCCAGCTCTGCATGGACGTTGTTTTCATGTGGCAGGGTGGGGGTAATGTCATCGCAAGAGCGGCAGGTGAGGAAATATGGAGGGTGAGGCCAGTTACTGGCTGGCATGAACCCCCCCCCCCCCCCCAGCATCGTGAGGGAGGAGGGAACTAGTGCTGGTCAATCCACCAGACGACATAGGCACCGGCCTTGTGGGAAATCTTAGTGGGCGCCGACTTAGCCAACCACTTTGTGTCGGGGGGGGCGTTAGGTGTCGGCCTAGGACGTGACATGGGATTCTACAGGCACTGGGGGCTCAGGTCTAGCTACTGTGAGCAGCCAAGTGACAACCTAGGGTGAAGGAAACCAGCCTCCATTAATGAAGCGTTTTGAAAGTAAAAATGGAACAGGGGTAAGCGATCAGGCACCTAATTTCAGTCTTTTTGTGGAGTCAGAAACATCACATTAAAACAAGTGAATCCTCAAAACATTGATGCAACACCCCTTATATAGTCAGTTAATTTAATAAAGCATCATGCAACTGAGCATTAAAACTAACTAATTAATTACAGGGCTAAAACAAACTAAATGATTAAATGCTCAAATAATGAGTTTGATTTTATATGGAAACCAGTTAAGCCACTTATTTCTTTATGTGCATACTTCTGAAGTAGGAGTAGTATTCAAGAAACCAAATGTGTTAGTAGAAAACATATTTGACTTTAATAAAACGTGATTTCCCCCAGTAGAAAGGCAAAAGGCACTCAAGGGGCTATATGGTAAGAGTATAACCACTGATCTTGCAGTTTACCTCAGAAGCTACCATACATATACAACCATTAAAATTCTGTTACATTTCTCAGAATATATATATTTATATTAATAGAGAAGGCCACACGCAGATTTTTTTGTGTCACACTATTGTGTAATTCATGTGAAATTGTATTTAACTTCTTGAATTACTTCAAACCATTAGTCCCCGTTATCTCAGCAGCAGTTTCTGTAACACCATATGTAACAACGTCTGCTCCAGTCTGGTGTCCTGACAACGGGTGTCTTTCTCCCAGACTTCACAACTGAGATGCTTCCACAGAAAGCTAAACAGAATGCATCTCAAAATAACTCTAACAGGGCTAATTTGTAAATTATAATGTTTGTAGCAGAATGGTGGGTGAGTGTGCCCTGCGATGGGTTGGCGCCCCATCCTGGGTTTTTCCCTGCCTTGCGCCCATAGCTTCTGGGATAGGCTCTGGACCCCCTGTGACCCTGAATAGGACAAAAGGTTTCAGAAAATGGATGGATGGAATTTCACAAAATAATTAAACATTTAGGTAAGCGCATATGCTACATTTGTAATTTGTGTCTCTTTAAAAATGCGAGGCCATAAAGAGCAGGACAGAGGCCTTACGGCTGACCTTTCTACAACTGAGACTCTTAATTGCCTCTAGCTCTGTGCCAATTGCTTTCAATTAATGGTGCCCAGCTGGCTCCCGATGAACTGTTTGACCTTGGAATTCCATAAATGAACCAATCGGGCTGAGAGGGAGGAGCAGCAGGGAAGCTGCAGGATGGGGGCCGTCTTACGTGGTTATGGTGGGATTGGCCACTGCAGGATGTGAGGCGGGTTTTTGTGTGTTGTTTTTTTAGTCCTTATGTGATACAGAATCCGGTGCCTCTGCTGTTCCTGTTCTACTAATTTAATAATAGCTTTTGTGTTACCTTTATCCTGCACATCTAGAATAGAGACCAAAGGCATGACGAAGCATGAATACATAACATGCCCTGATATGCTGACTGCAACAAGCCATTGAATTCCAGCTAAGCATGTAAAACTGAGCAGTGGCAGCTGGCTAGGTAATACCGTGCCGATAAACTGCAGGCAGTAAACTAAAACTGCAAAAACAAATTAAACAATCAAACCTTATGTGGAAAGGTCTGTTTTGTGAAATGTGCATTTTCAATGTCAGTTTTGACGATTTAGAAAAAAGTTCATGTTAAAAATGATTTAAATTCTTCTTTAAATAGACGGGAAGTGACTATAATATACCTTTAATAATTTAGCGGATATTTTAAAATGAGTTCCAGTCTACTTAAACATATAATTTAATGATTCATAGAACTTCAATTCAGGTGGGAGAGGAGCTTACTGGCAGACATTTTTTGGACAGTATGAGTTGTATCTATATCGTGTAATGAGGTCTTTAATGAGTTGTTTTTCTTGGGGGATGTTGGGGAGGCAGGGAGATGGAGGTGGCAGTGCCATCGAGGGGGCGCCGACTTCAAACGGCTGCTGAAACGGACAGCCATTATCGCAAACAAACTCAGCTGACCCTGAGATTGATCTGGACCTGCGGAGGATAGGGGTGTGGCATGGCCTGCCATTGGCCTGTGAGCCACTGTGGAACAGCTCGGAACTGCTGGATCGCGATGCAGGAATAAGAACATGCTAGTGACTCGTCTCATCCATACACACGCTATTACATAAAATATGTGGTAATCATCTCTTCTGACGTTCGCTTCTGATATCGCTGGACGGATGCTGTACCCTGGTCTGACTGCCTCACTTTCAAGATTTTCCAGTGCATCTGCTAATCCAGAGCTCTGCCTTAACTAAAATAAACAGAAGTCCTTGTTTGAGCCTGAGAAAGATGTGAGATGTACATGAGAGCCTCAGTACCTCGCAGTGGCATAGCCAGGAATTTTCGACAGGGGGTGCGTACCGTGCATATCCAGCCTTTCACCTCCTAGTCTTCATGCTCCCACCTGCAGCACGGCCAACCGATTCTTGCATTTCTTAAGAACAGGGTTTTAACAGCAAACTATATACAGTGATTGTGCACGACTGCAGATACAGTGATTTTCATACAGTGGTTTTATTTTTAACTGCTGAAAACTGAACTTCAGAACAATGTTGAAATTGAAAATACAGTAAACCGATGGTCTATTTGCAATGCAATTTTTAATTCCTTACGGTAGATCCTAATCATGAGTGCAAGATGCGTTGTAACAACTCACAGGATTTCACGATGATGGGGAACACAGGTCTTATGTAAATATTTCCAAATTTCGAATACAAAAAATGTTAAATTGTTGTGACAGGGGTGCGTGTTTATCTTATGCGCCATGTTTAGCTAGGCCACTGGCACCTCTGCACAAGGCTGGAGACCAGGGTTGAATGCAGCACTAGGAAGTTAACGTGGGTTGAGTCTTGGGGGAGGAGCTTTGGCGTTAGGGACTGGGGCTGTTTCATCTATAGTAAATCATCTCGTCGTATGGTAGGGGTCCTGGGGGCGGCAAACAAATCGAGGCAGTATGCCCTGGAATAAGCTGTCATCAAGCTGACCAAAAGCATAAGGGAAATATGTCAATCTATCTGCCTCACAAAGTCTAGAGTAGGAACAACCCATTAGGCTAATGAGGGGTGGTGGTTCCACAGTTTCCAGAAGAACCTTTCACTTATCCTCTGATATACATGAAAAGGACCAGGTTATACTTTAGCTTACAAAAACTTGATTCATTATACATATTTTCCATTATTTTTGTTTATTCTTAAAATGTTTGTGCAATCTCCCACCAAAAGACAGGAGATTACAGACAAATGGGTGTGACTAAGAACTATGCAGATAATTTGTTTTTCAGAGAATATGAGTAGAGCACTGCAGAGTCCGGTGCAGATCCCTGACATCAGCTCGACATCTTCTGGATGAATCAGAACAAAGAACTAGGTCAAAGCTAAGATGCCTGTCTTTGATAATGGAGTTTCTAAATCAAGCACAATTTCACCAAAAATGAGTTGGTCTTTCCCAACACAAGAAAGCCACCATTAAAATCCAAGGTCAGGCCTTGGCTAATAATTTCTAATTTATTTATTTAATAATTTAATTTATAGACCTAATTGTAAACAACATACCATGACGTCAGCCATTCCTCAGAAGACACTTTTAGTCTTGACATCGTTAACTTCATGGTTTAAATATACTTTAAATATAGTGATATTTTCCTAAAGCAATTCAGGACAACAGTGTCACTCTAAGCAATGCGAGCGGCAGCACAAGACCAGATACACAAACTGAATGAAGCTCAATGGTGAGGAAACCGTCTCTGTACGAAGTGTATGATGGTGTGAACAAAGGAACTGTTACTACTGGAGTCCAAACAGTACCAAGATGACATGTTCTGCCTATTACAAGCAGTGGGCTATAACCAGAGAGTTCATCCTCCGCTGAACTTCTCATTGCCAGTGCCTAAGGAATATCTGATGGGGGTTCCCAGAACTGTGATATTGTTACCATTACTGCCTATTTGCAATATTAATTGCTTTGTGTTACAGAGCAACTCAAATGTCGGCATCGTAAAACAGCAGTAAATTAACGGAATCATAAACAGCTTTCAAATTGCAGGATTTTTCATTTTAAACACACAAAAGCAACTGCTCTAAGCTAGATTATGTCACGCCCAGCCCCGGTCGCCCTCCTGTGGACCACACCTCCTCATTAACCCCGTGTGGAATCCTTCCGTTTACCTGCTGTTTTCCGTTTCCTGCTCGTTACCCTGTGTATTTA
>JAODLD010000008.1:13517870-13539683 GCA_026781065.1 Mormyrops boulengeri
GTGAAAAGACCCCATGCCTCCCCCCACCCGCTCAGATGTGGTGTTGGTGCGTGTTGTTCTAAAGTGCTTTTAAAACAGGGGAAGGACATGGTGCAGACCACCCACTGCCAGCCAACAGCGGGTGTCAGCTCGGCCCCTCCCCAGAGCCCTCAATGTCTATGTGTGTCAATGTCTATATGCTCGCATAAAATCCAATCATCTTTTGCAAATGTACATGGTGAGGAATTATCTTAAACCAGACAGTATAATTCCAGAATGGGCTGTAATTCTTTATATTTGCTGGGCTAGATTTTATAGGTGCCTATTGCATATTTTTATTACATACTGTACATCAACACTGCTTATTATTCTGTTTAAAAAATAAGAGATTCAACTTGTGTGTCAAAATATCAATGAGGTCTTTCAAAACTCTGGTGACCTGAGTCATTAGAAACCCATTAGCCCAGGGGACATTGGTTCTGTGCATTGCCTCCCCCCAAATTACTCTCCAACTGCGCGACGGCAACACACCCCCAGCCCTCCGTTATGCAAAGACCAGCACTACAGCATCCCAGCTTCTGTTCTGCATGTGATTCATCCACATGCTCAAATTGTTCAGATATTTCCAAGTATAAGATGTCAATGTCAAGCCATGCTTTCTACATTTAAAGGAGGCAATTTGTAAAGAAAATTGTGGTGTGAGTTGTTATACAAGAAGAATTTTGAACTAAGATAATAAACAAAAACATACCTAGTACACTCTGAGAAAAAAGGGCAAAAATTTGTACCTTTGCTTGTCACTGGGGCTGTACCCTTGTAATTGTACCTTTTAAGGTACAGCAATTGACTCCAAGGAACATCCCAAAGGTACAAACAGTGTTAATGTACCATAAAAGGTACAGAAATGTTCCTCAGAGTCCATTTCTGTACCTTAGGTACAATTACCTACAGCTAAGGGTACAACTAGCAGACCCTTGAGGGTACAGCCCCAGTAACAAGCAAAGGTACAAATTTTTACCCTTTTTCTGAGAGTGTAGGCGTACCTACTATAAAGACTGATAAATAAAGAAACAATTTTGCAGCACCCTAAACTGATTATTGAAAAACTATTATTTATTTTCAGGACACGGAGGACAGTGATTAATGTGGACATTATTTGGTACTGTATTAAGTGGGTGATTCACCCCATTCGGAAAAAACGTGACCGACCAATTAGAATAATGACAGATAACACATCAGAATTTCTGTCTCACACAGATTATTGTCCAAGACATCTTTCAAACCAGCTATAAAATTGTCCTTTTAGAGCATTGCGTGCACAACCAGTTGCTTTTTATTAATGTGCTGTTGAAGCAGTTATTGTAAAATAATGCGAAATATTGAATTAACCCTCGCAGCGTGTCTTTTTCTTAGTTTAACTCTTGTTTAACTAAATAAAATTTGCATTTAAATGTGCGTTAGTGCTGATTTCATATGCAGGAACAGGAAACGATAGTGTTCGTGTTATTCGTGCTGAAGACCGAGCCGTATACGGATTCGGTTATCTACGCTTCTCGCTTTCGGTTCCGGGGACCCAGAGTACAGATTAGTTACTGTGTGAGTTTCTCAGCGGTTATTTAACTCAAGCGTGTTGAAAATGGATTAAATTATTGTGGTATGTGAAGTGAAATCGAAAAATTAAAGGTTTTACTAAGAAAACAAAAATGGGCATGCAATATGAGTATTAGATTTACAAGGCTACCTTAGTTTGGTTCAATCACTGAACCGAAAACGAATAATTATAGCAATAATTAACTTAACGTATTCTGTATTTATATGCCTATTGCTATTGCAGAATTGTTCAGTAAGATAGATTAAATTGAATTTGAAAAGAAGTATCAGTACTTTCACAGATTGATACATACATCTTCCGACCGCTTATTTAATTGTATGTAGTCTATGGGTCGGGGTGGGGGGGGGGTGGTAGGATTGTCGCGAAAGTCAACTAAAATATTTCACAATAAAGTTGTTGCAGATAACCGTGAAAGATGTCAAATCCAGACGGATATTCAATTAACAGCTCCATCAAGCCTAGTTAATCAAAAGCTGCAGCGGAACCAGCACAAGTGGCGGCTCACATGGCCCGGGACCGATGCACTTCGCTGAATTAATTACCTTCATCAGAGCACCGACACACATTCACACACTGCTGACTGGACAGCCACGTATGCCAAGTTACCTGAAATCACTATATGGGTGGATTATCCAAAATCCGGCGGATTTAACCCGCTCTTGTTCGCGCTCGACCGCCTTTTCGCTGCCAAACATCCTCAGGGAGAACTTGTTCACTCCCGGCTGGAGCATCGCTCCCAGCTGCCGGTGAATGAAGCCTGCTTGATACAACCTCTCATCGTCCGGTGAAATTTGATCAATGCTATCCAACTTTATGAACCCGGGCTGCTGATCGGGAGCAGAATGTGGGGTTCCGCCGCCGCCTTGCGCCCCTAAGTCTGCCCCGCTATCCAGTGGTCCGGGGGGTTGCTCCTCACTAGGGGTGATGTCCCCTTCGGTGATAAGGCATCTCTCCTCCGCCGAGTCCGAGTCGTGGACGTGCCGACTGGTTATAGATGACAGGCTGCCTTTGAACCTTCTGCAGTCTCCGTTCGAGCTGGTCTTGGTGGGCTTTCCAATGTCCGTCTCCATGATCACGCAGTCGCCGGTTTTGGTGTCCCCAATGCCTTTGCAGCCTCCATCGGAGGAAGGCGATGGCAAGGGCTTCATCCGTAGACTCTTCCTCCGGGTGTCCTTGTCGCCGTCGTCCCCCTCGCCCATGACCGAAGCTTTATGGCCAATGTGTTGCGGTAAGCTGTACAGCCTTTTGCGCATGGAAGAATGCAACCTTTCCATTGTGGCACCGAAATGGCCAGATGAGCCAAGAATATTAGAAACAGGAGTATTACTCTTAATATTGTTGCCACGGATCGTACAGCTCCGTGGCACGGCTTGGACCTTATCTCAGATCTCAAAGGCTTCTGCTGATGCACGTGATCGCGGATCGTTTTTGCGAAGGACAGATGATCTCGCACATTACCTGACGCTTTATATAGCCTACGTCTTTTCGGAAACCTTTAGGCAGCACAGAGCGCTTCAGGTCCCACCGTCCTGTCCGCAAGGCACCGGGATGCTGAATGAAAGCCGTGGAGCACGAAACCAAAAAGACACATGAAGCCACTTCAGCCGTACCTGGCGAGAAACGTGCTGGGTGACGGAGCTGAGACCTGGATGTCATTAAAAACGAAGCATGCTCTCTCTCTCTCCTTACGACCGGTGACCGCGGTCAATAATAAAGGTAGCATCATACCCAAAACCACACCAACAAATTTTGGACCACTGACATCACCCAACAATCGTTACAGTCGTACTGGTGTACTGTGAATATTCATGTAACTGATCTATTGGGTTGCCATAGGAGCAAGAACTGCAAATAAGCTCAGCCCACCTAGAGCCCCAGTATGGGCTTTTAAAGGGCTAATGCGCATCCCGCGTCCTATTGCGACAATTATTGCTCTGCATCTTTTTTCCGCGGGTGAATTTACGCAGGGAAGGTTCGTCAATGTTGCCCCAGCGTTACCTACAAAAGTGGCTGCAGTGAATATAATACTCCTTAGCTTATTCACTGATCGATGTAACATTTAACTACGCTGTGTGAAAGTACTTTGTTTTGGTACGATCGATTGGTACGATGCTGTTTTATATATAAAAATTGCTGGCATGTTGAAAGTTTCAACTCCACTCTATGCTTTTTGTCTCACCACTTGAATAAGTTAATAAGGTGTGGGTGCATAGAAGACCTGAACAGAAACCTAGCGAGAGTACTCCTACAATTATCTCTGCCGCTGCCGTTAGGTAAACATCAATAATTCACGCTGACATATATTTGAAGAGCATATAGCCTCTTTTAAACGTGTTCGAAAAACCAACAGTGGTGCGATGTTTTCTCATAACCCACACATGGCTTATTCACTTGGATTCAAAAAGTCTTATTTTAATCGCATGAGTTAACTGATTTGAGATAGCCATGCATGCAGAGCTGTTTGAGATAGCCATGCAGCGTTCGAACCACAGTCACCTAAGTAGGACCACGCAGCTGCTTTTTCATATTCATCCATATACAGCATCTTGTGTGTGTATGTTCAATATTGATACAAGAATTTCTTGTATCATTCTGGAACGTGCACACATGCACAAGATTTTTTTACATAACTTTATTTTTGCTCTCGGCATAAATAAAAGAGTACGACTCTATTTCTGATCCATTGATGAGCTTGAGTTTATCTATTATATAGTCGCGTTAATAAGCGGGCTTTCATTAAACATTTCCAGTGAATTGTGCGTGTCAGGATACACTTACTAGTCACAGTGTATGGGTATCGCTTGCTGTCATTTGAACCCATTATAAGCATACGGGCATGCTCTCGATCTTCATCATTGGCAGTTACATTTCAGCGGTATTATTAATTTAAGCCATATTTATGAATTTAATACTTCGAAAAACTAAATGTATTAAACGGCAATTAAGCACGTGCAGTGTTATGTATCAGTAAATAGCCATGTAATTTGTAAACTACAAGTATAATTTGTAAATTGTAATTTGGCCATGCACGTCACTGCACTCGTAAATTCTGTTAATTCTTCAGAAATTCAGGATTTCTCTCAGGTCCAAATAGAATGCACATTGCTTCAATTAATTAAAACCTGTAGACCTTTATAGATTAAGCTAACGTTATAGACCTTGTTCAAGTCCTTCTACATGGTTGCCAACTTTGGTCAGCTGGCTGGCGTGAGATTTTCAATTCCAGACAAATCTGCACACGCATTTTACATGTATGTAACAGTTTTATTAACTTGTAAATAGTCTGTAGGGTTTGCAAACTACACAAACGATTTTATGTAGCTGATTTTAAGTTTATAATAGAATAATATAGATTTGCCGTGGGAATTCTTGCGCGAGCGTCATGCCAGACACGCGATACGGGCTGACGCTAATTGACGAAGAGTCACGTGCGCATCACTTTCTCCATTGACGTTAGGAGCCTGTGGTATGTCGGTGTCTTAGCGGACGCCGTTAGATACTGAAAGTGTTTTACTATAAAGATGACTGAAAATACAGATGTTTCAAGCAAAAGCGATGCGGGAAGTAAAACTATGAATAAGACCTGTTGGATGCTGAAACGATATGGACGTTTCTCGCCGAGCGCCGCGGAAGGCGAGGGCCGGTCCGCCTGGAAGGTGTGGACAGCACCGGCGGCTACGAGGCTAACGGCTAACGCCTGAAAAGTTTTTTTTTGTCTCACTACTTGAATAAGTTACGAAGGTGTGGGTGCAAAGACTTAATATCGTCAACTTCACCTGGTCACCCCCCGGTCCCATTTCCCAGGGCACTTTAACAGTAAATATATATCCAGAAAGCGTAATGTAGTATGATACCTTCATTCAGACTATATTATTTGGTGCTCAAAATATTCTGAATATTCACTTTTTTGGAACGACTTGTCACTTTTTTGATAAATCAATGATCATAAATTCGATGTTGCATAAATTTAAAGTGGATGTTTATAACAAAATATAATACTCAAAAATGGAAAGGTTAAAAGAAATGGAAAGGTTTATGTCAATAAAATGCACGGATTTCGGTAGAAATGTATGCATGATAAAAAACAATTGATCTCACATTGTACTGTAATTTTGCAAAAAGTCTTTTTTCCTCGATTATGTATGTTTCAGTTTTGTAATTTCTATTAGGAAAAATATATTTTTAGTAAATCCATTCATACATCTTCCAGCTGCTTTTGACATACCGGACCACTGGATTTTCATAATATTTCTCAAATTGTAAACCTTTTAAATTTCAAGAATAACCCATGCTTTGCAGGTTTTTGAGAACGGGGAAAGTGCAAGTCAACTGGTATTTAACATAGTGGAGTCTGGACACCTGCTTGTGTCCCAGGGCCCAGAGCTGTTGGTAAGACAGTCATTTTCTGTCAATTGTACATTTTACATGGAGGTGCTCTCCCTTTGTACACACATACACACAGCAGGTGTGTTTATGGTCTGTCTGTTACAAGTGGTTATGTTATGGGTTTCCATTTGGTGACTAACAGCACATACCTGCCTATCACTGCCGTATTGAGTTTCATAAAATTCAGACAAGTCCATAATATAAACAGCCATTCAGCAAATTCACACACAGATACTAACTGTATAAATATGGAGATGTATGGCTAATTGATAAATTACAACTGTTTGTTTGCCTTGGAAAAAATAATGGTAGGCTTCAGCAGAGTGAACGTGACTCTTTCTGGCTACAGTCTATGGAATTTGTTTGTTTGAATCTTGCTTTGTTTACAGTTCATGAGTCTTTGGTAGACTGTGATAAACACCTTCAGTGTACTTGGGCTGAATAATGGCACAGCACATAACAGGGTTTTGTGTGCTCATTGCAGAGAATTATCATGTGTACCTCTTTACGCATTATGCAGAAATACAGGGACAAGAATTTTTTTTACTGTTCTTTTTGACTGACTTTAAAGTCACTGTTGTAATTGATCTGTATCGGTACAGGTTATTATTTTTGAATTCCACATAATGTAGATGCAATTATTCAGCAACAACTAAAGAACAAAAAGGGTGTTTTAGAATCTCAGCTCTGCTGTTGTTCTCCAAGAGATACGGTGCTGAATAATTCCCTCGTCAGCACCCACCAACCTTCTGCACAGCTGAGTGCTTCTGATATATGCCCGACAATAGATGAGAACAGAGCCAGGACAGCTGTTGTAGTGAGTTTGTGTTTGCAGCGGACTTGCTAGCCAGTGCTGACAGACATGGTGCCCAGCTAGGCAGTGAACCAGGACTGCATACAGTGGTTTGAAGAGAGCTGGTGCCAGTTTATAACAGAAATGTGCCCTGAATCTTAATAATAGTGAATAGAGCCAAAGGGATTAGGATAGGAAACTTCTCCTGCAATGTCTGCATTCACTATTATAGACACAGTTTTTTGCTACCAGCAGGATGCTGCCCTGAAGGGTGGTCTTCGCATGACCACGTCTCCATAGACTGTTCAGTATCTTGAGGGATTTCTGAGGGGAAAAGCCAAGAAGGATTAGGAGAGACTATCATTACACAACAGACTGAACTGTTTCCCCCAGCCAGTAGTGACTTACAGTCCTGTAGTTTTTAAAATGTCATGTTATTCATGATATGATATTTAGTATCTAATGAAAAATAATCCGATCCTCTCAGAAACATGTCCTTGGGTGGTGGGGGGTCATTCAGTTTTGAGTCTCAAAATTATGTGATGTAATGTTTGTGTAAGAAATCTGATACAAAGAAAGGGTCCTACTCTGTGACCCATTCTGTGATTTAAACCTAGCTGTACTGGTGGCAGTGAGATTTAAAAAAAAAAAGGCAGTAAACTAGGTCTGACCAGTGATTCGCATAAGCTGTTGCATATAAATCTAATGTAATGGCATACCATAAATTCTGAGCGCAGGCTAACGCACTTTTCAGTGCTGGTTATTGACCATACAGTCGTCTGAACAAGACAGCCACTAAAATATGTGAGCGCTGTGTTTGTTATGCATTACTGTGCCAGGGTGGCCTCGTCCCGTGAGGGGACACTGCATAAATGTAACGGCCTTAAAGTATCACGGTGTCCCCAAATGTACGGCTGCTTTTCCGTGCCAGGCGTGCCAGGAGAGGCGCTTCAGTGACAGATATGCCTGCCGCACCCGGTCAAATTTGTCATCAAAACAGCCTGCTACATCTCTCATTTTCATTGCCGACAGACAGAATTAGCACAGCACTTTTTTAGAATTTATCTGCAACACTGAGAGGGCCAGTGTGTTGAAACACTCACAACACAGTTTACATATTTAATCTGGTTTCATACCATAGAAGGAAAGATATTTTCTGCCCTTGTAAATGTCCCTATTGTTAGTGCTCCCTTCATAACAAAATGGCCCATTAAGGGACATACTAGAAGCACTGACCATAAGCCCAGCATGTTTTTGTGCTAATATTCTGCTCTTGAGTATGCATTGTCTTTTGACACTGTTTTATTCACCATCTTGTTTCCTTTTTAGACTTTCTTTTTTAAAGTGTTATGTATATTTGGAACTGTTTTCAGAATATGAATTGGTTTAATATTGTTCTTTTATCATTAGTTTGAGCACTGACTTACACCTAGATTAATACAAAGATTATTATGGTATCAGAGAGACGTGATTAATCCTTAACCATACACAGTTTTATTATAGATAATATTCCAACACATCATATATATTGGCTTAGAAAAGTAGCTCAGCTACTGCCTTTTTAAATATTTAGCTGAGGTGGTGGAGCCCCCTGCTGGATGTATTTGTGTCACACCACCTGAAAGCCAGTTAAATTACTGTGTAACTCACAAGACAATTTTTGGACATGCTTCTCAATATTGTTACCACCAGACATTTTCTGTGTCTAAGCCAGATAGGACATCTTGTTTATACGTGGTCATGTTTGACTTTGAGCAACTAAATAGGCAAAAAATATTTGTTACTAAATCAATTTAAAAAGAATGGGAACCAGGGGAGACGCTGGTTTGGGGGCGGAGAAGCTCACCTGAATGTTTGTGGACCATTTCTCCTTCAGGAGGGTTTCTCCTTACTCAACGCATCCAGCTTCCTGAAGGTGCTGCGGAAGACAGATGTCTTGCTGTTTCGGATGACGGCCAAGGTCAGTACCAGGGGCGGCTCTGGCCATCCTCACGTCTCTGCGTGGTGGACACGCACGCTGGTGTGCTCTGTTGGTCTGTTTGCACACGTATCCTACTGGACGTCGGGCCTGTTCATGTCCCTGTCAGTCACATTTTTCTCAAGAGTAACAATATGAATAATCAATTTATTACAGTCTCCATTCCAGTTTTCTGTAGGTGATAGAAGTCATCGTGAAATATTCCTGGTAACATTTGCATTGGTATTTTATATATGCATGCATACAAACATTCTATATATACATACATAAGATAGAAGTGCAGGAGAATCACTATTTCAAATCGGCTGGGCCTTTAAAATATCTCTGAGAGCTCTGTCTGCATCTGAGCCAGTCCACCCGCTGATTGTGGGGGGTGGGATTAAGTTGGCGAGGTTATCTGCAATGACTGCTACAGAAGGGCCCCCCCCAGGGACCCAGCAGGCACCCGTGGGCTGCAGGCAGCTCCTGCCCCTCCGCTCGGCACCAGCTTCCCTGTGCAGCACCGCGCTGTGACAAATCGCCGCCTGTTCTGCTCCCTGATGCTTCCCAGCAAGTATTTTTTTAAATGGGGGGAGTGTCATGGACAGCTGAGTGTAAAGCAGGGGGAGTGCACTGCTGGTTTGGTAAGGGCTGTCATTCAGGAGCTACCCAGGCGCCAGTAAGGGCCGAGATGGGAACATCAGGGCAAATAGGCGCTCTCAATACTACCCTACAAAGGCAAAACACAATAACTAAGCTGACACTAAAATGGCGAATATGGGCTTAAAAAGTTTTTGACTCCCCACCCATACGTGTAGCAGGTTGGAAAATGATAGTGTTTTCTTCAAAACTGAGCATAGCTGAAGTAAGTTATTGAGTCATGAGATAAAACACAGCCTAAGACACCTGATTTGGTTCAATTTTGGTCCGATATGCAGTTACGGTGTTTTGCTTTTGTACAGCAGAAACGCCTCAAAACATACTACTGCAACAATGTTTCTTGTTTACTGGGTAGGGGGTAAAGAGGGGCAAAAATATTGAAATGATGCTGTATATTTGGGGATGAAGTGAGATCTTCGAAGGGCACCAGAAAAATATCCTCAGGATCAGTCAGGAAGGTCTCTTTTGCAAAGGTGCACTGTGCCTGACTGCATCCTTTCACACAATGAACCATTCATTTCATCTTTCAAGTAATTGATCTGTGAAGTTTTTTTTGTTGTGTTTTCTTGTTTCTCTACGTTTTTCTTTTTGCTTATTTGCTTCACTGCACCCCACGCAGTTACATGTCATTGATCATGGTCTGTCTGAGGACACCATCGATCTTTTTAATGGCTGCAGTTGTTCTTCATCAAGAAAACTAAAGTTTGCCAAGCGCATTTTTTTTCCTGTTTTACGAGTTCGTCTTTGGCTTTTGTAATGCCATTGATTTTTAGAATAAAGACTGGAATGAAAACCACACAACCTGGAAGTGTCGGCGTCTAATGAACGGAGTTCAAACTGTGACCAAAAGGGCAGCTCGAAATTGTCCGACTTTGCTTACGTCGATGTTGCTTTACATTCTGTAGTGACAGCTTTTGTTATTCTAAAGATATGTGTTGATAACCTGGGTTTTCTTAGGAAGGCAATGCTGCCAAACTAAGTGTAGCCTGAAGCTCAGATAAATAATTGCAGGTAAATTAGCCACTGGCACATCAAGAGGACCACTCCAGAGCCAGCCGGGGACTCTCCTATTTGTTCTCATTTGCTGAACATGTGGCATATTAATTTTGGTGGGGTGCCCCTTTAATGCCAAGCGAGTGCTGAGTCATTGCTCGCAGTGCTCTCTATGCATGGTGACAGTACCGTGATGGCGAACTGTCATCCCACCCTCCAGTGATTCCTGTCTCACAAATCATTGTTTTCTGCTTTTCCGGACCTAAAAGCAGCACCACACCAGCTGACCTCAGTTCGGATTGCGCAGATCCTTATATCAGTATTGTACACGTTGTTTTGGTGATTTGGTGGTCATGCATTATGAGGACTCTTCCAAGCATTGCTTGTTCTCTGGGTTATAGGGCGCCTATCCCAAGGCTCGGGCACACCCTGGATGGAATACCAGCTCATTGTAGGGCACACATACCAATACCCAGACACACTCACATGCACAGTAATACCAGTATGAGCAATTTAGAGACACCAGTTAGCAAGTGCATGTCTGCCAGAGGAATCCAGTGCACCCAAAGGGAACCCTCACCACACAGAGATGACACGCCCCTCCTTAATAATTGGATCTGATATGGCTTACATTTTATACCTGTTTTTACAGCTGCATATTTAACTGGAACAAGTTATTTTGAGCATTTTACTCAAGGCTTCTGCTGCAGGTCCCATCTGGGCTTTCATGTCCTCAGCCATCATCCCACACCCTGTCCGTCATCATTTATAATTTATTATCTAAAAATAACATTAAATATTACAAGTACAGATATTTTCATCATACTGTATATCCATGATAATTTTGCCAGATTTCTCTCAAAATGGTTTTATTTGCTCAGAATCTTATACTAGCACAGTAAAGCTCGCGTGTTGTGCACATGAGAAGGTGCACTTGCATGGCATTGATTTCTTCATTCTATACCCACTTATCATGACTGGAGAACAGGCAGGTTCCTAGTGGTGTCCTTCAGTCCACGCAACACTCCATCAGCTCTCGAGTGACGTGGCCGTGTGTCCACAGGGCGAGGGCCGTGTCTTCCAGGTGCAGTTTGCGGGCACTAGCCGGGAGGAGGCCCTGGAACTGTGTAGCTCAGCTGTTGTCTGCCTGAAGCAGCATGTCCCGGTGGAGGACGCACCCGTGCCCAACAGCAGCGCCCAGACCGCCCCACGAGCCGACCCAGAGCCAAGGCACAGCCTGCACCAGCCAGGGGTATGACTCAGCTCCAGACATGGGCGGTCGTGCCCTGAACCTCCACGCAGTTTCAGTTTGGTTATTAAGCGAGATTAATGGAATTCACATTTAATAATACACCCATTAATCATAGGGAACATAGTGCACAAGGCTGGGATACACCTTGGATAGGATGCCAGTCCATCACAGGGCACGTTCACATACATACAGTTACCGTAACTGCATGTCTTTGGGGTGTGGGAGGAATCCACACACACACAGACACACACAGTGGGATTCAATCCCAAACCTTTAAAATATGTGACAACCATGCTTTTCATTATCTGGTAATTTTCCTGTGTTAAGGGCTTTTAATGTTCATCTCCATAGTATTTTAACCTGACAAGTTATTTATATTCTTATATTAGAGGCTACTTAATTCAAAGTAGCATTCTCTTGTGACTACTGTGTTATAATTAAATTCGAAGTAGTTCTCCGCCCAGCTCCACTTTCTTTCTCAAGGTCAAGATCTCTTGGTGTCCACTAGATGGCGCTATCTACATTCTGGGATCATACTACTGTTCTGGTGCCTGGTGAAATAGCCCAGATGAAAAAATCTGCAGTACTGGAAATTAAGAATACAGTGTGTTCACTGTACTTTACACTGTACTGTACCTTTTAAGCTAAAATGCATATTGTATACAAAATGTGTGGCAACGCATCACATTAACTGCACCTTCATAATGCATTCATAGAACATTCATCAGTACACCTTATGTACACCAAATGTAAGTACACTTTAACAGCTTTAATATACATTAATAAACAGTATAATAACGAGAATTATATCATGTAATCATAAAATGTTTGTTAAATGAAGTTAATGATCATAAAAGCATTATAATCATAACACATAATGTTTGTTATTAATATACTATATATTAAATCTGTTAAGGTGTGTGTATATGTATGTATGTATGTATATATATATATATATATATATATATATATGCGCTGCTTATGAACGTTCTACTAATGCATTATGTATACATTATGAAGGTAGACTGAATGTTCCATGAAAGCATTATGAAGGTGCAATTAATGTATAGTATTAACAAACATTCATAATATAAAACAATTGGTTTTAAATATTATTTGGATGGGATCCAGATCCCCCTGCAACTTTCCAAATAATTGGAAGATGGATGGTTGTTATTTGTTTGCAGTAAATAATTGTATTTTATATTATATATTCTTTACATATCTATACACAAGGTATTCAGTTCCTTAGCTAGCTGGAGACTTGGGCTGTGACACTCATTTGGCTTGACATCACAGGCTTGTGCTGAGCAACCAGCAGGAACCTTGAAGCCTGAAGAATCCGAAAGCTCCCTGTCCGTCCAACGACTTGCCCAGGTACCGCAGTGCTCAGGCACACAGTTTCTGCTGGGGAGTGGAACAAAAGGAGGGGGGGATCCATGCTTTCTGAAACACTGACCCCTGATGGCAAACCAAGTGAGCCAGCGGTGTTAAAATGTAAATGAGTCGAAGCTGATTAATGGTAATAGCTGACCCCTATATCCAGGCCTGACTGAAACGACTTATGTGTGAATCAGTGAGAAAACTAGAACTTCTTGTGTTAAATCTTAAATTCACCAGACATGGGGCTACAGAAACCAGTTATGGTTAGTGGTTCCCTGTACAGCGTAGCCACCATCTTCAGGCGCCATTCCCTCCTCCCGTCGGACTGGCACGTGTGCTTGGCCAGCCTTGGCGCGTTAGTTTCACCTGCTTGTCTCCTCAGTGCTTCCTGTACCAGGCAGGACTCTCCCTGCCCCTGGCGTACTGCCACCAGGCCCTGCCCAGCGGCAGCCTGGGGCCCCTGCTGCGCCTGTGCCTTCTCGACTGCAGCTTCCCCGCCTGGGTGGAGCAGGTGGAGGCTGAGCTGATGCGGCTGGCCCAGCAATGACTGAGAGTGGGGCAACAGGATGGGCACCTCTTTGGTGGCAAGCAACAGCTCCACCTGGTGTCCGTGCGGTGTGGTTCGCCTGCTGGACGTGTAACAAGCTCGTTCAGAAAGTACCAAACGTCATATGTTCAGAGGCTTTTATTTCTTAAAAATGTTCGCTTCACATGTTTCATAAATGATAAGTTACCCGCCCCCCCTGTCTGTCTTCCTTCCTCCCAATGGCCCGGCAGCACTGCAACAAACATGGGTACTGTACTTCAAAGGAGTCATGCAGCTACAGCAGTGCAGTCTGTTACATCAGCTCAGTAAAAAGTTTATCCCACAACATTAAAGCTCCATCATCATGAGAAAATCCTAACAGCTCTCACCTCAAGGTTCTGTATCTCTATAGGAATAATATTGCATAGGATAGTAGCCATGCTGTACGGTAAATATTTCCATTAAATTAAATGAATGAAGTAAGGAATGTGCATTACAAAATGAAGTTTATACATGTTTGCTATAATCTGTAATTTTTAACACTCCATTGCAACATATACAGGACATCTAACTATAGAAAATAGTAAAACATAGCATTGTTTTCTTCTTAAGTTGGATAAATATTACAGTAATAAATATTTTCATTATTTTCTCTTGGTTAAATACTGGACATGGAGAGATCCTTATGTTGTAACTTAACCTTAAATTATCTTTTAAGATTTGACACTTCCATCAAATTTTATGCAGTGGAACAATATATATGTAGGTTTTTTTTTGCCGGTATCTTTCAAAAGTAAGTTTTTAAGAGTTTAAAAAATACAAACAATTCAGTTGGACGCAAAGCCATCCGAGAAAAAAAAAAAAAGTTGTACAGTAAGGTGAGACTTTTGCATGCATTAGACAGTTATGTAAAATGAAAAATACTCTCTGCCTGAGGGGAAAGGAGAATAAATTAAAAAAAGCAACACCAATCAACAGCACACAGCACAAAAGTGTACACCTTCATAAAGGACTCAGTCATCTCCATTCCCGCTGCCCCAGAAGACTGAGCAAGGCATGCTTATGACCCATTTTGTTGTCCTCTGTCAATGTCTTGATGCAATATAGTTGCCCTGGTAATGAGCCCATATATGCTTTGCTGAAAACAACCAGCTGATGCTTCCTCAGTTACCTTCCTGTGGTCAGGAGATGCTTTTGGTCGTCTGGAAAGGAAAAACAACAGAGAGCTCCTGTGCGACCTACGTCAGAAGTGACCTGCTGCGGCTCGTGTCAGCCCCCCCCCCACACCCCCGGGCGGGGCAGAATGAATGCGCATGCGTGCTCCAAGGTGCCTTTCCCCATGAGCCCCCACAGTACTCACTCGGGGGGCGCCAGTCTGCTCAGTTGGTGGTCCTCTGACGTAGGTTTTTGTCCTTATGGTTGTTTGTAGAGTTGGTTTTCCTGGTGGAAGCAGAGCATTGGCACAGTCACCTCAGGCCATTGGCTTCGAAGGACACAAGCGATGTTCCTGCCTCTGAAAGCTGCCCCATACGGAACAAAGGCCTGTTTGCACTCAAAGGCTGCCACGGCACAAGCCTAATAAATAAATGAACCACAAAAGGCAGGCTCCAGTGGGAGGAAACAGAATAGAACCTCTATTCTGTGTGTAAGCTGTTTCAAAACTACCAAAATATTATATTGGAGTAAATACACAATAACAACACACCGAATCTGCTGTTTACAGGCAGTGCCAACTTACAGACAACTCGTACTTTTGAACAGACTGCCATAAAGTCTATTATATTAAAAATTCAGGTGAAATACAACTCTGCGACATTCGTGTAGCTTCAGCTGTTCATCAGCTCAGGGCACAGAGCAGTACCATATGTAGTTACTTTTATTATTACTACATCATTTTTATTGTTATGCACTGTATTATTATTTTTTCCGATTTAACTACAAATTCGACTTAAAGACAAAATTAGGGAATGGACTTCGTTTATAACCTGGGCACTGCCTGTATATACTTGATTTAAACTTATGCTTTTCCCAGATTTAATATTTTTTCCCCAATATTAGTCCATCCGTCCATCTTCTATACCCGCTTATCCAATGCAGTGTTGTGGGGATCTGGACTTTTTATCTCAGAAGTTACAGGTGCAAGGCAGGGAATGACCCAGGATGGGGCGCCAACCCACACCTACGGAAAATTAAGCAACTCTAATTTACGACGATATAGGGAGATTATGCAAACTCCACAGACTCACAGACATAAACCCCAGTCCTAGGTGTGTAAGGCAACATTGCCAATCACTGTGCCACAATGCCACCATAGTCCATTGCTCTGAAAGCCTAATCTGATGTTTTTTTTCTGTGACTCGAGAAATACTGCTATTGTGCAGATGTGTGACTGTTTAAGTTACTTTTTTAATGTAGAGATTCCAGCAGATAAACGTGTTCATTGCTCCATTGTAATGTAACAGTAAGCAGAGACATCTGGGGATATTTCTGACATTAGAACCAACAAAATTAAGACTTTCATTGGTGTAACAGAGAGGCACATCAGATTTGACAAAGACACTCTCTGAGACTTGGACAGGAATGATGCTGTCATCTTTTGGGTGCAGTGATGTGAAGAATGAGTCTGGTAGCAGGGATTATCGAACACTGTCAATTACAGACAATCTATTTGCCATTGGGTCAAACTAGGTGTGAACTGTCAGCACATACTTCACCCACCCGCCAAGGATTTCAGGGCCTAACTTCTTCTATTGCTTATATCTAGATCTTGAAGCGTACAAGATCTAGAGTACTGAGCATTTCACTGTGATGCTACCTAAAGCAAAAGCAAGGCTAATCTGTTTTCATGGAATCGCCATTAGAGAAGAGAAGGCTTGATACAGCTATCAAACGAGCCGTGAAGCAGACGCTCATTATGAATCTGACTGAGCATTTCTGAAAAGGATGTTCATTAAATGTGATTCTTACATTGGTCCAGCTGGCTCGTCATCTTCAGGAGGAAGGGCGAAGGAGGAGAAAAAAATACGAAAGAAACCAAGTTAGACATCATCA
Source organism: Mormyrops boulengeri (assembly GCA_026781065.1). Taxonomy (NCBI): domain Eukaryota; kingdom Metazoa; phylum Chordata; class Actinopteri; order Osteoglossiformes; family Mormyridae; genus Mormyrops; species Mormyrops boulengeri. The sequence goes on from JAODLD010000008.1 coordinate 13,534,463, forward strand.
GACTAACCAGTTAAAGCAACATCCTGCACACACAGAAATTATGCCAGTACTGGAATCTTTTTTAATGTGTTAGTTTTGTTCTCTTAAACTGAGATAATGCAGTTTCATTAAAGAAAAGCGATGCGTGGCTGTTACATGACTGTACTGAACATTGAAAATGGGCAGCGTGTCATGCTGCGGTGGATGGGGATGCGCGGCATCTTCCCTTCCTTAGGATAACTCAGGATTACAATGATCCTGTTCATTTCCACCCCAAGTGTCTGCAATTCAGTCGCTGGAGAGTAAGTCGGCCGCGAATAAACACCTCGAGTGTGGAATCCTGCTGACTTCAGCCTCCAGGCCTCAGCACGTAACCTTTCAGGTGAAATGGTCATGCTGCTAATTGGTTCATGCTAATTGTCCATAACTGACTGAATTGAGCGTATTTAGCAGCGATGAGCTAATTTAGAGTTAATTTGCTACCTGATATGCAGGATCCAGGTCTTTGTGGAGCTTCATAAGCCAAATGATTTAAAATAAACTTTACATAAATAAAGCATTAACGTGACAGGTGACTGTATCTGTAGGTTACAGACTATGGCATCCATCTGCCGTAAAGGTCATGTTAGCGGGTTGTGGGTGCACATCTAAAAAACCAGGGCGTTTTGGTTTGCAGCAGCCTGAGGTCTGAAGATAGCGGGATTCCAGTGGTGTTCAAAAGGCATGGAGGGAACGGTGCGGAGCAGCAGAGGTCCGGGGGCAAGGATGGCCTAAGGCAGAGACCAAGAACCCCCCATGCCGCCATGCCAGAGAGGTCATAGCAACTGACAGGGCACACTGGCCAGGCAAATAAAAAAAACAGGAAACAGCATGTCTGACAAGATCAAAATCAGAAACCACATATGCACGCATGACGGACCCAGGAAACAAAATGAACACACCCACAAAATCTTGAAGATGAATCACTCAATATAACAAAAAAAATGCGTTGTAGAAGTAATTTAGTAGCAGCAAACGAGGCTGTGTTAAACGAGGCTGTGTTAAACGAGGCTGTGTTAAACGAGTTTCTGTTATGGAAACTGAAAACAACACAAAGAAGCAGCTGTGGTGTAAAAAGTAACAATTCAGAGCAGATCCCTGGCTGGCCACCATCCTTATTCTTGTGGTTCAAGAACCACATGAGAAAGAAAAGACCCGTAACTGTACATACATAAGAAATTAGACCAGGGATTAAAACAGTCTAGACACAGTCTTCAGATATGTGTTTATATCTCCAGCTCTGTTGACGAAACCCCACGGGACATAATTTCCTCTTGTTCCTAATCTACTCCTCTCCCCAAACACATGCACCCTGTGTGAACCACAGTGCATCACTGCAGGCAGGGCCAACTGAGCTCGGGGCTGTTTGTAGTCACATGCAAAAAGCCGAATGCAACAAAAACATCATCTGAGGACAGGATACCTGACCATGGTCCTTGGGGGCCTGATTTCTGCAGCTTTTAGAGATGTTTCAGTTGCCAATTGACTGACAACTAAAACCCTAATTAAAAACTGAAATAAAGCAATTAAGCATGACTAAGCAGAACCTATGACTTTCAAGAGCACAGGTCGAAAACCCTTGATTTCACGGTAGAGCACCCCACCAAAGATAGCTGATGTTGCCTAGTATGGTAGATAACATTCCCTGTTACGGTAGAGGTTCCCTCCTATAATACATTTTGTTCCCTCCTATGATAGTGACATATCCTGCCTTGGTAGATGTTCCATCCTGTAGCAGATGACAGTCCATACTTTGGTAGACATTACCTGCTATAGTTAATGTCCACTCCTCGACTGTGCAGTGAACAGAGCATTCTTCAGGCTGCCCTAATTGCTCTCATACCTTATCCAAGTACATTTGCCAATCACCATGCCAGCTTGTCAGGGTCTGAAATTTGCCATGGTCTAAAAATGTGCCGTCATATCAGACTGCCTTAGGTTTTTGGTCTTGTGTGATTTAACTGTGATCTGATTTCTAAGCAAGCAAAATAATAAAACCTAAAATAATAAATGGCGTGTTACACTAATTTTCAATGTGCTCAACAACCAGCTTCCTGGTAAAAACTGAATTCTGACCTCCTGGAACCTCAGGGGAAAAAAAAACATACCACAAATAAATAAATAAATAAAATACAAGTAAAATACTGTAATTTAAATGAAGCAAATGGGAGGGATATTCAGACTTTGAGATGGGAGGCTTATGTCCAGAACCAGCCATGAGTGCATGGAAAAGTATGAGGTTTAACACACAATCAACAGCAGAGACACAATTTTTTCATTTTGATATCCAAATAAACACCATGGTCTGGATGGACTATAGAGAAGAAGCAGCTGATTGGCAGACAAACTGCAGAGGCATGCACGGGATCTCGCACTTACCACCCATTTTAGGTTACGATGCAGATTGGAAAAGGTGGGGGGGGAAAGGAGAAATCATAGTAACCCATCATATGTCAAAAAAAAACACACCCACCCTTCTCTTTCTGTTTGGTTATATTTCTTGCGACTGAACAAGAAACGCCAGACCTTCAGATCAGGGTGGGGGGAATGTCCAGTAAAATCAGGCGCCTTGCGTGTGGGGTTGCCTGTTGATTATGGCCGCAAACGATGGCAGAGTGACAACGTACAGAACGGAAGAAGAATGTGAAGCTGCAGCGTGTTATTAAAACCTCACAGAGCTCCTTAAGGCATCATTCGAGCTCTGCGGCCTCTTCAACTCTATTTAGAACCTCCACAGCTACAGTGTTTTCGTAACAAGTTCAGGTAGAGCAGTATGAAAAGACTAACCAGCCTCCGAATGGACAAAGGACACGGCGTGGCTTTTGCATGTTAGTGACACTGAGGGAATACGAGTCGCACATTACGTGTATATAAGTATGTATCTTTAACGTGTATTCACTGAGCTCTTAGTGGATTAAAAACTTGGACATGTGATCAAGGGTTACTGCATAAGCTTTTGACTCTGCACTATACATTTTGTACCCTAAATTCAGCTTAACTGCTTTGATAAAAAATATCCAGGGTGTAAACTGTGAGCTGCCAAAGTCTCTCTGCACAGAAGTGCCTGCTTATGAACTTAATGATACTACTGTGATGTTACTTTAAAATAGGTCATATCTCCGACGTGCACAGTAGGGACCGAAAACTGGGACCTGTCACTGCTTGCCACTTCACGCAGAGTGCACTGATAACAGCTTTCCAAACATATAAACAGCAAGCAATTACAAGCTGTTTGTGTTCAGTGCTTCTTAGGGATAAGTAATGTCTGGACATTAATAATGCAATTTAAAATGACAGTTTTAAAAAATACTGCCCTGTGAAAGGTTCTTCTTATTTACTTACCTGAAGGATAGCAAGAAAAGTGGTAAATAAATCATGATTAGTTTTGCAGCATTATGACAATTAAAGGACAAACAGTGATTATTCATTTTTTTATGCAAGCAGAGTCAACAGACACTGCTACCACATAGAAATTATATCAAGGACACAAAGATAAATGTTCTTTCTTTCTTTTATTTTTTTTTTACCAAAGTAAACCTCATACAATACAAATAATTTTTGTTTTTTCCAATAGTCAGATCACCATCCTGAATTCATTCCACCTGTAACATCTAGGTAAAAATAGCATTACTTTCTCATTGCCACACAGGAAGAGGCATTTACACTGTCCAGCATGTCATGCAGTAGTTTGTTTAAAAAATGTCTTGAAAACTGCTGCAGGCAGTTTAATTTAGTCATCGCATTTACACAAACATCTCCCCTGCATTGGTCAGTAGGTAAACTGTTGGAGCATTGAGTAATGTAACCCTGTACTTTCAGTCCTTATTCTGTCAGTGCTTAATCATGTTTCAACGTGAGGTGTTTCAAGTCTTTCTCAAAAGCTGAAAGGGTTCCCAACTATCTCTCCTTCCCTTCACAAAACATGTTTTGAAAAGCTGTTTGTATTTAGCTAGCCCAGCCTTCTCCTCCGGGAATCAGGGGAGGCCTCTTTAACATGTGACCATGACGGGCAGATGGTACCCGTGTGTGGTGATCCTCAACACCAGAGACAAACAGAACTCCCCACAGGCCCAACGCTCTGCCTTTACACAGCAATGAATAATTCACAGCAGGCCACTCCTGCCGTCAGCAAGGAATCACATTGCTTATTAATATTAACAGGTGAGATGGAGACTGTGAGATTCTCCTCAGTAGGGTTAGGCTCAGTGAGAACGCACCATCGAGGGATGGTGATCCTCAGAGTAAGCGGCCGCGCTTGCGGTTACCTTACAGAAAGCGAGCGATGTATCTCAAAGCCAGGATTACATCTGAGGTTAAACGTCGAAAGCCACCATAGTGATAACACCCACACTGCTAGGGCGCGACACGACCCTCAGGGAGAAACGCTCGATTCGAAACGCGAGGTGGGAAATCTGAAGCTAAACGAGACCACTTACCGTCAGGCACCTCGTCTGGCCGCTTGCGCTTCTCGTAAATCACGATGATGATCACCAGGATAATGATCTCGGCCAGAACGCCAAGGAAGGGCCAAAGGGGTGCCAGGTGACTGCGCACCCGCAGGATGGAGGTCATGGAGGCTGTGCCGATGATGTTCGTTGCGTTACACTGGTACTCGCCCGGGTCTATGGTGATGTCCAGGTGCATGATCTGCAGCTCTGAATAGTTGTCCTTGTTGGCAATGAAAAAGCGACCACTGGCGTTCTCAATATCCTGCAGGGAAAGGAGAAAGAAAAGTGTATGATGACTCAAAGAAAAACATTAAGCTCCTTTAGAGGGACCATCCATTCCACCTACTACATCCTCATTATCTAAATAACTGCTGTTATATTCATCATCTATTACGGTTATTTACCAAATTCCATGTGCATTCTAATACCATATCTATCCATTATATTAAGATATAGCACATTTCGTACTTGAAGATATACAGTATGGTCGTATTTATATAAAGTTTTATATACATACAGTATACTCTTTATTCTGTACTTAATCTATTACCTTATTTTTGCTATTCTGCTATTGTAGTGTTCTATTCTGTTATTCTATTTTAAACTGCTTACACCAGTTCTAAGAATCATATGACACTTCTTCTATGTGTAACTCTGTATACTATCAGAGATGGACAGTACAAATCCAGACCAAGGTTTTGTTTCAACCAACCAGTTGAGCATAAAGAGTCACAGTCACAGAGTACTCAACTGGT
>JAODLD010000008.1:13568421-13592362 GCA_026781065.1 Mormyrops boulengeri
TCAGCTGTTTTAATATTGAGGCCATATCATAAAAGGTTTTCAGAGGGGAAACGCCTTTAAATTATTATGGAAGGCTACAAAAAAATGCTAAAAGTGGCCTGACCCTGTGTTCAGACCCAAGCTTCAATGCCAGCTATAGATATGTGTGCATGTCTCAAAGGACAACAAGAAGGGAGATGTGAAGAACTTTCCAATGCACCTGTACTTGATGATTTATTTGTTTTTTTTGCACATATACATATTTTTTTAAATATTACCAATCAAAGGCAACCCAATAAATAAACAACCTCCGGACCGGCCCCATCAAACAGACAGATGTAGGTTAACAAAGCCACAATGCAGGGCTAACATACTGTGTCTGTTCTATGTTTATCAGCCATGCTAATGGCTAGCCACGTCCCGTGTGGCTGGGATATTTTAAACAGAATGCCCCATTATGCATTGACGTCTGGACTGCAAAACTGTTTGTGACCTCTGATACAATGTCATAATTCTTTGTCATCACTGGATGAATGTTCAGGCAATAAGATATAATTATTCCAAAAAAATCTCCCATGTTCCATTTTGCTGCAAGCAACACATGTAGTGAGTCATGGTGGTGGGAAAGAGAGTTTGTTTACTCGGAGTTTAACACTGTACATCTCTGCCGCGACGACTCCTGTCACTTCCCGTCGGGTTTCAAACAGAAGTGAGTAAACTGGGACCCAATACGATTAAACTCAATAAGAACATCCAAATAAGGGCAACAAACGCAGGCCAAACAAAAAATGTAACTATAATCAGTTTTCTGTCAGTACCAAAGATTTCCACTCTTTACAGAAGCTATGTTTGTAACTTTGTGTATAGCAGTCAAGAATGGTCATGAACACAGAATCGTAACACCGCCTCAGTTTTTTAACGCTTTTATATGATGTGCCTGTTGCCTTTTTCAGTTCAAAAAGCACACAGATGAGACGGGCACATTGCGTCCTCTGCTCCGCAGGCAGAAACGTTATGGTCTGAATTTGATGCTGAATTCACAGAGTGTTTCCCTGCAGGCCTGACTTGGCTGACAGTGTGTGACAACCTGCTGACAGACCTCAGGCAGGACCGCTGACTCCCAGGCACCACTGAGAGGGTCTGCAGGACCAGCAAGTCCAAGTCCTTTAGGAAAATGGGCCGACTGGCTTCATTCAGACTCCGGGGAGACATGAGAACAAGGCCTTGGACTTTAATGACTTGGTGTGTGTGTGTGTGTGGGTTATGAATATATTACATTGTGACCAAATGTCTCCACAATAAGATCAATTTTTTTGGTCCCTACAGAGGAAACTCAATTTTACACAAATCTGTGACTGCAATCAAAAATCTAAAAATGTCATAAATTTTGTTTGGTTACTTATAGTTAAGCTGGGTAGAGGTTACGGTTGTCATTGCTACGATTTTTACCATAGATAAAAATGGACGGTCCCCACAAAAATACAAACGTATGAGTGTGTGTGTGTGTGTGTGTGTGTGTGTGCGCATAAAACCACCTGTATGTTACATTACATATGCACTGTCCATAAAATAACCTCAGGTAATTTACCAGCGATTCATGTAACAGCAGCCAATGAGCAAGAAGAACACTAACAACATATGGCTTGTTGTCTACAGCTCCCAGGGAGCCCAACGGGGCAGCGCACATACCAAGGCCTTGTCGATGTCACTACGGATGTCGGCGACGATGCAGGCGCCATCGCCGTGGGCCAGCGCAGCCTCCAGGGAGTGCCTATGCGCTGCCTCCAGCAAGCGCGCAGGGTGGCCCAGGCGCAGCACCCGGGCCTTGCCCCCTACCAACCTCTCCAGCAGGTTGTCAACAGCCACGTTAGATGGAGCACAGCAGAGGACCTGTGGGAAAGCCCAGGATTAGCGCTGAGCAAATGTAGTAAAGGACAGCTAAACCTATGTTAGCCATAAACATTGCAGTAGTTAATTAGCATCGTTAGCTTTGAACATATATACTAAAGAATTAGCGTAGCATTATGAATTAACATCAAAACAGTCAACTAAGCAATTTTGGCTTGATATTAGAAAAATGATCTCCTGGGATCTGCAGTCCAGTTACTTCCTTAAAACAATGGTCACTGCTGTCTAACTCACCAATAAAAACAATTGTTTTCTTCCTTTCTTTTTTCATTTAAACAAAGCAACAGCAAAAAGATGTCACATTCCCATTGAGATAAATCTCCTATTCACCTTCAGCCCACGTCGAACAGCTTGCAGGATAATCTCCACCACGGTGGTGGTCTTCCCTGTTCCAGGGGGCCCGTGGATGATGGCGACTTCCCGCTGAGACAGAGCGAAGGACACAGCTTCCCTCTGGGACTCGTCCAAATTAGGGTTGAAGAACTCCACATCACCTGAAAATAAAAAAGGAAGCCAATCAGAAAACGGAAAACAAACGGAAACCAATCACAAAACAGAACCCATAAGCACATGCAAAATAATTCCACTCCCAGAATGCCTAATGGTTGAGGAGACTGACTTTGTTTATTCAAAAATCCCTTTGGGATATAGCGCCTTTTCTTCACGGTGGGTAGCAAAAAAAAGATAATTCTGAGTGTTTTCTTATTAGCTATAATATTTTTACTATTACAGCTACTTCGATAGCTTGTTGGAAAGCTCAAAAAACAATTCTGAGCTCTGGAAGGTAGGTGTAATTCACATGCCAAATTTCATCAAAATCAAAAATAGTGATTCAAAGGCCATTTGTTGAATTAAAATGGAATTACCTATATATAATATACATAGAAATATAATCATGCTTTTACAACACACCTTTTTCCCCAAAGGAACTGACATTCATTCATTTTTTAGCACACTATTTGGAAAAAAAAATCAAGTTGATCATGGGTACAGCACCAATGCACAGAGATATTTCAACAATACTAAAATAAGCAATGAAAAACATAAATTAAGAAAGGAAATCTTACTTGACTGTAGAGGGGTGCCTGGTTGAGAAGAGCCAAAAAATAAATTTATGAGACTGGAAGCTACACCACTGCGGTAGTTGTTGAGGGCGGTCAGGGCGCTATAGGTAAAGCCAGAAATTGTATTAGAAATCATTAATGCAGGACATGCAAGGCTAATGATTTGTAAGACAGTACTTCTCATAGACTTTCCACAAAGGGAAAAAACTGCATAAATACTATTGCAGAAGATGACAGATAAAGAGCCTCATTTTCAGTGTTTACTTGCATCAATAACCACATGACCCCCCCCTGAGTAAAATCTGTGTACAAAAAAGCAACTCACTTTTTCAGGCGCTTGTAGGTAACATCATTGGCTAGTTTCAGGAGATTGTAAAGGGCTTCCCCCTCCAAACCAAGGCCATCGTGAGACTCGTCAAAAGCCACAGATACAGCTGACTGGGTCACGCGCGTCACCACCCCCGTGCCCAGTTGCGAGACCGCACTGATTCCAGCCGTATCATACACGCCCACGATGTCTCCTAATGAAAAAATTGAAAAAGACACTATGAAGACACTGAAGTTCTCAGTCATACTGGGTATTTCACAGAAAAATACTGACAAAAAACAGTGTAATCGAAAAATGCAACAAAGTTTGTCTGACTAATGGTAACATTAACAAGGCAAATGCAGATGAAAATACAGTACCAATCTAAAGTCTGGACACACATACTGAAAACAAGATAATGACGCAAAACATACTTTGAGGTTATGTCTTATGAGGAATCAGTTTAGCCTCGAGCAAAGGAGACTAAGGGGGGACATAATATAGGTATATAAGATTCTAACAGGTCTGGATCCTGTTCAGCCAAATGGCTATTTCAATATTAGTTTAAATACTAGAACTTGTGGCCATAAGTGGAAATCAGCAGGAGAACATTTTAAAATGAATTTGAAGAAGCACTTAGAGTATGGAATAGTCTTCCTGCTAGTATAGCGCAAGCTAGAACCCTGGGTTCCTTTAAATCAGAGTTAGATAAGATTTTAACAACTCTGAGCTATTAGTTAAGTTCTCCCAAACGAGCTTGATGGGCCGAATGGCCTCCTCTCGTTTGTAAATTTCTTATGTAGTAAGCTAATCTTGTGCACAAGGAAAGAGATGGAGTGCTGTGACAGTGACGTGGTCCCTACAATCCCCCAACCTAAATCGAATAAAGCTACACTACCAGTCAAAAGATTTTGCATACCACAGGTTATTATAACTTTTCCATTTATTTCATAAACTGCAGATGTTTTATTCTTGTTAAGCATTGGAAAGTTGAGCGAACAACTATAAATGAAAATATAAGTCAAATAAAACACATTTCCTTCATAATATGGAAGGAGTATGAAACAGTGCATGTCTGAAATCCTATTAACTGGTTGTGTGGTGATGGCATAGTCAAATTCTAGGCTGTAAATGCACTAGTTAACTGTTGCATCCCATGAAACATAGCAGTATTTAATGTCCCTTGTAGAAAGAATGCCATACATTTTCTCTGCTGTTATAACTACCAGCGGAGATTACTTTGATGAATCAGAGACATACTGCAAATTTATTTGTTAGCAATGAACACTGAGTGTATTTTTAGTAAATGTTAAGTGAGTAACATGCAAATGTAGAAAATCTTACTGTGTACAAAAACTTTATAACTTTATAACTTTTTTTAACTGTCTGGTAGTGTAGTCTGGGATGAGCTGGATCGAAAAGTAATAGCAAGATAGCCAGCTTGTTCCCAGAACTTTATATTATATAGTTCTAGCATTTATCTGCGTCATGTGCTTTCATGTAATCTGGTCTTACCAGGGCTGAAGCTGTTGCTCGGCAAGGTGGAACTGGCCACATGCTTTCGCGGTTCAAAAACTACAAGGAGGCGCCCGTACAAGCTGGTCCTTTCACTGGCTACATGCAGCTTCAGTAGACAAATGCCTTTGCGTTGTAAATCTTTAAGAGAGGCATTCTCCTGCAATGACCTTCAGAAATAATTACACAAATTAAAGCCAATTACTGCAAGAGCTGTCTCACGGTCGTGAGATAGCAGCAAAGACAAAAAACATGAGTCTTACGGGTAAAACCTACGACCACTATACTTACGCTGATCTAACGTCTTAGCTGGGTTATATTTAATACCAGTTAGCACATATGAGCATTGAATTTAGCTATACGTGTGGTAACAGCACTAATTCGCGCCAGAATACATAGGTTTTCACATGCATAAAATTGCTTTATTCTGATGCATTTCATTTATACGATACGGGAGAACTGCACCGTACCGAGTCTCAGCCAATTCAGCCTCTCTTTCTTCCCGTAGCAGCTCCAGCGATTTGGAGACAAAACTTTCAACTTCCATGTCGCTAAAGGCACAATTTCATAAAACATCAAATTACTGAACCAATCACCAGAATAGACACTGCACTGTATACACGACAATGAACAGTCTACAACACAGTTACACAAAGTACATTAGACATTCAGGTGTCATCACTGAGGTGTTAACTACAGTTACGTTAAAACAACTGAATTATTTAAATGGTGTATCTAGTGTATAACGCTTACGTAAAGTGTATCTCTAACCGACACCGAGTTATACATCGTATTATTTGGATTTGTACATCTCAAGCAAGTTACCTAAACACCGGAAATTGCGGAGGACGGTGTCCGGCTGTTATTGTTCCGGACCAGCGTTTGGCGAATAGCGACAGAGTTCCGCCTCCAAAATATATCCGAAGCTATTCTCCGAACTTAGCTACTTTCTCCAACTAAATAGCAATATTCAAACATTCTATAAACACATAAGGTACAGCTGGTATTATTTAGATTTAAAAAGTATGATTTATAAACTTCAGTGTAATCATTTGTTGTTGAAATGTTTCGCCTACTGCTATTATGCAACTATTATATAGTGTTATATACATCTCTAATAATGTTAATACAACAACGTAATTGATTTTATGTGTAAAACATTCAATTCAATTAAATTCAAAAGTACTTTATTTGATGGGCAATTCAAAACAAGTTGGTAAGCAATAATAATGGCCAAATTTTTCATCGACACAAACGCCCCAGATAGCACCATGTTATTGTTTCAACGTTGAATTATAGTTAAATATGTTGAATTATGGTGAGTGTTAAATTATCAACGATGAAACTGAATTGATTTTTGGTCAGATTTTCAATACTGAAAAATTTATGGTGGCAAAACCTTGATTCAATGTTGATATAAAGTGAAACATTGAAGATCAACGTTGTTTCAACGCTATTGTCTGGTATGGAATCAATGTAATTTCAACATATGTGTGCTATCTGGGGCTGGAATGCTAACAATCTAAATCGCACTAAATACTGACAATCTAAAAAACTTTTATGGGGTATAGATTTGAATTAATAATAATGTGATACCTTTATTGATCCCCTTGGGGAAATTCTCTTTTTAGGCCCCCTTCAACTTGCTCTTTGCAGAGTAAGTTGTCCGCGAAGGGCAGCCACCGGTTGGGGTGCCCAGGTTACGCCCGGGGCCCACAGACATGTTGAGGCTGGGTTTGAACCGGCGACTTTCCGAAAAACAGCACTGCCCCGTGTGAGGATCGAACTCACGACCTTCAGATTATGAGACTGACGCGCTACCTACTGCGCTAACGAGGCTGACACACGCCCCAAGTGGCTGATACACGTCCCAAGTCTATAAAACAACTAATAAACATGACATAATTTCACTTATATTTCCAAGTATACTGTACATTATAAAAGCATCTTTGTCGAAATATTGCGACAAATTCAGAAGCTGTGACTTGGTGTGATGTTTGACTCTAACACTGACAATAATAATACCATGCATACGCCTATTCGTCCACTAGGCGGTGCTATGAAATTATAGTAGGCTATATTTTGGTGAAAATTAAACGACCGATAATAGAGTTATGGTTAACTGTAAATCAAGACTTCCTGTTAGGTTATAAATCGGTTCTTCAGAATTTATTTGTTTTAAACTGAAATAACTGCATGAACTGTAAGTTCAGTTAATTAAGGGAACTAGAGTAATACTAAAAGAAATTCTCAGGCATTATATAATTATGCAAAATTTAAATCATATTACTTAAAATAATGTGTATATTACATTTAATATCTTTGCCCTGCCAGTTTTTAAATTGCTTTACTATTTAATGTTTCTTTGCTTTCCTTTTTTAATTTTGTTTTTATAGACATGTAATTCAAATCTATAACCCCAGAGACTTAAAATCGTCTGGTTTTGCGCACCATAAGGTGAGAAAATAAGAAAGATGACGCAGTGGTTAGTGCTGTTGCCTCACACCTCTCACCCCTGCCTCCGTGTGTGGAGTTTGCATGTTATCATTGTGGGGGTTCCTCCAGGTTTCCTCCTGGTTCCCTCTCACAGTCCAAAAACATGCCGAGGTGAATTGGAGTTACCAAATTGCCTGTAGGTGTGGTTGTGAGCGCCCTAGGATGGGTTGGCACCCCATCCTGGGTTATTTCTTGCCTTGCACCCGTAGCTTCCCAGCGAGTGGGTACAGGGAATGGATGCAGCTTACAATCTTATATCCAATACAGGGAGTGGGGGAAACATCCAGGAGGGGATGCTACGTCATTGCATAACTCAAGTCATGCACACAATGTGGTGTATTCAGAGACATCGATTTGCCAAATCCCACGTCTTTGGGATGTTTTCTATGGAAATGCTTGTGACAAGAAGATAAAATAACAAAACTCTACTCACGCACAGGACATCCTGGAGATGCCAGGCAATTGTGCCAACATAGGAAGTAATTTTGAAAATATAAAGTACATTTTATATCAGTGCCATTTTTTCAGTCATACGTTTCCTGTCTCAAGTCCTGTGTTGTGTCATTTGATCCCTTGTACATTATATTACTGAATCGCCATCTGCGGTCTGTGTAAACTGGGCAAACGTTGCCAACTTAGTAGTGTGATTTTTTTATTTTACATTGTCTTGGACTTGATTTATGCTCGGATATATTAAAAACATTTATATGTGCAGTATATCAAAGATATTTTTTAATCAATCATAATCAGAATGCTGGGCTGCCAACTCTGTCAAGGTCAGCACCCTTTTGTACCAGTCTTTTGCGTTTTCTCCACATTTGGCCAGTAGGTGTCGCTGGCCATCCTGTCCTCCCTGTTGTCATTCTTTAGTGTATTTTCCCTGCTCCACAGATGGCCGCATGGCTCAATGAGCTAAGTGTGTGGTTCCCTGTAAATCCCTGTTTCATGTGTTCAAATCTCCCCTCCTCTGTTCTCATCTTTTTTTTAGATTTTGTTCCCTAGTGTTTCATTTGTATCAGTTTTTTTAGTTCCTGTGTTTTGTGACTTGTATTCAGTTTTGGTGTTCTGCTTTCTGCCCTTGGTTGTGTTTTAGCTGTCTTTGTTATTCCCCAATGTTCGATTCTGTTTCCTTGTTTCTCTGTCAGTTTCTTAGATTCCCTGTTTGAACTCCCAGTTCCGTGATTTAATTATTAGTTTCACCTGTTGCCTGTTTTTTTGCGCCAGTCCTTGTGTGTTACGTGATTGCTGGTTGTCCTGCACCCTCCCTGATTGGTTAATTGTTTCATGTCACACTCCTCCTGTGTTGTTACCCGTTTCGGTAGTGTATTTAGGTTCCTGTCTTGATTCAGTTCCTTGGTGGGTCGTTGTATTTCTGAAGATGTTTCAGAATGTTAGAAGTTACCCTGTGTTGTTTAATTTTTGTACTTTGTTCCTTGCCTCCCTGCTCGCTCCTTGTGTTGCCCTGTTCCTAGACCTTGTTCCCTTGACCTTTTTTGTAGTTGTTTTTGGTTTCCCTGTTTTGCTTTTTGCCCCCTAGTGGTCTTTTTGTTTTGTTTTTGTTTTTTTGTGTTCCCAGTGTTTTCAGTTTCTGTTAATAAACCCCTGTGTTCCTGTGAGCTGCCAGTGGATCGTCCACCTTTTCCTGCCTGCACCATGCCGTGCTCCCATGCCAGAAACTCCCAGGATCGTGACAAACTCATGCATCTCCTGTGACACTCATGCTTTCGGATGCAAGAAATCTTATGGCAAATCTATATTATTCCATTATAAACCTAAAATTAGCTACATTAAAAGCATTGGGGCAGTTGTAGGGCATACCCTACAGACTGTTTACAAGGTAATAAAATTGTTACATATATGTAAATGCATGTGCATTCTTGTCTGGAATTCAAAATTTCATGTCAGCCAGCTGATTAAAGTTGGCAACCCCGAGGATATAAATGAATTTTTTCCATTTCCAGATTGAACATGATTAAGTCTTTTGAGTCTTACATAAACAAGACTGTAAGGTATAATGAGACCCCCAAGGACAACACCACGAACACATTAAATAATGAAGGTTCAACAGACATCCGACATTAGTAACTGAAAGCCTTGTTTGATATAGAGCTAATTATTTTCTTGCTCTAGTGTGGTTTTTCACCTTATACTTAGCTGGGTCGACAGGATCAGGAGGAAACTTTTGTGCCAGGTCTCTGTATACCAGCAAACCCACTAACTCAATGATCATGTCAGATTTTCATGCCTAATTGTAGACACAATGGCCAAGCAGGCAGATTGTTCATAACTACAAGCCAGTTCATATCTTCTTCTTCATTAAGTGGCATGTTATCATACCAGTGCTTGGAAAACAGCCGAATTTAACTGTAGAAAGCATAACAAGATCAAAATAAGCAGGAAAGTACAACTGATTGCATCAATGTCTGGTACTGCTGCGAACATCACAACACCATTTGAGGGGGTTGTAAAACTGCATGGCAAGAACCATGTAACCTTGGACTGGTTTACAAGAAGATGGAATATTTTCTTTTCTAAAAGTGTCCATGACAAAATGTCAAAATTTCATCTAAATGCTTTGAATATTAATACAATTAACTAACATGGTTGATATGGTTTTGATAGATATGAGCATGGGAACAAGGTTGGCCGTGCTGGACCTTCGGTACAGGAAGTTGCTTGAGCGTTTATTCAATATCCTAGGTATCAGACGACAGTTTCCTCTACAACACAACACGACTACACTTACTATTTACAACATAAATACATGTATCACGCAATGCATGCCAGTATGTGAAAAACCCCAGTCTGTGTTGACCATCTCCAAACAGGGAAAGGGCGGGCAGAAGACTGACCAAGACCGACCGATTCTGACAGATACCACCTTTTGGTGTTATATAACGCAAAACCAATCTAAAAATAAATTGATACAAATAGATACAAATGGTTATTATGCAAACAGGACAACATTTTTCTTCTATGCTTACCTGTGAGGATGACTTGAGGATGCATTTGTTACCTCCATTATGCAATAGAATATTGAATATATAGAAAACATGATTAACTTCACAAGTCAGCTAGTCCATGGTTGCATTGTATATTAATTAGCTTTGCCAGTTTTGTTCACCATAATCACACTGACATGAAAATCTAGGTGTCTGTTTCTATCCATTACTGATTGTATACTACATAAAAGAGGCTGGACCTAAAAAAACACTGAGTGCTGGTTTATTTCATGTGTATTTCAATCTCCTCAGGAAGCTCTGGGGAACTTTGAGAAACATGAGCTGGATCAGTTTAAGATGCATATAACTGAGGATCATCCTGATGAAGTTATGGATGAACCTGAGGACATACTAGGCATTGCTGAAAAGATGAATGAGAGTTTTGGAAAAGAGAAGGATCTGAAGAGCACACTGCACATGGAAAAGACAATGAAGTATGAGGACCTTCTGCACTTCCTGGAGAAAGAGCGGGAACACAGCAAGACTTTGAAGACCTCCTGCAACTCAAACAACAGCACGTCAAAACCAGATCATATCCTTCCCCCCAAAATACTATTTTGATTATTAAAAATAAAGAAAAATAAAATAATTTGTAACACTTTCTCAGCTAAACTGTATTTTAATCCTCCATTTGTTGAAAATAAAAATCAAGGAATCCAAAATGCCAAAGTGCATATATTATTTATAACTAAGGCATTTATTTATATTGATTAGTTTATTGGATTCATTGTTACATTGTATTGGAATGTTTGGCAATTTAAGCATTGTTTACTTGTTTTATATTTGTTTTTCATTCTCCTCCGACTAGTCAATTAAAACAGATCAACAGACATTGAAAATACATCTGAAAACGAAGAACAAATATATTTTTGAAGGGATTGTAAAGCAAGGACTTTCAGAGCCACTCAAAGATATCTATATAGGGCTGTACATTACAGAGGGTGGAGAAGGACATGAACATAAGGCCAGAGAGACTGAGGTATGCAGAACTAAAGTGATACAGGAGACCCTCATTGACTGCAATGACATTTTTAAAGTCCTACTTGGTCAAGGTAAATCCATCAGAACTGTGCTGACAAAGGGAGTTGCTGGTATTAGAAAAACAGTTTCAGTGCAGAATTTCATTCTGGACTGGACTGATAGAAGAGCAAATGAAGACATTCATTTCGTATTTACTCTTCCATTTCGTGACCTTAACCTTCAGTGGGATTATGAATTTACCCTTATAGAGCTGATTCATCATTACTTTCCAGGAATAAATGACATTAAACATAAATGTGAGGAATTCAAAATACTATTTGCCTTTGATGGGATAGATGAATGTCAGCTTCCTCTGGATTTCAACAACAATGAGTTGCTATCTGAGGTGACAAAGAAAACATCGCTGGATGTGTTGCTGACCAACCTCATTAAGGAAAATCTTCTGCCCCTTGGCCTCCTCTGAATAACCTCCCATCCAGGAGGAGCTAGTCAGATCCCGCTTTAGTGTATTCACTGGTTGACAGAGACATGATCATCCCATGATCAGCAAAAGGAAGAATGCATCATGAAGAGGATGGGTGATCAGGGACTGGCTACCAGCATTGTGTCACACATAAAGACATCAAGAAGCCTGTATAATACATGTAGCATACCAGTCTTCTGCTGGATTTCAGCTACAGTTCTTTAGACAAGTTACAGTATGAATACGATGAAGAAATGCCAACATTTTTGACAGAAATGTACATACACTTCCTACTCATACAGCTTATCAGAAAAAATCACAGTATTAATGGGGCCAATGAGGCAAACCCACAAGAGCTTTCAGAATTTGACAAAAAAAGTCATTCTGATGATCAGTGAATTGGCATTTCAGAAGCTGCAAAGGGATCATTTGATATTTTATGAGGAAGACTTGAAAGAGTATGACATTAAAGTCAGTGATGCTTCAAGGTACTCAGAGATGTTCACAAAAATCTTTAAAGAGAAAGATTCTGTATCTCAGAGGAGAATAGACAACTTTGTTCATCTGACTGTGCAGGACTTTCTGGCGGCTGCGTTTGTATTTCATGAGTACCAAACGGGCAGGAGGAATCTCAACAGAAGGAAGCTGCAGAACCTTCAGTGAGTCAGTTCCTCCAAAGTGCAGTATAGAAAAGACTTTATGGAGTCAAAACGGACACCTGGATCTTTTCCTCCGTTTTCTTTTTGGCATCTCTCTAGACTCCAATCAAAGTCTCCTACAAGGTCTACTGAGACAGACAGAGAGCTAATTTATCCCAGCAGAGAGCATAAAAGAAGCTGTTAAATGTATCAAGAAGATAATCGGGGGAACACAGACGATACAGGATGTGTTTGACCTGACGAAATACACGAGATCAGAGTTGGCATCTACAGCAGTGCTGTAAGTGTTCTGTTTTGACAGTCGGTCAAAATGTAATTTCAAAATATGTATAATTTAACACTTTGCTGAAATAAAACTTGTTGGCTGTGACAGGCATCTTAGAGGATTACTTCACTAAATAAGTATTGAGTGCATCTGCCACTTGAAAGGAGTATTTTCATGGGGAACAGGTAAATGCCACAATTTTGGATCAACGACACCATCTAGATAGCCGCTTTCGGTTCTGGACCGCGATCTCCCCTAATTGAGCTCTAAGGGAACATCTCCAGTTGACTCTCAGATTAGAAAATAGTGCTTTTTTCCCCACAGTAAAAGGTGCACCTGTGCTTTTGTGTCCCAGAACAAAGAAATTGATAAAATCAATTTAAAAAGCAGATTTGGCTGCAAGTTTTATAAACTGCTTCAGGGCATAGCTTATTTGCCACATATGTCAGCAAGTATTTGTGGACCCTGTATGGTTGTCCTGTCACCACAATTTTTGCCACCAATGTATCCTCAACTTGGCCTGTAAACGTGGATGCAGTTCATTACCCAGAGTGCAACATGCCCTACCCTGCAAAACTGGGGCTTACAAAAAACCTAAAACTGGCCAACATCGTCGCAAGTTTTAAGGCTCTGGATGCTGTGATACCAAAAGCAGTACCAGAGGGTGCTGAATGTGTTCCCAGCCTCGGCCAGGCATTATGCGGCACGGAGGACCCTCGCGATCATATGAAGGTGAGTCGGCTCATTAGGACAGAACTCCTGTTTTGTAGAGTGGAACTAGCGATATTCACGTGAGGGCTGTACTACACGCCCCCGATGCAGGTAAAACAAAGAAAGGTGACATGGTTTACTTTTTTGCCTCTTTAACCTAATTTAAAAAACTTTAATACTTCCGACAATGGATGTTTTGAAAAGAAGACAGATTACGGATTTAGTCAGTGTTTTTTTTTCATGTTCCTACAATAAGATTTCAGCGAGTTATGAACTGAAATACATGAGAAAGATACGCGGCATCGCCGATGATGCTGTCGACCCCAAAGGGTTAAGGATGACCCTAGCAAGGACCTTTCCCGGCACTGACAGCAGTGTTATCCCCCTGTAGTTGCCGCAATCCAGGCGATCACCCTTCCATTCCCAGACAGGAACTACAAGTCCCGTTTTCCAGTCAGTTGGGATGACACTTGACTCCCAGATGAAAGCAAAGATTGCCTGCAATGCCAGGAGAACAGCCTTACCACCAGCCTGGAGAAGTTCACCCCAGATACCACAGATCCCTGTGGCCTTCCCTACCCCCAGCTGATTCACCACCCATGCAATCTCAGTGAGATTGGATAGTTCACAGCTGATTGGAGGATCAGCCTCACGAACTGTGGACCCTCAAGAGCTGAGATGTCCAATGTCCTAGCTGGAGGATCAGCAT
This sequence comes from Mormyrops boulengeri, assembly GCA_026781065.1. NCBI lineage: Eukaryota > Metazoa > Chordata > Actinopteri > Osteoglossiformes > Mormyridae > Mormyrops > Mormyrops boulengeri. The sequence continues at coordinate 13,582,481 of JAODLD010000008.1, forward strand.
TAAACAACTGCTCAGTAGCTGGCCCGGTGGGTCACAACTGCAGTGTCATCCATAAGGACCTTTCCATCACCCGCCCTGACTGCAAGTCTTTGAGGAACAGATTCAGATGTATGTAATGCTTCGATTCCTCTGTAAGCAGGACATGGGTCACTAGACCACAGATGGTGTGTCACCTTTTCAGAAATTTAGAAATTTGTCTAACAAATGCCTCCTTATCTTCCCTCAGAGCCCTGACAGCTGTCCTCCTCAGTTCCTGGTACAGACTGGAGTTTCCAGCAAGTCGTGCGCTGCAACTCCTCTCGATAATATCCAGGGTGCCCTGTGAGATGAAAGACCTCATTTTGGGAACATAGGCAACACCAACACAACCCTTGGCAGCCTTCAGGGTCTTATTACAGAAAGTCCCCAACATCACATTAGTCAGCAGTCACACCCAGGTCTGCAAGTTCCTCACACAAACTTGTCAGAAACAGCTTGACCTTGGAATCTGGCTAAGTCCAGTCTCATTCTCCTCGTAGGAGGCTACTGGATCTAAGCTGAACTTTCAGAGTAGCAGCATCAAGTTTGTGGTCAGAATTCACAAAGTGGGCACTTCTGTAGACCCTGCAATTCTGCAGGAGCCTCTAGCATCTGGCCATGAGAATGTGATTGATCTCCTTTGTCGCACCACTCATATTGGAGTACCAAGGCCAATGATGCAGCTCAAGGCATTGGAACCAGGATCCAGGAGTGGTAGGTCTTATTTTCCAAGCCGGAGGCTGAGATCACCTCCAAGCCCGGATGCCTGTCCTCGCCCAGCCACTCCTTCACCCTGGCTAGCACGGGGTTGCTGCGCTGCTCTATGATAACCCACCGGCAATCGAAATCCTGGTTGGCCTGGTCATCCGGTGCTGTGCGTGCGCCGGCTACTGCTGCAGCTAACTGATCTCACTCCTCCACCTGGCAGTGATGGCAACTCTCAGTGGTGCAGGGATGGCGAGACAAGTGGTCTGTGTTTCCTTGCAACTTTTCGGTGCAATGTTGCACTTCAAATTTGAACTCCACCAGCACCTCGAACCAGCTGGCCAGCTGTTCCTTGCCAGCTGGGTTGTGGAAGTTTAGAAGCCATGCCAGCGATGCATGGCCCATCCACAACCGGAATTGCTGACCACAGAGGTAGGGACTGAAGTGTTTACCAGCCTGCACCGTGGCCAGCAGTTCTTGTTGGGTCATGCAATAGTTGCACTCCTGCCGGGTAAGTGTCTGGCTTAAGTACGCCACTACGTGCTTCCCTTCAGACCCCGCCTGCAACAGCACAGTGCCCAGCCTCTCATTACTAGCATCCATGTCCAAAATAAGGGGGAGATATAAGTAAGTCTTAAGCCTTGACTTAAAAGTGGAGATTCTGAGTTCTGAACACTAATAGGAAGTTTATTCCATAACTGTGGTGCTTTATGAGCAAATGCTCATTGCGATCCAGTGCCTCCATTAGGGTGGCGAAATTTTGGTACTTACTGGGTCTCAAGCTGAGGAGACTGGAGTGCTTCCTCTTCCAGCGCCAACACTAGGTGCACCACTGTCTCCTCGTTGCTGTTGACATTGTGCTGGGCTGGCTGGCGCCCCTGCATAGAATGGTCTCAGGTACTGGTGCACTCGATAGAGGGGGCTTCTGCTTGCTCTTCCCAGTGACGGGGAGAGTGGTTTGTGCTGCATCCATCAGGTTGCCCCAGGAAGGCACGCTGCTCAGTTACTAGGGTTTGCCGCTGCTTCCAACCACCACTGTAGGAAGTCATCGGGTTATTGTAGGAAGTGGTCGTAATCTTCCCCCGATCCTACTTCTGACACCATTGTAAAGGTGGGTCGCTGAGCCATGCCAATCAATAATAAGAGCAAGACAGTTGCAAGTTTAACCTCAAGGTGGCCTTTATTACACCTGTACCAGTCATACTGACAACACACTCACACTGCTCACCATGCCGTCGCCCCACTTAATCCTAACACACACGGTGGGTGGGCACACACACACTATATGCAACGGTTACCAACTACACTACATATGAGAACACACCATCATGACATTACACACATGGCAACTATAGGGAACTATTTACAAAGTTGGCATCAGTCCAACTTACCACACTGCCCACACACACACACACACACACAGCTCTGATTAACTGACGTGCACAAAATACTGTAAATATTTCCATGCAAAGGATTGTTCTGAATGTCCTTTGCAAATTTCATAACTGTATAAGTGTACTAGCATACCTGAATCAGCAAATTATTTATTATTTACTATTGTCCCACAACAAAAAAAAAATATTTATTCTATTTGCCTTGGGTAGAACTGGAGAATTATCATGAATTAAATGTAGGAAATATATTCCTACAGTATCTCACAAAAGTGAGTACACCCCTCACATTCTTGTAAATATTTTATTATATCTTTTCATGGGACAACACTGAAGATATGACACTTTGATACAGTGTAAAGTAGCCAGTGTACAGTTTGTATAACAGTGTCAATTTGCTGTCTCCTCAAAATAATTACACACAGCCATTAATATCTAAACCACTGGCAACAAAAGTGAGTTCACCCCTAAGTGAAAATGTCCAAATTATGCCCAATTAGCCATTTCCCTCCCTGGTGTCATGTGACTCGTTAGTGTTACAAGGTCTCAGGTGTGAATGGGGAGCAGGTGTGTTAAACTTGGTGTTATCGCTCTCACACTCTGTCATACTGGTCACTGGAAGTTCAACATGGCACCTCATGGCAAAGAACTCTCTGAGGATCTGAAAAAAAGAATTGTCGCGCTACATAAAGATGACCTAGGCTGTAAGAAGATTGCCAACACCCTGAAACTGAGCTGCAGCACGGTGGCCAAGACCATGCAGCGGTTTAACAGGACAGGTTCCTCTCAGAACAGGCTTCTCCATGGTCGACCAAAGAAGTTGAGTGCATGTGCTCAGCGTCATATCCAGAGGTGGTCTTTTGAAAATAGACGTCTGAGTGCCACCAGCATTGCTGCAGAAGTTGAAGGGGTGGGGGGTCAGCCTGTCAGTGGTTAGACCACCGCACACTGCATCAGATTGGTCTGCATGGCTGTCATCCCAGAAGGAAGCCTCCTCTAAAGATGATGCACAGAAAAGCCCGCAAACAGTTTGCTGAAGACAAGCAGACTAAGGACATGGATTACTGGAACCATGTCCTGTGGTCTGATGAGTCCAAGATAAACTTATTTGGTTCAGATGGTGTCAAGCGTGTATGGCGGAAACCAGGTGAGGAGTACAAAGACAAGTGTCTTGCATACAGTCAAGCATGGTGGTGGGAGTGTCATGGTTTGGGGCTACATGAGTGCTGCCGGCACTGGGGAGCGCAGTTCATTGAGGGAAACATGAATGCCAACGTGTACTGTGACATATTGAGGCAGAGCATGATCCCCTCCCTTCGGAAACTGGGCCGCAGGGCAGTATTCCAACATGATAACGACCCCAAACACACCTCCAAGATGACCACTGCCTTGCTAAAGAAACTGATGGTAAAGGTCTCCAGACCTAAACCCTATAGAGCATCTGTGGGGCATCCTCAAACGGAAGGTGCAGGAGCGCAAGGTCTCTAACATCCACCAGCTCCGTGATGTCGTCATGGAGCAGTGGAAGAGGATTCCAGTGGCAATCTGTGAAGCTCCAGTGAACTCCATGCCCAAGAGAGTTAAGGCAGTGCTGGAAAATAATGGTGGCCACACAAAGTATTGACACTTCGGACACAATTTGGACATTTTCACTTAGGGGTGTACTCACTTTTGTGAGATACTGTATATTCCTGAAGGAGACATAAACAGATATCTGACCTGTGAGCTCCTCAGCTCTTTCTAAATAAATAGTGTGAATGTGTGCAGTTTGCCAGCAGGAGGAGCTGTAGAGCTTTCAGGTACTGTAACAGCTGGACAGGAAGAGGAAATATAGCAGCCTAGCCTGCTGTCACATATTCAACAGATCTCAGATGATTAAAAAAATTAATAATTCAAAGCCTGCCACAACTCCTACAGCTATCTGGCTTTTCTGTGTTACTGCCTCTGTAGAAATTTTGTACTGAAGATTAGGGTTTCCATGCAACATATTCTTTTTAGTAATGACACTCTGGTGATGTTGGTGGGGAGATTCTCTTTTTGCCTTGACCAGTCTTGCTCTCCATGAGACATATGCAGGAGGGGGCAAGCATGGCAGCCACCTGCAGTGGCACCCATGGAGCTGAAGGTTAAGGGGTTACATGGGCCAACAGATTTGACTGTACGGCCGACGGTGGACTCATACCGTCGAATTTCTGATTATGGGCACAGACGCTAAGCCTACTGAGCCAAACGCTACTCTTGTTTGCTACTTATTCATGTTGTTTTCAAGATACATATATTTATGATATTTTCATCCGAATACTGCTGTCTCAGTGAGGTACCTGGTTTATAGTTCTTGTTCAAACTATTTTAGTCCGCGGTCCAAACGTCCAAACGTGCTAAGTGATTGGATTGGCTGAATGTTGAATATTGACCCCTTCTGGTCAGTAACAAGTAATTTCTGCACATGAATTGAAACATACATAACTAGGCCATGCAACAAAATTATATTTAAACAACTTGTACACAAAACAGCTGAAGTGCAAATGATAAATAATCTTTTTTAGATAATATAGTATTGTGACAGAACATCCTAAACCCGAGAACACTCTCAAATATTTCTTTTCTTGTCCTAAGAATTTGATCAATAATAGACCATTTCTTTCTGGAATACAATTAATAAATAGAAAAACACTCTCAACCAAAGTAGGCTCTGTGAATGATGCAGGCTTTGTGAATAATGCAGGCTATTTCAATTCAAAACCTGGATATAAGTTTCTCTCTTTACCCAACTCTGTTTGCTACTGTTGATAAACTAGCTAGTTAGTTTGCTGCCACACTAAATAATGCAACGAATACATATTGAATTGTAAACGTAAAAAGTATGTGATATAGTGTAATGACCACAATTAGGCAATAAGCTGGATTATTGAAGAACGGAACACTAATGATGCTCTAGTAAATTTAAAGCCGTAAAAAAGGTTGTCCCAATGTTCATTTTTACATATTAATTATATATTAGAGCCTGATGATTTAGATGATTCAGATTTGTTTTAGCCTTTTTCAGAAAAGACGACTCAATTTGAACATTTATCCACAGAATATATTGCCCATTTACGAAAAGAAAAGGCGTGCGTCACGAAATTTAAAAATCTCAGGTGGAGCAGTTGGACCTCCAAGCGGAAGGGGGCATCAAAGAGTATTAAGCGTTACATAAAATCTATTAGGATCCTGTTGTGTGTTGTATATTTCGATGGTTGGGCTTACTGAAGGCAGAACAAAATTCACCCTTTAACTGGTCTTTGCTTTGTCTCTAAACACCATGTCTTACAACTACGTGGTTACCGCACAGAAACCCACTGCTGTGAATGCCTGCATTACTGGTAATTCGTTTGTTTTTTAAGGAGACGTCACGTTGAGATTGGGGTTATGATCTAGGCAGATCCCGTTTCCTCAAGTGTACTGCGCGGGTTATTTCAGGCTGTGCAAGGGCCTTGTATTGTTTCACATGGAATTGATACCAGCAGTGTGTATTTTGTACTTTATTGAGCTCGCTTATTAAAGATAGTGTTTCGGGAGAATCGCTGACAAGCGGTTGCTGGGTTTTTTATTTATTTGTTTATTATCCGCGATATCGTGCTTTTGCATATGGCGCACATTGATACACTTAACTGTCGGTGGTGAGACAGCAAGCTGCGTTCGCCGTCAGTTTATTTCCATTTTACTTGCATTTTAGCATATGCACAACGTGGTGGTAACTTAATATGTCTTGCCACCTCGTGCAGACTACGTTTTATTTAGGAGTTGTTGTTTCGTTTCTGCTCACTTAAATTGACAGGCTATTACAAATACGTTAATGTGTGTAATATGGTCAGAAGCCCTGTGCATGCATAACCAGAACTGTTAAGTTTAAACCCGGTAAGAGAGTGTTCAGTGTCGTTGATTATCCTTGCAATCACATTGAGACGAGACAGCTCATATTAAGTATGATTAGAAGTATGACAGTGATTAGAAAAAGTCTGGGGATCCTACTGATGATGCTTGCAGTTTTTATCCCTTTTTAAGAGCTATTTTTTTTTCTTTTTGATTAATTGGGTTAAGTGCCACCTGGGACTTCAACTAGAAGCTATTGGGTTGTAAGTCAGATTTCCTAGCCACTGCATTCTGTCCCAATTTTTTTTTATTTGGCACAATTCTGAAGTTGAATCTGAAACCTGTTTAATACAATTAATTTGTCATCGCATTAACTAATGCAAGATGTTGCACTGGTCCCAACAGATAATGAGTATGAGTTTTAATTGCAATTTTGCAAAATAGGCAGTTGCTTTGAAATTGCTGTACTGTGTATTTCAGTTTATAATTATTGCATTTTGAAATTTGACACGTACCGGTTATGTTGGACTTACACTTGGATTAGGTCACGTTGATGTAGGGATGGTAAGATTCACTGATTTGAATCAGTGCACTGGCATGAAAGTTCAAAATGTGATTGCTCCAATTTAAGGAAAAAAAAGTGTGCACTGGATGCAGTGTGTGCACTGGATACAGTGTGGGACTCAGGATATATCATTTCTAACATCTTTACCTTGATAAAATCCGGTTTATTAATATATAATGCTTTTTGAATTGCAGTACTAGAGACACAAATATGTGAAGTAAAAATGGCACTTTTTCTTGGTTAATTTATGATTTTCTATGATTTACAAAGAACCAAACTCCATACCATATTGAATTGTATAGCATCATATTCTTTTGCATCACACCGTATTGCGCTGAATCACATTGTGTTGAATTGTATTAATTACTTCGCATAGGGCTGAACTGTATAGTTTCACATTAGTAGTTGGTTCATATGTCTTAGTGTATCTAGATCTGTGTCGTGTTGGCCTCAGTGACGGAGTTGCACATTCCAAAAATCAGCCTGGTAGCTTAGTATTGTATACTAAATTTCAAACTTCGATACTATACCAAGAAAGGTATTGAAATCCGATACCATTTTCGATACTCAACACAATATATAATGTCTATATATATAATTTTATTTCAATTGCAATTTTATCTGCATTGAAAACTTTACTAACTTTTGTAAACTTTGCATTGCATGTGTGTCACTGTAATCACGTTCAGAGATATTCACAACACTATTAAAAATTAGATGTTGGTTTTATATTATTGCAACGCATAATAGACATACATTACTTATACTTTCTTTATCTTGTATCTCAAAATACAAACGCTTCTAACAATTGCATGACTCTAAAACTTTCAATCTGAATGATTCTAATCAACTAACAATCACTAATCAACTGGACCTCACAAGATCGTATCTAGCCACAGGTACACAACCCACAGGTAAAAATTATTGCGGACCAGTTCCTTAATGTTGGACTGTTTAACCGGCTGCAAATTTTTTTTAACCCATATTAAAAATGGACGTTATATCTGTCCTTCCGCCATGTTTGGCCTATCAGAATTGTGCAGCGGCACAACTTGCATACAGGTTTGCCGATGTCCTGTGGTTTACCATCTTTCATTTGGCACAAAGCCAAAGTGTTTCCAGACGCCAGTCTAGCTGTGCTATTTATCGATGAAGCCCAATGGTGAAAGTACTGATGCTTCTTGACTAGTCATCTCCACGTGCAAGATGGCACTCAGGTGTAGGCATGTGCATTGGCCTCAGTGGTCAGAGCGGACGGGAAGTGCACACAGTAGAATTGATACCATGAAAAATGAGTGTTGAAGCAGTTTTATACATGATAGAATCAATACTTTAAGTACTTTCGTTAAAGGTATGTGATCCCTGTCCCCTCCCTCCAGGGCATTTCACGTCCGCTGAGGATTTGAATTTACTGATCGCCAAGAACACACGGCTGGAGATCTATGTGGTGACGGCAGAGGGACTGCGGCCCGTAAAGGAAGTGGGCATGTATGGCAAGATCGCTGTCATGGAGCTCTTCAGGCCAAAGGTGAGGCGTGGAGCTGGCTGGGAGGGCAAGCAGGAAGATCTCACAACTGACCGTCGAGAAGGTTCTCGGCTTGTACAGTGCCATTGTACATTGCTCCTCTTTAGCACACTGTCAGACTTTGAGGGCAATGACTGTGTGTGCAGGGTGAGAGTAAGGACCTGCTGTTCATCCTGACGGCCAAGTACAATGCCTGCATCCTGGAGTACAAGCAGACTGGGGAGAGCATTGACATCATCACCAGGGCCCACGGCAATGTCCAGGTACTCGCGGGACCAAGCTTGCATAAAAAAATTGCATATGTGCAAGTTCTGGCTACGCTTGGTCACCTTGTTCCATCAGGCTGCAGCAGCACAAGTCATTTTAATACCATACCATGCATTTTAGAGGGAAATCCAAGGGGTAATGCATGTCACATGTTTTCAGAGCATGACAGTAGCGTGTAAAGGAATATAGCAGTATATGTCTGGGTTTTGTGTGTCCCTTGCTTTGTGCCCTTCTGGGGATAGGTGCCACCCCCACAGCGATCCTGGATGAATGGATATTGACCAGGGAAGGAGCCTTACCTGTGATTATTAGGTTTATAGTTAATGATGAGGAACTCGCTATAATTCAGATCTAAAACTTGACGCTCCAAGGAATTCGGGTGTTACTGCTGCGACCTGCTGGCTTATGGTGCGTGTTTCTGTTGCTAGGATCGCATTGGACGGCCTTCAGAGACTGGCATCATCGGTATTGTGGACCCGGAGTGTCGCATGATCGGGTTGCGGCTCTATGACGGCCTGTTCAAGGTCATTCCCCTAGACCGGGAGAACCGTGAACTCAAAGCCTTCAACATACGGCTGGAGGAGCTGCAGGTCATCGACGTGCACTTCCTGTATGGCTGTCAGGTCCCCACTGTCTGCTTCATCTACCAGGTAGGTACTGAGGGTGGGTCGCACCCAGGAATATGTCTCTGGGGCTTGTTTTGTGGAGGCCCATTAGACCTTCGGGGTTCCATGTGTGTTGCTGGGTAGTAAGTGTGCGTAGATGCAGAATGTTGAGCCTCTGCATATGTCACGCTACAGGACCCCCAGGGACGTCATGTGAAGACGTATGAGGTGTCACTTCGGGAAAAGGAGTTCAACAAAGGGCCGTGGAAGCAGGAGAACGTGGAGGCTGAAGCCTCTATGGTCATCCCAGGTGAGGAGGAAGAGGAATGTGAGGTGATGGCTTTGATATTTTAGAAGCATAATGTAACGCAGATGTTTTTCCTTTGGAAGCCGAAGTTTTTAGTCGTAATGAGTTTTGTATTTGCAGTCTACAATTCTTGATGTTCCACACCTCTTAAATAAATCCCACCTGGTTCTGCATTTTTTCACTTGTTAGTGGACCTTCTGCAGTGATTTGTGAGTCGATACGTGTTCGTATGTGTTCCAGTCCCAGAGCCATTTGGAGGAGCAATAATCATCGGCCAAGAGTCCATCACCTACCACAATGGAGACAAATACCTGGCCATAGCTCCTCCCACCATCAAGGTAAGAGCTGTCTGCTTTCCCTACCTGCCATTTGGTGCTTCCCTCTTGAGAGGAAGGAGCCGTATCAGTGTTGAAGTAAAGGGGTCTCTGAGAAACCAGGTCACAACAATGGTGGTTTCCCTGCAGCAAAGCACCATCGTGTGTCACAACCGCGTGGACCCCAATGGCTCCCGCTACCTCCTGGGAGACATGGAGGGCCGACTCTTCATGCTGCTGCTGGAGAAGGAGGAGCTGATGGACGGGGCGGTGGTACTGAAGGACCTGCGGGTGGAGCTACTGGGAGAGGTGGGTGTTGTCGGGGGGGGGGGG
>JAODLD010000008.1:13609912-13622979 GCA_026781065.1 Mormyrops boulengeri
GCAAAGGAGACTAAGGGGGGACATGATCCAGGTATATAAGATTCTAACAGGTTTGGATGCTGTTCAGCCAAATGGCTCTTTCAATATTAGTTTAAATACTAGAACCCATGGCCATAAGTGGAAATTAGCGGGAGAACATTTTAAAATGAATTTGAGGAAGCACTTCTTTACGCAGCGTGTAGTTAGAATATAGAATAGTCTTCCTGCTAGTGTAGTGCAAGCTAAAATCCTGGGTCCTTTAAATCAGAGCTAGATAAGATTTTAACAACTCTGAGCTATTAATTAAGTTCTCCCCAAACGAGCTTGATGGGCCAAATGGCCTCCTCTCGTTTGTAAATGTCTTATGTTCTTATGTTGCTGTTCACCAGACTCATTGCTGCCATTTCCATGCACACAAAGTTGTGCCAGTATTAAGCAGAGTGATGTCACCATTTTTGCTCTCTGCGTAGGCAGGAAAATCACTTTACATCACAGCGTCAGTGGCTGAGCAGTGGCCCTTATTGAGGAATCAGCTCTGGGTTCTAATGTGAATTTAAACCAGCTGTCTGCACACGGTACAAAAGACGGACGAGAGCCGAGAACACCCAGCTTTTTAATATTTTATTACTGACCAAACAAGAATGGAGGATTAAAGCTGTCCAAATAAAACAAAATGAATGGTTCATTATTAAAGAGAATGATTAAGTAAAAGACTGCATAAATAAATGAAACTGGAAATTTTTTTTTAACTGAATACATTGTGAAAATGGTGCATAAGATATTAAAACAAAAACATTTGTTTTAATAACACATCTGAATTAATGTAATAGTTAAAAATAACTATAAATCAAAAAACATTAAGAAAATGTATACACAAGTATATTTTGAATTTGATTATTTCCTCATTTACTTTCATTGAGGTGTGTAATTATTTATTAGCTGCAGCATAAAGCCTTAAGTTTAGACAAATATAACTGCTGAGGGTAACAGGGTCGAGCTCAGTAAGTAAAGTCGCTGAAAACTGAATAAGCAATGGCAGAGGACGGTCTCTGCAGCAGCCTCGTGTCCGTCAGGCTCGTCCTTTAAGTCCATATTCAGTCACCTCACACCTTTTAACGGTCTTTGCTGCGATTGCTTGCATGATGACGGCCCACATGGCCATCAGGTGCAAATGCCTATAATTAAAATCTCCTTTATGAAATCCGGACCCCCCGCCTTGACCCCCCTGCCCCGTACAACTCCTTTCCCTCTTGTCTTTGACAACCGTGTGAAGTTTTAGGTGTGAGAGTCACAGTCTGAATCATATTTAGACCAGTATTTGCATAATTTGTGATGTTTCCAGAACGTATTATTGTAAACCTATTGGTGTATTTAGGGGCTGATAATTAAGGAAAGGATTCAAAAATTTTGTTTGGATTCTGCATGAAATAATGTACATTTTGTTGTGCTCACAGTTTTCTTAGTCTGTGTGTGTGTGTGTGTGTATATATGCATACGTGTGTTTGTGTATATGTATGTGTGTATATATAGTGTATATATAAATATGCATATGTATATGTGTGTGTGTGTGTGTGTGTGTGTGTGTGTGTGTGTGTGTGTGTGCAAAATTGTTACTGACTGATTTATTACTGCTTTAATCCTCCATTTGCCGCAAATCACAAACTAAAATAATCAATTTATCACATAACCCTTCCATGCTATGCCTCCTTCCTTCTCCTTTCACTTTCTGCCCTGCAGGCATCTTAGATGAGCATATTTTTTTTTCACCCCCATTCTCGTTAGCGAGAAGATGGCCAGACGTTTAGCATTCACATGAGTCTGGGTTTCGAGCGATCAGAGGGGACAAAACGGCCCTCTGATGTATGGCTGGGTGCTCCTGATTAAATATCCGAGGGGAGTCGAATGGATGAATTCGCAACTAACTGTGTATGTTTATTCAGCTCCTCTCTGTGAAATAGCAGCCCACCTATCTTTTTGTCAGGAAGTGCTTCGGAGCAGCTCTGTTGATTTTAGCTTTGCTATAACCTAGACAAAAATCTGAAAGGGGTCTGATCCAAGAATTCTGTTTTATGCCTTGAGTTGTGTGTTTTGTTTCCAGTGCCGACAGCAGAGGCCTTCACGGAAAATGAAAGATTGCAGTTAATAACAATAAAAAGAAAAATGCTGAAAAGATTTTTATACATGCATGAGATGAGCCCATAATTGTCGCTTTTACCCATGGATCACTTACCTTAAAAGTATGATGTAAACAGGAATGCACCATTGATGTGTATAATAGCAGTTGGAGGATGTATCAATAAAATGACCTGGAACAGCCTGTATAATGCATAAGCCGTGCAACATATTGGTACACTGCACAATATATTTGCTGATAAGCCATAACCTGTACTGCCCTACAAAGGCAGAACTTGCTACACTAACAGTACCAAAACAGAAAAATTACTTCTGAGTGTTTTGACTGTTCACTTGGGCTGCTCAGTTACGGCAAAAACAAAAATCTTGACTATTTTATTCAATGTTCAGATCACAATTATTTAAAATGATTTTTCATTGACTTAAAACATGCAGTTATGGTGTTTTGCCTTAGTACAGTTATGTTTAATCTCCTACTTTTGGGTTCCTTTGCAGGTACATCGAGCTTCTGAAGGAACTGAAGCCGAAGTTGGTATGGGACGAGCAGTCGGGGGAGCACTACTTCAGCTACAAGAGGTTTGTCTCGCCTTTTCAGGCCTTTGTAGCAGACATACTACATAAGGGTAATGCACTCCAAGCCATGCATTATACATTCCTAAACGCACGGCTGCGGAGGCGAAGAAGCAGCTGAGCTAAATGCAGCATAATCCTGCTTATAAAGTCAGTAGGGCGTAGCCACGTACCCTATGCCGTAGCACACCTCCGCAGAAATGTAACTCCAGGTGTCTGGCTATGGTCTAGGATACGCGGCTAATGATGCCGTAGATTCTATGTGAAAATATAAATCAGCCTTTATTCTTCTGTTATTACACATTTAGCTTGCAGGTTTGCAGAAATTTACAAGCCAAAACACATTTATTAGAAGAGCTACGTTATTCTGTTGACTGTTTAAACATTTTTTTTTTAGTTTCTATTTATTTTAAATTGTGTTCTGCTTCTGGAATTTTAAGTAAAGTTAGTTAGAACTAAAGATTATAATAGCGCTTTTGGTGTGATTCACCAGGCTGGCACTGCATGTGCAACTGATGGAATTAACAACACCCTTCTGACCAATCAGATTCGAGAATTCAACGGCGCCATGGTATGAAGGGTCATTAAACCACCACCCATCATATCAGAGCCACTTGAACAGATAGTAGCAAAGTGTTATGCTTTTGGCGAGACGTGATATAGAATTAGAAAGTGTATGAAAGATGTTTTGGGTAAAGTGCCAGCTTAGCTTATTGCTAGCTGAGTGGATGGGTAAATGCTAAGAGCGTCTCCGCGCTGTTAACCCGGGGAGCCTGTCGGCGACGCTGGTCGCTCGGCTGTCCCTCACGCTGCCGCCTTCGGCTTTGTGGTTGGCCGGAGGCACGTGAGAGCCGTGGGACGCCCTGTCAGAAGTGAGTGATGGCGGCTTTGTGGATATAAGCATTTCTGTCCTTCACAGAACATTGCTGATGAAGTGCTCAAGGCGGTCTCATTCTTAGTGCACAGGTATATCACTGTAGCTTAGCGTTTGCAGAGAAATGTGATCTTAAGTGTGCACAAATAGCAGCCGGAGGGATTTTTTACCCACCACATTGATGTCAGCAAGAAACACTTGTGTAGTAATCGCAAATGTAAGTGTGATAATTACATCTTCTGTTGAGATTTCTTAAACTGTGGAGAAGGACCTCCACCCCTCCCCCCCAAACATGAGCATTGGGTCCTGTTTCCCCAGGACCACTGGATTTTGTCACAGCACAGAGTCTAAATCAGTGGTTTTTAGTGGCAACCTGCTGGGTTATGCAGGTGCTTCTGTGTAGATAAATACAATCCTAAACAATCCTAGCCCCCAGTATAGGGTTTCCAGGATCAGCTATGAAAACCACTGATCTAAATGCTGGATAAATACTCAGTGGGTTATTCAAAATCTGGGAAACAGTCCATGAAGATGCTCATTACACAGCTTACAGTAATTACATATAGGTAAGGGGTATCATTTAATTGAAGGTCATTTCAGTCAACATGAGAAATGTGTAAAATGAAAATGAGTACTGAAATTCCCTTTTTTCTCTCCATCCATCCATGTTCTAGCCACTTTGTCAGGTTTGGGGGGGGGGGTGAGGTGGTAGCATTAGGGACAGGGCTGAGGTTTACTCTGGACCAGATGCTGATAAATCACAAGGCACATACTGTACACATGCACACGCACACAGTCTTGAATTATTGGGTACCTCAGAGACCCCAGTTAGGCAAACTGCATGTCCACGTAGCACGGGAGGAAACCAGATTACCCGGAGGAGACCATGTGACACAGGGAGAACCTGCTCCACACGCACTGTGCGGAGGCGGGACTGGAACAGAAGAGAGAATAGAACCTACTCCTCAGGAGGCACCAGGCAACAGCGCTGCTACCCACTGAACCGCTGTGCTTTCCTGAGTTTTCATCTGATTATTATTAGTAATGTTATGGGTGTTTATTATTACTATTATTATTGGTTCAGTGGGCAGAACTGTGACCCACTCTAGCAGGGTAGTGATTTCTGTTTTCTCCTGAGGTCTGTTTGTGTGGAGTTTGCATGTCCTCCCCGCGTCGGCCTGCCGGCTCATCGTCGCCCTACAAAGGATAAGCGACTATGGAAAATGGATGGAAAACGATTTGCTGTGTAAAAATACAATCGGAACTGGGGTACCGCTGAAGGAAACCCATCTGAGGACAGTATGCTAGTCTGTGCGGCTTTGTGACCTGAGATGACTGGGGTTAAGATAAAAAAAAAAAATGAAGATAAAATATAAAGATTAAGGCAAAAAAAATGGCTTAGATAAAGTTCACAAACATGTTTCTCTCTGGAATCCCAGGGGAAGCTCGGCCAAGCATGCAGTCTACTACCCGTCGCTGAAGGTAAGCGTGGAACGTGTCACCAGCCGTGTTTGACCTTGTGTGTGTTTTTGTGCCCTCCTACCACTTCCACTGTGTTTTGGTCGTGTGTCTGTTTTTTCCCCCCTTGTACTACTTCCACCCCCTGCTCAGATAAAACCATTTATTTCTCTGCTTTTAGTTCATCCAGCTGCGACTGTCCTTAGCGTCAGAGTTGGGGACTGGAATCTCAATGTGGGAACTGGGACAAGGACTGGACTATTTCTATGACCTCTTGTGACAGAGGATGGACAAGGACAATGTACCAACACCCTCTGCTCTGGTCTGATTTTACCTACGGAGAGTGGATGCAAGACATCGCAACTTGGGTCAAGTCAATCAATTGATCTTCCTTCAGCATGTCAATAAATATTATTACTTAAAGGACAGGTTGCTCCCCAAACTGTACTCCTGAAAGCTGTAAGCCGTGTGTGTGCGCGCGTGTGTCAGAGCTCTGTGCACAGCCCCCGACTGGCCAGTGGCCACAGCTGAGCCATTGATTGTGCATGGATCTGCTGAGTACTGCTGGTGCCCAAGTTAGTGAGATTAACCTCCTGCAACTCCAGGCTAGTGGGATGGATTGTTGCTAAATCTTCACTGTGTCTGATTTCTCCCAGTCATTCAAAAACCAAGGAAGAATTTGCTTGCCACACAGGTATAAGAATTTATTTTTTTTAATTTATTTATACTTCAGTAAGGTTTTGTTTACATAAATATGTTTACATTTTTTTCAGTTCCAGTTTAGTAAAGATTCTGAGAAGACGGTACAAATTTTATTTTATTTTTTCTCACACAAACATCTCATAGATTCTACAAACATCCAGCGGTTTGTGTTTTTTTTTTTCCTGATTTACATGTGTACACACATCAAAAGAGCTACAGTGCTAGATCATTGGTCGGCAGCCCTGGTCCTGCCCTTCTCCTATCCATCTGGTTGGTTTATGTGCTATCCTTTAATCACCTATTGTTGGAGAATTAGACACCTATTGTTCTGGGCAATTAATTTTACAATAGGAAGTGATAAGTAAAATGAGCTTGGTTACGGATTTCTAGTACCAGGGCTGATGAACCTCTGTGTTGGATTGTGTGGTGCGTTTGGATTGGGCACCTCCCACGTGGAAGAGAATCAAATTTTATATGGGACAAAAACCTGTGAACCAAAGCAAAGAGTCAAACTGGCATCATCCAGAAGAGACTAAAGTATTGTAATGTCTTCTTCACCCAGAGTGTGGGAAACAATAGGGTTTTGGGAATTTTGAGAGTTTTGTAGGTATACAAGTGGTTTGTGACCTGATCTTGAAAACAATGGATTGTGGTGTGCCTTTTAACAGTAGAATGTGTTTTTTTGGTATTACACCCTCAGCGTTTTAGTAATATATACAAACAGCTTAATCATAATCAGTATAAAATCATAAAATAATCCTCAATAAGTGTAACAGGAAAAGGGATTTAAAAAATGTTTATACACCTGTTGCTGTCTGCTGACTGCAGACGGGCCAATCAGTCACATCCTGTTGTACCCAATTTGCCCCTAAAACCGTGGCAATTACTGTGTAATGCCATTGTATCTCATAATTTATTTACACATCTGCGTAATAATGACAGTAATTGAAGTAGGGCTGGGGGTTAAAAAACCTATCATGTCCCATTTCTAAAATTCATTTCAGTACTATTCAGCTGCATAATTTCACATGAATTGTGCATGAACGGAATCATGTTATGTTCCGAAGCTGAACTGTTGTTACTGTAGAAGCTGCAGAATGACATAGGGCTTGTTAACACCTCTCACTAATAGAAAGCACATCCATGCTATAAACTGTTAATGCATCTATATTTCATTGAAACAGGAGTGAATTATTAGCAGATTGAAAAAAGGAAGATGTGGGAGAGAGGAACGTAAATCCATGTACAGAAGTCATGAACGACAACAGTGTTGCGCTCAGGGCCTCCAGCAGCCTGTATAACATATGCATGTCGCTTCATTAACGGAACAATTGTTTGCCATGGGCCTGTAGAAAAACTGCACCAATTCCTCAACAAGGGAATCTGCACGTTTACATGGGTTAACAGGGCCAGATGTCACCCATCTTAAATATGGTGGTCATGACCTGGAGGTTTGTGCTATGTGGGTCACTTAATATTTGTCCTTTTCCCATGTTTTGTGGAGCATGTTTTTCCTTAAATGCCAAGCAAACATGGTGGAAATCCTCTGTCCAGGATTACCATTTTTACAGCGATAAAATTAGTGACCTGTCCTCTCCTGTGTCGTCTAAAACTGGAGTGTCAAGGCCAGGTCCAAAAGTGCTGTGTTGGTTATCGCTGTAGCTCAGATGTAAGCTTGAGTCATCTGGGTCATACCTTACCTGCTATTTCAATAAAACAGGCTCTGCTTTAAAATTATTCTGAAATCTGAAGGACTCCAGAGTGAGCTGCTGTTTCCCTGTCTGCTATCAGCCTCTCAAACTGTAACACAGCACAGGATGCTGACCAATCATCTACCCTTACAAATGCACCTTGTCTTGTGCTTCTGTTTGGCCTTGCAAGTCTAGACTTAAACTCCTATGCCTATTGCAGCCGATGTCTTCTTTGTTGCCTTTGGACCATCTTTCACGTCCCCGCATCCTCAGCAGCCCACTTCACTGAAAGAACATCTAAGTATGCTGCAACAATTACCTCTAGTTCAATGCTACTAGTGTCTTCTTGAAGCTGTAATAGCTGTTCATGGGGGATTGGCAGTCCTTATAAACATGTAAGGCTGGGGATCTGGGGAAGGAAGATGTCAGCCTTGTACATTTCAGATGTGGTGGACCTGTTCTTTTTGCCCGACAGAGCCGATGTGCCATGTCACTTTAGGTTTTTGTCCAAAACTAGGAACGATAAGCGTGGTACAAAGCAACCCCCTTATTAGAAGCATATTTGCATATTGTAGCTGTAGTGATCTAAAAAGATTTTGGTCATGTATTTTAATCAGTTTAATGGCCCTTACACGGTAGTTACAGAGGTATACCTTTCAAACCTCTCTCTCATCTCCCTGAACCAGGCCTACTGCTGTGAAACATCTGTCTGGTCCTGCCACATGTACCATTCCAGTGTATTATGGGAAAATGCAATGTGTGAGCTCATGGTTCTGGTGAGGCTGGATGATCTGATGATAAATGGCACTTATGGACAAAATAAGCATTTCTTGATGAAGGACGATTATCTTTACTAGGTGAGTCCAATATTCAGTTACAGGTTTGATTACCTAACTGAGAGGTCACAAAGACATCTTTTGGTTATAAAATGGTATTTTAATGGACAGCTCATTTTAATCAGGTCATATCATTGAGACTGAATTATTGACTTCGGCCATTTCAGTTTGTCAGAAAACAGTATATTAAACATTGCTCATTAATTTGAACTCTTGGCATGGAGCTGTAAATGTCAGCCTATAAAGATCTGGATGTTCAGTAACCTGGATTTCTTATTGATATGATTTCTTCTCTATGCTATCTGTAAAATTACACCAGCATTGAGTTTGGGTATTCATATTTATTTAAATTTTAATATAACTTCTGTTGGACCCCAGACAAAATCCTTAATGTCAGAAAACAAGTGAGTTTAACCTAGCTATGTTCAACTCAACGGTGATTTTGCTTGGTTCATGTAATGAAACAAAGGCCCATATCACAGCATCTACATGTCACTTTAAGTTCTCGTGGTTCTTCAACAGCAGAAGCTGACTGATGTACGGATGCCATTCTGAGGAAGAGAACCCAACAAGCACCAAAGAGGACATGAAATGAGCCTTACAGAAAAGTCCACTTGATGTGGCATTTGCCTTTGTGGGTCACCCATATCCCAGCATGCTGCCCGTCCATGATCACTCTGGGAGATCTAGGCGTAGAAGGTGTTCGTTTTCTCTGCCTGGCAGAACATGGTCATGGAGAAGACCAGACCCAGGATCTGCAAGCAGAAACATACCAAACATCATCAGTAGCTGGCCCGATTTGAAGCAATGCTACTACTTGTGTACATGTGTACGTCAAAACTGTTTGGTTCACTTGTTAAGCTTTTATCATTTTTTTAGAGTAAAGTAGTAATTCCCGATATTGAAGAATATCTGCATCATGCAGCAGAGCTCCGCGAGTGTCTGGTGGTCATACCTGTGTCAGGGCTGTGCATAAGGTAAAGATCCACAAGGCCACCAGGTTCTCCTGCAGCCAACTCTTCACACGCTCATAGCAAGGCTGTGGGTGAAACAAACGCGCACACACATCAATCAGACGCAGGGGAAACACGCCTCGCACATCATTCACACGCGTGGTTGAAGAGCACACGAACACAGAACGTGTGAGGGATTGAAACAGATGCTCACAAACAGGACACTATAACAAACACAGACAACACAACGCAGATCAATAAATAATGTCTGGGCATGATTTTTAATTACCATAACCACCACGTTTAATAAAAATGTTTGAATTAGCATAAGCAATAAAAAAAGTCCCAACCACATATTGTACTCTTTATATTTAAGTGGCCATTTTTAATACATTCTCAAGAAATGATTTTACGTTTATATTAAGAAACTCGTGAGTAAATAAATACTGGATTGCTTCTTAAGGTGCTTATTTAAAGCATGACTTTAATGAGCTGTGGTTTAATTAGTACTGTCAGCAATCCTGTGAGTTTCCCATTAAATTAATGTCGAATGTCTCAGGTTTGAGCAGATGGAATGGGTTCCTCCTTGTTTGCTATGCACGAGTATCACAAGAAAATTATACACAGAATTAATCTAAAATCTGTTTCATACTTTAATTTTCATTTCTGAAGAGGGAAGAAAACAGAATCAGTAATAAGCCTGCCCTATGCACCGGAGTTTAAAATTTAAATATTTTCTTTTCAAATTCAAAGGGAGGCAACGTGGTGACACACTGGGTACCACTGACAGCTGACACCTCCAGGCTTGTTTGCATGCTCCCTTTATGTCATCTGCCTCCCCTCTGTATCCTGGCCTCCTACCGCGGTGCAAAGATGTGCAGTTAGTTGAATTAGCATCTCTCATTTCCCTTTAGTGTATGCTTTCGATTGCGTGCATGTCCTTGTATAATGCAGAGAGCTAGCATCCCATCCAGGGTGTAACCATGGCCTGTGCCCTCCACTGCCGCTCTGCTTCCCTCTATGAACCTTCACTGGATAAGCTTTCGGAAAATGTATATATCATTTGATGGATAGAAAATCAAAGGTAAGGCTGACATGTAAAGGAAACAGAAAGGCCTTTGGTGAGTGCAAGACATGAGTAGACTGCCAACTGCATATTGTCTGTATCTGCTAATACCTTTCCACCCATTTCAAAATAATGTAGGTTATATTTTCACTTGGGACTGGAAATAACTGATTGGGATATGTAGAGTGGCTTTACAAATTCTGTTTTCAAGCTACATACAGCTATTGTCGTTCAGTGTGTTATAAAGTGGGAGGTATGGGGTTATTGTGCAGGAAACTATTTCTGATTTATTTAATCTCCGATCATTGGAGTCCCAGGAGAGATGGTCTGCACAGGCTCAGCTGTCAGATGGAAAAGTAACTGGAAGTAAATTTCAATACCATAATCAGACAGCTCCGTTGTTTCCAAATGCTTCAAGGTGGTAAGGCTCCATGAATTTATGGAGACTGTTTGCTATCGATTGAAATCTTCTGAATTGATAAATAAAATTAATTATGGTGACTGTAAAAAAAACCCCAACATCATCAGCACATTGAATAAGACCAGTGTATTATTTTAACACAATATAAACGTATATAAATATAAGAATGATGCGTGGACCTGCTGGTTATGATGCTGTGCTTGTGATCGGAAGGTCACTGGTTCATAACAGCAGAGTGATATTACTGTTGGGCCCTTGAGCAAGACCCTTAACCCCCAGTTACTCCAGGGACTGGCTGGCCCTGCTCTGTCAAATGTGTTTCACTTTGAGTTAAAGTGTCGGCAAAGAAACGAAATGTAAATTGTGAAAAGGAGATCTTTGATGCCCCAACCAGGATACTGCTCAGCATGGCTGGACTGGCCATCTGGCATATCAGGCATTCTCCCGGTGGGCCAATGGGAATGTGGAAATGTACTGCCCCCCCCCCCCCCAAAAATTATATCTCCAGGGGCATAGGAACCGGGATGGAGTTTTCATTCATCCCTCGCAATAAATAGATCTTTTGTTTTCAGACTTTTAAGTTGTGCCCGCCTCAATATCAGACTCTCTCCTAGGCCGTGGTGTATCTCACCGCAGTCCACCAGGTCCCAGGGTTCTCCAGGCCGCAGTTGTCACTGTATTCCAGGCAGCAGGAGTCCGGGACCCTGGTCATGTTGTACACCTCAAACCAGTCCGTGTGATTGGTCACTCCACAGCAACGGAACTGTGGCATACACACAGCACGCACCAAGTGGAAACACCCCAGGCCAAGATAGGAAAGGAGTAACAGCCATGTTGGGCTCTGTCATGCTTTCCACAAGAACAGAAACAAACTACGTACATTGCCTGTCTGTCGCACACACACAGTTCTCACTCTTTTCCTCTCCACGTTTTCAATTTTTTTCAATTTCATGGTGTCTTACATCTGACATTGTTAAAGCTGAGACTATAATGAAGAATGCTAAAACAGTGTTACCGCAGATAAGGAGTAATTGGCTCAGCATACGAACAATACATTTTACATTCAAGCAAGAAGAATAACTGTCAATAAAAACTAATGGAATAAAAATAGCAGAAGGATAAACCTGCTTGTAAAATGAAGCCTGTAAAATATTTTCCAAGAAGTTTCTCCAACAATGCATATACGCAATATATTTTATCTGTGGTATATGTCTTACTTAACAGCAGGCTGGACTGTATTGATCAGTTAATAGCATTAAGAGTCTATTTTTTTCAAGAAATTGTATTTCTTGTCTCTGAGTGCTAAAATTGGGTTTTATATTTGTGTTTGCTGTAATGAAAAGAGATCACATTTGTTACACGGTGACTGAGCTTCTGACACGTTGAAAATCAGGTTTACAAACCCGAAGCCTTTCAGTAGCAGTGTAAATGTGTAAAGCCATACATCTGAATTGTTATCCATACTGACAGCTTGACAACTCCATCCTCAAACTGAACCAAATTCCCTGTGTTTTTTCTGCTCTGATTTCTCACTTCCGTTGCTGTGACTCTAAGTACTTCATCATTAAATATGTACTGTATTAAACTGAGTGACTGAATTTGTATAAATCAAGTGTTCCAATAGATGGGAGGCTCCCACATTTTAAACCTGCTTCAACACTGGCAGCACAAGCTAAATCACTACATCTATGGCCTTCATTAGCCAGCCTTCATAAGAAGTGCCCTTTAATTGATGTGTTCTAACCTATGATATCTGATATCTCGTGTCTCTATTACCTGTATATATGTGATTTTATCTTCTTGCATACTCCTTTTTCATTTTTTTTCTTTGTTTTTTGGTCAGCAAATGTTGTTTTTAAATGTACTTTATAAATAAATTTGACTTTCGACTTGAGGGACCTATACAGTACTCACGTCAGTTTGGACAATACTCCATGCGTTGGTGAGGCCCACATTTCCCTCCGTGCCAAAGAGCTGAAGTCCCTTTTTGAGGTCCGACTGGGCGTAGTGATCTATCTACAGCGACAAGAGAGCACAGGTCAAATGAGGTCCGACTGGGCGTAGTGATCTATCTACAGCAACAAGAGAGCACAGGTCAAATGAGGTCCGACTGGGCGTAGTGATCTATCTACAGCGACAAGAGAGCACAGGTCAAATGAGGTTCGACTGGGCGTAGTGATCTATCTACAGCGACTGAGACCACAGGTCAAATGAGGTCCACCTGGGCGTAGTGATCTATCTAGAGCGACAGAGACCACAGGTCAAATGAGGTCCCACTGGGCGTAGTGATCTATCTACAGCGACAGAGACCACAGGTCAAATGAGGTCCACCTGGGCGTAGTGATCTTTCTACAGCGACAGAGACCACAGGTCAAATGAGGTCC
>JAODLD010000008.1:13636262-13660654 GCA_026781065.1 Mormyrops boulengeri
TAGAGATGGAGGAAAAGCTATGGAGATGGGGCAACTGACACAGAGCTGGAGGAAGAGCTATGGAGCTGGGGCAACTGACACAGAGATGGAGGAGGAGCTATGGAGCTGGAGCAACTGACATAGAGATGGATACATTGATACAAATCAAGGGGCCTTAAGCCTAGGAGGTGAATATACTCACACACCTAGAAAAAAAGGAAAGGGAAAGAAAGGAAAAAAGGAATGCAAATTCAACTTAAAAGACAAATTTGGGACTCATTAGCAGGTGAATGTGTTCAAGAGAGTTATTTTCCGCCAAGTGGCAATAAAGCTGCGGTCTCTCTAAGGGCTTTTCACACTAATGCCTAATTCAATCTAGCTACATAAAGTCCTACAATAAATTTATTTCCAGTTCACTAATTCCTTTCATATACATGAACGTGTGCTTTAATGTGCACAGGTGCAGGTGTGTGTGCATGTGTATTCATATTCATGTATATGTCTATAAGTGCATCTTCTTCCTTTGCCTGTCTCTGCTCTCTCCAGTCCTGGTCTACTTCATTGCACATTTGTTTTAGTATAGGACCTCTGGCGTTTCAGACTATGCAAATAAACTGTGTAAATGACTAATACAGAAGAAGACACAGAGCGGGACTGGTCACAGGAGGCCTGGGAATCTAGTAATGAAAGACTTCAGGCAGCAGATAATAAGGAAGTCTTGAATATTTCAAAAGAGTTCAGCATCAAGCAAATCAGGCCATAGCACAGTGGTTCCGGAGTTGAATCAGCAAAGACAACACTGACAGGAAAAACACTCGGCCCTTCATGTTAAAGCCATAGTCAGCATGTCCCCGAGCAGTCATACCAATATGGTTTTAGTCTGTAATCCGTCTCTAATTTTGACTCGAATCTGTTATATACGCGTTTGAAGGCCTGCATCAATTGCTGGTAAATCATAAGCTTAAACACACATGCATGCTGTTCACACTTTTATTCCCTGTGACACAAAATACAAGCCGTCTTCAGGTTCAAGTGCTATAGCATTTTATTGCAGTATTAGAGATATTAGCATTACAATTGGAGCTCAAGGACTTAGTGTTATAAATTTTCTACTCCAGTCTGAAAAGCTGTTACTTTGAAGTTGTATTTAGGGCTCAGTGAGCAGTCATTGGACCTGCTCTGCAGAAGTGACTGAACCAAACTCTGACAAAGTCAGGCTGTTAGATAGTTATCGGGGGGGAGGCAGTGTAATCGCCAACTGTTAATCAGAGTAAACAGAGCATGATTCAAAGGGCAAACTGTCACATGCAATGCATACTGAGAGACAAACAGCTACTCCAGAACAGGGAGCTGCCCTCCCTGCCCACGAAGCTTGTTCGATGCACACCGTGACCAAGCGCTAAGTCAGCGGTTATTTTGTGTGAACAGGGCAAACTTTTCAATGAACAACCAATTACTGTCAACATGATTAGTGAACAGGTAATTACGGTTGCCATGTGATTAGCGCACAATTCGTTACATTTGTCATGTGATTAGTGAACCGCTAATTACCTATCCACTAACTGCATGCCTACAGTGAACCATTTTTCACTGTAGCCACGCAATTAATGAATAGGTCATAACCATGTGATTAGTGGATGCAGTCAAAAGTTTGGACACACCTGCCCATAGAAAGGTTTATTTGTACTATTCATTTTGTGTGCATTTTAGAATAATTATAAAGACATCAAAACTATACAATAACACAAATGGAATTGTGCACTGGCCAAAAAAATATTTTTTAAAAATCATTTGTTGGGGGTGGGGGGGGGTGGGGTGGGGCAGCTCTGTGGGTTGGGACTCAGAAGGTTGCTGGTTCAAATCCCTGGGTTGGCAGAGTGATCCCATCATTGAGCCTTTAACCCCAATTACTCCATGGACTGGCTGACCCTACTGTCTCCTCTATGCCAGTTTCATTAGGTGGCCTCCTGGGATGCTTTTCCAGCTGTCCTGAAGGAGACCACTTTTCCTTCATTCTCTGGTCAAACTCTTCTCTTAGGTCAGGTGGCCAGGTCATGTGACTATCACTCTCCTCTGTGGGTAGCATGGCGTGTCCAAACTTTTGACAGGTACTGTAGGTATCACTGGATCACCGCGCCTTTACTGCATAGTAAACAGGTGGGTATTATTTGTAGGAATGTTATTACTGTTCATTAATTGACCATGAGGACAATTATCATGGAGCCAATTCTATCAGTGCAGCTATTGAGATGTGGCTAGTGAGCTGGTACGTTGTCTTGGGAATGGTGAAAAGGTTGTTAATGTAACCACACTTAAAGTGAAAAAGAAATTTCCATGAGTGGCATACAGTATGCTGTCAGATAAAGAAACTTATGCACCCTTACATCACCCACCTACTCAACCCATTATTAAAAAAGGTCAAATACCAATCTCTAAAGTATAGCAGCACAACCCTTTGACCCAAAGGTTTTAATCACCATGCCCCCTGCTGTCCACCTGCGGTCCTTCTCCTTTCTGACAGTGAACCTGAGTTAACTGATCATTTATAGGCAGATTCTGCCGCAGGGAGCGTGACTATTGAAATCAAATGCATAACGCCGTGGCAACCGTCACTGTCAGCCCAACTGCCTCCCACATCTCTTATTTCCCCTAGTTTATCCTCCTTCATCTTTACAACATCAACCTTCCTCTCTCTCGCTTCCTCTCTGTCTTTGTATCTTTACTTTCCACCCTTCCCTCCCCCACCTACTGAAAGAAAGGATTTATGTCTGTGTTAGCGAGCAATCTTTTTTTATAGCCGAGGGAGATATCACTTAGAGGACAGTGTGGTGACTCTCTGTGTGTATATGCTTATGTTTGTGTATTTAAGTATCTATGAGCTTCCTAAAGTAAAATAAAATTGTACATATAAAATTACAATAATGATGTTGTTCCATATACAGTGGCTCCTTCTCAGACATGCAGTTCTATAACCCATTTCAATCGCGTAAATAACCTTAGAACACTCCAAAAAATGTTTCAAGAAAACTACTTCATGCACTATGTGTACAGCCAATCTGAGTCAAGTAACATACTCAGAATTCCCTGTTGCAAAACAGATTTGTCCCAGAAACATCTAAAAGCTTCTTCAGGACACATTTTACCCATCTAATAGCCCAAAACACCATTCAGAGTCTATCGGGCCCGTAACACCCACCTCACAGCGCTTTCTACAGAATCCATTTGAACCCTGAAGCCAGCAAACCCTGTCTGTCTATGTGGTCTACAGAACACAACACTGTCATTGTAATAGTGACTGACAGAAGTCCAGTAGTTCCATTTTGCTCCCAAGCCGAGCCCAAGGGTCAGCTACTACTTGCTTTAATTGCATATTTTTCCAATGCCTGGGTGAGGGCAGGATCAGGTTCAAACCACAGCCACAAAACCGGACGGGGAAACCCCAGACGGACTCCAAGCACCCTGAACGAAAAAGCCACTGCCTCACTTAAGTGCGCTTTGTTTTCACGGCCGACTTCTCTGACTTTCAATAGCCATCGATCAAGGGTGTTGCCGTGGAGATTAGGCTCCTCTTTTCGTGACGTGGCCCAGGCCTTGTGCCCTGCAGCTCAGAGCAAAGTCAAACACTCTTTATCTTGGAGCAGAGGCTACAGTAGCTCCCTTTTACAGGATCTGTAACTCTGTCAAATCTGAAACAACTGACTAATATGGTGACTTTTATTTAGCTGGGTAATGCAATAACATAAATAATAATTCTGCTTCTTCTCTATTTGGTCTGTTCTGGAATCATAAAATGAATCTTTATGTCAAGCTACAAATTGCTAGTGAGACCATCAGTGACCATCAGCCTATTTTTTCACTGGACACTTGAGAGAAGCATTCAGTAGTAACTCAAACGGCTCCATGGTCACAGCGCTGATGTGGGCCTTCGATGCACCTGCTGTAACTCGCCAGTATCTACACTAATCTTTTTGTTGTACCGCTCATATATAGAGGCCAATCTTTCTGTTTGATGATTTCATCCTTTAAATTCTCAATGTGATCACATCAATCTCGACAGTGCTAGCGCCTGTCAGTGTTTCAGTTCTCAGCCTTTCGCAGGCACTGCACTGAAACACGCAGGTGAGCCGGGACCCAGTCTGCAGCATCCGCTTCCCTGTGACACAGACCCACACAGCTTCCATCACCAATCCCTCCTGCCCTAGTTGCGGAATTTCGATGTCCCTGTTTCCCTTCTAAAATTGCTCCAATTACATCCTTTGAAATGCGAATCCTGCTCGCGCAGAGGTAGCGGGGCGGCCATCGACCATCGGCCAATGTCGACCTGTTTGAGACACATGGCGCTCGGAAGTGAAAATAACTACAATGAGATCATGATCTGATGGGATACGGCGCGGGAGATCAACGTAATGATGCATGTACACACAGGGTAAGCGTCGCTGAATTAAAAAGACGTAATTGAAAGCTGAAACACGGACTTCAGTGCCTCGGACCCCTCATCTGCGATAGCTAAGCTACTCGACTGCTGTTTTGTGACCTAGTTTCAATGCCAATAAAGACGACTTCTGAAAGGAGAACTTCAATACGGCTCCCCCGCAGGGCCTGCTGTGTGTAAATGCCAAGTCCGTGCTAACGAGATTAATAACGGAGAGACGGTAATTGAGTGCAATATTGGGCGTTTCAAGCCGCTGAGCAGCCACCTACAGCTCCGGTGGTCACATTAGCTAGCAGCAGGGCTCTTTGAGCGCTTCTGCCGTCTGTTCCGGCAACATGTGTGCCACTGCTGGGAATATCGTTCGGGTTTTGTGTGAAGGAAAGCAATAAATGCGAAAATATTTGGGTAAGCACATTTAGCTCATGGGTGGCAAAACTGTAGATAAATTGTTTAATAAACATGGGACCCACACAGTCATCATATAATCATTATCCTCTGGAGTTAATACAGTTAAATATATACATTATTATATTATAATATGTAGATATTTAATGGATTTGCAATATAAACATTCATACAAAATAATTTGGTTAAATAGGACTAAACTCAAATTTCACCACTATTACCCTTTAAAAGGCTAAAATTTTCGACGAGCGTCTGTCACATCATCCGGGCAGTACGGCGATTAGATGATAATAACAGCAGCATAAAAGTGGCCCTAAAATTTGGGAAATCTACCCTCAGGTGACAAACACATAACACATTCCACTTCAGCTGAACCAACTTCAAAATGAATACCTTTAAGTGATAATTTTCTGTTAATTTGTCAGTCCCGCTCAACATTTTGCAGGAATTTTAGCCATTTCCCATCACAATCTCAGTGAGGTTCTGGTCTGGACTTGGCCATTCCAAAAGCTTCATTCCTTTCCTTTCAAACATTCAATTGCAGGTTTGCTGGCATGCTTGTGATTCTAGCTAAACATTAGCTCTCGGGCAGATGACCTCACATGCACCTCTCGAATACAAGTATTTTCCGATTTATTAGTATCAGTACTTTAAGAATATTGGCTACGTATGATTTGCATCACTGCGCAACAGTGGGTCAGCAGCTCAATTTTCTCTCCCACTCCCTGCAGGTACACTGGCCGTGTCAACCATTTTTTTCTGTCACCCTACAGCTTTCACAGACAGGAGAGTAGTGAAAAGCTAAATCGCTCTTTTTTTGGACACAGTTCATTTGATTCAGTTCACCTAAAAGATTCGTTCTGATTCGTTCACAAACTCGTTCAGTGGCACTTCCTGCTTGCATAAAATAGATCTGAAACACTTGTGTTCCAATATGTCAAAAAAGCCTTATTATTTAGACTAAATAGTGCTAAAAAGTACCAAAAACCATTAATAAGTCACGTGAGAAAAATAACATTTGTCATTCAACTATAGTCTAGGTTTCTCAAAATTGTACCTCGATAACTCATGTTTGTTAACAGGGTTTTGCCAACTCTCACACACCTGGCGTGACACCCACGGTTTCAGACTCAAGCAAGAAATTGTATGGTAAATCTATATTATTCCATTATGAACCTAAAATTAGCTACATCAAATGCGTTGGGGTAATTTGTAAACCCTACAGACTATTTACATTGTAATAAAACTGTTATTACTGTTATGTGAATGTGTGTATGGAATGTGTCTTTTTTTTACTATAAAACTTACTTGTCATAACTTAATTCTTACTAGTAAAAAGAACATTCTTACTAGTAGAAATGCAATTTTTCAAGAATATGAAGTCAAGATATCTACAGTGCAATTCTTACTAGTAAGTATTATATTTTTACCAGTAACAATTCACGTTATAGAGCTGTGTAATTCAGTTTTTACTAGTCATATATTCCCATTAACATCCATTGTATTTTTGCCTCACAACCCTAAATTCAATTTTCACTATTAAAAAGTCATATTGTAGGGCTCTATAATTCAATTCTTACTAATAAGAACTCCTATTGTAGATATCTGCAAATACATTTTGACTAGTAAGAATTCCAAGCCCACATATCCATAGAGTTTTTTCTAGTAAGAATTTAATTGCAGATCTGTAAAATAGCATTGCAGATATCTGAAATTACACATACCCAAAATGTAATTGTAGAGATCTGTA
Source organism: Mormyrops boulengeri (assembly GCA_026781065.1). Classification (NCBI taxonomy): domain Eukaryota; kingdom Metazoa; phylum Chordata; class Actinopteri; order Osteoglossiformes; family Mormyridae; genus Mormyrops; species Mormyrops boulengeri. The sequence goes on from JAODLD010000008.1 coordinate 13,642,829, forward strand.
ATTAATAGTAAAAAATTACTAGTAAAAAATAATTTTAAGTTCTGTGTTCTGTCATCTATTTATCCATTAATTTTCCTGATGTTTGTTTTTTGCTGTGGTGTTGTTTCAGTATCAGTATCGAAATATTTTAGGCAAGTATCATGATTTTGGTATCATGACAACACTAATTTATGGTCAACTCAATGACTATAAGGTGTCAAGGTCCTTTGGCTGAAAAGCCAGTCCACTCCATTACCCCCCCACTACTGTGCTATGACCGTTACCATGAGCTGTTTGTGGTGATATTCTGTTAGGGATTCCACCAAACACAGTGTTTTATGTGCATTACGACTAAGTATCTCCACTTTCGTATTGTCCATCTGAAGGACATTGCTCCAGAAATCTAGCAGTTTGTTCAGATACAACTTTGCAAACTTAAGCGTAATGGCCTTTTACCTTGGTACTCTTCCATATCAGCCCCACTTGTCTTTTTCTGATTATAGAGTCATGAAATGTAACATTTATCATGTTAACTGAAGCATGTAGATCCATTGATTTACTTCACGTATTCTTTTCAATTTCTCAAAGCATTTTATGGCCTGACCTTGAGGTGAATTTTCTGTGACACCCACTCCTGGAAAGACTGGTAACTGTATCGAATGTTCTCCATTTGCAAATAATCCTTCTCAGTATAGAATTTTGGGTTTAAAATTGTTTCGACATGGCCTTATAACCCTTCCCAAATTCATGAGCTTCAGTGATCGCCGGTCTCAGCTTATTGCTGATGTCTTTCCTCCTTGGCATGGTGTTGACATAAACCTGAATTGCCACCAAAATGCCAAACGTACTGCTTTTATACCGGTGATCACAGTTTCTGTTGACCAGCTGCTCGAGTGCATTTGATCGGCAGTCTATAGCTGTTATTATCTGTTTAATTCCTATGGAAGCAGTAATGGGTAACTTATGGGTAGAATCTTCTGGGTGGGGTCTTGAATATTTAAGGACCCCACCTTACAGTTGGAAGGCAGAGTTGTAGGTGGACAGGGTTGCCATGGTTTAATGTAGATCCCTAAGAATAACTTATATTGTAAATATTTTTTTCCTGACTTTTGAAATATTTTTTTGCCCTTTTCCCACAGCGTGATGGGCATGAACAAATACAGCACCACTGCAGTGAAGCGCCTTTACAGTTTTGCTATCCAGTTTGTTTATTTTTTGTTTATACAAAAAGGCACAGCTAAGTATGCCCACATGGTGGGGAGGACTTAGCTCTTTTCCCACATGACTTCTGCATGCTGGTATCCTTTTTGTTCAATAAATAATGACATAGTGAAATCCGCTATGTGTTGTCCGTCATCTGAGGCTAGATTTGAGTCATTTAAAAAACTGGTTAGGTCCAGACGATGTTTTTTTTATACTATGTAAAACCATAGAATTGAAAAAGGGTGAACTCCCTTCTTCCTATCACTGGAAATAATGTCTTATTGGGCACAGTTTGCTGCAATAACCTATGCAGCAGCTTCAGGTATTGAACTCGAGACTCGAGGTATAAATTAATTTTTTACTTATTGTTAGAACAGTCCCAGTGAAAGGCCAAATTGAATATTTACAAGCAAATTATTCCACAGCCTGATATTCTATCTGCATAGTTTAGACATGTTTTGCATTCAATAGTTGAGAGCTTTGCACCACTGATGAATTGGCCATTGGATGGACTGTGCCTGATGGGTTTAGTCCATTATGAGATTCTGGGGTCTTCTATGCAGATTTGGCTGCCATAAAAGCCGCCAGCACACTTGATGGCTTTTGGCTTTAGCCTCTCATCAGCTACATCATTCTGCCTCCCCCCCCCCCCCAACAGCCCAAACCTGCCAAAGTGAAAAATAAATTATTTGTCGCTATCTGCAGTTTTCTATGGTGTAACTGCTACTAGGATGAGATTTACTGCATGTATACACAATTCAGTCTCTCTGCCTCTCTGCTCTAAGGGACAGATTACCGAAACAGAAGTAAAAATCTTCTAAATATCCTTACAAATAGACACTAGGGTACAGATGGAATTTTTAGAGAGGAAATAGACACCAACAATGACAGAAGCACATGAAGAGCCATTAACACGCCCATCCAGCAGCACAGGTAGCAGGTAAGCAGACAGGCGGAGATGTTAACATCCAAAACGCCAAGCAAGATGCAGTCAGGGAGACAGGCACGCCTGCTGTTCACACAGCTACGTAGATAATATCAATGACAGACCCTGTCTGAAGCATGAAAAAACATTTAACAACAGGATGCAGCAAAATCAGCATGCAGCAAAGGACACACGCTGGCACACAAACCGCACGTTAATAGAGGAGTACACCTTTAATACAGCATAACGCTTTGCCTGTGTAATTCGATTTTGAGCGCATTACCTTAATAATATTATGTTAATGCTGATGTATATTGTTGTGGAGGATGTTTTTTTCTTTTCTGGGGGGGCGGAGAAGGAGGGAGGAGCACCCGCAGTGAAATTAATACCCAGATTGTCTCACTTTTTACCACTTTCCTAACACATAAACCTACAGTCTCAATATCCCGCAAAGCAATGAATAATGGATGAATTTTGGGACTCCAGGATTCCTCGACTAGTGAGGTGCTTCTCCTGCGCTCTGCAGCTTATATCATGCCATGAGTTATATCACCTGCCAGCTGTGACTGGCAATACAGCAGCAACAGGAAATAACTACAGTAGTGAACCTGCCACTCTCAATCCAGCACTAGCTAAACACCACAGAGCCCTGAGTGCAGAATAAATAATGACAAATTCAGTTTAGCTAAGAGGTCAGATATTATTCTGAAATGCAGGAGCCTGAGCTGGGTTAAAGTGGCAGGTTACACATCCACAAATGTAATATTACAGTTAAAATGGATTATTAATTAGTCATAAATGGTTTTTGACAACTGTACATAGGCATTAACCAATTCTACCATCAAAAATAAATTTGGGCAATCGGTGGTAGTTAACACGTTAAATAGGTCAAAGAGAGTGAAGTAAGCTTATATTCATGCTGCAATATGGTTACTAGATTATGCTTAACCCATGGAGAGGTCAGATTTCAACCAAGAAATTCTATCTGAGGAGGTAATTCCCATCACGACCAGAGACACAGAACGAGAAGGCTCTCCGGCAGCCTCCAGCCCTGCTTTGAGTCACGATACATTTCATATGCCACCAGTTTCAAATGCACAAGTAATGTCTGGCTCTAGATTCCCGGCGTGTGGGAATTAGGAAGTTGGACTCTTCTGTCGTCAGCGAGTTCCGATCCGTTCCAGTGCACTAGCATACAGTCTATCACAGTCTCTCATGCATATCGTCAAGTTCAGACAGCAGGACAGATCCACACATACATACAAACACACTGGAAACTCTTGTACAAACACACACATACTTATATATATCCGCACCTACACAGTCACACACACTCAAACTCATCCTCAGAGTATGACCAAGGTGTGCACATTCATCTGTGACCTGACATATTTTTGTGCATAGTCACCCATGCGCACACACACGCATACACACACACATACACACACACACACACACACACACAGACACAGACATACACGCACATTCCTGATTAGCCATTATGTGGGTGCTGAAGAAGGTGAGGAGCATTAAGGTGGTCAGGATGGGGAGGGTAGGAGACCCTGGGTGGTCTGAGTGATGACAGTAAGGAAGGTTAGCACTCACCCAGAAGAGCAGGTTGAACAAGACCATGCCATAGCGCAGGGCCCTCAAGCAGCCCTCCGCCATCCTGCAGCGACGGAGCTCTAGAAGGAAAATGAATGACAAGTCCAGGTAAAACACCACATACTTCTTGCCCTTGGTGGAGCCATAGCCGCTTTTGGCTGCCTGGGGCCCCGGGGCCGTGCGGAGCCCGAAGCAGAAGGGCCGACTGCTGTACTCATATTCGCTGCCATAGCGGTGGAAGCCTGAGTTTGGGGGGGAGGAGCCAGGCTTGCTGTCCAAGGATGGGCTGCGGCGGTAGGGGGACTCGTCAGTGCTGGAGCGCCGCATCGGGCCGGCCAGGTTGGGGGGCCAAAGCGTCCTTACTCTAGGTGAGTTCCTCTGGGAACCTCTGCCGACCCTACAAGGGCAGGGGCACTGGGCCTCGCGCCCTCTAGGCAGAGCCCAGCCCTGGTCCCCAACAGCGCACCTTCACCCAAAGGCTAACTGGGGTGCAACCGCTAAGTGACAGACGCCCCAGCTACTTCAGATCATTTTTGGCATGTCACGCAACTCTATGCCAGTCCGGGCCACCAGAACACAATTGCTGATCGCCACTGTGCCAGTCGAACCAAGAGTCACCGGATTCTTACAAACTACTTGATCCGTCTCACCAACAGCAACACTGGTTTCAAACAAATCCCTGGATTAGTTTAACATTATTTGCCAGATTCTTCAGCCTTCAACCTCATGCCATTCCAGTCTGAATAATTTGACTTCCTTGTACTTCCTCCTTGTCATGCCAAAAGGAGGACCTCCACATTTCGACAGCTATCAATCCACCGGTGCTGGCCAATAGACTTTGCACCTTCCTCAGATCTTCCCTGCCGGGACACTCAGACACAGCTGCGAGATGGAGCCAGACCCTGGCCACCTCCTCGCTCACACTGTCCTCACTCCAGCAGCTGGCACTGTCTCCCTTCAGAGGCTGCACACCCCTCTGGGGACACAAAGTTTGTCCAGGGGCAGCAGTATCAGTGAGCTTCAGAGAGGCAAGGGATGAGAAGAGAGGAAGGGAGGTTAATCAAGCAAAAATGGAAATTAAGACGGTGGAAATATAAAGGCAGAGTCGTGTGCATCCTGCAGCTGCTCACCGAGATCTTCCACCTCCTCTAAACCTGTTTGTTTCTCAGCTGTCTTGCTCTCTCTCTCTCTCTTTCTCTCTCTCTCATTCTCTCTGTCCCCTTGCTAGCTCCTGCCTCCACTTTTTCTGTAGCTCAATTCTACAATCCCCTCCCTCTCTTAATGCAGGTACGGTCCGATCCAGTCCCGCCGGTGAGCCTGCTGGGGACAGATGCCCTCTTCCTCGTCCTCCTCCTCCTTACGGTCCACACGCAGGTGTGGACAGGCTCCTAGGCAGGGTCATGGCCAGAGATAATGAGTTGGCTATGTAGTCAGCTTCCTCAGAGGAGAGAAAAGACTGCAGTGTTGTAGTAGACCTATCTGAATGCCTGGAGCTCCCCCTCCCTGCTGTCTCACACACACGCTCACTCAAATGTATGCACGCGCGCACACACACACTCAAAAGTCCCCCTCCCCTCATCTCACATGATAACTATTCCCAATCCTAATGGGGCGGGGAATAGGGGTACTCATTGAATGGCTAGCCACACCCCCTGTGTTGATGAACCAATCCTATCTGATCTCCTACCCGTATTTCTCCCTCCCCCTGTCTCCCTCACTCCCTCCAGTGCACACAATGAAACCAGGGCTTTAGTTAACACCAGTGCAGCATGCCTCTCTCTCCCTCTTTCTATCTCTCTCTTTCCCTCTCTCTCCCTCATTCTACATTCTGAGGAGCACAGAGACATGTTCCCACATCCGATCCTCTCCAGTCTCTAGCCACTTTTCCCGCAAACCCCCCCCCCCCTTCCCCCCCACAGTGCAGGCTGGACCTACCCCACGGGGTTTAAACCTACACATACGCACGTTCGTATGACACACGCCATTCGCACAGACACACGCTTCTCACATGCCGCGTTGAGGTGCACGGCTGTTGCCTGCACGCACATTAGTGCGCAAATGCATGCACAAATTCCTTCGCCAATGCATGCACAAATGCATGCACAATCCCACTGTAGAGGCAATGATCATAATTAAATGTGCAAACGTAGTCAGTTTTAGAAGATCACTCAAGGGCATAGACTTGAATAGCAGAGACATGTGTTTAACAATACTGTGGGAGTCCCATGTGTGTTTCGGGGGATGGGGATTTGGGGCTGATTTGGTCCCTACCAATACAGAAACCAAACCTACGCCACTGAAATCCTCACAAAATAGCTGTGCAAACAGTACCCGTGTGCCTGTGAGCTGTGTGAATCCAGCACAGTTAGAGGTCAGAGCGAATCGAAGGTTATAGCAAGAGCTATCATTTCTGTGGAGCTGTGCTACTGCATTACCTTAATCGTAAACCTAAATATGTTTCATAAGCCTTTCATTAAAACAATTTTCAAAAGTCATACAGAAGCGGCGACTGCGTCCCAGCTCTGACGCGAGCCAAGTGCAGCCACATAACCAGGACGCGTCACGGCGCCAGTCACCTCCGCTGAGCCGCTTTTGCTGTCAGGCTGATGAGAGGGTCGCCGTGGCTGCTTGCAAATGGAGGCGTGGCTCATCCTGTTTGTTTGTGCGTGATTACTGCACTCCTGACTGAGGACATAAGGCTGCATCCTTCATCTCTGCTGTACTGCAGCTTTAAACCTCTATATATGGGCCAATTATCACACCTCCAGGACAGCAGAGCTAAACTCCTCAGCAGGTTTTGTCTACTTAAGGGTTAAATGCTGTTATATTGTTTTTTGGAACTGCCACCAATATGTGGCACTACTGCCCTTCTTCAAGCACCATATCTTGTTTTTAATTAAGGCATTTGTTTAACTGCAGTCCATCAATTTCATCTTAATTCTCTGAGAGTAACTGATGATGACCTTTCACCTTAACACCTTGATTAAAATTCAGGATCTTTGACGACCTTTACTCTGGGGTTGGGCCTCGATATTGGTTCCATCCTGCCCAGCTCTTCTTTCAGTTGCTGCTTGCCTCTGTTCTCCCTACTCCTTTGCGTGTTGCTTTCATCAAAATTGTTGTTTCTGTGGTTAGCTGTTTTCCATGCCGGAATGATCCTGGAGCTGATCTCATGAAGCACAAGGCAGGTGACACCCTGGATGGGATGCCAGCCCATTGCGGGACTCACACTCATCTGCATTCGGCCAATATGGGCAATTTAGAGGCACCAGTTCAGTTAACTGTATGTGTTTGGGATTGGGGGGGAAATAGAGTAAAGGTGCAGTGCAAAGGTTCCACACACAGACCTGAGGGCAAGAATCAAAAGCCTGAATGCTGGATGTATGAGGCCACAGTGCTAAACACTGTGTCATCACACTTTCATATCTGATCTGTTATTTATATCACTTTATCACAGTGACACCTATACAGACCCCTATTTTTCTACTGAAGAGTCATTCTTGATGGCTGCAAGATTACTATCTACTGTTAGCTAAAAGATGAGTCTCCCACACTCTTTATGAGGTTGCCCTGGATCCTCTTGCATTGTCCAACCCTTTCAGTCAGTTTTTTTTTTTTTAAATCTCTTGCCATTAAAATGTCTTGGAACTTGGATTCTCTTTCCACAACTTTAGAACCAAATAGTAATACTTCATTAATCCTCGTGGGGGCATTCTCTTTTCACTTTACCCCATCTCACTCTCCATAAGACACATATGCAGGTGAGAGCAAGCTTGGGGTCACAGCGAACGGTCAGGCATCTTGCGGTGCCCAGGAAGCTGGGAGGGAGCAAAGACCTGGACTATCTGGAGGTCCCTGAGGACCAGGTCAGGAAGTACTGCATTAGTGATCAGGGAGCAGAGGTGAATATTTCAGGTCTAGAAAGTAAAAATCCTGATGAAGATTTTTTTTCTACCAACCAGTACTCTGTGTTGTGACTGTGACTCTTTATGCTCAACTGATTGGTTGAAACAAAATCTTGGTCAGGATTTTAACTTTCTGGACCTGAATCGTCCATTTTTGACATGGAGACACACAGAGCTGCAGCAGGATTCAAAATCCCGTAAGTCGGAAGGTGAGGCTGCATTACTACCCACTGACCTACCATGGCCAATTCTGGAAAGGCAGATACCTGAATTCCCCACTAACAATCTTTCATTTGAGGAACGTTTACTAAATGTTGTGATTAAGGTATGGAAACATTCAAAGTGTCTAGTTTTCCTGATATTTCCCGAACATTATCCCACTACTACAACTAAGAATAATAATGCATAACGACAACAAAGGCATGACAGAGCAGCAGGTAACAATGTTGCTTTACACAGCAAAAGTCACGGGTTCAAGGCAAGTCAGTGCATTTGCAATATCCACATACAGCACTTTTCTAAAACAATATTTTATAATACGTTTTTCTTAAACATTTTTTAACATTAATTGTATTAGAAGGATGTTCAAGTAATAATGTTATCGTGCTGACCTTGAAAGAACCTTTGTTAAAATGTAAAATATAGAAATAACATTTCATTAATGTTACAGTAAGAACGCGCTCTGCCAATTTTGAGAAGACTTTCGCATAACATTGGCTAAAGTTCTGGGAATATTCCCTTTCACCTGGGTTAGCCGATTTCCCCAACATAGGCACGCTTCAGAGGTAATGCATGACTGTTTGGACTGGAGAGACAGTTATCTTAGCCGATATCCCAAACCTAGAAGAGGCTTCAGAGATAATCAAACCAGGACATTAAAACCACAGCTCCTGTTCCCTGTAGGTGCCCAGCAGGATTCTCTGCAGAGGTATAAAGTTCCGGTTTAGAAAGAACAAATCCAGACCAAGATTTTGTTTCAACCAACCAGTTGAGTATAAAGATTCATAGTCACAGACTTTCAACTCGTTGGTTCTTTAGATCTTGAATCTTGATTTACAGAAGTTAGATCAAATATTCAGTCAGAGGCAGAGAGGAAAGCTAATTAAAAAAATCTTTAGTAGTAGTCCATCCCCGGACTTTCGCACCATGCCACCTCAGACCACAAAATCAACCTGCGTGACTTACTATAAGTTGCAAGAACAAACTGTAAACATCCCAGCGGGACTCACTAATTGTGCATTTTTTTGTAACGCTCCATGATTTTTTAATTGGCCTTATTAGATCAGGCAGTGAACGGAGCAGACTGCTGCCATTACTTTCAGTAAGGACTCCCCAGGATGGCTGTGCGGCGGAGAGACACCCAGGGACCCATCTGTATACCCTCTAGTATGTGTCACCAGGCAGACACATAACGAAACGCAAGGAGGGGAGCAGCAAATACCAGGAGAGGTGCCAATTAAAAAAAAATGCGGGGACTAATTTGTAAGATAATCCACGGCCTATTTTTTCTTCAGGAATTAGACGAGCCCAATGGACTGATTCGGTTTAAAGTGTTTAACCTGAGTCAGGCCAAAGTTGCTGAAACCTCTTACTGGCATGGACCGTAGTTTTCTACTTATACCCTAATGACCTTACACATATATTTTGATCCTGCCACTTAAAACTTCAGAGCCTTATATTTTTTATGTGTTATCTTGAGCTTGTATTAATTTACAGCTATTTCTATTATAGAGACCTCTGGGATTCCTGAAAAACTTTTCGTTATCAAGATCTAAGCAATCCAGCCTCAATACCATTGGAAAATCCACCAGACCTTGTTCATTCTCTCCCTGGATTATCAGTGTGATGTTTTTTCCCCTTTCAAGGATCTGTTGATCTTCTTACTTTAAGTGGTCTTCCTCCATAGAACACTTTGAAAGCTTAGAAGCCTTCAGTGCTTTAGGTGCTGAAATGTCACTTTAGTGTGGGTGGGGGGATTACAGAGTAAAGGGTATGTTACTTGCTGGTACCTCTATGCAGTATGAGGGCATATTAAAGTAAAATGAAAAATGTTCTTGTAGGACTCAAAACGCTCTGCATTCCTCTTCTGCTTTTAGCCTCTGAGACGCATCATTATGGTGCGTACATGTAAATCTAACCTTTCAAGAGTTGTATGCAGATTTGACTTGATGCTCTATATTGCACTGTTCTGAGCCTTCACTAACTTCCAAAACCATCTAATATTTCCAAAGCAAATATTTGAATTAGTACCCTGTTTTTTAAAACCCTTATTTTAAGGCCAAATATCCTGTCTCAGTCATTGCATAGATAAGCTACAGCAACTCTTTGTCATTAAATGTAATTAAACACTGACAGTACCCTGTATTTCTCCATAGCTAGTAAATGACTTGCTTCTGTATGGATGGAACTTCCTCAGGAAGGAACTTCATCAGCTGTTTCTTTCATCTCCCACACTAATTCTCTCCGGGGGTGTTAAATCATCAAGAGGGCTCGATGATATCAGGCTCAAGGCACAAGCGAACCTGCCGCACAACCAAATGAATGCCCTCTCAGGTTTATGGCTCCATCAGAGCGCAGGCTAACACGACATCGCACATGTATCATTCTGCATAAGACAATGTATCTTCTAATCTCACCAGCTGCTATCGGTTGAACTGTAGATTGGGCACGAAGATGTTTCAGATGCTAGCCAAGAAGGTCACCCAGCCACTGTTTCACAGTTAAAAGGGTACACTCTAGCCTTCACTGAAACAATTATCTAGAAGCAATCTGACTTCTGAACGTCTGCATCGCACCCAAGGCCTAGTTTGGTGTGAACCCTGTTTTTTGCTCAGAGAGCTGCAAGAATACTAAAAGGACGAAGGCCATCTCAGAGGTTTGAGGTTATTCAGACGCTAATTAACTGGACCCTGTCCAGCTGCACGGAAGTAGCTCGAAGCAGTAGGATGGTGCGACGGATTGGTGAGACGAAGGTGGACCATGGCTGAGGTCACACTAGCAAGAGCACAGAAGAGCAGAGAAGGTATGGGTTACCTTTGCAGCAACTAAGGAGGGATGTGAGATTAGGGACAGAAATGTCCTCATTTTCTTACTAATTTCATTTAAAAAATTGTGTTACATGGGCTCTATTTCCACCTTGTGGCTGGACATGTGTACTACATGTGTTGCGTTTTCGTCAAATGTTTTTAATACGTTGAGCTCAGAGCAGCTATATTTAAAGTGCCATTACATCACATCACAAATAATTAACGCCTGAATTATGCAGTATTGCCATCCCTGTCATTTCCATAAAACGGCAGGTGTGATTAACACACTACCATTGCGATTGCTGCCACATTGTCATACTTCACACCACGGCTACGAAAGGTAGACATGTCACAGAGTTTCAGCACTTCGATGCGTGCTGGAGGCTTGAAAGGCTGATGATGTGTGGCAACAACAGAAGTCGCTAATGGGCTATAGTTAGACAAAATAGCAAAGGGTCACATGGAAATATACGCTTCTATTAAACGGCAATAGATTTGCACTTACGTTTAGAGAGGAAGATGAAGCTTAAGTGAAAACTATATTAAATGCTTAGGAGTAATGAAAACGTTTCATTGTTGCATGGGAGAGGGAAAAGAATTCTATTTTAACAACACATATAGCCCTATATTAAATTCTCAAATTATTCTAAAACAATCACGATTAAATGAGAATGAGTGCAATAACAAAAAGATAATAATTAATGTCATGAATTCATGAACTGTCTGACAGAATCAAACATTTAACAAGCAGTAATGTCAAAGCAACATCAAAAATAACGTGATAAATGCCAACAGCATTACTAATAAGTATGATTATCAAGTATTAAATCATATAACAAGCATTCACTTTCTAAGCCGCTTGTCCAATACAGGGTTGCAGCGGAGCCTATCCATGAAATAATGGACGCAAGGCAGGATATAACAAAATGTTAATTCTAAAATGATCAAAACCAGAAAGAAACCGAACTACCATACTAACAAATCTTTGCTACTGCAAATGAAATGACAGGTGCTTTACCGGTTTTTAACAGATTACAATATTTGCAGTACTGTTTATCCAATAAAGGGTCACAGGACTAGTATTTGAATGCCTGAGTAAAGACAGAGTTTGGGTTCAGGATTCGTGTATCTAGGCTTCGCCTGTCTCTCAGTCATGATTATTTTGGGCACAAAGTTTGCCTGTGCCGTTTTCTTCCTGAAGTTCCGTGTTTTTCCAGCGGATCCTCTATTTGATCAAAATCTGATTCTATATCCGTAACACGGTAACAATGACACGAAGACATTCTGCGAAGACGTGCTGCCTGTTAAAATCCAGCATATCCCTTCTTTGCAGAGTACACCATAGTGAATTCAACACTCCAGTAGACCCTGCCATGACCTCCCACAGCCAACCGCCTGCTAATCTGAAAATCCATCAGGCTTTCAAGGCATTCCGTTACAGGGCAAATCCATTAAAACGTCCAGCGTAACAGAAACACCTTCCGTCAATATCTGCATATTTTCTCAGCTCTGACAAGCATTTATCAAAGACTATAAGAAGTTGTCTGCAAAAGCATGTTTATCTGGACAGCTTACCTTAGTTGTTGCTTTTTTAAAAGGAAGATCTGTCCTACAACATTCTGAAAGCAAAAAAAACAAATAAAAATCTAGAAGAAACTAAAAATCTAAAATGCAAGTGAAAATGGTTTTGCCCTTATACTAACCATCCCATGCAGCGTGCTGTGATGCCAGAGAGACTGTGGTCCACCTACGAGAATGTAAGGGTGCTTTTAACTGGCAAAACAGAAGAGTATTTCTTTCTAAAAGCAACTACAACATTGCTATTTAAAACACCTTGTCTGGAATGTAAGCAAGAGATTTTCGACAGAAGTGTGTTTAAATTAAATTAACGCTTGACAGTTTTATGTTAATTCTTATTGCACGCCCTTTTCGGCAGAAGCCCAGAAGAGGACCTTGAAAAAAGACCGGCACCGACAAGAGGCCTGCTCTGTGCTGAATTCTAATAGGAGTTCAAGGTCATTGGTGGCAAATGGTGCTTTTTGGATTGTAATAGTCCTTTGTATTTTAAAGGCTCTGTAAAATGGGGCCAGGAAATAATTTTTTACTATTTAATATTAACAATTCATATCTTATTCCTTTCACATTTTGTCTCCCTGGTCAAACGAAGTGTGCAAGAACTGCATTGACAATGTCATACGAATTAGCTTTTCTCTAAATTTAAATGTCGAACTGAACAGAATATCTTTCTAATTTCAGTGTCCTGCTGTTTATTTCAGCTGCTGTGGTTCAGTTTGGCTCCACCAAGGTTTGTGACCTTAGCATGGTGGCGGAGTTTCCATGCCTCAATTATCATGCCGTGCAGAGCTTCAGCTCCTGTTAGATCCTCCTCTGGTGAACACATCTGTGGCTATAGGCCAGATAAAACCCAACAAATGGACGTATTGACCAATGGATGATACTAAAAAGAACAAGTGTACCTTCGGCAGCCCTGTCTTGAGCCTTGACTCCTCACTGGCAAACACATGGTGGCTGAGCTCGGGCCCCAACTAGCTACATGGATGCATCTTGTGGGCTCACCACCCGCAGGATGAAAGGTGGGGATCAGGTGCAAGTTGAGTGACTACTACTACATGTAATTCAGTCCGTGTTTGAATGAGGAAAGAGCAGAGGTGGGAATTTCAGGTCCAGAGAGTTCAAATCAAAGATTTTGTTTCAATCAACCAGTTGAGCATAAAGAGTCACAGTGACAGAGTACTCAACTGGTTGGTTGAAACAAATTCTTGGTCTGGATTTGTACTCTCTGGACCTGAAATCTCCACCTCTGGCAAAGGGTTGTGTCCACATCCTTGGCACAAAACTGAATACATTTAGATTGGATCTTGGTCTCCATCAAGTGCACGGCTTGTCTTCACTCTTTTGTGATTTTCACGGACAGGATACCAGGCCACAGCTGCATCTGCAAGCGTGTTTGGCATGGGAAGCTACAGTAGAAGTAACATCACCAATATTTGCAGACAATATTGTGCGTTTGACCTTGTTTGACTGGGATCTCCTGCATGCACTTTGATCAAAGAGTAAAGCAGCAGGGATGGAAAACAGCACCTCCAAATCCAAGGTCATGGTGCTCTCTTGGAAAAAAACTGAATTGCTACTTTCGTGGGTAGGGGGGGCAATCTGCCCTTAGTGAAGGAGTTCAAGTACCTTGGGATCTTGTTCCTGAGTGATAGTTAGAGGGAACAGGAGACTGACAGGTGGATCGGTTTGGTAACTGTAGAGGTCTGTGGCAATAAAGCAGCAATTAAGTTGTAAGATGAGACTCGGGATTTACCGGTCAATCTATGTCCTTACCCTCATCTAAGGTCATGGGCTGTGGGTAATGACCGAGAAAAAAAAGAGTTGTGAGTACAAACAGCTGGAATAAAGTTTCTCTGCTGGATTGCTGGATACAATCTGCATGACGAGGTGAGAAGGTCGGACATCTGGAGGGACCTTGAAATAGAGCTACGACTCCCACGGGTAGCAAGAAGTCAGCTGATGTGGTTCTGGAGTCTTAAAACGATGCCACCTGGATGGCTCCCAAGGGAACGATTCCAGGCATGTCTCACTGGGTGAAGACCCAGGAAAATGGGACACACAATGTATATCTCCTCAGTGGTTTGAGGCATGGAAAATACATCCCGGTCTAATGTGCTCACCATGCTGTCACTGCAACCCTCATGAAGAAAAGCATCAGAAAATGATAATGATGATGTAATGTCAGATGATAACAATTTGATGTGGCAATTAAATTCATTTTTCTTCTATACCAGAATAATAAAGCTCCCTTTGCATCTTTCTTCTCAGCCCCCCCCCCCATATCATTTCTTCAGTCTTTCCTTTTTCTGTGGATTCTTGTGGATCAGGGTAGTGTCTGGTTTAGGGCCCTCAGGTTATAGGTGTAAACAGCTGGACATTTGAGGGTGTGTAAGTGGATACTTCAGTTTTTGTCCTGGCTAAACACGCACAGTAAATGCAACTGAAGCACGCATTTAAGTCATTTATTTTCTGAAAAACCCCGTCATTTCCCAATATGTGTCCAAAATGCTACGTTGGCCTCGCTATTCCTGTTGTTATGGTTAGTGCCAAAACCACAGCTATATTCAGCTGCAAACCACGAGAGGTTACAACAACAACAATTAGAGGAAAAGAAACGAACCCCAATCCCTCTTCAGGACAAAAATAAACATCACAAAGTAAGACACATACAGAAGCAAAGTTTGTGTGAAAAGATCCAGCTTCAAGACTCCAGTGAAGCTGACCTTAAATACAAGTGTGTCTAGCTATGTAACAAGAAAATCTGAACCTAGACATTCTGTGTTAAGGTTCTGAGTACAAATGGAGCAACTTGCAGAACACATTTAA
Source organism: Mormyrops boulengeri (assembly GCA_026781065.1). NCBI lineage: Eukaryota > Metazoa > Chordata > Actinopteri > Osteoglossiformes > Mormyridae > Mormyrops > Mormyrops boulengeri. The sequence continues at coordinate 13,657,873 of JAODLD010000008.1, forward strand.
CGGCTTGAAAAAAAATAAATGAAGGACATTGCATAAAATATTGATATTGATTACTTGGTTGATGATAATGTATCTCAACAAACTTTAATATTAAATGTTTCATTGTCCATAAATAAAGTTTCATAAACTTCACAAACAGAACACTCAGCAGGCTTAGTAAGCATGAAGATTTTGTCAGAAACAAAGATGAGCCCAGCAATGTGGTCTCCACACATTGACATTTTGCTGTAGTGCAGCACACTGCCCCTTAGTGGTCACCAGTCACTTTCAGAGGGCTCGACAATATATGATGTGTTGTTCCCACTGAGGGCGTGTCAAAGGCCAGCAAAAGTCATGTATGAGCCTTTCAAAAAAAAGAAAAAAAAAAACCGTTTCCCGAAATTTTTCTGCGCTACTGGAAGGAATGTTGAAATGCGACTTCCTCCGTCTCCCCATGTCTCTCCCCCTTTCATATTCAGGTAGACAAAGACACCTTTCTCTCGCGCCACTCCACTCAACTTCCAGACGTAAGTGATATTCTAACTCTAAAAAACCACTTCTCTAGTTGCCTAAAGATGTGGACAAAATATGCTTAAATTCACATGTGCCTGTGAAATAGATCAAGTGTATATAAGTTGTTCAAAGTGGCAACAGTCTAAATAAACGAACTTTAATAATAACATAAACACAACAAAGTGCACAGTAACACCAATATGCGGATAAATTCATATTCGAATCTGCCACTATCATTAACAATAGAAAAAGCTATACACTCTGATTTTATTTAAAATGAAATATTTTATATCAAATTAATGAATTCCACTTAAAAACCAGCTCAGCTTCAATGAATCTGTATGCTACAAATACCTAACCATCATATTACCATAGTTACATAATGTATATTAAATTATCGCTGGTCCCTCGTTTTCAGCTCTTTTTTCCTCTCCTCTACTGTCTTGCACCAGAATTGTAACCTGCTTCAAGAATAATGATACGGACCTTTATTGGGTGGTACTGATGGATGACGGTTGCCCATCTTTTACAACAATATTGTAGCGCACTTTTAAATCTGTTTGTGACTATTATTAGTGATGTACAATAACTTTACACCATGACAGGTTTGCTAGTAGAAGCAAGGCGGAATGGGAGCAGTATGTATGACATTGTAATTATTTTTGGCGTGCTACATGTTTGTGGGTTTGCTTTGTTTTTAATTTTTAAAAAAACATATATCGATCCTTACCTATGTGTCTCCCTCTGCCTGTTCAGATCCTCCTTTCACCGCTTGTTCCTAGTCAAAGTTATCCACAAAGAGTTTGGGGTATCCAAGAAATACGTCTTAGTTTCTAAACCATTCAGTTAAATAAACAACAGACGGAAGACTTTCCCTCCCTGTTTGCCATCGTGTAACCACCCTCTTCTGACAAATGCAAGGATTTGAGAAAAATGCAACATGCGGCGCTACATTTTAATTTGAACCAAATCACGCAGTAATACTGACATCTAGTGGGGATAGTAAAGTTATGCTCTACGTGGTTAGCTTGTCATTGACTTACTGAATGTAAGCAGCGAATATCCCATTCACGGTGGCAACATTAACTAAGTATACATAAAGTATACGTTGCTAGTTCAAGTCCCAGAAAAAGTTTCGCTGTAGGTCCCTTGAGTGAGGTTTTTAAACTGAATAGCTCTAGAAAGATATCAAAATTCAGAAATAGGTATAAAACAGAAAATCCGCCTGAAGAAAGCCGACAACTGAATTTAATCTGTATAATACTACTCTTTGCAGTACGCATGTAATTTTGGTTTCTCCTCGAATACAATTTCACCAAATATCAGTAGCATATAGGAAAGCAGTAAAAACATCACATCTATTAAATGAAATATTATCAGTTATCTACAATGGGAGGTACTATACGTCGGTAAAACCCTGTTTCATGCTTACAGTGCAATTCACGGTCTTGGTAAATAATACATATTGGAAATTTTATAGCGTAAGGTCTGGGTGGAGCCCGACAAGCTAAGATCCGTCGTCCAAATATAATCATTTTGCAGTTAGCCGAGATCTATTTAGTATTTTAGAGGCAAAAACGAAATAAAGCTAATTTAAACAGAAATAAATATTAGCAACGGATAATTAGAGCAGTATTTACTTTGTACTTGTATTCTATTACTTCAACCGCTTCAATGAGTGAAAAGTCTGCTGCCGATTGGCCAAAATCAGTGGGTGTGGGCTATCTGAAGGTGAGAGCTCGTTTCCCCGTTGGCTGCACAGACACTCTCTTTATGCGACTCCGCCCACGCAGAAGCGCGCCGCCGCCGCCTTCGGCCGCGTTCTCGGCTTTCTCGTGGATTCGAAGCTGCGCTCGGTCTCACGCGCTCCGGTATAAAAAGGGCTCGAGCTCGCCGCCAGTCATGTCAGTCTCAGTCGCTCCGGAGAAACGGCAAAAGATGGAGTCTGCGCTTGACCAGCTGAAGAAGTCCACTGTGGTGGTAGCGGACACGGGCGATTTTAATGGTAAACGACCGATAACTCGTGGTCGGGCCTTTTCGGTCGAATTGGTGCGGCTTCCTCTAAAGCTGTGTTTATCATTTATCATACTTGGAGCATATTATAACAGTCGTTTGTTCTTTTACGTGCTTAGGAATGAGGCAGCTTGCTTCTCGGACTCGGGCCTTTCTCCTTTGCCAGCTCTGGGCATTGGGATTTCTCGGCCTTGCAATCATTTTGACCGGCCTGATAATGCCGTCGGCACCTTATCGTAGGCATGTGTGCTCTGTGTAGCTGTGGCCGTAGGCGTGG
>JAODLD010000008.1:13671806-13691691 GCA_026781065.1 Mormyrops boulengeri
TAATAGCTTCCATTAATTTCCCAGTAATGCTAGTTAAACTGATTGGCCTATAGTTAGCTGGATTACTTCTATCCCCTACTGCGGTAAGTAATCCATGGACACTCAAAGATGCCCCCTTTCTGCTCCTTTTTTGTACCATGGTCCATTCTGTGCTCTGGGCTTCATCCTCAATGAACTAGACCGGAAAATTCAGGCTTTGTAAAGCTCATGCTGCTTGTGAAGGAAAATTACATTAAGTTTTCTAAACAACGGTAAGATTCAAGGTACTTAAAAACTGAAAAATCTGGAACTACGTTGTAAGAACACACCCTTTACAAGTTGGCTTAATATTTTTTTGCACAGTATACCACTTGTCTTGCCCTCTGAGATCACGAGAAAAATAAGTCGTGGAAAAAAAAAGTTGACGCATGTCCTCTACAGACTTCCGTAGTATAGTTTTCATCATCGTAATTTATAACATCACCAGCCATCAGAATTATGAAATCACAATTAATTATTCAACTTGATTTTAAATCATGGATAAGTAGTATGACAAATGGACTGCATGTAATATTTTGACGAATTATCCATAAATTAGAGTTTAAGCTGGCAATACACTTTTTTTCGCGAAAATTCCAGGGAAATTTTAAGGCGACAAAATGATACTGCGAATATAGGGTGCTTCCATGGTCCGTGTACGAGTATAATTCGTTTTTTAAGATGGAAAATACAACAATGAAAAAACGGGCTGTTTCCAAAAATTTGACTAGACCAATCGTAACGGGAAAATTGGGAAAACGGCTTGTTTAGGATTTACTGGTTTCTGCCTGAGGAAGTCAGAAAACGCTTCGTATTCCGTTCGACTGGAGGTGGCTTGGGTTATAGGCGCGCCATCTCTTATTAGTCAGGTATATCTCAAAGACCACTCCCCCGCAAGTGCTGGGTCCGGAGCCTATCCCGGAGGCTACGGGCGAAAGACAAGAACGAACCCACAAAGGGGCGCCAACCCATCGCAGGATATTTTAATCATACTTAAAGAAAAAAAAACTTTACCTTGTCCCTTCACCATATAGCGTTGAATTTGATGTAGCATTAATTTCTCATATAGCACTTGCCATTATCTCATTCATTGTACAATTATTTTTCATTCATTCGTTTTACATTTTTTATTCTTGTCCTTGTATTTAAAGCGACCTTGGGTTTGAGAAAGGCACCATCCATCCATCCATCCCTCTATACATCCATCCATCAATTTTATGTAGCGATCTTGCGGATGAGTGATCATTGCGATATAACTGGCGAAAAATGGAAACGCCACTGTTTGCAGCTTACCTCTGAAAATGTCTTGTCAAGGTATAGCGCAGTTGACTTATCAGTTGAATCAAGATACAGCTCTCCTCAGATTTTCCGTGGCTCAGATCTTTATATTGACCGGATTTTGGCTAAACGGCGCACATGCGCATTAAGCCTCCGTAGACGTTGATCGGTTAAATGTATTCAGCAGCGTCGTTCTGTCTTGCAGACTGAACAAACGAAGAAACGGAACTGCAACTATTTACTGCATCATTTCGGATGCAGTAAGTGAATTACTGATGGGGGGGGCAAAATTCGGCGTCTTTTTTCGACTAGAGAGATCTAATGTAGCAAATATTACAATTAATCAACTGAAATTGAAAGACAGAATTATTAAAGATCCTAAAGAATTAGCACCCTTCTGTTCCAGTTTTTACAGGAGTCTCTATACATCTAGGTACTGTGAGGATACAGCGGACTCCTTTTTAGAGTCCATCAATCACAATAAGACTACTTAAGTAGAAGATAGAGCTCTTAATGATTATATAGTATCTCCCAAGAAGAAGCATTGGAAGTAATCAAGAACCTTAAAATTAATGAAAGACCGGCACCTGATGGCTAGAATTTTGAATTCTACAAACTGTTTGCTGAAGATTTATCACCCTTCTTGCTCAACGTTTTTATGGGAAGTGTAGAAATGGAAACTATCTTGCATGACTCAGGGTGCCATCACTCTAATTCCAAAACCTAACAAAGATTAGGTCCTTGGATGCCAGTTTTCCAAACTAGAGTTTGGAAATCTGGCATCCAAGGACCCTTCTAAACAACAATTATAAAGTATTGGTACCTGTTTTGCTAGCAGAATTGAAGATGGTTTGTATTCTATTGTAGATTGTAGATGGAACAATCAGGCTTTATGAGAAAATGACATGTTGCAAATAATAGAAGATCAATATTAGATCTTTTACATTACAAGGGCTTCTGGATTCTGCCTAAATATCAGAAAATGTGAACTCCTGACTGTTGAAGAGTCTGCTGTTACGTATACCTGTAATACCAAAGTAATGGATCAGATCACTTGCTTAGGAATAATACTTATTAAAGAACAAAAAGCACTAGGTGTCATTTAAACTTTACCCCTGTTATTGAAAATGAATTCATGACTGCAATGAGACCTGTCAATTAAACGTAGAATATTACGTTCAGAAGCTGATGGGTTATCTAGACTCACTTATGTATCTCTCTCGACGTGTCAGGATCGGTCCCTGTCCTGCCCTGGTCCTTGTGTCATTTCCCTATTCGGCCAGCAGGTGTCGCTGGTCACCCTGTCTCCCGATATTTCCCAAGTTTGTTTTACTACACAGTGTGTTCGGCTGCTCTCTGAGCTGCTGTATGGCTGAATGAACTAAGTGTGGGGCTGTATATCTGTGATACCCTACCATCATGGGCTCAAGCCTTGCCTCAACTATCTGTTGGTCTGTTTGTTAAATAGTAGTCATTAGTTTTGTTTTCCCCTTATATGGTTTTGTATTGTTAGTATAGGTTCTTCTTTTTGTAACCTTGTTTCTAGTTATCCCTACCTGTGTTTAGCTTGTCTAGTCTTTTGTAGTGTTTGTGTCTGTAGTGATTCTTGATTACTATCACCTGTTTCTTGTTAGTCATAGTCCTTAGTGTTCCGTAACAACCCACACCTGTCCCTTGTTGAAGCCCTTGTTATGTGTATATACACTATATTGCCAAAAGAATTGGGACACCTGCCTTTACACACACATGAACTTTAATGATATCCCGTTCTTAATACATAGGCATTACTATGGAATTGGCCCACCCTTTGCAGCTACAAAGCAGCTAACAAAGCAACTAACAGTCCAAAATGGCTTTGAATGCTGCAGCGTTAAGAGTTCCTTTCACTGGAACTAAGGGGCCAAGCCCAACCCCTGCAAGACAACCCTCCACCAAACTTTACACTTGGCACAATGCAGTCAGGCAAGTACCGTTCTCCTGGCAACCGCCAAACCCAGACTCGTCCATTGGATTGCCAGACAGAGAAGCGTGATTCGTCACTCCAGAGAACACCTCTCCACTGCTCTAGAGTCCAGTGGCGGTGTGCTTTACACCACTGCATCTGACGCTTTGCATTGCACTTGGTGATGTAAGGCTTGGATGTAGCTGCTTGGCTATGGAAATCCATGCCATGAAGTCCTCTACACAATGCTCTTGAGCTAATCTGAAGGCCACACGAAGTTTGGAGGTCTGTAGCTATTGACTCAACATGTTGGCGACTTCTGCACACTGTGCGCCTCAGCATGCGTTGTTCCCACTGTGATTTTACGTGGCCTGCCACTTTGTGGCTGAGTTGCTGTTGTTCCCAATTGCTTCCACTTTGTTAAAATACCACTAACAGTTGACTGTGGAATATTTAGTAGTGAGGAAATTTCACAGTTAGACAGGTGGCATCCTATCATGGTCCGATGCTTGAATTCACTGAGCGCCTGAGAGCGAACCATTCTTTCGCAAGCGTTTGTAGAAGCAGTCTGCATGCCTAGGTCCTTATGGAAGTGATTGGAACACCTTAATTCAATAATTTGGAGGGGTGTCCCAATACTTTTGGCAATATTGTGTATAATGGTCTAATACATTGAAGCTCTGTTACCGAAAGTAATCCATAGACACTCAAAAATGGCCCTTTCCCTGTTTTTTTTAATATGCATTGTTCTCACAGTGTGTACTAACACCAGTTTAACAGCCAGCCAAACTCCATTAAATGCAAAAGAGACAGGATTCATCTTAGTTTTTAGCTTTAACAAGATGTTGGGATGCATTTATGAATTAGGAATGAAACTGTAAAATAATACAATAAGAATATATATGAAGTCCGATGCCGAATACGGAACATTACAATATTATACTGAGGAAATTTAACAAAATGTAAATAGCTATCCAAATGTAAATGCAGTGGTACCTCAGTACTCGAACTCATTAGAACTCGAATTTCTTAAAAGTCGAACCAACCAGTTCGAAAAAAATGACCTAGAACTCGATTTGAATCTCAGAAGTCAAACCGTGAACGCCAACCTAAGATAATTTGTACGCGCGGGGGAATGAGTCAAGCGGCACGTCTGTCAGCCGAAACAAAGGGTAACGAATGTTACAACCTAAAAGTTTGCGATTTACGAACAAATTACCAATGTATTAATAAAAATAAACAAAAGACCGCATGGCACAGTCTAGTGCTGGCGCAGTGTTGGGGTACATTCTTTATCGTTTTGGAAGCCATTAAGAAAAAAATGTTACGCACGGCATACAGTACGTGTTGGCACAGTGTTTGCGAAAAATTAAAACTATTTTTTTTTTCCAGGTTACTCTTTTATTGGTAGCCATGGCTCCAAAAAAAGCAGCACCAAAAATGATAAAGCGCAGGACTGTGCGAACCACAGTTGAGATAAAAAAATAAATTGAAAAATTATTTTTTAACTTTACACATTGTTTGGATACACTTATTTTCTTACTTTACAAATTACTGTTTTGATAAATAGGCTTAGATGTGTTTAGTATATGCTCTTCTTGTTTTATCCTGTTCATTTTGTGTTTAAACGCTAATTTATGTCACGTCACACTGAGGAAGCAATTAAGTTCAGGGAGACGGAGGATCGGGAAATTACGGGGTTTAATCAGGGAGCAGCAACACAGAACAAGAAACTTCTACGCCAACGTTAATGACCGGACTGGGGAAACAAACTTAAACGCGGAATTAACTACAATGAACTAGAGAACAGCTGGGGAATCCACAAAAGGTTAACGAGGGGGCGTGGCACACGAGATGATCGGACGAGATGCATGACAATTTAGGTGTATTTTTTTGTGACCGGGAACCAATTAATTGTTTTTCCATTATTTCTTATGGGGAAAATTCGATCAGAACTCGAACTTTTTAGGATTCGAGTTCTGAACGGATTAAGTTCGAGTTCTGAGGTACCACTGTAGTTCTCTCGTACATACTGAAAAACTCAAAATGTATACATTTTTATGAATAAAGTGTAATTTCTTTTACAGCTAAGAAGTCACAAAATAAGAAACTGTTGTGGTTTTTCCTTCCCCGCCAAAGTCAAAAGTCAGAAGCCACTTGTGTAGATCCAAATTCAGTCTTTATTACAACAATGAGTTTACAACGAAGGCTGGACACTTGCACTGTTTTACACTAATTTTTACACACTTTCTTATCGTTTAACAATATCTTGTCATTTAAGCATCATCATTCCCTCAACCATTCGTCATCTTTATTTTCTCCCTTGATCCACACCCCTAGATGATAAGTTTGTCAATCATTTCTTTTACTGTTTGGTCCCTCGGCCGAACATAATTGTGGTGCGACCATCTCTACTTGTTTTTTTTTAAATACTCAGCCGTGAACTCAGGCGAATCCCTTCCCTTCAGTAGCAAACCTGCGTAGCTTCAGCTTGTTGCACATTGTCTGATATAGAGGGTTAGACTAGTGATAACCTGCAACACTAATTAAGGTGGATATTCATACAACCAGGGCTAATAACTAACAGAAATGTTGAGGCTAACATAAACAGGTGCAGATACATACTCAGTTGATTACATTGTGTTGATTACATTATGATGATTACATTGTAATGATTACATCATGAGTATTTGGCATGCTTTTTGATAATTTCATAATGATTATGTTCTCTCAACGTTACATAGTACTAAAAAATATTCCATAAAACAAGCCTTTCCTCTTCACAAGCATCCTAATGGCATTAGGTAGCTGTTGCATGTCAAAGGAATAGGGCAACTAGCAATAGGATTAACATGCTAACATCCCTAAACATTAAAGCACTTTACAAGGTTATTAATGCATTATCGCCACATATATTCCTTGGTTTCTGTTATGTCGACAGTATGTGAAGGTAATTACTTACAGATGATGCTTTACACACACACACACACACACACACACACACACATATACATACATATATATACTGTGTGTGTGTATATATATATATATATATATATATATAGTGTGTGTGTGTTTTATGTATGTGTGCCTGTGTGTGGGATTTTAAATTAACTGCTTATTAAATGTATAACACAGATATGGTTTCTACAGATATATGATTATACGATTAGAATGTTTGTTATATAGTGTTTGTTATTAATGTATATTAAAGCTGTTAAAGTATGTTAGGATATTGAGATATGCTTACATGCTGTTCTGGATGTTCTACGAATGCATTATAAAGGCAATATGAAGGTGCAGTTATGTAAAGTGTAACCAAAACTTGGAATGCTGGGTAACTATACATATAAATAACCAAAAACAGCAGAAAGATACACCAGGTTAAAGGATGGACAAAGAAAAATTTGGACACTTTTACACTGCAGTACCTTTGACAGACTTAGCTCCATTCTTACTCTTTATGAATGTTGCTTATGAATGTTCTGAGAATGCCCATTAATGCATTTTTAATGTGCACTGATTGTTCTACAAATGCCTTAATATAGGCATTATGAAGGTGCAGTTAATATAAAGCGTAACCAAGGCTTTTAATGCTAGATGATTATACATATCCCTAACCAAAAGGAGCAGAAAGGTAGATTGGCTCAAAGCTTAGGATGAACAAAAAAAGCATTTGGTCATATTTACTCTCTTTACTCTGTAGTTCCTTTGACTGACTTATTTCCAATTCTTCCTGGTTTTATGTCACAAGAATAACATACAGTCGTATTCTAGCTCTGGAGATGCCCGAAACCAAAAAATGTTCTTTTATTTTTCGATCATACACGTGAACCACTGGATTAATCAGAAATACAATGTTTCTCTCCAGACCAGAGAACCTGCGAACTGAGTCAACCACAACCACATTTTCATCTAAATTCTCTGCTGAACCCAAAGGAAGGTTAATTTCCTGTGTCAAATGAAGTTTCACACGATCAGCGCTAGTCCCAGTTGAACCAAGAATGGCAATATCTTTTGGAGAGTTTCCTTGTCTTAGCAGGTTTTCTAAGCGTGATGTCAGTGTGGATAATTTTTCTCTTTTTGTTGTGATTATCTCTTCATAATAACCTGGAAGTGAGTGAATGCAGTTCTTCTGCCTAATCATTCTCTGCATGTGTTCCTTTACATCTCTTTTAAGTTTAGCTTTACTCTCTCTTATTCTGTCAAGTTTCTTGCAAACCTCATAGTGTACAGCCACACTATTCCGCAAGGATTTGTCTAAAATGATTTTATTGGTTTGTCTTGAGGGTGATGGTAAGCCATTGGCTTTTGTGTGACTGAGCTGAAAGTAATCCAGAAAGACCCAAAACACACCATTGTCTGGTTCCACTATCTTTTTTGCTTTTCTATACCAACCTCCAATCTTGCGGAAATTCTGGGCTTCATCCACAATTATGTGCTTGATATCTGGAAATTCTTCGTTCATGAAGCATGACCGTGTTACACTCTGACAAATGTTTTCTTTTCTGAAGAAAAAAGGCTCTGTTGAACTTATTACCAAATCAATTAAAAAACAATTTTAAATACATTTAAAAAAAGCAATATTTTACAAATTTTGGATGAATAAAGACACTCTGGAAACTTACCTTATAAATTCTTTTAGTGGTACATTCTCACAGATGTAAAGGATATTTCTTGTTTCACACTCAAATGTATTTTTAATCCTCCTGATTGCCTGGGTAGCCAGCACAGTCTTCCCTGTTCCAGGATAGCCGTGAACAAACAGTTTTCTCATGTCCTGTACGTCATATTTTAAGTGAAGGATTTTGAACTGCTCAAACGTGAGCAAATTCAAGAACTCCTGCCCTAACTGATTGCTGAGCGCTGAAGTGAAGCTCATTACTACAATCACCAGGGCCCGTAGTAAGGCTCTCACTACCCCCATGTTCTCAGGCTTGTAGCACTCTGGGTACTGATGCCCTATCACAGTATCAGGACTACCCTGATCTCTTGGTATTAACTGACCTGTCTTACAGTTCACCAGTTGTGGGATCACACAGACCCATTCTGAATAGCCTCCAAGATTCACAAGCTTCTGCTTGAGCCGGAGGGCAGTATCCTTGGCATATTCCCACAGATCAGAGCTTCCATTTTCCACCATGAAGAAAAGTTTAGGGTAATCCTGTTCACAGATCAGGAGGGCTTCACAAATGACCTCCTTGTTTTTTGGTCTGTCAATATCAACTGCCCAGCTGTTGGAGAGAATCAGGACTCCTCGACTGTCTTCTGGCATCAAGTTTTGAAGGTCTGGATGCTTTTCCCATAATTGTTTCTTAAGGTCATCAGGTGTGATTGTTATTTTTTTTTCATAAACTGCAAAAACAACGGCAGAGTTTTTAAAAATAAAAGCACATCACAATCAGTAAAAACAGTAATCAAATGTCTTTTGGACTTACCAGGGAACAATTTCTGCTGCAAAGAACTTAAATGGTCATCTTTGATCCCATAGACAGGCTTGCATTTTGGAGGAGCAGCATTCTGACTGAGCACTTTCTCAAACTGTGCACGCAACTCCTTATCATCTATATACAAGAGAACAGTTATGATCAGGGATAAGATCTGTGTTTTATCTAATCTTTTTCCTATTGTAACCAAATAAAAAAAGACCTGTACCTGGATCAGTCACCTGCATCTTTTCCAACCAGACTCCAGCCTGTATCTGGCACACCTTTGTGCCCTCAAGATGCCATGAATCTGGATGTTTTTCAAAAACAGTGCAGCAAAACTTTGGAATGTGTATAGCCACAACATATAGGGAGTCACTGGCATTTCCCCCAAGAACGTTGAGGATACGGACTTCCACAGACCAGTCATTCTCCTGATTACAGCCTGAGGAGTGAACTGAAATGGCCTTGTGGCACATGTCTTCAACTTCTGTCTTTATGGAATTCTTGTCAAGACCTCTGCCACATCCAACAACTTTTTTTGTTTTGTCATCAACACCAATGAAGAGGTAGCCACCATCAGTGTTGGCAAAGGCACTTATGTACTTTGGAATGATTTCTTTAAGTCTTGTAAAAAGTTTTTTTTCCATACTAAAACTCTTCAGCTCCACATTCACACTCTCCCCAAATGGTAATTCTTCTCCAAGCTGAACTTCCTGTCTTTCAAACAGCTGCTGACCATTATCTCCAGACAAAAAGCGGCGTCTCTTTGCCACAGGCTCATCACCTTGTCCTTTTGCCAAATTTCTGTTCGTCTTCTGCTTCATTAAGAACTCTGTTACGGCATTATTTTCAACATTTAAAGCTGAGGTTCCAGATCTTATTCGGAGGCCGGTGTCAATACTACAAAGACGCACCCGACCCCCAGTGGAGCTCCATGTTTTCACGAAAATTAAGAAGGTCAACCCTATTTGCAAAAACGCAAAGCAATCTTCTGCAGCCAATGGATTAACCAGCTGTTTCAAATCCTTTTCGAGATCCAAGCCTAAACCTTCTTTGACATACCTGTAGTTCTCATTCTTGATCTCTGCACGGACTATACCCCCACCAGAATTCAGCAGGGCAACTACAGCCATTAAAATTCTCTGTTTCTGCTTCTGCTTTTCGGTCTTCTGTTGCATGATGTCTCTGGCATTCTCACCCAAGGTTACTTCTCCCACAAACAGTAGCTGATCGGGGAGCTCACTGCATTCCAGTGACAGAGTCTCAGGATTTGATAGAGCCATCAGCCTGAATTTTCTGTAATTATAATTCAAGTCATCATGCATTTTTACAGCTTCACACAATGTTTTATGCAACTTCAGAGTTACAAGAAGATAGTTTTACTTTATTTTAAATTATGGATAAGTGGTATGAGAAATGGACCAGTAGATTATTTTGCATACATTCATAAACTGCCTATTAATATATTATTATAACTTGTTATCAAAATGTTTGAGTTTATGTTAGCAATACATTTTCAGTAGATTTTAAGTAAACTGCTAATATTGACATGTGCCAAGACATAATTTAATTTAACAGATAAATCTACAGGTTTGTTCTAAAGCTACTGTTATGGAATGTGTATGGAATCGTGCACAGAGTGTATTGCTAAATGGCTAAAACATATATCACATGATGGGAAATAAAAGACATGTTTTCTTAACTAAATAACTACACATAAGGCATTGACAACTTACCGCCGAAACTGAATAGTCTTCTCAATTTATAGCGTGGTTCAGCTATTTAATAAATACGTCTTAACTCATATTTTCCGATACTCAAATCTTTATATTTCCCGGGCATTTTGGCCAACCAAACCCCGAGATTACGTCATGCACATGCGCACCGCCAGACAGTTTCGTTAGTCAAGCACTCCGATAGGTAGTTCTGTCCTGCAGGATTGGCGAACAACTGCGATTCCGGGGAAAAACGGAAGTAACCGAATTAGAAAAATATCACGTGGTGTTGAAAAAATAAAAATTTTCTAATGTCTGATTTTCTACTTTAGGTCTGAGGTTCTACGTTATAAAAAAAGACAACAGGGTGGTGTTAGAACCTCTGCAAAAAGTAACCTTTATTTTTATATTTTATAACCTCTATAACCTTTATTGCATTTTTACAGCTTTACACAATGTTTTATGCAACTTCAGAGTTACAAGAAAATAGTTTTACTTTATTTTAAATTAAATTGGAAGTGGTACAAATCTAAAGGTTTGTTTTAAAGTTACTGTTACGGAATGTAGCCATCAAAATCGTGCACAGATTGTATTAAATGGCTAAAGAATGTATTACATAATGGGAAATAAAAGACCTGTTTTCTTAACTAAATAACTACACATAAGGCATTGACAACTTACCGCCGAAACTGTCCCGTCTTCTCAATTTATAACGTGGTTCGGCTATTTAATAAATGCGTCTCAACTCAGATTTTCCGATACTCAAATCTTTATATTTCCCGGGCATTTTGACCAATCAAACCCCGAGATTACGTCATGCACATGCGCACCGTTTCGTTAGAACTTCTGCAAAAAGTAAGCTTTATTTCCTTATGTTACTTTGTACCTTTGGACTGCGATTTAATAAAACATTAGACCTCAGCAAATTTTCATTTTTCAACACCACGTGATGTTTTTTATGAAACCAATAAATTGTGTATTGTTAAAAATATTACATTTACTGTTATTTATTTAGAAGATACAACTAAGATCAGCCAGTGTCCCTGTAGCCACTGGGGTTAAATGGCCAAATATGAAACCATTTAAAATTTAATTCTTATGTGTTAAAGGAAATAATCAGTGAGGATTGCGGGACTGTGTATTAAAGCCAATAGCTGCTCCGGCTCCAACTCCAGCTAGTCTTCTATTTCGGATATATGAAATAGTATTTTTCTATCAAATTTTATATTGCTGCAATTGACCTCTCTTTTTAAGATCCCTGGATAGGCACAGCTTCTATCATGCAATATATCAGTATTAATCCATACACTCCACCCTCTTATGCCTTTTACAAAAGTTAGAAATGTAATATTCTGTAGGAGTAATATCTCATTGCCAATTCAAGCAAGGGGGGAAAGTAGGATCAAACATGAAAATATGAGATTTCAGGATTATTTATTTGAGCTATATACAGGTGTTACAGTACATTCGTTGTGTTACTCATAGCTCAGAATGTAGTGTTAAATACAACAGTATCATTATAAAAGCAGTAATTACTTCATTCATTAAACATAAAAACTGAAAAGGCTAGAGATGTTTAAAAAGTATGTGAGAAAGCAACATTTCTACAATTATCTTGTGAGTCAATTTAGCAACATTGGTGCTAAATGAATGTCCCTTAAAATAAGTAAAAGAAAAATATGGTACTTATTGCTTTAATATGGCATCTAATATTAAAATTACAGAAGATTTGCACAAGTAACATTAACAACACATTTCTCAGTCTCTTCTTCCTCTCCAGTGGCCAAAGACCTTTTCAGTATGAGGGAGAACTTTTGGATTCGACATGCAGGATGTGCAGAGAAGGTGGCCCCCCCACCTTCTCTGCACATCCTGTATGTCAAATCCAAAAGTGGGGGACTGAAGAGAAAGGTGATTGACAATAATGTGGAACGGATTACAGGTCTTGTTTCCATGACCTTACGTCTTATGCTCCTTAAAGGAACTGCATCTCTCTCTCCCCTGATTTACACGGCACATATACAAAGAAACAGAGGGAGGACGCAGTGCTGGTCATAAGGCCATACAGTGGTTATGTGATGGAGGCACAGCAGCAAGACGACCTTCTCAGGGCTCCCTCAGTATGGCTCCGCTTTCAGACTGCGGTACAGGCAGCACGTGAAGACCATTCCCACAATCTGAAAGCATAGGGGAGAGACAACGACACATATCAAACTGCAAGCTTTTTCTCATTGCCTAGCCATATTGCGAAAATATGCATGTTTATGGAAATGATGCATTTATTTATTCAGGCGAGTGAGACATATGACGCCACGGTAGAGTTTTCAGCTGACCTGCACACAGGCAATCCCAATGCCCACTGCCCCAATGATCTTCAGGTGTTCCAGTATGAAGTTCTCCAGCTTGGTGATGCAGCCACCCTGTAAAAGCAGACATCACCTTTTAAGCATGCCGTTCTCTTTATCAAACCAATTCAAGTTCTTCATATCTCTGCACTCACATTAACTGCCATACAGCTGTTCATATGACTGTATTATATCATCATAGATCATTGACTGTTCCAAAATGGCAAGTTGTGATCATGTAGTTAAAGGTGATTATCACCCTTGTACTTGTGGTAGGTTAAAATAAGTGCACACAATCCCCTGTGTATAAACTTTCCAGGTTCCAGTTTATACATTTAAGAAAAGGAATTACATATGAAATTTGTGGGAGACTTATGATTGGCAGTCTAAAAATATTAGTACTTTCAAGACTGTAAGTGTGACAGTACAAGTTACACCTTTAGCCAGAATTATTATTAATTATAATTAATTGCACAGGTCACTTTGGAAATAATTTATTTCTGCGGCCAAGAAGACGCTTCAAGAAGTAAGTATAAAAAAAATGATATATCCGTGATCATTATGGGTCGTTTGTCTCACGAATTAATCAGTTATACATCAACCCTTTACACCTGCAAACATTTTGAAACTTCAGTTTGATACCACAGTCATCAAATTTTAAATCCGGTTTAGGGTGTATGTGCATGATGGTGTTTGTTTTGTCCTCTCAAACTACATAGTGAAGGGTTAGAGACACCACCCAACAGGCTCACTGTGCCTCACCTCCACCTTGTAAATGTTGGAGGGGTGGTCTCTGTGACCACAGTGGCTGGTAATGGTCTTGCAGCAGCTATCTGGAAATACCCTGCCTTCAGACTGAGATGACAGGATCCAGGCGCTTTCCTTCCAGTCAGCAGAGCTGTTACTGCCACAGCACTTAAACTGTGGGGGGGAGAGAGAATGGGGGATGAAGAGAAGGAAAGAGGGTGAGAATGGGGGGGGTGAAAGGAAAAAGGTTGGCAAGGTAGATGATGGAGACAGAGAGAGAGAGAGGATTGAAAATATGCAGAAGAATGAGAGGATTAAAGCAAGGATTCAGAAAAAGAAAATAAACACACTCAGTACACCATGGCTATTTTGGTGGTGTTTGCCATAATAAACAATGGAACAGACATATAAGGTGTTGTATAACATATAACAATGGAACACATGCATAATGTTTGATTCACTATAATCTATGTACAGCATCTATTGATCAAACAGTAATAAAATATGCAAAGATTACACTGTTCACATCAACGTCTACAGAACCTAAAGTAGATGTGTGAAGTTTTTATGTGCAGGGGGTGTGTTTTTAATTAAAAACAGGCACTAGCAGTACTAGGAACACTGCAAACCTAACAAAAATAACATTAGATAATACGGAAGACCATCAGAAGATATGAACAGTGCCATCCTGAACAATCCTTGCCCTGGTCACTGCTCACATATCACTTTGTGCACCCCATTTTGTGCACCCCAGTGCCTCACCTCCTGCTGCAGCTTGTCTACAGCCCTGGTGATTCGCTCCTCTCCAGGCTGCTTGTATTTTTGTACCATAGTTTCTTTTAGGTTTTGCTTCAGTTCCTCATTCAGCTGTGCGGAGGGATAAAAATAGTCAGCTGTATAGTGACATATTAGCTGTTTTATTACAGCCATGCATACAAGTAGAAATTCTCATTTTTAACAAGACACTTATTTTATTGGTTTTTCATGAAATTGATTATCAGTAATTATATTCGTTTTCGTTTGGTCAGTGCTAATAAAGCATTTATT
Source organism: Mormyrops boulengeri (assembly GCA_026781065.1). Classification (NCBI taxonomy): domain Eukaryota; kingdom Metazoa; phylum Chordata; class Actinopteri; order Osteoglossiformes; family Mormyridae; genus Mormyrops; species Mormyrops boulengeri. Next base: position 13,686,328 of record JAODLD010000008.1, read on the forward strand.
TTAATTGAGAAAGAACAGTAAAGTAATTGAGAGAAACAGAAGCCAGGGCAGGATTACCTGGTAGCAGAAAGGGAAACACTGTATGCATGCAGAAGAGGAAGAGGATGGTTAAAACACAGGGAGGAAACGTAAAGGAAGGGAAATGAGAATTGAACAGAAAACACAAGGTAACATAATATTTGTGTTTTCTCAAAGGAAACGTGTGTGTGGTGCCATCACTGTCATAACAGGAGCATCAAGCACATCAGCAATCAAATTAGTAAATTCATTTGAATACAGTTCAAAATGTTTTTGTATAATTCTGTACCAGTGAGTTCAGGGTTAACTGGTGTATGACACAATGTATCCACAAGGAGGAGCGCTTAGCTCAAAAAAATTGGAAGGTTTCAGTTATATTCACAGTACCTAAAAACTAATTAAGAAACATCAAAAACGATTACAGTGACAAGTACACTATAATTGGTGCTTTACAGATCACTTGCTATTAACGGTAAACATGAGGCTGCAGAGCAGTTAATAGAATTCTGCTCATGCCTTCAACACAAGATTAGTCTTCCTACGAAGCATTTAGGAATCCAGGTTTGTGAAAATCGTATTATCAGCCCACAACCGGACACACACTTTGAGTGGTTTTATTAGATGGAACTGGAAAGTCATGTAGGAATTGGAATCAATCATCACCTGCTGGTAGTAGATGTAGGCCAGGATTCCAGCAAGGATCTCAAGCAGGAAAATACACAGCAATAGGACAAAATACTGTGGGTGCAAGAGAAAGAGAAATACGCTTCAATAGCAGCTCACATGTTAAGAAATAAAAAAGAGTAGCAGGTCTACCTAGTGACCGGAAATAGTGGCACTTATGTACGACAAAAATAAAATATGAACAGTAGTTTGCATGTAGTAGCATAACTGGCATAGAAACAAGAAACAAGAGGGAAACCTCCTTACACAGAACCTCTGTACCGACTACTGGTCCAATGCCACTTAGAGGAGGTCATCATTAAAAGACTAATGACACCTCCGTCAGCAGTCATTCTGAGGCTGGCGTTGGGTATCGTACGATCTGACTGGTCAGTGAGTAACCTCTAAAAAAAGAAGTGGATACATGAACACATAGACTAGGAATACCAAGGGTGTGTCTCGGAGTTATTTTCAGGTAAATGACTCCATTCAGTCTGACATCCTGCTGGACACAGACTGCTGCCCTGACCAAATAAAACCAGTTGCCAACCATCTTACCCTAAAGCTCTCTGAACCAGGGGGAGTTAGAACAAGAAGTTTATTCACAGTGTAGTCACCCGCCTGCACATAATCCAGGCAGTGTGAGTGTGAGTGTGTGTGTGTGTTTGTGTGTGTGTCTGTTATATGGATGCATGTATTTATGTGTGTATGTAATGGCATTCTGTGAGACATCTGCACAAATGAGATGTCAAATGTCACCCTGAAAAATCATCCGCATTCTATATATTTAGCGGGCTAGTGCATGAACTTCAAATGTGACACAAAGAGCTGGACCATGACAGGATGAATGAATGTTGATTCAGGCCAGAGCTCACATTGCAAACTTTTAACTAACTTCTTTTACAACCAAAAAGTATAACTTTTTTTGGCATCTAGCTCTTGACCATACTGATCCCCACTCGTAGCCTGATACTGGTGAAGTTGCCGAGTGACTCCACTGACTGATGAGTATGGAGGTACACACAGCTGATACTGAAGGCCCAGCATCAAGGGCCATCAGAGAATAAGGGTGTACTCACGCTAGGCAATCCGTACTGTGCCCATGCATGTTTGACCCCCAAAGTCCAGTTTGTTTGACAAATGTGATAGTTCCACTTGGACCAGGGCACGGTTTAGTTGGACTCGGATACAGTACACATCTAGTGTGATCGTGAACCGTGCCCGAGCACTGAACACAGACAATGATGAGACCAGCACACACATGCACAGGTATACACTATACATGAACTGAACAAGGAAGGAACAAATCAGGTAGGCTGTACAGATCAGGTAGCGACAATTATTTAACAAACACTGCAGTGTGCGAAATACAAGGGGGTCGGGGGGAATCCGACACCCTCGATTAACCCATGAGACCCCCTGAAAGCCTCAAAAGCAAAATTTTAAGGGGGTCTCAAGATTGGTATTGCGCAACAATAGGGAGATGGGGACCCCCCCCAAATATTGACAGGTATTTCGCACACTGGCCGTGTGTCATTGCACCCAGAATGACAAAATAAAGACAATAATCATGAACTGTGCTGTGCGATAACACTTTTCTTCAACACAAAAAGTCACACAGTGACTTCTGGCCCGGAAAGTTAAGTGCAATGTCAGCAAGGACCAGCAGGGGGTGTGGGGCGGGGGGACAATCATGCTTGCGCATGGTAAGAGGCAATTGGGCTAAGTGTGAGTACGGCCTAAGGGAGGATGCATGGCCGATCCATCAGCTGCTAGGGAGGGGGGATAGCCATGTTAGTTTTAGCTAGAAGTAACACCCTGGGCCCCCACCCCACATGCTTTACTCCTCGCCCCTGAGTTTTCCTGCTCAGGACACCCATCAACTGGGATCAGGTTACAAATCTCCCTCCCTCACAGCTCATACTTTTCATGTGACTCACTGTCGAAATCAAGGCACTTAGAGATACACCCTGTAACCTGGTCTACCAGGCAGTACCTCACTGGCAGAACAAAAACGGGGCTGGTGGCCAGACATTACATTGAAAAGGAGAATAAACTTGCCAACTCTGCAATACCATAATACAATCATGACAATTAGTTGTAAAAAAAAACAAGCAGTACTTTCCAGTAAAAATGATACAGCTGCACACATGAAATCTGAATTCTGTGTGACTGTGTGTGAAAAAAAAACTCCAGCTGACGGGTGAGGAAATGTGATCTCACCTGCAGTCACAGAGCGGCGGAAAGCTCGGCATGTGGAAGCTCGTGACTCGCTGGTGTCTCAAGGGTCAAAGGTCACGCGAGTGGAATGTTAAGTAGGCCCAGCCCACCCAGAGGAGGGTGCTGATATTAAGCTCTACAACTGGTCAGCCAACAGTATGAAAAGACAGGAGGATTCCCATGGGACGATAATGGGCCAGCAGTATGTAGGAGAGTAAACAGGCTTCTTAATTAAACCTGACTAATAACAAGCGAAATAGGACTATGAACTTGATTTTTTAGGCTGTATTTTTAGCTACCAATCTAGTGTTGAAGAATTTAATATTTCCAGAGCCCCTAGAAGCTCCCTCCCACATGTTTAAATGCTCATTTTTAGGAAATCTGAGCTGGTGGTCTGGAATAACAATCTGTATGTAATCTAATTTAATGTGCTATTTGTGGTACTTTACTTTGGACAATAGCACCTGCTATGTAAATGTAACATAAATCTAGACACTGCTAACACGAAACAGCACCACTTTGAATCTTTGTTTTGTTTTGTTGCTGATTAAATGGTTATTCCAATGCAACAGTGCTAGATTATGTACAACATACATAATTACAGACTAAGACTAGATGAGTACTGGAAGATTAGATAAAAAATAAAGTCTAATATACGCAAAAATCAAAAGCCTCATTTATGGAATTCTACAGCGTATCGGAAAACAAAAAAAGTACATTAACTAGAATGTTTCTGAACGAGCCAAACATATTTACTCTCTATTATTCAACCAAACAAACAGTGGTCAGCTAGTATCCCTGAAAACAGTTACAGCAGCATAGAAACACATAAACCCAGTGTGTCCACATTACAGAGTGCGTGTGCTGAGTCAGCTCTTAACTACGCACTGGGACATCTTGTGGGACATGACAACAAATCAGACCACTTTATCTACACCCACTACATTACCAACTCAACTCAAGGCCATTACAAGTGAGTGAAGAACTGCAGTTATAATACACCATTGTCTCTTCCGCAGAACAAGGCCAGGAAACACATTAAAGACCTACAGTAACTATAAGACTCAGTTCTAACAGTGAAGCCCCAGATGTCTGGCAACCATCCAGGTCCTAGATAAAGACCTCACTCTGTGATAAGTTACCCTCCTACTATATCTATCCATCTACCTTAAAACCGTTTCCCGTCCAGGTCATGGAAAGACCTGGAGCCTATTGCAGGAAGCACAGGGTACACCCTGGAAGGATCCCAATCCACCACAGAGCACAAACACACACACACACACACACTCATAATCACACACTAAGAGTAATTTATAGAAGGCCAACAGCATGCATTTGGATTGGCGGAAGGAGCCCCCACAGGAAACCCATTCAGATATTCAAACTCCGTATACAGAGCAAAAATGTGGGATGTTAACTATCAAACCGAGAGGCATAAGGCGGCGTTTCCCAACCTGTCCTCAGGGACCCCCAGACAGTCCACATTTTTTCTCCCTCCTGGCTCACATGACTGTCTGGCAGGGAACTGGGATGGAGCAAAAACATAGACTGTCTGGGGGTTCCTGAGGACTGGTTTGGGAAACACTGGTGTAAGGCACTGTGCCACATCCCTGCTCTAAGACTGAGGGAGCCATTCATGCTGATGACCTGCTTACGCAACAGGAGACGCCTCCTCTGTGCATCTCCATTTACACTGATGTGTTGTGTGTCTACTCCTTTGCAATCAAGAATCTGACACCGTTGTGGGAAACTGAAGAACATTAAGCCCGGGGTGGATGAGAAGAGTACATTGGTCTCATGTGGTTGGATGTCGTATATGAGGTACCAAAAGCTGCAGGTTCGCATCCAGCTTGTATCGAGTGACCGCAGATTATGAGAATGTCATGCGTTTGTCATAGAAACATGCTATGAACCCATACAAATGCATATGTGGTATTTCTGTCTACACAACTATGGATCTCTAAGAGAGAGAGAGCCAGAGGTCAGAGAGAGAGAAAGAGAGAGAGAGAGAGAGAGAGAGACCCCTCATGAAAGTGTGTCACTGACTGTCCGGCAGTTATTTCAGTTCCCCCATCTCTGAGTATCTAATAGCGTGCAATGGTATGTTTGCATGCATGTGTGTGTGTGTGTGTGTGTGTGTGTGTGTGCTTCCCCACAAGTCCTGAACTGTCCGGAATGTGGTGGGAGACGAAGGGACGACAAACAGTACAAACTCCAAATTTAGAAAGTCAGCCCAGTAATAAAGTAAAGGAAGTGGAAAGCCAACATAACAAGTATTCCTAAGAGATACAAAAGGCGCAGCATCCTGAGAAGACTGTTGTGTGTGTGTGTGCGCGTGTGTGTGTGTGTGTGTGAGTGGGTATACCTATCCTTATGGGGACACGATGTGATAAATATCCATTTTTTTCCCTTATGGGGACCGGTTTCCTAGTCCCCATAAGGGAAAACTCTATTTTATAAAAA
>JAODLD010000008.1:13708563-13748528 GCA_026781065.1 Mormyrops boulengeri
AGTCTCCTTTGCTCGAGGCTAAACAGATTCAGCTCAGCTAACCTCTCCTCATACGACATTCCTCTAAGACCAGGAATACTCATGTCTGTTTTTGAGGATATCACCTTTTAGGGGCAATTCCACTTTCTATGAGCTGACTGCCAGATACACTCGGATGTCTCCTGATGGCACAACTTTGCACATTTTTCCCATAATATTTGATTGCCATCAAATTACTATAAAACTCCATATGTGTACAGCTTTAAAGTGATGGACTAACAGCACCATGTCTACTGTGGGTAATGGAAACACCGAGTACCCGGAATGTGGTAAATTTGTTTAGCATTTGAGAATGAGCTCAGCGACTCAGCTGGAATAAACAAGAACTTTAGGAATATCTTCTTACCATTGTGTTTATAACATATTTCCATAGTTCATGTTATGGGAGGTCCATGCAGTATTAACTTTATTATTGTTTTTATTATTTGATCCCTTATAAAAGCCATTACATCACAATGTATGTTACTGTTTTTTTTTTCCTCTCTGCTTGCCCTGGTGTGTGTAACCTGTGTTCCGTTTCCTTGAAATCTAAATGTCATTCAATTAAGAAACACAAAAAGGGAGTAGAAAGGGTTGCGCTGGTTTATAACAAGACGAAATGGGAGAATCATCACAAAGTAAAATGTGGCACAATTATTGCTTTATATCGATTATCAATTTTTGTATTGATAATTGTTGAAAGCCAAAATGATAATAGAAATTATTATTTGATTAGATGCCCGGCCCTAGTCTAGGGTGGACAAATATGGAGACGGGAGTGGAAAGGGAGAAACGTCATTTGCATACAAGAGTCATTTGCATTAAAAAAAGGCCAGACAAGCCAATACCAGAAAGTACATAAACAGCACAACAATGAGACAAATGACTAAACAAATGACACGTCAACCATTACATACGAGTCACACACACTGATCACTATGTACAAGTCACATTACGCATGACAAGTTACAAGCATTATCCATTAATTATGAAAGCCTAAAAACATTAATTACTACATCTGATGGATTACATTACACGTGTGGCGTGACATGCATTAACCATTACTGATGTGTGAAACATGACATGTCCACCAGCACTAACCTCACTCTTATCCAGTCCCTCGAAAAAAAAAAAAGAAAAAAAAAAAGTTCACAAATGATCACAAAAAGCACAGACTCTTGTGTCAATATTTACTGCTTTTCCCTCTCATAATAAATTAATTACAACCATGACAAACAAGACATGTTTCACTGTGTACCCACAAATCAATCTTAAATTACACAACAAACATAGTGCTAGGCCACAATATGGATCTGGGGTATGGAAGTTTCTTTTCTATATTATTTCTTGATTATAGAGGATGCTGCATCTGCCTGTCCTATAAATTAGGATAGGTGATATTTCCCCTTAATTAGGTTTGGGTGGACTGGAGAAGAGCAGTGGTCTGGTGTAGCAGGGTGTTCTGGATCTGTCCCAACCTCACATCATCACCTAGTGTTTAAAGGTATAAATCAGGTGCTACCTAAAATGCGACAGACCACTTCAACTAGATTTTAAAAGCTACAAACCCAAACTGTGCCGAGTGTTTGAGGGAAATTCTGAGTGAGAGGAGCGAATTCTTTACTTGGCTTTTGTTTTGTTTATTCACATGAAATGAATGACAAGTTAGGACTGATAAATGATTCGGTTAATATTTTATATCACTTTATATCCATCAATTCGCTGATGATCTATTCTGGTCAGTGTTCCGGTGCATCACGTTATAGGCTAATAATAATAAACAATAAATAATTCTGCAGCTCTATAAGGTATAAGTAACGTTTGTCTGTAAACGGGTATTTGGATTTCTCATCCTAGGAACATAATTGAACCTTAGAATAGCTATTGAATCAGGACAGAGATTTAATAAATGCAGCAATTTCTGTTTTCTATTCAGATTAAATTTCCGGAGCAAATTACTATTAAACCAAATAACATTGCTTAGTGTTTAATGTCTGTGTGTAACGCCTCTGTTTTTCCCCAAGTTAAACTTCTACTGCATTCAAAAACGCATTTTAAATCCCCCTGAAACACATGCAACTCAAACGATATTCAAATTTTAAACATTTTTATATAGTTTTGTGACAAATAACATAGTGTGTAAAAGGAACCACTAGATTTTTGGAAGTTTAACACACATGTTCTCATTCTCCAAAAAAGCAAATAGGTCAAATTTAAAATGACTGCTTTTACCAATTTAAAAAAGGCCAAATTATATTACTAATTACGAATATCGTACAGATAAGCAGAGGTATTTTACCCATCTACGTACAACACAATGAAAGTACCCGTCCCCGTCTAAAATTACTGGAACAAACAACTTCGGACAACGTCCTCACCCGAATCAACGCGTAGTTCCGGATTGCTTTCTCATTAGAAACAAGAAACAAGTCGTTTAAGTAAAGGAATGATGTGTGTTAAATGAAAGGCAAACCACCCCGAAAACCAAAGCGAACCATACTGACCGTCGGCGTGGCGGCGGGTCCGCAGCAGCAGGTGCCTTTCAGACGCTCGTCCGTCCGTCTGCTGCCGTCTCCTTCATGCTCCTTAAGCAGGTGTTACTTCGTGCTGACGTACATTGTTTCATGTACGATACAATAGTAAGACAATGGTAGAATCTAAATTAATAACTACACACGAAAGCGTACTAACCATAGACTAGTTTTCAATGTTGGTTTTATAGTTTAGGAGGACATCATTAAAATAAAGTAAGGAGAATGAAAGCAAATAACCTTCACGGTCAGCCCTTAACATATGAAATAATTAAGTTTTTAATCACTATTTGTTCCCACTAGATGGTAGTATTTTGCTTACACGTTCAAAGGTTGAACAAAGGTTAGTTGAAATGCCGTCCTATAGCCCAAAGGTGAACAGACAGAAATCACCCCGCGTCGGAAACTGCCGTTTCGCATACACATTAATAAGACCAAACGATTGTGATTTAGAACGGCGTTTTAAAAGCGTGCTTCTACCCGGAGCTGAATGCATAAGCACTAGCGTCACACGAGCGTTGCCGTAATGTAGGCTATATATGCGCACGAGGGTTTTTCAAACTTTCATATATTTCAGGGCGAAGTTGTCAGTTTTTATCAAAATATTACAAGGCATTATCAGTTTTATTGGAAGATGCGCCATTAACATTTCTAACATTTTCTAACTTTATTGAACCATCGACTCTTGCATATAAATTGGTTATCAAATGATTTCAAAATAATGTCACTGTAATTATACAAAAGCACAATATTATGGGCACCTACCGTCCTATATTTCTTATAATCAATGGTAGCTTTTTGCTTGACGGGGAACAAATACTTAGTAATAACTCAGTTACTACCGAAGTACAAATCATGAACAAATATAGTCTACTTGAGAAAAGGTACGTCACGATTCATTAATGAACAAACATTAGGTCGGTGGTTCACTTGTGTTATTCATTACTTGTTCCTTAGTAGTTACTTAAGTAGTTCACAACGGATTACAGAATTAACAGATGTAGTAACCAATATAGTAACTGCTTGGGATAGAAGTTGCACCATGATTCACTAATGATGAACAAATATGACATCAGTATTTAAACTGTGTTATTCATGACTTGTTCCTTCAGTGTAGTTCCTTCAGTAGTTCAGAAACGTTTACAGAATTAACATATAGTAACAAATATAGTAATTTCTTGAGATAAAACATGCGTCACAATTAATTATTTGTTAATTTATATGTGATCTGTATGTAACTAAGACTTAGTTTGTGGTTAATACATGAGTAACAGCGTAATACTATATTATTTGTACCCCGTGAAGTAGTGTTACCTGGTCGATGTATTCTGTCGTACTTCGTCACGGGTTAGCACTGTCTGAGCTTTTTCTATGAGGATTACGGCATTCATAAGCCTCGTTTCCATGGAGACGCTGGGCGGAGCCCTGGAGGAGGACGCCGCGAGCTAACGGTGGGCGACGGACATGCGGGGATCACAAACTGCAAAACACAAAGCGCGACATGAAAGCCGCACTTAAGGTAAAATGTTAAGGTACGTAGATTTCTGAACAACGGTAGCATTATTAGAGGCTTTATACTCTATTCTATAACCCATGATGTGACATTGGCTTTCTTCTTTCCCATGAGCTTTCATTTGTTTATTTTCACTGTCCAGACTTAGCTAGCTACTATTAATGTAGATAAAATTAACTAATATCTCTTCATAAATGCTACCTAGCATAATAGACTATTGACACTAGTTTTAGTGATTTAATAAATATTTTTGTAGGTTATTTGTTTGGAAATTGGAAATGTGTTCCGAGTACCTTATCAAATATGAGTTATAGAGTCGTTGTCCTACAATCGGATTAATCATAGCATTTTTGAATTTGTCTAATACTTCTTCAGAAATATTTGTGGCTTTCTAATCGGTGCAGCTGGGCATAATTCCTTTCGCACTGTCCGTGTGCACCTCCCAACACTGTTCTGTTCCTGTTATTTGTATATTAACCATCTGTAGTAACTGGTTAATTATCATTGTATCCCATGCCTCGTCCAAGTAGGAATACCACTCCTAGTCTCACTCAGGGTTCGATGGAGCTGTGATTTCACTGATCATTAGATCATATCATCATCATCTCTCTGTGCTGAGAGATGTGCTGCTGACGCGGTGTTGTCTTGACATTAGGTTTTTTTTAGCTTCAAAGCGCCGTTAAATAAAACGTGAAGTAGTCTTGGAAGGATCTTGTAAACTGAAAGTAAGTGGATGAAAAGCTGGTGCAAGATTTGCTGCTTTTCGCCTTTAGTTTTTGGTTTCTGCAGTATTTCTATACGAAAACTTGAGGCCAGTCACAGATTCTGTTCATCTGTATGCTTATCTTTTTTATTAGTATTTACATGCTTCTTAAGTGGAAGATTTTAGATTCTGCAATGAAACAGGATGTTTCTATTAAAAAGATTATGGTCAGCCACATCCAGATGTAGGCATGCTTCAGAGTTTTGTCATTAGGTGCATGTGGCAGGCACTTTGATATAATTGTATTTTTTCCCTCTTTTAGCTTCTCCATGGTCCTAAGGCTGGCATTCTAACGCAGATAGCACACATATCTTGAAATGACATTGATTCCATATCAGTCAAAAAGGTTGAAACAACGTTAATTGATCTTCGATCTTTCACTTTATATCAACAGTGAATCAAGGTTTTGCCACCATCAATTTTTCAATAATCAATTAAGTTTCAATGCTGATAATTTAGCACTGACCATAACTCAACCCATTCAACTATAATTTAACGTTGAAACAATAACATGGTGCTATCTGGGAATTCTTTTGTTATGGCTGATACCAGGCTGGTGAGTGTTGTTTCCCTGTCATCAAACACACACACACACATACATACACACACACATACACACATACATACATACATGCACATACACGTCTAGTGTTCTTGACTAAAGCTGCCGCATAAGCATATGTCTAAGGTGTATTTAATAGCATTCATTCTGTATCATTATGGATTGGATTTTGCCCTATCCACCTCCCCCCAAACAAGGGCAGGCCCATTCATATTAGACCAGGTATGTGTATGCATCCATTTATGTTCTGAGAAGGACCTGGTTCTGAAACCTATGAACTTGCCCCAGCAGATGCTTCAGGATCCCCAGTGAGGTACTGGCATGCTACTTTAGCTGGAGCCCCAGCTCAGCGCAGAGATGCTTCAGACCAACAACTACTCACTGGTGCTGCTGATCCAGCTGGTTCTGCTGGCCTATGACCTCTTCGTCAACTCCTTTAGCGAGCTGCTGAGGGCCACGCCTGTCATTCAGCTAGTGCTCTTCATGTGAGTCTGTGGGGCGAAAGGGCGGAAATGGTATCAGCAGGAGATGGCTTAGGTGAATGTCCAGTGAATATGTACATTTACTCTGAATCCTGATTCTGTTACATCCTTGCTCAGATGGGTTTAGTTCTTCCCCTGCCTAACGTAGGGGTAAACAAGACTAGATGTGGTAATTGTAACATTAATATAGATGTGTAAATGATCATTAAAGTAGAATCTATGTCACCGTTGATATGAGTTACTGGTATTAGTTCTGGGCCTATATCTTTGTATTGTATCCACAATAACAGCTGACATTTGTAGTGTTGGAAATGTAGAAACAGGCTTTGTTGGACAAAAGGGACAGAATAACATAGCAATCCTTGGCTTAACTTGGATGTAGCTTTCTGTAAGGTGTTAGCCTGTCACTCAGTTTGCTTTGGGATACTGAACGTCACCAGGCTGTGTTAGGGGTAACAAAGAGAGGCAGTGTGGGTGGAAGGTACTAGCACAAGATAGCAAGTCGACGCTGATATCGGAATATAGCATAACAAGTCCTACTCCATCTGAGCTAGAGGTCATGTGTGGCTTAAATAACCAGTTTTCATTCCTAAGAATGACCCCATGAGAGTCTTATCTTTTACATGAAGATAAACCCACAAAAACAGTACTGCTTTCATTTTTAAGTGAGGTCCCAATGGTTTATGATTTCCTGAAGGTGTCACCTTAGATGCATTCGTTATTGGTGTGGCCCATTCTTGGGCACTAACATTGTTAACCCTCTCAGGCTGACAGTGCCTGAGAAAAAGCTAGCAGGGTGTTGACAGGGTGAAAAATGGGCTTCTGCTAGGGTTAGTTGGGTATTGTAGGGCTTTGAGTGAGCTTTGACAATGCAATCTGTATAATATGCTAATCTTCTTTATCCCTCTGTTAGCCTAAGTGCTTCAGCTGTGTCTGTAACCTTCACCCTCTGTTTGTTATTATGTCATTGTTGCGGTTATTGGATTGGTGTCCTTTAGACTATTAAGGCTGGCTCATATTTCTCCGCACACGCACAACACTCACGCATCCACACTATGTGCGCAGACACAGAGACGTTCACACTTATCCGGTCAAGCCGCCCACGCTGCACATGCGCACAACATGTCGTAGAGGAAACGCATTGTGCGCATGCACACGTTGTGTACTTGCTACGTCATTCGAGTCGAGGGGTTAGAGCGCATGTGCAGCGCGGCCAGAGCTGCGCATACGCGGTCCGTGGGGACATAAATTCGGAGTGCAGCATGCGTTCGTCCGTGGAGGCACACGATATCCACATGGACACGTCTGCTTGCATGCATGCGGAGCAGTATCAACCAGGCTTTACTACTGACAAAAAACCTGTAGAGGATTTAAGTTGTGACTACATTTTGACTGTGACAGTATAGTGATCTGTTGGGTAGTATGTCTTGGCTAATGTCGCTTCCTCAGAGGCTCATGGGCCCTCTGCTTTTCTGTGTTTCAGCATCCAGGACATCGCCATCCTGTTCAATGTGATCATCATTCTTCTCATGATGTTCAACACCTACGTGTTCCAGGTGGGCCTGGTTTCACTGCTGCTGGAGCGCTTCCGGGCCCTGCTGCTGCTGTCTGCCCTCTACCTGAGCCTCAGCATCTCCTTCCACTGCTGGATCATGGTACTGAAAACCATCTAGGCTGTGCCAGCAGGACTTATCGGCTTGTTGTTTGGAGGAATTGTTGCTGTTTCCTTTTGTCTGTGTGTGGGTGTGTTCAGGCTATGTTCCAAATTTGCAGGCATATATTATAGGAGAGGGGTGCATTCATGTTTGTAGGATACTAAGAACAGTGTGGGTAGTAGACCATGATATTGAAATGGGAAATGCACAACAAAATGCATTCATTGCTAACTAAATAGAATAATTGTGTTGTACAATTTTTGATCAAGCCATCTTTCGGTTCACATTGTTTCTGTCCTATATTTTCTATGTTAATTTTTAATAGAATTTACGCTGGCTGGACTCAAATCGCTTCGTTTGGACAGATGGACTACAGGTGCTGTTTGTCTTCCAGCGACTGTGTAAGTAATACTGCTGTATCTTACAATGCACCTCACACATTGGCCACACAATGGCCATACAATGCACGCATCTTATTGGCTGTATTGCACTGGAATATGGCTGTCATGTAACACCGAAAGGCGGTGCATAGATCTCATTGGCAGTGTCACACGGCTGTTTGAATTTCTTCAAGAAAACACCTCTGATGTCTGAAGTCTAAAGTTCATGTCTGGATATATTTTAATTCCCACCTTGGTTGTGTGTTTGTGTGCATATCCTCTCCATGTTTCCTTGGGATTTCACCCATACTTGGTGTAAGATGGTGGCTACAGCTGGCGTCTCCTAATTGCACTTGCTGTGTGTTTGCACTTTGTGATGGACTGGCTTCCTGTTTAGGTGTCCACTTCCTAGTGCCTTGTGCCCCCTCACATAGGCTTCAGGCTATGCTGTTTGCTTTGTGTGAAATTTACACCATCGTATCACATTAACTTACTGAGCAGTCACAGCAGCAGCTGAATCTGGTGGAATATACAGTCATAATTACCTTGGTTGGCAAATATGTGCTTACAGCCTGTCACTTTATACATTTATGCATACACTATGTAGACCAAGCACTTATGTCTTTAACACTTCTGCATTTTAGTATGTTATCAACATTTTTATTAATGACAATGTGTTTGCAGTTTGGAGTGCATTCATGTTTTATTAACATCATTGTGTATGCACAGCGGCTGTGCTCTACTACTACTTCTACAAGCGCACCGCGGAGTACCTGGGCGACCCACGGCTCTACGAGGATTCCACCTGGCTGCGAGACGCCTTCGCTCGAGCGCGACAGTGAGGATCGCACGGCCTAGAGCAGGAGGGAGTGGGCGGAGACTTTGTTATGGGCCGAGCCGAGCCAAAACTGAATGTGGATACAGGGATGACGAAGAACGCTGACCAAGCTAGGGTGCCCTGAAACACTGCCAAAATGGACACCGTTGAGTACGTGAAGCAGATCGGCCAGGGAAAAACGAGAAGGATACATTCATGCCCAACAAACAAAAAAGGTGACACACTTTCATGGCAGGAGGCTAAGTTGTTACATGCTGGTTTGAGTAAAATCAGTCTCTTTCAAGCATGGTTGTTGACACTATTTAATGGGCTCAAGTTTTTTTTTGTCTCTAACGACATGCTCAAAGAGACTAAATGAAACCCTAAGATATCCCCAAGACTGAACTCTATCTGAAAGTGAACCAAGTTATAATTTTACGCACCTTTTTTTGGAGTTATTAACTTGAAAACCAACAACATGTTTAAATATGGACAGTAAACTAGCAGAGTGGCCCAGTAAATATATTTTTATATATTTTTAGAATAAAGAGTTTGAATTAACTTCATATTTCTTGTTGGCTGTAGAAAACTGTCAATGTTAGCACAAAATACAATAGTTCTTTCTTTTATGGGATCACAATCTACTTGTGTATGTTTAAGTAAGAGGGCTTTCAGACATGTTAGCTGTAATGATAACTACATATCACCATTCAACAGAACTGGCTTTATGGGCTTAAATAATTTGGCTTGTACTTCCAGGTCATTTTATTTTAATCCATATAAATGTAGTGTGCTGTTAACAGACATCCAGTAATACTGTTACTGGCTTCTAATGCAGACACATGCAGTAGGTATCGTCACACGTAAACATAATTACACCTTACACAGGGACCACATGGAAACCATATATCCTATGTGGATATAGGAGCATAAACCTCAGGGCGATCTTCACTTTACGTAGTGGATGTGTTGACTCATGCCAGCTGACAAAGGTATCAAGAAGTGTTTCAGGAAGATCCCCAAAGAATTGCAAAGGAAACCGCTGATGTCAGCATATGTTCCCAATGGGAATATTTTGTGATATTGTTTATAGATTCTGCCGATTCCCAAACCTGCACTACTAGAAAGCCACAGACTCTTAAAGGTACATTACTGGAGAGCTGTACCTCTAGATCCTGCCAGCTTTTGTCTATAATAAAACTTGAAACTTGACACTATTTGTGTAAGTGATCTTCCACTTGTTCTGCAGAACCCTGTTCTGGATGTGGTCATCGGAATAGCCATCAGTGTAACTGTGGGCTGATTGCAATCTATATTTATCCACTGCTTTAATCCTGGATTGAGGTTTTAGTGCGTACAACAGATAGCTACAAATCGACATCAGTCTGCGCCTGTTTGCAGTTACCTGTCTCCTCCCAGACTTTTAGAATATTAGGAAGTGCCTTTATTATGACCTCTACATTAAAAGGAAGTGTTATCAGGATTGGATTTTTTTATTAATCAGTCTGAATTTTGTATCTCCAATTGTTGTTAAATTATGCTTAGAACAGAACAGAATGGAGATCAAAGGCTGGTCTCTTTGATGGTATTGATCAAGTGTAATTATGAAGAAATCAAACTTTTTAGTATTTATTTTTCTGGTAGGCAAGGTTAAAAAGCTTTAAAGCATCAATTGTGTTTCACCTAGACGTTTTGAATGGTCAAAATGAACGTTTCCTGGCTATGCAGATTACCACACTTTCAGGGTTTAGTTACACAAATTGGATTCAACCCATATGTTCACTGTAGTTAAATGTTCCTTAATTTCTTTTGGCTGACTATTACAGAAGCATCAACTTACAAAATATGTCCTTATTCTTTGTTGATGGAGACAGACACTGCTGCCTTAACAAGGAAAGTAATGCAAGACCTACACAATGATGGTAATAAAAAAACAGAAAACATTGAATGCAGAGAAGTAATTAAGTACAGTACCATGCAAAAGTCTTAGGCAGGCAAAAGCTTTTAATCTGGGTATTAAGTGTATATTTGCATGATACAACCCTAATTAAATATAATTAAAATAATTTTGGTGGAACATTTACCTTTATTCTTTATCTGCGCAACTGATTTTAAAGTAAAAGAGAACAAGATATTTTAAAGACAGTAAAGCAGAAGAAAAGTCCATTTAATTCCAATTACTTGTTAGATCCCTTTCTCATATTTCAGGTTCCTCATTCCCTTTAGGTCAAATCTTATGCATAAAACATATCCATAAACAAGAATTTCTCCTGTTCTCCAAAAAGTTACTGATACATCACTCCTCAGGGGCACCTCAGCCATTCCATCCATCCATCTTCTGTAACCGCTTAACCTATTCAGGGTCACAGGGGGTCCAGAGCCTATCCTGGAGGCTATGGGCACAAGCCAGGGAACCTTGGACGGGGCATCAACCCATCACAGGGCACACACACACACACACCACTGACTCACACATGCAAACCTACAGACAATTTGGTAGCTCCAATTAACCTCAGCATGTTTTTGGTTTGTGGGGGGAATCCGGAGTAGCTGGAGGAATCCCCACAAAATCTCAGGGAAAACACACAACCTCCACACACATGGAGTTGTGGCAGAGACTCGATCCCTGGTTCCAGAGGTGTGAGGCAACAGTGCTAACCACTGCACCACTGTGCCATCCTTCACCCATTCCATGTATCCGTTTAATTTCAAAACCAGCTCAATTAGTTAATTCACTTAACTAGTTAAAACTCAATGAGGTATTGGTTAGCCAAACAAGGTGGGGTAGTGGTCAAAAAATACAATGGTGTATTGATTGCTGAAAATACCATAGTGATTTTAGAAAAGGTTTTGAAATGGTTAAACTGACACACTTTGATAGACATATAGCAGGGGTCTCAAACTCCAGTCCTGGGGGGGCCGCAGCCCTGTGTAGCATAGTTTTCTCCCTGTTCCACCACAAATGCTTCAGCTCAAGGGCTGTGTGGTAATTAACACAAGGAGTTGAATGAGGTGTGTTAAATGAGGGTGAACCAAAAACTGTGTAGGGCTCTGGCCCTCCAGGACTGGAGTTTGAGACCCCTGACATATAGTTTTACGCCAGCATGAAAATCAGTTAAACATCATCTTCATTAGCTGCCTGTGCTGTATATTTTTATTGGATTAAGTAGGTAGAGTACCACTTGACTGTGACTCTTTACGCTCAGTTGGTTGGTTGAAACAAAATCCTGGTCTGGATTTTTACTTTCTAGACCTGAAATTGCCACCTCTGGTTTGCAGTGCCCTTGTAGGCTCCAAAACAGAATATTCTGGTGGTCTTGCTGACATGCCGCTTCCTAAAACACAAAGTGGCACTCAGTGATGCAGCCAAGGAGGTACCAGTTTTTGTTACTCGTTGACACAGACATGTTGATCCTTACCCACACACACATCATATACCATAATACTGCGCCTAGGAATGGGAAGCTGGGGGGGCATCATCATTCTCCTGGAGAGCGACCTTCCAAATTCAAGTGCCTTTTTGTAGCAGGACAAAAGTGCTGCCCTCTCTTGATTCTTCTTACTGCCTGTGGTAATGGCTTTATTTGACAGTTTATTTTTAATTTTCATTGTTCCTAAAATACAATGGGTGATTACATCAGTTGTTCTTATCAGCTTCATAATTATTATGACTGATTTTATTATCGAAACTGATATCATTCTATTTAATTGTAATCGTTACTTTGTAATTATTGCACCCACCCACCTTCAAACAGCTTATCTAGTATTGGATGCTCCCCACCTTCAAAAATTCTTATGCATAAAACATAAGCATAATACAAAATACAAATAATTAAAACTATCTTGGTGGAACATTTACCTTTATTCTTTATCTGCGCAATTGATTTTTAAAGTAAAAGAGAACAAGATATTTTAAAGACAGTAAAGCAAGATAAAAGCACATTTAATCC
This sequence comes from Mormyrops boulengeri, assembly GCA_026781065.1. Taxonomy (NCBI): domain Eukaryota; kingdom Metazoa; phylum Chordata; class Actinopteri; order Osteoglossiformes; family Mormyridae; genus Mormyrops; species Mormyrops boulengeri. The sequence goes on from JAODLD010000008.1 coordinate 13,721,235, forward strand.
CTATTACTTGTTTGATCCCTTTCTCATATTACAGGTCATATTTGGTCACCCCCCCATACATCTTAGTTCAGTGATGCTACACCCATCTTCATTTTTCGCAACCCACGACTGTAACTGTGACACAAAAAGTCTATGACAGCCTCCAAAAACTGGCTTGAAGATAATGGCATTGGTGCATACATGTTGTGTAGTCCACCTTGTTCTTAAGCTAGTTTCTTTCTCTGGTACACAAAAAAAGAAAATCTGATCATTTTGAGCATGAGCATAGTCAGAGTATCAGCAATAACGCATCTTTTCCACAAGAGGCAAACAGCGGAATCAACAAACCAGTTCAATTTTTCCATTAGCTGATAGCTGAGAATGTGAACGCAGTTACTGGTGGCAAATTAACCCAAACGGGACACAGACAGCATACAAAAATCCAGTCCTTTCTCCTGCAAACCCCAACGAAAAAAGGTTATGTTTGGCCTTCTCCACATGGTGATTATGAAATTTTCATTACCTGCACAAGAAGCCCCAAATTACTTGTGTGCTTATTGCTTTTGTAATTCAACTGAGGAAAAAGGAGAAAAGAAATGGCAGTACCAGTCTATCTGTTCCAAGGGGTCTTGTCAGCTGATCCAGCGGAGAAAGAAAATTCGATCACAGTGAAGTGCGCCAGCAGAGAAACCAACAATCACAAAAAAACTCAACTCCCCCCCCCCCCCCCAATCATATTTTGAGACCATGTGAATACACAGCAAATAAAACCTTTGGCAGACTGCAATATTCACAAACTCCATAACAATGAGCGGGAGCATCCATGCACTCAGGTTAATGACAGTTCAGCTCAGACCGTGATGAAGCCCGACATACACATTTGGTTAGAGTCAGCGGATAATACACAGGATACAGACCAACTGCAGTGGTAGAACAGACCATTATTACATCAGTAACAGTGTTGTGTAATGGCTAAGAATGACGGCACCCGTTGTTTCGTTCAGTGGCAATCTGAGTTGTCTAAATCTTGGCGGCCCCCCCTTCCACCTCCACTCAGCACGACTTATCCTTCTACTCCCGCTAGCCCATACCCAATGATCCTTTAGCATGTATTAAATAAATGATACCCTTTTAAATATATATAACTATATTTATACATCTACATTATTATCAAACACACGGACGCAGGTACACATAAGTACACATATACAGTAGAAGTATGTACAGGTGGCTGCAGTAGGAGAGTGTTTTGGAGGCTGTTACAGTTCCTCAGCCATCTGCAGTAGGGAGTTGATGGCGGCGTCCTTGTTTCCCTGCTGGGCCTCCAACACAGTGCGGACAACCTCCCTGTCCAAGTTGGGGAACATGTCCTGCAATGCCTTAAGGTCCTCCTCGCTGCAGGGGGCGCCCTGTGGAGCGGGCGCAGACACGGCAGGCATTGTCATAGGCACCATCCCCTGGCTGTATATACCGGGCATTCCTGAAGAGAGAGTGAAATCATCGGGTCACCTACATGTCCTCGTTTCTCCATATGCCCCATACCTACTAGTTAGAGAAACAATTCCAGGAGGCCCTGGAAAGCTGCACTCTGTATTACTCACCAGCAGGCAAAAAAAAGAAGTTTTCTGGACCCTGTTTCCTGGTCGATCAGAAGTAGCACCTTCAGTCTTAGCCAAGCTCTCCATGCACACAGCAATGCACTTCCACAAGCATGCAGACAGGCATACAAGCTCTGCCTTCAAGTCAATAGCTCTCCTTCTAGAAAGTATTTATGCAATAGCTTGCTCCACGCCCCTTCCCAACCATTTCAAAGACAATTATTTTTTCCCCCAATGTCTATTTCACTGGTTGCAGCTTGTCATTAAAAAATAGCAAGAGAGAATGACTAGGCAGCAAATTCTACTAGCGTTATCCAGCTGTTTTGGCAGTGAAACCAAGGTAGGATATGTATCCATATAAATGATCATATAAAGAAGGCTGAAAGAATGAAACTAAGTGTACCTGTAGTGTTACAGTGTTGTTTTTATTTTATCCTGGTTTTTAGCAGTTCTGAGGTAATGTGGGAAGTGTGTCACCCCCAGCAAGGGTGTGCAGATGCACCCAATGCCATATCTGGAAAGCTTCTGAGTCCCATGATCCAGTACCAGCAGCAACGGGTTGACATTCCTGTTTAATGTAGTTTACTCATCAACGCATTTGACGCATGTTATCAGAGCTGCCTGTCAGGGTCCCTACATCCTACAACTTATTTCTTGCAATTCACTCTTTGTCCAATTTACACATACATTATAACTTACAATTTAAGCTTGTAGTTATGGAAGTCAGTAATAATGCACTAGAAATGACATTTCTTTTTCTTAACATCATAATGCTCATTAAAACCAACCAGTTTATTCACAAGCCAACAGGAGTTTCACTAGTATCTGCCCTCCCATGATAGTGGTGAGCCACCACCAGCAGGACCGGCTGCCATACGATGTCTCCCGGCAGCATGTTCCGGACAGGAGAGCCTGACAGTCATCACTGTCACTGAAGCAAAGGAAGCCTGACCTTTTAAACAACTGGATCACCACCTGTTTCAGGTTTGAGCACCAGGTGCACACTTGCATGCATAAACGTGCATGTACACACGCATGCGCTAAAACTTACCTGGGGCAAAATGCGTCAGCCCTGCGGAGAAGGCAGGTAGGCCCGAACAAACAGTGCAAGTTTCAGGGTCGAGATGACGAGATGACGAACACAGAACACATGTGAGATGAGCCCATAGGGTATAGAAAAACATCCCGCCTTAAGGATGCTGACGTGGCCTGTGACGCAGACTGCCCAGCTATGACGCGGCACAACTACCGCCAGAAACTAGTACCAGACCCAAATAAGACTGCAGACCACATCAGCACACTTGCAGCGTCTATTGTGCACATGCACAGATCAATCCCTAGACCAGCATGTGCACACGGACCAGTGACACAAGCATGCCGCTCCACAACCGTGTGCGCATATATAACCAAGTGTAGGAAACTTCGAGGTATCCACGATCACAACCCGGTCCGCCATATATAGTCTGCCACTATACAGAAACACTGGTGGTCCATGCTCGTGCATGCAGACCCAGGTTGCTGTATGCAGACATCTGTGTGGCATGTGAATGTGTTCTGGGTCTCACACACCTGCAATGGGCACGTATCCAACTCCCTGCTGGTAGACTGTGGGCATGAGCACCACGGGCTGAGGAGGCATCATCATACCGGCTGGAACAGACTGACAGGGCAGGGATGCAGCAAAGAAAAAACATCAGGATACTATTTCTGTGTATTGCTTAGGCTTTAACGGGGCCAGCAAAACACGTCAGGAGAAAGCCTACAACCATGAAATCATGAGCAAGTAAAAATAGTGCAATGTGCTGCAAAGTGATTCGATTATACAGCAAAACAAAAGTTCTGAAATTTTTAAGAGATGTGGCTGATAAAAATAAACAACATAAATAGACAAAACATTATATACATGAAGATCTGTGTAGTGAAACAGGTAATTTAGTATTTAATTACTTAACAGGACAAGAGCTTGCAATACTAATAATACTACAGTGCAGGACTGTTTGTATAATTAATTGGTAGTAATTTCTTGCAAGTAGATACTGTGGTCCTATACAGATGCATGCAGACTTACGGCAAAGGACATGACGAGGTTGATCATGCCCTCTTTGTCGTCACCCTGCCTTCCACTCAGACTGCACCACTCATCCACCACACCACCTTCCCGTAGGCCCTCTGGAATGGTGATGTGTGTCCATGCGATGCGGTCGTCCATGGAAAAGGCTCTCTGGGAGTGAGACGATCAAGCCGGGGCCCATTTAAACAAGCTATTTCATACCTGGGGTGCCTCAAGGTTCCATCTAGAGGTCATTTATAATTATAAACAAAATAATGAGATTGAGTGGATCTAGCTCCACAATCATCTTCTAGACATTGGAAACAGAAACTCAGACCCAAGAACATTAAGCTATTTGTCCTTGCATCATTTCCATCAACAACCATGGTGTCCCCTTACCTCATCGAATATTTCCAGGTAGAATGAGTCCACACCGGGAGGCACAGTGCACTGAATGACCTTGTTCCAACGTGGGTTCTTAGCACCATTGTGAGCTGTGGGCGTCTCATAGACCGCATAGCCAAGTCGGATACGACAATATGGGTCCATCCTTGTCATACCGTAGTTCTTTGCCAGCTTGGCCTGAATGCAAAGAGGATATGAAAATGACCCAGTGGCTAATAAACCAGGATCAGATGCAGCAGCCATCCATTCCTAGCAGGAAGGGTACACTTAAATTCCCAACACCTCCAGGATGCTGTAGCACGACACAGTGCCAGTGACCAGTGAAAGTCTTCAATGTTCCACACAAAAGCAGATCAGGCACATGCAAAGCAGAGCATGATCACACATATCACATACTATTTAACTGTCATATTAGATTTTTCAAATGACCTTTATTGCTAAACAAGAATTTAAGTGACTTGAACTATATTGCCTATAGCACACAGAAGCACACACAAGTTTACAAACATACAGATATGCCCATATATACCCAAAATGAGTGAGTCTCAATACTGACACTCACATGTACATATGCTCACAGAGAGCCCAATCCAAGCAAAGTGACACAGGAAGTGAAAAACAGCCTCACCTGTACCACAGTGATGCTGAGTCTGCCCACAGTCCCCAAGGCACCACCATACTGAAGCTGCTGAGCAGCCTGAGCATCCATCTGGACCTGCTGCTGCTGCTGGGTCGGGGTGATGCGCAGGAAGTCCTGGGGAAGCTCCCCAATGTACACCTGGGCAGGGGACATAAGTGGAATGGAGGGCGCATGTCCTATTATCTTTACGGATCCCTTACCCATATGAAAATCCTTGTCTTGGATATAACAGTACAGACGCTCCTCTACTAATGAATGAGATACGTTCCGAACGGCCGTTCGTAACCTGAAATGTTCGTAAGTCGTTATTCAACATCATTTTAAGGGTATACGCAAGTACAAATAACTAGGATGCTGGGAGTATGCACGCTACGCTGCTGTGCGGCGGGAGTAGCGGCCAGAAGTCGTACTAGGCGGAATTGACGCGCAGAAAAAAAAAAATAAATGTTGCGGACAGGAAACGGGAGCCCAATGAACACGATTTGGACTTACAGTCCTCTTCGTTAGTATGTCTGAAAGTTCGTAAATAGAAAGTTCATAAGTAGAGGAGTGTCTGTACTTATCAAAAATCTTTCACAATCAGAGTACAACCCAAAATACAATTATGAACCTTTTTCAAATTATGTAAATAAGAAATGATCAGAAAATTCATCTCCTTACTTTAGTTAACACCACCCCTCCCCTATGATGTATGACTATTCATTTCATCATATGTTTGTATTGGCCAACTTTTTATTCTCCGACAACACACTTGTCTCTCTCTTGGCAATGTCCTATGGACCTGTGAGGCAGCACATGAGAAACATTCAGGCACTCCCAAGTCAGTCCCATCCTGGTCCTTAGGAGTTGTCATCATCACTTAAATGTTGTCAACAAATCAGACTTTGTATTATCTTATACCACATTCACACTAGCATCTCCAGGCACAGCAAACACAAATTGGGATCCAGCACAATTCTACAGAAAAGCTGAAACGGACAGTTATTTAACTAGCAAATGCAGCTGTGTGCAACAGAAAGAACACCCCATGATGATGACTCAGCTCCCTCAAAAGCTGTGCAAGCTGAAAGAAAAATGTGTTGCTCTCTGCTTGGACTGGCAAGCGAGAGTGCTGCCCCACCCATACTGGACCTTCTTTTGACTTGAGAGACATGCACACTTACTTACCTCCCCCAACAAAAAACAAAATGCTCTACGTCTTACAGGTTTCTTAAAATTTAAAAAGAAGCTCTTTTAGAAAAGGTAATCGCAGGGCAGGCAAGTACATGCCGTCTTAGTGTAAGGTGTGTAAGGTGTGTGTTCACACTGTCAAAACCTCAGGAAGACAGTACTGAAAGAGAAACCTGTGCATATAGAAACTATTCAGTTTCCTAAAACTTAACATCAGTCTACAGGACTGGATGTGGAAAACTACATTTTTACATCTGTAGGACCATCGCACAAATGTTACAGTTATAAGGAAACTGTTACTCATAGGAAAAGCAGACTAATCCATGCCATGGAGGGCTGGGCAGGGAACAGCATCTCTATTTGGGAAACCTGTGCCCTTTTCAACGGGGGGGGGGGGCGTGGGGGCTAGGAACCAAACTGGCAGCGTACACTGAGGAAATACAAAATGAAGTGTCCTTTCTGTAGGAACTGAAAAGGTAACCAAATGGACGGTCGGTATTTTCGTCTATCTTTATTCAGACATCTAATAAAGGTCATGTGATGATATTGACTGAAGGGATATCAGGGACTTTGTCCCCTCATATCAGATCTCATACAGGGCATCAGAACTGCAGAACTAAACATTAATACAAATGTATGCAAAATGTAATAATAATAAATCAATTTATTATATTTAATGACCAGTAATACTATTATAAAATATCACATTTAAGACTCCACTGTATATTTAAGCTAAGAATTTCAGTGTTTAAGAAAAGCCCAGTGGTACAACAAACATAAGAACGGTCCATTTGGTTTGTATCTTTTCTTTAAATCCTAACTGTTACAGCACATCAATTCCATTTCATATGCATTTGTACCAAGTCTTTCAATATTTTGTGTGTATATACCTTTTCATCCACTCATTTACATAATAATAAAAAATACATTGCAGAATTTCCCAGTAAACAGAATAACACGCAAGCCAGCCCAACGATCCATCCATTTCCCAAACCACTCAATCGTGTGTTAGTCATATGATTCCCTACGTATGTGACACACCATTGCTTATACGTTCTGATACGTGGCCAGAAGTATTAAGTCTTACTGTATGAATGGCATATATCCATGAATTCCATATACGTCATTATATTGCCAAATTAATATAAAAAAAGTCACGAACTGCTCAGCTTATAGAAAAAATATCACGCATTAGGACTAACTAATATTACAGTATTCGGCTAGGGAGGTATTGTGTCACTTCCTTCCTGTTTTTAAAAAGTGAGGAAGAAATGACAGAACAGGCGATGGGCAGAGGCCGTGTCACGGAGGGCCGGACAATCGCATCAGCACCTGGTAAACACGCGTCGTGTCTATAAAACTCCGGCTGATCTGACGGATATGTCGCGGCCATGACACTCTTGATTTCTTAAAACTTAATGTAAAGTTACCATTTTAAGCCCGTACTCAAATCCTCATACATGTCCAGTGCCACCAAGACTTGCAGTTCACCCAAATTGACTCGAAAACAAAAATAGCAGCCCGGTTAGCCAGTTAGCTAATCAACTACACGGGGCTTTGAGGAAAGGATTTTCACACGAAACGCGCTTAAATCAAATGGGGATTATTACGGCTAGACATAAAACAAAACAACAGTTTCCAACCCCTTTCAGTTTTGCTACGCTAGTGAACGCCAGTCGGGTGTAGCACCTCGAATTGCATACACGTCTTTTCATAATATAAACAGAAATTCAGGCAAATAAGCGAAAGCGAGAGCTACGAAAATCCACGTAGGTGTGGAAACACAAATATACACGTACCTGACCCCGTTGGGTAGTGATCGTTGTAGCCATTTCTCACACTTCCCGTCCTTATTAGTAAAACAACGTTAAAATGTTTTTTGTTTTTTAATTACGAACCCGAATACGCAGTCAGACTCGGTGAGTACAACATCTACCCTTCCTACTCAGTCAGCTGATACGCCCACGGCTGGTTTACGATACGCAGACACGTTTCTCTACGTCGTTTGCGCAGCAACCGCACTGCGTGAGCGTATGGTGTTTATTATACTATTTGAATCCGGAAACATTTGAAGTAGTTATAGTAATAGGTAGTAGCTTCTGTGTTTGTCGACTGTCCTTTATATCGACTTGCTTTTCATAATCTTTAAAAGGAGGCAAATGGACCTTTATATTATGATGTTTTTCATCATCTTATATCGCCTTTCTTTTATAGTGAGGAATGTGGTTACAGCAAGGGTGCCACGTATACTTAAGAACACGCTTGCGTTTGAACATTATATTTGTTATGTATTGTCCATCCAGCACAGACGTCCAATAACAATTCACCACTTGAGTTACAACAATGTCTATCTAGTACCTTTCTCTGTTCCTCTCCTTCCCCATTATAAAGGTAACATTACACATTCTCAAAGCCAGAATCCATTGTCAGTGTTAGCTACCTCAGGGTTCTTCTCACTACACCTGTCCTCCACCTTTCATCTTGTGGGTGTTGAGTCCATGTGTTGTCATTTGGGGCTGAGTCTTGCCAGGGTTACACAGAGGGCCTGGTCACCAGGAACTTGCTATTGAAGAGCGCCTCCAGGGCTGGGTCCTAGTAATCCTGTTCCAGACACGGCACTCTACTTTCTTTGAAAGATTTCATGGGGGTCTTTGTTGGGTCACAGTATGTCTGGAGTCTTCTCATTGTACTGTTCTCAAAGAGTGCCCTACAAGGAGATCAAGCCGCGGATAACACAGGTGACACACTCTTTAGAGTGGTCGTGGTGGTCTTTTCAATAGAACTATGGCAAATTAATTATGGAGATATGTGCTTTTATTATCAATCTCAAATCAGCAACTGCGATTTTATTAACTTGCCAAAACTGGGATAAATATTATACTATACTATATTTACTATACTATACTAAGAGCTAGGGCACTGAACTACAAAAACCATATTCGTCACTATAAAAAAACAACGCGATTCCTCCCTTACCTCCCTTATTAAAAACTGTAGCCTAATAGTTAAAGGCAGAAAAAACTGGTTCAAACAACTGCCATAATATTGTTTGCGTGCTCAGCTTTTGTTTTCCTAAAAACATATCAGATCAAGAGAATGTCCGATTTTTTTCTCCTAAATTTACAACGTTAATCTCGGAAATTCTTTTTTCTTAGTTTATCTATTAATTTATTTATTTTTGCGAAATTGCTCTCCTCCCCCTGCTCAGTATTTTATTTAATCTACAATGGCCCTAATATGCCACCGCAGTGTGTGACAATGGAAAAATTAATGGAAAAATATGCATGAATTAGTATTAAAGCCTCTTTGGATGTAGTATTTATTCTTATATAAGTATAAGCTTAGGTACCATATTTAGTGTTTCTAATGGCCTTTATTCATAAGATGTGAAATCATAAGTGGCTGATGCAGCGCCAGCCATGTTGCTGCTCCCCTTTGACCAGCAGGTGCTGCTACTGAGAACCGTGCAGTGAAGCTTCGTGTAATGAACCCTTTTCCGACCCACTTGGAAAGGAAGTTTCATTGCTTCAGAAAGCTTTGTCTCGATATCACTAGAAAACACGTCTGTGAGATATGCGAAATGGCATAGGTTTGTATATACTGTACTGCAAAATCAGCACGTATTTCACATTAGCGCTTTAGACGTCTCAGGAAGATAGAGAAAAAAATAGTTAAAAGTAAATAAAAAATATCAGGAAAGTCACAGAAACCGAGTAAGTTTACAATAACGTCAACGTAAACCTAGACAAACCAATGAACCCATGTTGAAAAATGAGATTTTAAATATCCATTATCAGTATAATGGCACGAATATTTTTTTTATTATTTAAACACCCGTAGACATGTTCACGGTCACTTTATTGAAAAGCCATTGTTTCCTCTCCGGATATATTTCAGTGTAACAGTCGGTTCAGAGTGCCGATGGAGGAGTTCGGAGTGGCGATTTTTGAGAAGTTGCACGTTTGTTTCCATTGATAAGGAACATTAACGGTAAATTATCCGTCTTGCTGAGAAGATCTTATTGTCCCAAAAATAATTATCACGATATTCACACGAATAACTCCGTCACGTAAGACACATGTAAATATATTTCAGAGAGATTTCTATCGAAAATGTAGCTAAGGTTGCTAGCCCTCACAAGTGCACGACCCTTGTCTTTTTGCTAAGTAGCTAGCTGACCAGCTTAGTTGATAATGACTGACTAAAATTAACACAATGGATAAAAGGATTTGGAGTACTCTGCCTGTCTGAGAGTTACTAAGATATGAACTACTTAAGTAGATGTTATTGAATACAAATATCCTGAGGGAATATTAGACTGTACATTTTTTACTGTTGGTTGAATAATTGGTATGTTCACTAGCTGGATAGGCATTTATGTAGCTGACATTTAAGACATGCTCTTTAATAATAAGCAGCTGTTGCGAAGCTTGATAATTTTTTACTTGTTTTACCAGGATGGTATTTGATAAAATGTTGTGTGGTCCCATGAGTGTAGATTCATTGTACAATATGAAACCGATTAACCGGCATCCTATTCATGTTAGACTGGTACCCTTTCATATTATGTGAACATAAATCAGTGTAGTCAGGGCCATTTACTATTAATTATAAATAAAAATATATTTCTAGCGACAGACAGGTAAGCCACATTTTTCTGCTTCAGAATACTGACGACACCAATACACTTTACATTCCTTTATCTAAGTAGCGTTTCATGGTGGAGCCCCATGATAGGTTGCAGAAGTAGACCCATAGTTTCATTTGATCTGGTTACAAGAATATTGATAGGGGGATTTGGTGTGTTTGCTGATGTAAGCGCTAAAATTAAACACCGATTCGGTGTTTTACTTGTGCAGCCTACGTTGTACTAGTGATTAGCATTACTCAAGTGCTTCACAGGTCTATGATCTAGGGTCGCCTTGCAGTTGCACCGTTATAGTCTTTATTTATTTATTTATTTATTTATTTAATTCGGTGCTTTGTATAAATGAGAGCTATTTCGTGGTTGTCTGGGTTGCTAAATAACAGGACCCATATTCATGAATTAATTTTTGGCTTTATTTTGTTATGTAATTGATATTTTAATTTTATATTCTAATTTGTGATTCTTAATTGATATGGTTAGAAATGATTCCATGTGTGTTTCCCTTTGGTTTCATTTGTCATTTCGAAAGGGCAGCTCTATGACAGGGTGCAGATTGCAAGATTAGTGGCAGTCAAAGCCTGAGCTGCTGGTGTCGTGCCTCTTGTGTGGGTGATGGTCAGCCTGTCTCTGTCTCTGTGCCCAGCCATGGCAGCCTCATCAGAGGAGGTGCTGCTGGTGGTGAAGAAAGTGCGACAGAGGAAGCAGGATGGCACCCTGTACCTGATGGCTGAGAGGATCGCCTGGGGCCCAGAGGGGAAAGATCGCTTCACAGTCAGCCACCTGTATGCGGACATTCGCTGTGAGTCTTCCTTGCTTCCTCATGGACATATATGCATTTGTTCACAGTGACACAAGATCTTCTAATATAATTTTATCGGTTGCCTAGCAAAATATTTTGTCCAATACGACCTGCATTCTAGTATGTTCTTTTGGTGCACACTCTCAAAATGCCTGCTTTCACACACTTACAGGTCTGCATTAACAACTGCAGCGTCCAGTTGAACACACTTTTCCACCAGGCTGTCTAATTCCATCTGCTGTAAATACATTGCAGCTGCTACTGCAGTACAATAGAGTTGGCTGCACAGATGGGCATTTACATGTGTTTCATGAATGTGAGGCATGCTCAAAAGCAATAACTGCGGTAAAGCGCGATTTAAAAAAAAAAAAAAAACACACACAGTGACCGGTGCCATGTGAGAGCGGAGTGGAGGTTTTAATTAAGTTAATTTTAAAATTGAATAGTATTCTTTCTGTCGCTATGTAACAAAGCAAAATTGTCCTTTCTCTCTCCTGATCTGTGTACCTCCTGTCTTTTGTAGCCTGCACATAGAATTAGGTTTTAGTTTTCCTGTGATAAGTCCACTATGCCTTCCGTCATGTTGTGACCATTTATGATAGAGTAATATATAATGGAAGATATCGCTTATGCAAAATTTGTTTTCAAATCAAAGAACGGAAGTTTAAGAGTTTGTGCTGGAGAACTTAACATCATAGCATTTCTATAAGCAGCACTGCATTAACTGTGACTTTCTGAATTCCTGCGATGTGCCTTATTGAGTAACAGCATGTTTCCCTAGTTGAACAAAAGGAACATGTGTCGTACAGGGTTTCGCAGTCACACTGCTGGGCGCCCAGTCTCTTCTGGCTTTTATTGCAGCCAAGCTTGTTGAGATTTGAAGAATACTATGTTCAAATCCCGTTCGACACAAACATTACTTGGCAGACTTTTCTGGTGTTTCCATTCATATTGATAATTTTAGTTGAACTGAAGTTCAATATATGTTTACTGTCATTTAAGATTATGATGATGAAGTGAAATTAATAACTCAGGTAATCTAAATTCTGATATATATGATTTGTCTTATCTTGCAAATATGCATGTGCTCCAAGTAATTTGTTTTGATCTTATTCCCCTAATGGCTTATGTAATTTATTCAAGGAATGGCTGAACGATGGTTAATTTAGACAGCCTTGGCTAATTAGTTGAAGTAAAAATGAGCATATACACTTGAACATTCACTCAGCCTGAGCAATATCCTGCACACCTTGATATAGACAAATACCATGGTAATGCCGTGTGCCTCCTGTTTCGAGGATGTCCTTGGCTTGGGTATCGACTAAGAATGCTGCTATGTTGGCTCCCAAGAGTGCTGTTACCAGCACATCTTACAGGGTGGTTGCCCTGGGGCAGATTCAGGTCATAGGGAAGAATAATATCCCACAGACCAGTTTGGGAATGTCTGGGGACAATCCAGAACAAACTTATGGCCTCGGAACAGAAGTCAGGCCTGACATGCCCAGCATAATGACATTGTGATGGAAGTCTTTAATGACACTTTCCTATACTTCAGTAAGCTACTGAAGAGCAGTTACACCATTTTATTTATTTTTAGAGCTGCTGGATTCAATGGCATCCTTGAAGAGTAATTCAGTTAAATGAATGTCATTTATCTGTAAGCAAATCTTGATCATCTACTTTTAGGTTAGTTACAACTGGTGATTTAATAGATACTAAATAGTAGTTTTTTTATTCTGTAGCTCCTTCAATTATGAAATTTTTAACTTAACCATAAGGGAAGGTCCAACACCCACTGATGACTGAGGGTTGGAATCGCCTGTGCTTCTCTTTACCTCATCAGTATGAGGGTCTCTTAAATTGATGCAACATTATTGTGGGACTTTCGACGTCTTGTATGTGCCTGCAGACACATTTGGAAAGAACAAGCAGTGCTCATGGCCGTGCCCCTGAATGCAGCAGCTGCTGGGGTACAGTAACTCCCACCTAATATGTCTGACCATAAGCGTCGCGGTTTTCCAACCTCTCCATCGCCCCAACATACACAGGTCAAAAAATCAGCCCCGACGGCAAAGCCAAAATCCAGCTTCAGCTGGTCCTTCACACTGGGGAGAGCACCACGTTCCACTTTGCCAGCGAGAGCACAGCACTGAGGGACCGTGATGCTGCCAAGGACCTTCTGCAGCAGCTCCTGCCCAAGTTCAAGAAGAAGGCTAACAAGGAGCTGGAGGAGAAGAATCGGTGCGGCCCAGTCTATTGTGACCCCCGCCTTGTGTCTGCGCCACCCTGTTTGTAGATTGATATTGTTTACCATGTTCGATCCTTTAATAATTCAATGGCTTAACACATTTTTATCCAGTGCTTTTTGTTGGAAATGTATGTAATGAACATTTCGAATTGAAGCTGCAAATTAACAACATCAGCGGGAAAGTGCATGTCTTAGTCTGTGACTCTCATGCTTACTAGAGGTAAGAGCCCAGGGAAAAGTACATTTTACAGTTCTGATGCCTTTAATGTCATGTTTACAGAATATTACCTTTGATTTTTAAATCCACCCGTTGTCCGGGTTATTCATAAGGGTTATGTTTACCATAAAATGAAATGTTTAGAGTTATGTCAGCTCAACAAAAATGTTTTAGTGTTGTGACTGGTGCTCCTGTGGCATGGATATGTATGTTTACAGGTTGCTTCTTCTTATGACCTTCTAGAATGCTTCAGGAGGACCCCGTACTGTTCCAGCTGTACAAGGACCTGGTGGTCAGTCAAGTGATTAGTGCTGAGGAGTTTTGGGCCAATCGCCTTAGCATGAACTCGGTGGACCACTCCAACAGCAAGCAGGAAGTTGGGATCTCAGCTGCTTTCTTGGTAAGCCTTAATGATGTGAAACTAGACCCCACCCTCAAAAGACAAAGTAACAGAATTACAAAAGCCAGCAATGCCTAATGCCGAATGGTGCCTAGTTCATCCCCGGGTACATTTGTGGCTCTGGGTTGCAGGCAGACATCAGGCCTCAGACAGACGGCTGCAACGGTTTGAGATACAACCTCACTTCAGACATCATAGAGTCCATCTTTAGAACGTACCCTGCAGGTACAGTGCCTGAAAGGATTAATATCCAAGAGTTGATGCATGGTGTTTACGTCATGGTTTTGTTTTTCTGACTGTTGCCATTCTGAAGGTTTTGAATGTATTTATATTTTCATGAGTCTGACCTCCTTTGTTTTTGAATGTAGCCTCTGTCAGTTTGATGTCTTGAATTTTATCGTGTTTTGGTGGTTCTGCTCAGCTTCATTCCTCACATTTAGGACCAGAGGCAGATTTATGACCTATAATCTGCCCTGAACCAGCAGAGTACCCAGCTCAGTGTGAGGGTGCTGTCAGTTTATTTACAGTAACCTCTCTTATTGTAGTGAAGCAGAAGTATGCTGAGAACGTGCCCCACAACTTGACAGAAAAGGAGTTCTGGACCCGGTTCTTCCAGTCCCACTATTTTCACCGGGACCGAATCAGCACTGGCCTGCAGGACCTCTTTTCAGAGTGTGCAAAGCAGGATGAGAAGGGTAATGGCTTGGTTAGCAATTGTCTCTGCTGGCATTGTTTGATACAGGGAATAGTGCCAGTGGGTCTCATCATGTCCTCTGTTTATGTCAAGCATCCATTGTAGCTGTTCACTGGTTGGAAATGGCTGTGAAATGTATGGTAAACATACATTTCATAACGAGTTTTTTGTGTGCTCCAGGCTTAAAATCTATGGTAGTCCAAGGTGTCAAGAATCCACTGGTAGACCTCCTGTCCCTGGAAGACAAGACGCTGGATGAGGTGGGGCCGCCTGCAGCCGTCTCCTAAACACCACAGAGGGTGTGAGCATCCTGCAGCCAATCCCACATTTGTATCTGTTGCAGGGTTACGGTCCTGCCCCCTCCACCTCCAACACCGGTAAATCTGTAAAAGAGAACAGCAATTCTGCTATCATCAAGCGCTTCAACCACCACAGTGCCATGGTGCTCGCTGCAGGTCTGCGCAAACAGTGAGTGAATGGAGTGAATTGTTCAAGGGATCCCTACAGACAGTGCAGAAAATCCAGTTTGGTTGAGATCAGGTCTCTGCCTGTGGCCTGGGCCCTATCTATACTTTAGCAAGTTCCGCAGTTGCTTTACCAGCTTGCCCAATGTTGCGTGAAAAGGTGAACTTCCTTCCCGGTATTAGTTTGCTGGCAAGGCGCATGCTTTTGTAAGAGATCTTGACATTACCATTTGTACAGTACATACATTCATAGATACATAGCTATACAGTACATTTGTATAGCTACATACATTTTTCTTTATTAATTTTTGCATACCCACCTTGTTTTCCATGCGAGATAGAAATACGTGTATATACAGGTGAGAGATTTTTTTTGTGTGTTGGAAAGCCGGGTCAACAGGTGTGTAGAGCCCCCGGAGCATTTGGGATTAAAGGTCTTTATCAAGGGCTTGACAGTGATGTGATTATTCTACTATAGCTTGGGCCGTTTTGTGCACTCACTACAGCTTGTGATACACGAGGGGCTGCGATCGCAGCGGCGTGTAAGTGACGCTGTGTCCAGTGGGAGAAACATTCTGGAGCTTTTTAAGCATTCGCCACTTGCGTATCCTCACTTGGAGATATTCAAATGGAACTGTAAAATGCCCCAAGAACGCTTAAAACAAGATGTACAAACGAGGTGGAACGGTACTTTATGCATCATTCTAGTAGCTCGATTTAAAGATTTTTTTGCCATACATTTTTTTTCATCTGTAAGATAAGATATGAACTTTATTTATCCCACGGGAAATTCTTTTGTCTTAAACATGCTCAGTACAACAGGAGGAATAAAGATAAGACAGTAAAGAGTTTAAAAAAGAACAGTAGTAATAGTGCAAAACTGAATAATGAAATAAATCTTACAAAGTAACAAATAACTGTTACAGATATAATAAAATAACAGATATTTAGTGCAAGTGGTTATGAAAAGTGACTTAGTGCCATGAATAAAATGAGAGAGCAGCTTGTGATGAGGGGATGAAACAAACATTCAATGGCATTGTTGCTGAAAAAGATCACCTACAGTAAGGGGAAGAGTTATACAGTCTTATTGCCACAGGTAGAAAGGATTTCCTGTGGCGTTCGGTTCTGCATTTGCAGGCAATGAGTCTTTTGCTGTGTGTGCTCTGGTGACCCATCATGGAGGCGTGCAGGGGGTGAGAGGGGTTGTCCATGATACCGAGAAGCTTTTTCAGCATTCTCCTCTCAGACACCTCCGCCAGGTTCTCCAGTCTGACACCCAGAACAGAACCAGCCTTTTTTAATCAGCTTGTTCAGCCTGTTGGCATCAGCTGTCATCACTGCACTGCTCCAGCACACAGCTGCAAAAAACACCACACTCTACTATGGAGTGATAGAACAATTTACTGTATTTACTAGCTTAAAAATATTAATAATATATAAAGTATAAATATATTATATATTTATTATATAAAAATATTAAAGTGAAAAGAGCTCTTGTATTGGAATCTGCATCAGTATCGGCAGTTCGATCGGAACTGAAAAATGTGGATCGGCCCATCCCTGGTTTTTATGGCCTTTTACTGTGGTAGTGCAATGTTATTCATTGTTTTCACTTCATTTTTTTCTATTTTCTAAATGTACAGGCTTTCAGTTTGCAGATTAACCCATATGTAGGCACAATGTTGTCATTGTCATACAGCAAATGCAACAAAAGTCAACTTTAAAGGTTGTGTAACCTCTCTTGATTGTAATTTTAAACCAGGAGCAGAAACATGGGTTACTGCTTACCAGAGTTTGCCGGGGAAACAGATGGAAATTTAGATTTCAATAGTGGTGTGTGACGCTGGTAATTGTAGTATACAAAGAGAGTGGAGCTGGATGTTCTAGGGAGAGTCACGTGTCCCCTTTGGCTCTCTCCTCTCAGGGACCCTTTCAGTGACCAGGCCAGTGAGACGAGCAGCACCGATGGTAACTCCAGAGACTCCGATCTCTTTCAGCCGCCCATCAAGAAGGTAATGACAGATGTGGGTCTAAGCTTTTGATTTGACTCCTATCAGGCTTGAAAGAAACAAGTCCTATAAACCTATTATGGTCTCATTTATTCTGTCTGTAAGGCTGTTTTATCACTGCTTTTGCGATGACTGAATTTCTCCTGCTGCAGTGCCTCTGCAGTTATGCAGGAGAACATTAGCCATGGCTCATGGGCAGTGTCTCAAAGACTCGGTGTTTCCCCAGGTTAAGCTGCAGGAGGCGATTGAGTATGAGGACTTACAGAGAGGCAATGGACAAAAGACCGTTGCCCTGAATCTGAAGAAATCTGACAGGTTGGTGTCTGTGTCCTCTAGCCGGTTTTTGGTTCCCACAAGTAGAAGTTGACATTGCTGTTGGAGATTCAGCCGAGGTTTTAACCATAGTTTTCGAGCACAGAGTGTTCTGCGTCTGACACATGAATTCTTACATGTGCTGCCAGGTATTCCCATGGCCCTGTGCCCATCCAGAATCAGCACTACAGCACAAGCCAGGATATCATCAACTCTGTCAATATCATCCAGCATGAAGTGGCCAGTTACAAGCCCAGTCTTACTCAGGTGAGGCTTGCTGTACCGATTAACTGTGTGCACATTAGCCTGGGCAGAGCTGAGACTGACGTCACGTCCATATTAGCTCAGCTGAAATCAGGTTTCCACGCGTGCTGATATTTGCCCTCTCCTGTCGCAGGTTATGTCCAATAGTACAGCCAGCACAGCAATCGTCGCCCTCTCACCTGGGGGTGTGCTTATGCAAGCCGGGACACAGCAGGCCATAAACCGTGGGTACTCCCCCGTGTAGCTTCCGTCAAACAGACGCAAATTGTCCTCTGGGTCTTCTTGTCACTTAGGGCTTAGTGATGACGTCTCTCCTTAACGTATTTTTGAGCTACTGAGGACAGCATGCATTTAATCTATTAAATATTTGCATCAATATTAATTCAAGCTTACTTCTTGGTAGCTTGATATTTTACTAACTGAATTTTAGCTACTGGGGAATTGAGTTGAAAATAGCTGGAAATCCACAGCCTCAGAGCTAACTAGGGCAGTGTTTTTCAACCCAGTCCTTAGGGTCCCCAGACAATCCATATTTATGCTCCCTCCCAGCTCCCAGCACACCTATACCAGGTATTTTGGTGTTCTTGATTTGACTTGGTGCTTTGAAGGAGCAAAAATGTGGACTGCCTGGGGGTTCCCGAAGACTGGTATGAGAAACTCTGGATTTGGGCACCCTAGATTATTAAAAAATCAAACAAGTCCTCTACTCGGACATTTTTTCTTATAATAGGAGATGATTATGTACTGGGCCCAACCATTACTGTGCTGCCTTTTCAGAGATGGTGCCCAGTGAGGTGCAGTCAGAGCTGAAGCACCTGTACGTGGCAGCCGGAGAGCTGCTGCGCCACTTCTGGTCTTGCTTCCCTGTCAACACGCCCTTCCTAGAGGAGAAGGTGGGTTTCTCTCTCACTTTACTTTTCTGTTTCACTTCACTTTTTGCTTTTTCTTAAATCTTTTTTTCCCCCCTCTTTTCTGCAAAGGTTGTGAAGATGAGGTCTAACCTTGAGAGGTTCCAGCTCACTAAGCTCTGTCCTTTCCAGGGGAAGGTCCAGCGGCAATACTTGAGCACTAATGTAAGACATGTCCCTTCTCTCAGCTGGAATGAGATACTGAGGTTTAATCCTAGTAGAACTCAGAAGGTCCTGTAACACGTGCTTGGTGAACCGAGCTTAAGTGCAGCTTTTCATTAGATCATATGGGTAGGCCTAATTAATGTTTTGCTTATTGCAGTAGCCTGTTACTTAATTATTGTAAACACTGAGAAATCGAGTTTAATAGTACATCCTTGATCCTTTTTCTCTTGGACACATTTCCTGCAGCTTACAGGCCACCTGGAAGAGATGCTTCAAACAGCCTACAACAAGTTCCATGCCTGGCAGACACGACGAATGCTGAGAAAGACCTGATGGAACAGGGGATAGTGGACAAGAGAGGAGCGACAAGCCTCCTCTGTCCTGGGCCAGCTGGCCTGCTGTGATCCACACTGGACCAAGGGCCCCGTTCTTGGTCTGCATTGGGGCTGGGACATCGACTGGAGGGTGTCACTGCAACTCTTAATTGGTCGGCACCGATGAACACTAACACAGGCGATATTCATCTATTTGTTGTTTTTAAATTCTCATGGGTGGGGTAAAAGGGGGGGGCACACCTATCTGAGTTCTCTCTAGGGGATGTAGCAGAGCCAGGATGCCGGATTGATTGCAACAAGCAGTCTGACAGGCGGGTTCTATGGAAGGTGCGGCTCACCTCAGGTACTGAGTGAAAGAAGCTGAAGAACTGAGCTGCTGCTAAGTATGTTCGACTTATCCATAATGCAGTGCAACAAAAGAGGAATACAAGCAAAGATGATGTTTGGAAGAAGCAATACTGTAAATGAACTGCCTGTGCTGTCTCTTATGCAGCTGTCACATGGTCATCACTGCACTGGCTTCGCAAGGCCTGCACCTGTAGGCTTAACAATGGCTGTTTTGTTAGGCTTGCACTTGTTTAGGAGCAAATAGAGGAATGTGTAGAGCGATCCAAGCTGTCGCCACCACCCTTCCAGTGGTTTGTCAGGTATATTTCTCTGTCTGGAATGCACAAACACCGCCTGTGGGGATCTCCAAATGTCTATCGGTGACAGACTCCGGTCTGTGCGCTGTCGTCTTCTGCCTTTCTCGCAGTGCTCTTTCACTTCTCTGCAAGTTCCTTCTTTGAGAAGACCTGCTCGCTTCAATGTCATTCAAGAGCAAGATAGAGGAATTCCTTGAGCAAAGCTAAGATGTCACTGTTGTGGTAGCCATCTCCGAGTTTACAGACCCGGTCCCCTGCGAGTCCCAGTTCTGTTACTTGCACTGAAGCATCCCTCGAGCCGTCTCCAATCTACACTCTCTCCCACATTGTCCAACTGGGGAAATGTCGCAGGACTGAGCCTGTCTACTGGTCCAGCAGTAGTTGGTGGTCAGTGTTAAGCAAGACAAACATTTAACCAATGACTGATGGTGATGGAATATTTTTCCTATCTGTGTTGTATCTCGTCGACTCAGAATTGACATCGTTGGAGATTCTGACTATACATGGATTGGTTAGTGGTTTTAAGTGGTACCATCTCCACTATACTTAGTTATTGTAGATAAGTTAGTGGGAAGAAGGAAGAATAGCTACAATCTGGATGTTTCTACCACTCAGAAACATGTAAGAAAATGCACTCACAGTGTTAATTATTCTTTTGCTAAAGCCTCTGAAAAGGTCTGTCCCTCTGTGAACTGACTGTAAACTCTTGGCTGAATTCTTTTGCCCTTAGTACAGCAGAATGAAAAGGAGCTTTGATATCTGTCTTCAGGAGAAGGTTTCTGTAGGCACATGTGCTGTTACAGTCAGTTGCCTTTGGTGCCATGACTAGTGCAATAGCTTTGCTGTTGAAGCATTTTCGTATTGCTGTTTACCTGTGTGAACATGCTATCCTTTGAAACTTTCAAGTTTTCATGTTGATCTCCATCACTGGTTGATGTCAAATTTGCTATTAACATACCATAAGTAGAATGGTCTGGCACATATGCACCAACCCAAGTTTGCTGCCATTTCATACTCGCAGTGCTTTCATCGAATGATATAACAAATATGCAAATCCCAATTTTAGGGGGAAAAGTGAGATTTCCTTTGCCTTGTTATCTACGGTTGTACTTGAGTGAGCTGTTAGCCACAGTCTCCAAACCCTGTTTTGACTCCGCATAGTCACTGTAAATGCAGTCCAGCTTCTTTGTTTATTTAATCCTGTATATTTGCAAGCATCTACTGGCTAGATACACAAAGTTTTTTTTTATTTGTTTTTTTTTGGCGCTTCATCTAGGACCACCCCAGGATTCCACTCTTGTTTTAGTATGACTCTGTTTTGCAAAATGTCATGGTGGAAGATGATGTGAGTCTTGGGAGTAGTTTTAGAAATGATCTGATACAAATGTTCCAGAAATCATTTCATAAATGTATCCTGATGTCGGCACTGAAATTTCTCATAGTTGAACTGAGTTGTTTGGGTTCTGTTATTGGGGTTGGGTTTCCAGAAGCAGGGCTCAGTGAATATGTTTTATTATGCTTTGTCTTAATACTGTATGAATACACCAGTATGAAGGGAAATCTTATCATTTTTGATGTGTTAAGATTTGGACAAAGAAAATTTTTTCAAAAATAACAGGTTTAAATTTAATGTAATTTGTTTACAATTAAAATGGTCTAATTTTAACTGTCTAATAAAGATATGCAGAATAAGTTTAAAGACAGGATATTTTTTTCAGTTTTACCTGTGCTAACAAGTTCAGCCCAACTGAGCACAAATGAGTTTGTGAAGGAAAATAAAAAAGTCCAGTGTTGTGTCAATGTATCACCTCTCTTGGTCTGATGGAAACCTCCACAAGGTCTAAATCTTTGAATCTGTAATGTACAGGTGAATTCAATGAACTGTGTCAAAATTTCTACTACTTTTTTATATTCACAAATGTGATTATAGAATATTCATATCTCTATATGCACAAACTGTATGTATGTGAAGGTGTTCTTTGTAAAGCTGACAAATAGCCAAGTTTGACAGCAAGCAGTGTTTATAGGTTATTAATCTGGATGTTTAATGTCCAAAGTTCGTGCATTCCTCTCTGGCATAGCTGCCAGTTGGCCACATTGTGTTCCCAGTATGAGGTGAAAAGAACTTTTATGTGGGGAAAATGTGAAACACACCAGCTTCCGCAGTGCAATTGTGTGACTTATTACTTGAAATTTCTTAGAGTCTCCAGAGACTTTTGGACCCTATAAAGCAAGTTTTCCTCTTTATTCCTGCTGCCCGTGTTGCTTCTCCTAACAGGGGTATAGGTATAGATATACTAGATATACTCTGTGTCAGATCCTCTGTGTTCTATTCCGTTTAGGTCAACAGCAGCCTATAGTTATGGAAATGAATTTTGTGAATGTGAACAGCTCTAAAAACAGATTGCAATAATTATACTGAACAAAAATATACCAAATTTAAGTAGCATCTGCTGAGGAACTGTTTATTTTATCTTGTAGCTTAGCTTTGTATCGATTTTATTTAACCTTTGTGTTGTACTTCAAAAACTAAAACTGTGCAGAAAGGGTGAGTATTTTTTAGGAGATTAAACAAGCTGTCTTATTTTCTGTTGTAGAATATTTCCTTGCTCTATTTTCACCTTCATTCGCTGCTTCAGAGTGGTTTAAAAAAATCTTTATAATACGAACAATTTATAGGAGCAGCAGTAAGGCCCAGACTGTGCTAGTATTTAACAACATGTTTCTCAACAAACACCATGACTGAAGTGTTCTTCTCAATGAATGTTTATATCAGACTTATTTTTACCAGTTAGCTCTGCATATGTGTGGTTTGAAGATGGATGGATGTCGTGGTCTGGTTTGAAAGGTTGTAGACCTGCATCAGTGGTCCCTGTAAATGTGCAGTTCAGTGGGAAGAACATTCAGAACAACTGCAAGCCTTTAAATAATAATGACGTTATCTTTTGTCTTTTGATACTCCTGCAATCTGTATTCCCCGGAGCATCTACTGTTACAATCAATAGCCTAATGGAGCATCGAAGCCCCACTTTAGTCTAACTGCATCTCCAGTGCATGCGCCAACGACACTAGCGCAAAATGCAGTCCGCTACTTGTGGACGTCGCTTTTCAATATACGTTTGTATATGAATCATTCTAAACATATGTTATTTAATGAACATCTGAGTGGATGCGATTTTGTCGTCTTCATGTTTGGAATGTGCAATTAACAAGAACCTTGAGCAAAGTCCAGAACATACAGTAGACTATGAGGAGGTATCACTCCGCACTGCTCTGCGATTTTAGACTGTAAAGTAGTACCGACCAGTCGGAAACGTCCCACAACTTCTGTCAAATCTTCACCGCGGAGAAGTGGGGAAACAAACTATTTAAATTAACTATAAAGGTCTGCAACTCTGGACTCGATGTTACACCGTGAAAATGACATAGTTTTGGGGAATTGACCGCTCGCCAATGACAGGTAGGTTAATAACGGAAGAGTTTGTTTTCTAAATTTAAACCGTAGCTAAAAGGTATTGCTAAACAGTTAAGTGTGCTTCTGCCCAAAGCAAAAGTGATACCTGTACACTTTACGCTTATGTAGCTCCAGCGGAGCACACTTTTGTTTCAAATCAGCAGCATACCAGCGTATTTGACTTAAGGACAAATGGTGTAATTGTAGTTAATAATGGGTGGACCATCGGTATTTAGACAATATGTCGCTGGTTAGTTGCTTAGTTTGCTGATTGAAAACCGCCCCCTATTATGTAAGGTTAACTTTATTTCACGGCATCGATTTGTACTGTAACTCTAATTTAAAATGGGAGAAGACTACTGCTTAAGTAACGGTAGGCAGTGTGAATGTTTTACATGTAGGGGATGTGGCTAGCAGAATAGGAAATTGAACTGGATTGGGATCCCGTGATGCTCACACTCCCTTGGTGGTTCAGCCTGTCTGCTGGATTAGCACCCGATCCCCCCGTGGTGATCTCTGATCCAGCTACCCCCTCCGCCTAGTTCCCATTCCCATCCCAGTTCACCTTTCCCCAAATTGCTCACATAGATGGTCCGTACAGCCGCAGTTTGCTCCGTGATTAGAGGCGCCTGTGAGCGCTGCTATGTGGATGTTTACTCTCATTTCCCAACGAGTAGCTGACAGCCGGTCTGATGGTGCAATGGCTAAATGTACTGGTCCTGTCGTACCACGTAGCGTTACTGATTCACTGAACGATACTTTTGCATTACATGGGCTTGTTTTTCAGGTATGTCATTTACTTTTGTAACTCCATAACTGCGTGTTTATATAAATTGCTTGGTAAACCTCACTCTTTCCTGTTAAACTGGCAGTCACTGCTAGTCATGTTTTCACAATTAGAGAGGATACGTGAAGTCATGTGATGGCATGCAGCGGGAGGGGGGTGGTGCAACGCTGTTTAGATAGTCTGCTCCGGGGTTTACACACGGTTTGTGTCTGTTACTGGCAAAGATGCTCCGATTACAGATGCATGGCTAGAATACAGGCAATAGCTCTGATCTAACTGTACTTAGCTGCAGACATGAGGTGTGTATTTCCACCCCACGAGTGACCTGTCCCTTCCATCACCCCCATCCTTAACATGCCCAAACAGGTTGGCCTAGCTGAGAGGCGTGCTAACCATGCCTCTGCTGCCTGTGCTCCCTGAATCCTGCACACATGCGCTGGCTGAGTTTGACTGCTTGGATCCCCTGCTCTCCGCCCTGCGCCTGGACTCCAGCAGGATCAAGGTAGTGGGTAGCCAGGCTTCGGCCTAGGTCACGGCTAGCTGGACAATCCCGGCATGCCCCCTAGCATTCTTCACCCTATGTCTCTGTTTAACTGCCTTCCCCTTCTGCAGTGTACCTGTGTGGCGGTCTCAAAGAAGTGGTTGGTGCTGGGAACCTCGGCAGGGGGGCTCCACCTTATCCAGAAAGATGGCTGGAAGCAACGCTTAATCCTCACTCACAAGGTACTCTAGGAAACCTGTGAAAATGCACACTGTGCTCCGGCACTACTGTCTGCATACATACAGTCCATGCTGAATTAAACCCAGTTTTTCTGTTTTACCAATGAATGTCTTGGGCTCCTCCTGCAGGAAGGATTCATTACCCAGGTAGCATGCTGCCCACATGATGAAGACTTTATTGCGGTTGCTACAAGGTAAGTGGAGTTTGTCTCTCTCCACGGGAATATCTCTGCAGTATTGGGCATTTCAGGTCCAGACATGACTCCAGACCAAGATTTTGTTTCTACTAATCAGTTGAGTACTCTGTGACTGTGACTCTTCATGCTTAACTGGTTCGTAGAAACAAAATCTTGGTCTGGATTTATAGTTCCTACACCTAAAATGCTCAACACTGCATGTCTGTGTATTTTCACACTGTAGATGGTATAGAGAGCATACCCTGTACTGTTTTCAACAGCTGCAGCAACTCCTCTATTCATTTAGCACATTTCAAGAAGCTATTGTGTACCAATGTGGAGCTTTTTGGGCCTGAACTGTAATACTTTTATCCGCCCATTATGTATTTAGTTAGCAGTGCGTTCATTGTTGGAAATATGACTAACTGTTGGAGGGTAGCACAGTGCTAAAACTGTTTAGGAACATGGTGGCAAACAAGTTTCGTGCACAGCAAGGAAAAACTCATACCTATTTTGTGTCTAAAAGATGTTTACAGGTATGGTCTGCATTCTATTGCATTTGCTAGTTACAGGCTTCGGCAGTCAGTCGCTAAAGGTATTAATTCCACGTGTTGGTGTGCTTGGCACCATGCTCCTGCTGTCAAATCTGGCTTGTAGTTTGAAACGTAAGGAACAAATTAGTTGCGGGGATGCCATATTTCCCACCTTCAGTATCCCGGAACATTCCAAAGATGGAAATAGTGAAAGATACATTTTCCCTTTGTAGCAAATATGTTACAAATGTCTGTGTGTCCTAATTTAAGATTTTCTGACCAAGCAGAGGTGACTGTTATATAAATTCCATACCTTCTTTCTTCTCTTCCATCTCCGTGACTGTACTGGGCCAGTATAAGCTGCTATGAAGTAGTATATACTAAAGTCACGCTGCAAACGTTGGGTCATGTAAAAGTCAAATAAAAATGATTGTAATATTTTTATGCATTTCATATAATTTATTTGTTCTCAGTGATAAACTTCTTAAAATTTATGAACTATAATCATTATTAAGATGATATGCATCAGGGTTGGGGCCATTCCAGAAAGCATTCATCAACTCCAGTCCAAATCAGGAAATGGAACTGGAGTTGGAATTTATATCTCCCTGAAATTCGTATTCAGTTCCAATTCTGTTCCCCATAGATTTTTTTTTCCAATCCCAACTCCAGTTCCATTTCCTGATTTGGATTGTAATTGATGAATGTATTCTGGAATGGCCCCAACCCTGATATACAACACGCTTGTTTCCTCCCATAGTCCTAAGGCATGCAGTTTAGGCTGATTGGTGGTCTCAGAACTTCCTGTACTGTTTAACTGTGAGAGTGTGTTCATTTACGTGCCCTATGGTGGACTGGAATCATGTCTGGGGTGTACCTCAGGGATTGGCTCTAAGCCCCCCCACACGACCTGGATCAGGATAAGTGGTTAGAAGCTGAATGGATAATATGCAGCAAATAAGTAGAATACAAGATGCAATTGTCCCATAATGCCTAGCAAGTAATAATTGCCCTGGTATGTTAATAATTAATCACATGATCGTTAAATGCTGTCTAATTCTTGGGGACAGTGAGTGTGCGCATGAGTACGTGTACGATCGTGTGTCCTGATCTCATCGCTTGCATTTGTTCACCCCAGTCAGGGCCTGGTTGTGGTGTGGGAGCTGCACCTGGAGCGACGGGGGCGTCCTGAGCGCGCCTGCACTTCCTGGGAACACCGGGGCCGGGCTGTGACGGCACTCTGCTGGGACACGGCCGTGCTGCGCGTCTTCGCAGGGGACGCTGGCGGGAAGGTGTCCTCTGTCCGTGCTGGATCCTCCAAGCTGGGCAAGGTACTTCACACCGACTGGGCAGGTGCCGATGGGAATCAGCCACCCGCGACTAATCTTTGTGGGTCCAGAGTCTGCATTTTAACTGCTCAGCTGACATCTTTGCCCAGATGACTTGCACATCAATCTGCTTATCCAGCTAGACACTTTCAGCAGTAATCTGGGTTAGGGTAATGCTACTGTTCAAAGACATGCAGTTAGGCTATCTGCCATTCCTAGGTTATGTGTGTGTGTGTGTGTGTGGTACCCTGTGTTGGATTGACATCACATCCAGGGTGTACCCCACCCCCCAGCCTTGAACACTGTGCTACTGGGGATTTCCTCTGCTCAACGCACCTCCCCCC
>JAODLD010000008.1:13748628-13774814 GCA_026781065.1 Mormyrops boulengeri
AAAACAGGATAAGGGATTGGAAAACTGATAGATGTTTAACTAGGGTCTTCAGTGTGTATTAAGAGCATTGTTTGCAGTTCTAAGTACATAAACGTTTCATAAATTCATCCTTGTCTTGAAAAATTTTTTTTTTTTTGCTTGTATGTACATTGTACATACTGTCACACTGTTCCTTACCGTCCATTGAATCCCAGACTGCAGCTCACTGCTATTGCCTGCAGGTGGCGCAGTTAGGCACAGGTGTAGGTGGGGCAGATCACTTCATTCTCACTGTGGATAAGCGGAGCTGTTTACTAACTCGGAGATTAGCACCAGTGGCATCGATAAACCCTGAATCCAGCTCCCACAAAGATGGAGCTGCAGTGTTGCCAGTGGATAAACCAGGATATCTTGCCAGTACATGATTGTTTAGACTGACATGTGACTTCATTTATATTTGTATTGCCTTTTGTCTCGATTCCCCTGTTTGTTGTTGTTTGGGCAGTGTGAATTGTTAAAAGAAATTGTCTGCCATTGCTCTCCCAGAGTGGAATGAGATTGCAAATCTTGCTCCTGATGGTATCATGATTTGGCTAAAGGTCATAGCATCTGGCCCTATTAATGGTTCACTGATGTGTTTTGTTGTTACTTTTGTGCCATCCTTTTCTGCAGTTCTGAGTTTAGTTGTCGTTTTACAGGATTATTTGGCCCCTTTAAGTGATCACCCACCTCACTGTGCTTTTACATGGTGCCATTGAAACATGATGATTGCATCTTCCTGATGTGCTTAACCTTTTCCGTTTGGAAAGATTTGCTGAAATGGCTGATAAGGGACTGCAGTCACAGAGAATATGCACTACTGAAGGTTCTCATTTTAGGTACATTCCCATAAGCCTGTATTGGATTTCATCTGAACCGCATTTAACTGAATGATCCTATATATGGGGGGATTCTGGGTTTATATGTGAGTGAGAAAAACTGCTTTTTAAAAACTGTAATTTATAACCGTGGTTATATTTTGACAACTAAGGCTTTTTGAATTTTGAAGACATGAACCTTAATTCTAAATTTATACTTATTTGTTTAGTTAGTTAGTTAGCTCCTGTAACTCAACAAGTAGAGCATTGCGCCTAATGGTTTGAATCCCAGAGAGCTCACATAAATTGTAACCCCCCTACTGTAAATCACTTTGGATTAAAGCATCAGATAAATGAATAAATGTATTTCAGAAATATCTTTGGAATTTCTTTTTAATATTATTTAGACTTAAAGTCACACATAGTTACTCTGGTGGTAAGGCTTGTTCTCCACTGTGTTCCCGCTGTGGCTTGATGTAATCAAAAGTGTCAGTACTAGCAGTGAATTCAGTGACACCTCCTGCCCATGTCGCCTGCGGCGTTCGTCGTGGTGACCAGAGCATATGTCTGCAGGGCTCGGCGTTCGTCATCTTTCCCATCCAAACCATCACCACCGTGGACTCGAGAGTGGTGCAGCTGGGCTACCAGGATGGCCGTCTGCTGGTGTCCTCACTCAGCCGCTGCTACCTGTGCGACACAGAGAGGTGGGCGGGACACTGCGGACCAAACCATTATGGCATGGGGGTGGGGGGTGGTGGAAGCTCCGCCTGTACCAAAAAATAGGCAGCAAGGGGGCATACACATTCCAACACCATATGAGTCTCCAAAAGGACTGCTATGTACTGTAAAAAATATTTGAAGAACACCATGAAATGCTCAGGGCTCTTGTCTAGCTCTGACATACTGAGGACTGTTAGTGAATGACCAGGGACTTTTCTTCCTGTATAGGGAGAAGTTCTGGAAAGTGGGGAACAAGGAGCGGGATGGGGAATATGGGGCCTGCTTCTTCCCCCCACCGCGCAGCTCGCCAGTCGGCACGCCGCCCCTCTTGTACTGTGCGCGGCCGGGCTCCCGTGTGTGGGAGGCCAACTTCAGCGGTGAGGTGCTGAGCACGCACCAGTTCAAGCAGCTCCTCGCCTGCCCCCCTATGCCCCTCATATCCTGCAGGTACCTCCTCCCACAGTCACACCTGTGCATGTACACATGTTTGCGTCTCTGCGACTGATCATATCGCCCCCCCGCAGGTGTGAGCCGCAGTTTCACTCTGCTCCGAGAGGCCCCCAGTCCATCGCTTTCCCCAGGCTGCTGTACCTCAGGTACCGTCGCACCAGCACACTGTCTGCAGACCCTGCTCTCTGTGAATCACCGAATGATACCCCTCTGTCCTTTGAGTGTGTTATTAATGTCTTTTATTTGTAATTATTATCTGTCACAAGGACATCACAACATCTGCCCATATCAAGTACTGGGAGCACTGGTCTCTCAGTGCTTATCATATCACTCTTGAACGCTGTGCTTAATAGTATTATTTTAATAGCCTATTTCACTCTTATACACATATATTCTGTATTTTGCACATTTATATGGTACCGTGTATATGGCTGTTTACACATGCACACCCCACTTTAGCTACCTTATTATATTAGTTATTGCTTCCTTATATTATGTTCTCTGTTTTTGGTATTTTTAAGCTTTGTTTGTTGTTTTAATCTTTCACGGTGAGAGCTATGCTTTGGAACAGTAATTTCCCTCAAGATGAATAAAGCTTTGTCTTATTACATACGATCTTGCTTAAATACATTGTGTGTGACTGGCCTTCCCCTCCTCTGCTTCTTCTCATGCCTGGCATTCTTCAGTCAAACCTCTGGTGTTGTCTTTATGCAGTGATCAGAACCTGCTGACCTGGACTGAGTCAGCGATCTACGTCTTCGTGCCTCAGTGCGACCAGGTTCTGCTCTGGACTGAAATTAAAGGTGCAAAGCTGTCCAACTGGCCGCCGCCCCGGTCGTTCCAGTGCTGTGTCACTGCTGTTTGCCTCCCTACGGTGCCATAATCGCTCTGTCTGCCTCCCCGACCTTCAGACTTGATTGAGGTTGCAGTTTTCCGCAGCGAGCTTTTCTGTCTCCATGGTGATGGACGCCTGTCTCACTTGAGCCTGCTGTCTGCGGAGCGCTGTGTGGAGAGGCTGATACGCAGGGAAGCCTGGTCCCAGGCCGCCTCTGTCTGCTGCATGTTCCAGCACGCCATCGCCCCCTGCAGGGTAAGACCACCGCACCACAGTGTATACATGTTCAAAATCTCAGTGGTACTCAGCAGGGCGTATCACCAAATGTAATGTCTGCATAATGCATTATAAACATGGCTATAATGTGTTATGCCTTTCAATAAATAGTTATAGCAATGTTTATAGTGCTTTATGAATGCAATATAATGCATTATGAATGTGTTTATAAATTACTAAAAACATGGCCTTTAGTAAAGTGTTACAGGAGAATCAATTAGTGGGTCCAGTTGTTTTAATTTACCTTCCGCTAGAGTACCTTCATATCTTGGTCAATTGACGTTGACAAATATTCAATCCACCCCCCCCCAAAAGGCCCGGAAGTCACTCCCCATTGACCGCCTGGAGTACCTGCGCTCGCAGCTCAACCCCAGCACCCAGCAGGACCTTCTCAGCCAACTGGAGGACATGATCCCCAAACTGGAGCCCCTGGACTCTGCCTCCAGCAGCCGCAGAAGCAGCATTTCTTCACATGTGAGTCTGAGGCACCGACCTCACAGAATGTGACCGCGAGCCTGAGGCACCGACCTCACAGAATGTGACCGCGAGCCTGAAGCACCGACCCCCCAGAATGTGACTGTGAGTTTGTGCCTTTGATGATGAGAGTGATTTTGTAATGCAGGATGATTATGGAGCAATTGCAGACTAAACTGTAAAACTTAAAACAGTCACAAACTAATTATAGAATTATTCTTTAATTTGATTAACCCCTGACATTCAAATGCGAATTTGGTGTGTAAAGTCTCCAAAAGCTTATAGAGTTTAGCTACTACATAAATTTTATTGCTGTTCAAGACATGTAGTAAATATATTTACACTTTGTTGGACATATTGACTAATAACCCTTTTAAGTGATCTTTTTGAACATCAATTGTTAATGCAGGAGAGCTTCAATGTGCTGGACTGCGGTATCTACAGGGTGATCAGTCGAAGAGGAAGCCAGTCAGATGAGGAGACCAGTTCCCTGGTCAGCCAATCAATGCTCGAGGAGGAGCGGCTCAAGGAGTTTAGCTTTGTGCATGAGGACGAGCCTGTGGAGCCTGGTAAGGGCTGTGACCTTTGACCTGGCTCAGTGGTTGCTGCTTCCCCTCTGGTCCACTACAGATTTCTGTGGAATGAAGGGCACCTCAAAAAGAGAATTTTTACAAATAAAGGCACTATTTTAAAATGTTTTATATATTTTGTGGCTTAATTTCTTATAAAGTCTATTTTTTGCAAGCACTGTCTTATTAAAGTGGTTTGACAGTAAAGTTTTGTGTGACATCACTCTTGAAGAACTGTGAAATTATTCAGCCACTCCGCTAAATCACACCCACGGAAGTAATAGAGCAGACGATTAGCGCTTTCCTAACACTGTCCAACATGCCCATGACATCTCCATGCATGTTCCTTTGTTGCCCATTCAGCCGTTTGATTCTTGTGTATTACTGGCTCAGGTAGTTTTGGACTCCGCCCATTGATTTGCTTGTGTCATATCCTGTCATCTACCTCCGTGTCATTTCTCTGCCTCACCCCATCCTGCTCTGCAAACTTTGGCCCCCCCGATCACCACCCACCCCCGCTTCAGCCACCTCCGATCCCCCGCCCAGCGAGCGCACAGAGCCCGAACGGTCCGAGTCCGGCCTTCAGTTTCACCTACCTCTCTCATTCCGCCCCAAACCCCCCCGCGTGGCTCTGCAGGCTGTTCGAGACAGGTGAGTGTCCCCACCCCGCCCTGGCCACCAAACATCCTTGCATCAACCATACTCATTGGTTTCAAGTGGTCACTGTGCGGTTAAAGAAAGCATGGTCCAAGAGCTCCTCAAACAAAAGCAACGAGCATGTCAAATCATTGTCTTCCACATATAGTTTGTATTGAGTTCTGCACGAGTATTTATTCAAGCTACCAGCATAGTCATTGAACAGGTTGGAGGGTTAACAAGTCCCTACGTTTGTGTGTCAAATGAATCAAGACATACTCAATTTATAAAGACAAAAAAATAAGATCAGAAATCTGACTTCTGATGTTCATGGTGCTCAGATGAATTTCAAACATCTAGGACATTAATGAGTTCCAGAGTATTGTTGGGATGTCACTCTGAGAAGTGAAAATGGCATATTTTTCAAACTGCTGGCCATGTGGAATCCCCCGTACACCAGATAAGCCTGCCCGGTTCCCATTTTAAGTGAAACTCAGCTTTTAGAAAGAGAAGTGAAACTGATAAAAGTAAAAAAAGGTTTTGTTTTTCTTTTTGGGAGGGCTTACAGCTTGCTTCCATAACCAGACACTTCCTGTCTGGGCTGGGCAGCACCCTGTGTCCGTCCCTCACATCTCGGTCCCGTTCAGAAGCATTGAGAATCCTGAGCACGAGTAAGTCAGGATCGTGTCATGAGCTTGGCACCCAGCACTGGTTTGTAGGTAGGGCAATGGATTCACATAACATTAGGATGAATCGCTCAAGTGAATGATCATGTAAGTTGTTCTGCGGTTCAGCGCGTGTGGAGTTTCACAATCTGCATCTTTTAATGACAGGTGACTCTTTTTGCTTTATGATACTTTCGTCGTGCGTCGTTTAAATGTTCAGGCTTGGCTTGGTCGCTGACCGTTTCCTGTTGTTTTTTTCTTCTTGATGTTTCTGCGTCTTTGATATTTTTTTTTATCCCAAGACAGTCGGTGTGCAGGTGCCAGTGAATCAGTCTGCTTAGAACATCGATTGTGATGCTAATTTGTAGCTTCCTTTTACTTGTTTTTCGTTCGCAAGACACGAATTAGGAAAATCACCATGTTGGAACCCTAACTGGCGTTTATATTGCTGTGGCACATGTATAGAGGTGCGGTGCATGATCCTAAATTCAGTGCTAGAGAGAGCAATGGACCAAAGATCACAAACTGATTTAGATTTTTTTGTAATCCTTTTTCGGACGTTTCTCTCACATCTTTGGTGTGTTTCTTCTTTGGCTCTTTCATTCTCAGTGTTTCCAGCTTTGTAAAGAAGACCTCTGAGAGGATAAACACCCTGCAGATGAACTCTGACCTTTGGCCCCGTCCCGATCAGAGAGAAGTAGGGCAAAATGATATCACAGCTGAAATGGCATCGTTTCCAGAAGAACTGGACCGTGTGTGAGTTCTGGGATGGTGCCAGTCCTATTTCGGGTCTCTTGGAATTCTTCATAATTTAAAAGAAACTTGTGCTGGTGACAGTATTAGGGTTTGTATCTTTTTCAGTAAGTACATTTCTGACTAAGATAATGATTTTATTGGCAAATAAACATGCATCTCAGAATTTCTAGTTTTTTCATTCAGGCCCCATAAATATTCCCATGAATAAACAGGGCTTCTGGCAAATTATCCGGATTGGTTGCACCATGTCTACTCAGGGCAACAAGGTTACAGTGTTACAGGTTACTACCCCATCTTTCACTTTAAATGACTCTAAAGGTGGGAACTACCACACCAGAGAGTGGAACTTCCCCACTGATTGTTATTTTTGTTTCTCTTTTTTATATGCATACTGGCTTTAGCCACCGTCTGCCGTATTTAAGTGGGAAAATTACACCAATCCACCCATCCTTGTTCTAACCACTTATCCTGGTCGGGATCACATGGGGGACCCACAGCTCATCCTAGGCAGGCACAATGCTCTCGGTCCCCAACGTGTAATTTAGAAATGCCAGCTAGCACTACTGCCAATAGGTGGCACTGGAGAACACATCAGTTTGACTGGCACGTTGATCTGTTCGTCGTGCAGATCTGATGCTGATCGGCCCAGTTCAGACACTGATTGGGAAGAGTTGAGAGGAGCAACTCAGAAAGCAGTGTGAGTATTGAACAGAAATACATGCTAACTGTGTTTGAAGGCCTCTATCAAGGTGTATAACACAGGTCCTAAATGGCAGCCAGTTTCAGTTTCAGTTTTATTTGTCATATACAAAGTAACACAGGGTCAACATTACAATGAAATGTGATTGACGAGAATAGACAAATCTCTCAGCGATATAATAGAAGCTACATGCTAACAGTCTCTTATAATCCCTTCAGAGTCATCAGGGTTTGTATGTGTGGTTGATGGAATATGAGACTGTGCCACATACTTGTATTCTGTTCCTTCGGCACTTTAGTATCCTGATTCAAGATCCGCTTGTTCTCCTGGACCCGGCTTGTCTGCGGGAGGTTCTGCGGCAGTGGCTTTCAGTGCTGGAACAAACTCTGGGCCCAGAGGCGATCCCTCCAGCTGGACAGTGGCTCTCTGATGTACATCACCCAGAGGAAGAGCCCCCAGAATGTCAGATAGAGGAAAGCACTGTTGGGATTGGGGAAGTCCAGGAGCCGGAGGGGAAGCTGGCACCAGTCGAGGAGGGGCAGCAGGTTGGCGTGGAGTCCAAGCTGGGGTCGACACTGATGGAAGACACTGAACTGAACGCAACCCAACAAGAACCAGTACGTGTGGAGCCTCCTAGGTCCATACCCTCTGACCTGCAGGCCGACCTCCCCCAGCTGGCCTCTCTCTGCCTGGACCTCGGCAGTTTCCATGGTAACGCTCTTCAGGAGCGGGATCGAGCGGAGGAACCCATGGGCCCTTGCGTGTTTCTCCGACGGTACTTCTTTCTACTGGACCCTGAGCGGACGCGGCGGTGCTGCCTACTGCGCTACCGGGACCAGCCAGCAGTGTGGAAGGCCTACATGGCGGGCCTGCAGGGTGAGTCCAAACCTGACTACGGCCGCTTTGACCTTTGACCCTGTTCTACAGGCCTTTGCATTTACCTTGCAAATGTAAACTGCCCCCCTGGGCAGGGGGTTCCTATATTTGTACAGCAGCAGCAGATGACATCAAGCTTAAAAATATTTTATATCAGGGGCGGACTAACTTCTCTGGGGGCCCTTGGCTAACATGGGTAGGGGGCCCCCTCCTTGCCTGTTTGGGTCATGTGACTTACTCAGCTACATTTTCATTCTGCGTCTGTATATGTGACGCAGAGCTGACCCGCTCCAGCGCGGTGATGGAGGTGATAGAGAAGGGAGTCCTCCTGAGGTCCCTGAAGAGCCTAAGGGAGCTCCAGCCCTGGACATCCTCCTCACTGCTTGCCCACCTGCAGAGGTATGGCCCTCCCTTCTGCTCCATGTGTCCTCCTGTCCAGCGTCCCTGTGCTCTGTCGTCACATGCTACACCCCCCCCAGGCTGTACGAGAAGCATGGGGAGGCAGCAGTACGCTCTTTCGTCCAGTTCTACCCCAAAGTCATCCCCTGTGATGTCATGGCTATGGCTCAGAAGAGCCACTTCCTTGCATATCTGGATAACTTGGTCCATTCGCAGGCTGAGGAGCGAAGGTAAATCTTCCTAAAGCTTCCAGGAATCCTCTTGGTCAATACATCTGTATGACATACAGTCGCTTGTGAGCATTTTGAAAATGCTGAAGTCATTAATGTTCATACTAGTTTAAGTGGAGCCTGATAAAGTCTTTTAGGAGAATTCTGTCTTCTCATTGAAGATTTCCTGCCTTCCTGTATGTTCTTTTTCCAGACTTTCGTTTTTAGGTTCCCTTCTTCAGCCTGAGTCGCTACGGCAGGATTGGTTTGAGCTAGCGCTATCCCATGATGCCCCTCACCTAGCAGACACAGTAACCCCAGAAGGACAGCCCAGGTACTGTACTGTTACATGCAGTTTTGTGTATCTCTGCAAAGTCCGCATGCATATGGACTATGATTCCTCCGATCTCTACTCTAGGTGGCAATCGCACCTCTTCACCTGGGGATATGGACGTCTCCTTTCCCTTCTCATTCGCCTGCCAGCTGATTTTGCTTCTAAGCAGAAGATGGCCGAAACGTGTAAAACCCATGGGTGAGAGTATCTTGACAATATTGTACAACAGTATCTACTGGGGTCATGTATAACCGTATAGCGGATTAGGGATCGGTCCTTTGTCCGGAAGGTTTTTGGTTCCATCACTGGCAGCTCAGTCATATCACTGCTGGGTCTTTGAACAAAGCCCTTAATTCCAAGTGCTTAAGGGATGCTGGCTATCCCTGTTCTCTGACCCCACTTGTATGTTGTAATAAATAAATGTAAAAGTAATCCACTGGGCCTGTTAGATTCAGGGGAAGCTGACAGGAGGAGAGACGTAAGGACTGAGCTCCTGACCGTCAGTAGTCCCATGCTAACTGGGTGTTCACTCTGCAGCTACTGGATTGGTTACCTGACTCTGTGTTGCGAGCTGCGTCACAGACCTCAGGCATTTGCCACCGTCTGCCGGCTGGATGACATGAGTCTGCTGCAGGAGAAGAGCGGTGAGGAACGGCACTCGGTGTCAGGGGCGGGGCTATCCTGCCCCTCAAATCGCGGGAACATGTGAACATCCCCGTATGGACACTGATAGGTCTCATGCTGATCTTTTTTACTTTTCCTCTTTGTTCCACTGGCTGTCAGGGCTAATGCCTGAAACTCTAGACGAATGGAAGCTCCTCATCCAGCTTTCGCAGAGCTGCTGCGACACTTCAGAGCCCGATTCCGGCCCGCGTAGCACCCAGGATGGCGGCTTGTCCAACGGCTCCTGCGACCAGAGCGGCCGCATCACTCCCGAGAGCCTGACGCTGCAGCTGGCCCGGGTGGTGGGGCCGGACCGCGCCCTGGATGTGCTGCAGAGCTGGGGGGTGCGTGTGGATCTGGGCCCGCACTCCACCGTGGTGTGCGAGCTCCTGAGGATCGCGGAGAAGAGACAGAGGTGAGAGGTGCAAGCCAGTAATTCTTAAAGTAACTCAATGACTATTTATAACCTGTGGTCAGTTATAGTTGAAATAGGTGACCTAATAAAACACATGTGCAGCTGTAAAAGGAAAGGACATTGCGTGAACCTAAATTTGTTAATCTGGGTCTCCTCACTAAAACATAGTTATGACGGTCCTTTATCTTCTACCTTTTTATGTTGACTCTTCAGGAAAGGCATCATCATCAGATGTCATACAGTACACCTACTGTCAAGATTCCATTAATATGTCATCAAAGACCTCAGAATTAAAGTAACTGAGAGCCATGTGCCCTTGCCTGTCCATGACCTGCTTGCAGCTTGTCTCTGTGCTGTATATCTATGTGAGCCTGGTACTGAACGCCCGCATGTGCCTGTTGTTGCACCGAACTGTGAGAGTCTCCCATCTTTCCCTTACCAGGGCCCTGATACGCACCATGTTGGAGCGCTGTGACCGATTCCTTTGGTCCCAGCAGGCCTGACCCCCTGACTCCCTCCAGAATGGGAAAAGTCTGCGCTATTCTTTCCTGTTCGGGGGGCGATCTGTAACTGTCTCCTCAAGCATGTCAAGACCAATCCTCAAAGAAGGGCTGTCCAGTAATGGCCTACTGAACAGAGGATGAACAATCATATTTAAATTATGTAACTATAAATAATTATTTAATGTTTATTATAGAGGTCTGTTGAAAAGCTACAGTATTAATATTGAGTCTCTTCAAAGCTTTATTAACCTTCATCGGAAAGGTGCACTTTACAGTAGTGATGATGCTCTAGTTGTCGTTTTAAAAGTCCTGCACTGTCTTACACGTTGTTTTTAATTTGTTTACCTGGAGTTTGGCCCATGAGTTTTGGAGTGAAACACACGACTGCTTTGGCAGATGCGTTCTGTTACAAAAATGTGCGTCTTAAAGTGTATTCCTCATTAAACCCCTTCGGTCCTTGTTAACAAGTGCTTTCTTGGTCTCTCTCGAAACCAAAACCGTGGAAGTGAAATCTACACTAGTGGTCAATATTGTGTAAACCCTCCCAGTTTTTAGAGACTGCAGAACTTTATTCCAGTTACTCCAGTTACTTATTTAATTGCGCAGCATTCTTTGATTTGTTTATTTACATTACCGCCGATATTTGTGTAGTAATTTTTACACAGTAATGCCAAAACTGCTAGGTGTTTCCACAATTCTGGCCACTAGTGTATATACACTGGACACCACATACACATTTAAAAAGTGCACACACTCCTACAGAAATCCTGAAATATATTTGAGGGTTTAGCATACATTAAACAGACGTTGCAGAAAACATAACTGTATGGTTTTAATAAGCAGGCAAGTGAATGGCATGTATCGGGATGCAAAGAAGGGTTCGGTCAGGTGGCAGGGAATGCTGGGAATTATAGAGTTTTGCTGAGCTCTGCACCTCAGTACTTTGTGGGGTGGGCTTTAGGTCTGTAGTGCTTTGGATCTCTTCCATTGTAGGCCCACCCATTGGCTCTCTGGGCTGCTTCATGGTCTTTATGACCACGCCCACTACTGCCCAGAAATGACTGCAGAACATCACTGTGGGCAGAGAGATGGAAATAAGAGTTATACACAGATACTACAATATACATTTGTCAGTTTTTATTGCTTTCATCTACTATGCTTTTGGTGGTGAAGCAAGTAAACTTCAATTAAATTGTTCATTTGTAAGGTCAGGTCTCAGAAGAGGCAACACTGTTGCAACTACCCTTTGCCACATAGTCTGATTGGCATGAGTCACTGGTCACTGAATTAACTCTACATTAATGATTTGAATGTCCCGAACAGTACGATTATAAAGGGAGCCTTGGATGATAAGCATTCAGGAAGCCCCCGGCCAACACTATCGTCATGGAGACACAGCAGATATAGTCCTGCCTGATGACTTCAGCTGCCCACCTCCCCCCAGGACCCCTCCTGGCACCGTCATAGTTGCCCCGAGCATGGAAGTATTTGTCAGAGTTCTTCCAATTAGCCTCCTTCATGTCTGAATAAGCTCGCCATGTGTCACGCGAACCTTGAATGAGACAGAGATACCAATAAATGATACAGATCTTGACAAGGTGTATTTCTTTCTGGTTTCAAAGTGGTCACATCCATGCATTTGTTAAGCATTCAGTCTGATTCCTTGGTAGTTTTTGCTCTGACTATGATGATGCTAAATCATTTGGGTTAAAGCTGCTACTTGCACAATGAACACAATACTACCTGCACAATAAATACAATAAAACAACAAGGAAGGATAGATTTAAAATAAGGAAGCATTTTTACCCTGGATGATTTCTTTGGTGAATCTTACTGCCTTTCTTGAAAATTTGTACCACTGGGCCTGGGCTCCCACCACCAGAACCAGAACCATTCCAGCCAGTACCAGCTTCATTTTTTCAGACCTTTAGAATTTGAGTCAAAAAGTATAAGAAATGTAGTAATACTATTAATAGTGTCTTCCAAAACTAAAAGTAAAATATCAGTATTATCTAACTGTTTTGCAACGCACGTACAGTAATTTGTGAAGGAACAGTTACAGCTGCGAAGTATTTCATTTGTAATGTTTCAGCCGTAAACATTTACCTGTTAAACATGAGGAGTTTTCACTATTTCATTACAGAGGGTCAGGTGTGCTAACCTGTCTTATGTGTCTATAATAGGGCTATCAAAATGAACTTGTTAACCCATCAGATGTGATTAATTTAAAATAACACAATGAGATTAATGGCATCATTGCACAGTGCATTATAGGGGAACCCATAATGGTTGCAAAAGACACTTTCTTTATACTCTTGTCATTCATATACAATATACATCCTTTGTAATTATTATACATTAATTTGGTGGTTGATTTTCCATTTAAATATACATTATAACAAGCTTTAGTCTTTAATTGTGTTTTCAATCATGATTAATTTATTGCAAATTGTGTGATTAATTTTTTTAATCAGTTGACAGCCCTAGTCTATACAAAAGGTTCTTCACTCACCCAGTGCTTGCAGGATTCTCTATCAGTGCCAAATGCTCTGTGTAGGATATACCTGATCTGAGACCTGTAGCTTTTTTATATCCACAGAACCAGGGTTTTCTTCCAGGTAGGCTGGTCCAGGTCTACAAGTTCCATATAAGGCAACAACGGAAGAACCTTTCCGGGGACAGTATGAAATTTCATAACCATTACGGATGAAGCACATGGAATGAGCTGGTGAATTTAGCTGAAAAAAAATAGTTGTTTTTGACTTTGCGGCTAGACTGATCCAGACCTGAATTTGATGGAGCAGTTCTGGTTGCAGTGTGAAGTCAGCATTCTGTCTGTGTTTACCAGGTGCAGCCTTACAAACTGGCACATGTTTTCTGTACAGCTTATGTGCCTGGATTGTTGTGGTGGATTTGGTCATTTCCCCCATCTCTGTTGAATATGGTGGAATTTTATGAACTAGGTGGGCATGTTATACTGGTTATACTGTTACCTGCTTTCATTCCGTGATGCATGTGAGGACGATTTAAATCAGAACCAGTTAATCCAGTATGCAAATGATGGCAATGTCCATAACTATGTTCCCTGTTAACATGAAAATAGGCCTGGCTTTGATGTAAATTTCACACCAGTAACTTGTACTACCCTAAGACAGTTTATCTCAGGCTACAGCCTAGGGCTCCAGAAAACATCAGGGTCACATCCCACCTTGGGAAAAATCTCACAGATAAACTTCCCCCCACCCCACAAACTTCACCTCCAGCACCCTGCATGCTGATTACCGCATTACTGACATCGTATCATTTTTCTTTCTCTCTCTCTCATTTCTCGTTCGGCTCAACAAATCGCTTAACTGGCCTGTTTTGGAGCCCCTGGTCAGTGCCCCTCAGGTTATTTAAGTTGGACACCCCTGTATTAGTGAAATCAGCAGCACCTGAGTGTGCATGCTGGTGTTAGCTTAGGGCCCCCACGGTAAGTTAATTGGCCCCAGTATCGCTAACATAGCATTAACATGCCCAAGTTAGCTAGCCTAACATTAAGTAAGACACCTACAGCACTTTAAGTTAGCAATTTCCTTACATGGCTTATTTTCGTATTAAACTGACTAGATAATTTAGCTTTTATTAATAGAGATATAAGTTTCAAGGTTCAAGTTTTATTGTCATACAGATAACAATGTAGCATCATGACCCGCAATGAAATTCTTAGACTCGTGTTCCCCCCAACTTTACGTAAACATATAGAAAGCACACAGATTAAAAAAAAGTAATAAGAAAATAACATTATTAGAAATTGTTGGTATTTGCAAGTATTAAGAGATAGTTTAATATTTACAGTACTAATAGTGCAAATAATGCAGTGAGATAACATTTACCCTATTAATATATGCATGAAATGTGTGCTACAAAAATTGGACTATTGCATTACAAAGATTTTATTATAGATGATCAGATTCATGCTTTTGTTAATAACATATTTTCCTTTGTTAGTTTTTTTTCTGTAGTGTGTCAAAAGTTTTATGGTTTTTATGGACATGTGAGATTTGTGTATGAGACTGTGATGTGGTTCATCATACATGAATGTTTTGTCTTGTTTTCTTGAGCTGCGATGTAGTGTCTGTAATCTTTACCTGTAACCTTGAATTTTAATGACAAATATATTCACTTTTTTAGGTGTAGAGCATATATGGATCGTAACACTGGGATCCACAGCCAATACATTTATGCAGTTTTTCCACAGTGTTGAGATAATGAACAAATTTTGTGAGGTAATGCAGGTCAGAATGTCCGCACCCTTTTACCTGAAGACTGCACGTCTTTAAAAATGACTGTGTCCGTCTAAATTAAGAGGTGGCTGGAACTTTCTTCGACTGATATCTGGTCACACACAATCATCTTTATCCATCCATCCATTTTCTGTACCCGCTTGTCATTATCAGGGTTGCGGGGGGTCCGAGCCTATCCCGGGGGCTGGGGGTGCAAGGTAGGGGAACAATGCAGGATGGGGCATCAACCCATTACAGCATTCATATTTATATCAAGCTTTATTTAAAACTAACATTATTTATCAGCCTGGAAAATATCTTCATTTCCTCAAAGGTTTAAACTACTGTTTGGCACTTCCTTAATTACTGGCCATAGTAATGGATTTGAACTGAATTTATAGGAAGCAAAACTGATAGGGATCTGAAAATAGGCATGTGGTGCCACTGCAAGTCTGTACAGCACAGAGGCTGAATCATTATGGGGGAAACCCTAAATGCATCTGCTGGTTTTCTCAAGTATCCTGCCAACTGCCGTCAATCAGGGTTTTCGTGTCATCTGCATGTAAATTTGCATACGGACCTGGCAAAGTCTCAAAGCCATTACTGGAAGTGCCTACATTCTCCCAGTCACGTGTGTCTTTGTAAGGTAGGGGAAGGCAAAAAAAAATACATTAAAAAAGATTCACTAGGCA
Source organism: Mormyrops boulengeri (assembly GCA_026781065.1). Taxonomy (NCBI): domain Eukaryota; kingdom Metazoa; phylum Chordata; class Actinopteri; order Osteoglossiformes; family Mormyridae; genus Mormyrops; species Mormyrops boulengeri. The sequence goes on from JAODLD010000008.1 coordinate 13,763,902, forward strand.
AGGCGTGCCCAGACATGTAAGGCAAGATAAGACCAATTCAGTTTATTTTTTTAATTCACTTGAGGGTTATTTTACCATTACTTTTTTTTATTGAAAACGAGAGGTATGCTGTCAAAATAAAGGTCCAGAAAGCCACACCAAAAATATTAAAACCAATCTTTTCATGGATAAGGAAGCCTAACAAGGTAACCAAGAGGTAAGAAACAAATTGGATGATAAATAATTGTTTTGAGGGTATTTTATGGCTGATTTAAGACATGGGTCGGCACCGACCTGTCTAACATAATAGATTGGCGCAGAAAGCTAACACAATCCGAAGGTTAAGTGTAGCATGACATTATTACAAAATGGCATAATATAACTATAATTCATCACATATTTTTGATAATGCAATCAAGTCCACGCAATCCCAATGCAAAGCATAATGCTTTCTTCAAATGCTTCGCCTACTGGCAGTACCTGGAAATGTACACTAGATGGCAATGTGGTTAAGGGATGGAATGTTGCCTTGGACAGTCAATGTTGGAAGTGAGAATCTGTCGCTAATTAGTTGAGTCTGAGTTATATATCAGCTGACTTTGCTTTATTTTGTATTATTGCTTAGAAGTGCGTAAATGTTTTCTCACACACGAGGGCATCTTCGATAATGCTCTTCATTCAGATTTGATTACCCTGTAAGTGAGGGGTGCCTAATCATCTTGTAAAATTGAATCCACTTTCATATATAACTTTATATTACTATGCATAATATGATAATCATCTTTTAAACTGAATTCTTCCTTCTAAAGCAAGAAAGATTACAAGAGACATGGTGAGACTAGTCATTTCAGAGCATATTTATTTATTTGTTTGTTTGTAATTTTAAGTCAAGGCACAAAAGTTATTACATGGCTCTGTCCATCATTGTTTCTCATGATATATTAGATGCTTGATAAGGAAATGGATAGGCAGCAAGATTAATACATATATGTAACATGCATTTTTAGTCTAGTGAAAATGTTATCATCCTCATGAAAGTGTGTCCAGATCAGTTCATGCAAAGCAAAACACAGGCTATCTTGGCAGACGTAAAATTCTGTGGGGCTCAGTACTTGCTGGGGAGTCCTTCAGGTCTGTAGACGTTTGGGTCTCCCCCATTTCGTCCCCAGCGATTGGCCTCCTGGTCTGCTTCTGTGTCTTCATGCCCACGCCCACTATCTCCCTGTATCCTCTCACGGGCATCGCTGAAAGTGGAGGAGAGAGAAGATGGAGGTTGGTTTTAGGCCCAAACTTTAACACACATCCAGTAATCGGACCTAACTTTGTCCGGCAGGTGGCTGAGTGGTCGTTTATGAAGGTTGTATGATCAGATCTGAAGGGGGGAACTGCTCTCTTATTTTTCCCACTTCAGAAAAATGTAAGAGGTACCCTAGGTAAGACTGCTTAGGGTACAGTCAGTTGTCTAAGAATAAGAAGGGCCACTTAACATGCATTGTAATCGGTTACAACTCATTCATAAACACTAAGTGCTCCCACACCACAGCTTCTGCCAAATGCTAATCAATGTCTGATCAGCCTGAATCGTTTGTTATCTAACTAACTTTACATTAAAAACTAGTATCCAAACAGTTCCAAAAAGGATAAGGGTAACACTATCGTCATGGAAACATAGCAGATATTATCCTACCTGATGACTTCAGCTATCCACTTCCCCCCAGCACCCCTTTCGGCAGCGTCATGGTTGCCCCGAGCATGGAAGTATTTGTCAGCACCTATTGTGTTAGCCTCCTTCATGTCTGAATAAGCTCGCCACATATCATACGCACCTTGAATGAGACAGAGATACCAATAAATGATACAGATCTTGACAAGGCGTATTTCTTTCTGGTTTCAAAGTAGTCACATCCATGCCTTTGTTAAGCATTCAGTCTGATTCCCCAGTATGATGCTATGATGATGCTAAACCATTTGGGTTAAAGCTGCTACCTGCACAATAAACACAATGCTACCTGCACAATAATGAATAGGAGACTGAAAATAAGGAAACATTTTACCCAGGACGGCTTCTCTGTAGAACTGGGCCTGGGCTCCCACCACCAGAACCAGAACCAGTCCTGCCAGTACCAACTTCATTTTTTAAGGCCTTCAGAATTTCAGTCAGAAGCTGTAAGAAAGGTAGAAATGCTGTGAGTATGAAAGCCTTAAATGGTAACCTGCTTAATAAATACAGCATTTTATGATTTTCTTATGGAGGGTCGATTATTCTACCTTGTCTTGTATGCATATAGGAGGCTCTATACTCACCTGATGCCTGCAAGCTATTCTGCCAGTCTGGTCTGATGAGCAGCAGGAAAAGCTGGAGAGGATCTGCCTGGTCCGGACCTGGGGTTTTCTTTTATATCTACAGGGACAGAATTTCCCTCCATTTGGGCGGATCAAGCAAATGGTAAAACGGGGCCACGTAAAATCCTACATGAGGAAACCCTGGAAAATCCACTGTTGCACAACTATACCCAGTTGCTAGAGCAGTCTTGAGTTGTTTTGTGCTCTTTGTATCATTTCATACTGCTTGCAGTTGTTTTGCCATCTGTATTGTTTTATACTGTTTTGTATAAGTTTACACTACGTTTATTGTCTTGCACTATTTTTAGACTTAGACGATATGGCAGAGTTTCTGTACTGTCCTGCTGCTTCTCTTCCTGGGGCTGTCAGTCTGAACCCTAAATCTGCTGTAGATCTAATCATGCCTGGCCTCGCTCAGAGGAGTTCTAAGAGGCAGTAATATATACAGTCCAATGCATACATTTTAATTGTTTTAAGCAGAAGAGAAGACTGGAATGCAACCAAAGGGTTGGAGGTTTGAATCCCATCCCTGCTCTCTTTGTGTGGGTTTCCGCTCACAGTCCAAAAACATGCAGGTAGGCGAATCGTGGTCTATAAATTGCCCAGTGTTGTGAGCTGTGTGCCTGTGTGCTTCCTGCGAGGGAGGGGTACCCTGTCATGGGTATCCCTGCAGTGGGCCCTATGTTCCAGGCAGCATAGGGTACAAGGCACAGTGGTGCATGTATGCATGTATATAAGGCCCAGAAATGCACACAGCACAAAGTCCAGTTCCTTTTGTAGAGATGAGGGAATTTCAGATGACTTTCGGGAAATGTGCTTGCAGTAAAAGAGCCCTTACGTCAACAGAATAAACGAGTCATTTGAAGTGATATTGCACTGCAGTGACCTTGCTGAAAAAGTCTTACACTTTGCCTCCTACAAGTGCTGGATGCTGGATGTCTGTCCTGGCTGTCATGACTGTATCCAATATAAAGTTATATTGTGTTTTCAACAAAATATTACAACAGAAAAAAAGCTACTAAATCTACCAGCTGGAACAGAAGTTGACCAAATAAACATTTTCCATTCTTATCTGCAATGTGCTATATCTACATTCTCAACTTTGATTGTGCACAGCCTCTTCTACTCACAAATGAGTACATATCACAAAATATATGATCTGGTTGGACTAGTCTAATTAGTATCACTAAATAACCCCTAGTGCGTGCTTATTTACTATTGTGCGCGTATATGATGCACACGTTGGGTTCCTCTGCCTTGTGCCTGTGCTGCTTCATGCTGGCCATGACAGCTCATTGTGTGGAGTCATCGTGATTGATCATACAAAAGATAGCAAGGGGAAGTTGTTACTTTGGGGTACATCCTGATATGGCCCAAAATAATCAACAGCCTGACACAAACAAACTAAACGTGTTACCCGGCTGCAAATAAAGTTGTGAGCAGTATAGTGCAAGTTTAAAAATGCTACATGAAATTAATTAAGAAATATCAAACTAAAACACATTCATTTATAGAGAAGGTAAAGCATTCTTACTTAGATGTACAAAAACTATTTCTTTTTTGAAAGCACAACAGGTTTGAGAGGCACCCACTGCTCTTCAGTTATATTTACATTGATTTGGAAATTTAAAAAATGATTAGGTTTTTACCAGTTGAGTTTTGTAAGATTTGTATATTTCCATCTCAATATCAGAACATGGTGTAACAAAAATGGGTGGAAAAATATTTTTTTGTTCATCTTTCTTTCTGGTGTGTTGTAATACCTGCATCAAAACTCAATAAAATTGTCCATGAAATTGCAATTCCTAGAATTTTATATTCCTTGGTGTGCCGTTATGTTATGGACATTTTGACACTCATCAGGTACATAATTATTAGTTATCTATATGTGGATACACTCCAGTCCCCTCTCATACCTCTGTTTTGATTGCATCAGTCCAAACAGGTGTCTAAAATTTTCTGCACACCTGGAACTTCAAACAGGAGGCAGAGGGAGAATGAGAGGAAGAGGTCAAGGCTGCTGAAAGTCAAAGTAAATCCATACTACCCTCAATCCCTCCTTTTAATACTATCTGTAATGTAGAGAGAAGGATCATTTCTCACCATACATCCTTCTGTGATTCGCCCTCCTTCTTGAGCCCTCTGTGTTCCCTTTACTCCATTCTTGCCCACCTGCTACCGTTGTTCAAAGCCCTGGCAGGCAGACGATCAGATCTCCAGTTTTGGCATGAGCGCGCAGAGCGGCACAGCTTGCAGGTCAGAGCAGGCTGAACTATGATGTCATGCTTTCAGTCCTCCCACTTATTACGCCAATTTTCACCTACTGCCTTAATTTTCATGCAACTTTACAATTGACATCAAATCGCAGCCAATTCAGCTACTCAGATTGTCAGAAACAATTCTGAGTGAAACGGGAAATGCACCCTTCGCTAGACAGAGCAGCTGCACAGATATCTACTGCCTGAATCCTAAAGGTTAGGGATAGTGTTTGAAGTTTCCAGTAGAAGCCCAAAGTAAGATCTAGAATGTGGCACAATGAACTCCAATCACCCATCATTCCTACCGAATTACAGATACTACTTACATTTTGCAGAGTAAGAACAATTTAAAGATTTAGCGTGGAAGGATAAGGCGGAGTGCAAGTTAGCTGAATGTTCAGTGGTGCACCTGCTTTCTGGGAGAAATGATAAGAGAGATTTGTTGATGAAACAGTGACAGTGAACGCACACATTCTCCATGGAGGGTAGGAGAGAGGGGGTCTGTAAATGAAAGGCCATGGGGAAAGGAGGGGGGGGGGGTGACTGCTGTTTTGATGTGAGACACTTGTCACCACAGACAGAGATGTAGATTCTGCACATACCTGTGAGCTCTGCCAAAGTACAAAAGCCGATCCCTTGACCAGGAGACACAGATGCTCAGGGGGGCTAGAGGTCTCGCACTAGCGTCGACGTGCGAGCACCACAGGACTCCCCTTCCGACATACAGGCAGACATTCTTACCCATGCAAAACGACAAACATACTGTTAAAGGCAAACACATAGCTATATATATTTAGAAAACACACTCACACACAGATATCCATTTCACTCATTATTAAGGGAGCCCATCATACGACATAAATCACACTAAGACACACCTTTACAGTCATTCTGATATGAAAAAATCTTTTGCTTCTGGATTGCAAAATTCTCAATTAATTTTCTTGAGAGACGAAGAAGCTGGCAGAGACAGAAAAAGTGACAGACCCCGGACCAATGGTAAGACTTATTAGTCCAACCTCTTTAATAGATTGGGACCAACTAGGTTAACTAAATGCTTTGGATTAATAACTAACCAAATTATCAAACATGGTGATGTTGTGAACTATTGGTTAATGATCTAATGCTATGAACTAATAACTGACATTTGTGCTACTGACAGCAGTGCATCAAGTCACTGGATTTGTTAAATTATGTGTAAATAACATATTGCATTGCTTAGCTTCAGTTGCAAGTCTTTTGGCAGCCTGTCTCTTTACTGGTGTATTTTCAGTCTGATGATGTGTTTGCGGTATAGCATGTCAGTCGTTTTTTTCAGCTGCCTTCTTCCTTATTCGCTCTGGCTTTCTCATTGGTCACCCCCCTACTACCTGCTGCTACACCCCATTCCAAATCCCAGAATGCCTCAGGTATTCTCTATTTTTCTTAAACAGGATTAATCTTTATAAATGTTAGATGAAGTAATAACAGTATCATCATGATAGTGTGTTTGGCTAAATGGTATATAGCTGATAAAGTATAGAAGGAATTTAAGTGCAGACTTTGTCATATGTGTAAAGTGATAGTGCTCCACGGTGTTCTGTGTACAAGCATTGTGCATTGTGTGTCCAGCAGGGGGTGTTTATCCTGGCTCAAAGTTCTTGCAGGAAGCTCTTAGGAGAGCCACTGAGCTAACCAATGCCGCATACGCCCATACTAGGGAGAGGTGAGTCTTAGGGCTGTAATCCCTGCCTCGAGCACAGATTACTTAATTGGTTAAAAATAAATCAGCCCATATATAAAACTGTGCTATGTCCTACTGTCAGATTCTGTACATACCTTGTGTGTGAATCAATTAAACAAGTAGAATATTGTCTTTTTGTCATACAACTATTGTTTTAGTAGGACCAGGAATTTTTATAGGCCCTGTAAAATGCAAAGGAGATGAAGTATTGCTAGTTTATAATTGCCATAGCATGCTGTGAGCTGGGGAAGCATGAGAATGAGACACGGGTAACTGGGGTTATTTGTATTGATTACTTTCACCTGTCTCCTCTTTTCTGTGATATCTATTTTCTTTTGCCCCAAGTTACTATAGCACCATCTGACACTACAGCACCTGTACTCTTCTCACTTCAGTCATTTCCGTATTCCGCCCTGACACAGGAGCTCCGTGCTTCTTCTTTGTTTCCTCCGCCGCCTTATTCCTGAACCCTGGCTTGTGTTTCTGCTTTTAGCATCAGCCTAACCCCACCTAGTCCCTCCCCAACCCCAAGGACGGAAAGCATTCTAAATAAACATGCTTCTCACTGCCAAGTCTGCATGACAAATGGTTCTGTTTGCTTATCTCAATTTTCTCACACAAACATTCTTATCTCAACTAGCTTGTTTCACTTTGAACAATAAGGGCGCTGAAGAAATTCTGCATATTCTGTTATATGTCACTTGTGTCATGTGACCTGTATCCATTAGAATTTGCTTGTGATTGGTGTTGTCCTCTGTACGGCCCAGGGTGAAGATTTTCCTGTCAGAGGGCTCCGTCAGCCCCAATGACCTGTTGTCCCAGTTCAAACACGCGGGGCCGCGGACCAGAACCCACGTGCGGGCCGCAGAGCTGCTGGACACCACGGTGGAATTAATCAGAGAGATGGTCTACACCCACACCATGACCCAGCACAACTTCACTGGTACTGAGATCCCAGAGGATGCTCACTTTGGGTGTTAACATCACTGAGCGAGACTCATAGACCAGGAACTCCCCAAACACAATCACCCAACTGTCACCTGTCTGCTAAACTGTGTGTTGGCATGTGAGAACGACTGCTGGGAGGATGTGGTGTGACATGCCCGCTGTCCCCAGAGCTGCTGAGCGGGGAGGACATGGATGAGCTGCTGCATGCCACAGGCTGCTCCGCTGAGCTGCGGCCCCCCCTCTGCGAAACGGACTGCTTGTCAAACCGCTATCGCACCATCACTGGGGGATGTAACAACAGGTGTGCGCCGCCCCGCTAACAGAAAGGCTGCAGTGTCATCGAGGTCCTCATCAATACGCTAAGCGCATGTTGCTATTCCCCTCAGACAGCACCCTCTGTGGGGAGCAGCCAACACCCCTTACACCCGCTGGCTGCCTCCACAGTACCAGGATGGGAGGGCGGTTCCTCGAGGCTGGGATCTCCAGTATGATTACCATAATTTCACCCTCCCCCCAGTGAGTACTAGCCCAGCGTAGCTTATATAGCATGGGTCCCCGTATCCCTGCTCTAGGTCGTCTATCATTGTTTCTCCAACCAGTCCTCGGGGACCCCCAGACAGTCCATATTTTTGCTCTCTCCTACCTCTCAGGGAATTGGGAGAAAAAGGAAAATGTGGACAGTCTGGGGATCCCCAAGGACTGGTTTTAGAAACACTGATCTATAATATACAGCATAATACACAGCCTTGCATTCACATTTGGGGCCGGGACCACTGCACACAAGTCAGTTTGAGTGTTTCTCGATAATGTAGCTGTCTATCACATATACATTATGTATGTATACTGTATTACAGGTTATATAAGGACAGTTGGTCGTTACATGGCTGACAGCGTTGCCCATTCTCCTGCACCTGTTACACTAAGCAATACACCCACTAACTAACATCATACTTTGTCTGCTTTCAGACATCTCTCTATATATATATTACACGCTTGCTGTAGTATCAGTAATAGTGCCAAGAGAATTGTTAGTCGCAACTATACTCCTGGCAGTATAAGGGTCAGCACACGTCCAAGCCTGCCCCTTCGTGTTTCTTCCCCATTTGGCCAGCAGGTGTTGCTGGTCATCCTCCCTATGGCTTCCTTCAGCCCTTGTGTTTTGTTTGCTCCTCAGATTGCTATATAGCATGTGGCTCAGAGACTAAACCTGCTGGTTGTGGGTTTGAGGCTAGCTTAAAACTAGCCTCACCTGTTTTGTTTTGCTTATTTGAGTTTCTGGTGTTTATAGTATTAGTCTTCTGTCCCCAAGTCTTAATTCCTTCCTGTGGTTTGCCCTCCTTCTGTTGTTTTGGTTTCTGTTTTGTACCTTCATGATTTTGTAATTATTCAACTTTGCTCAGTGGCCTGTACTACGAAGCAGGGTTACTGGCTTATCTGATTTAAGGTACCACAGTTTAAATGGACTTCATATTCGTTCACTTACATTTTGCCCAAACTACCTTAAATCCGACAAGTTACCCCAATAAGCCAGTAACCCCGCTTCGTAGTACAGGCCTCCGGTTTCCTAGTGTCAGATTACTTTTTCTTGTTTGTCTGTTAAGCTTCTTAGTTCAGTGATTGTCTTTGTTATTAATTCCACCTGTGCTAGTACTTGTTAATTGTTCTACCTGTTGCTTCTTGTCCTGTGTCTTTGCTGATTGGTTGTTTTGCGTCATGTGCCACACCTGCCCCCTCATTAGCCCAGTTGTCTGTTTGTATTTAAGTGCCTGCCTGTGTTCTTTTCCTTAGTGAGTCATTGTGTGATTGCTTTGTATTACTCAGCTGGTTCTCCTAGGTCAGTTCCTGGTATCGCCCTGCTAATTGTGTTACTTGTAGTTGTTTCTTGTTTTCCCTGTTTGTTTTTAACCGTGTGCACCCTTTATTTTGTGCTTTCCCTATTTTGTTCAGTTTCTTTAGTAAACCCCTCCTTAGTAAAGGATCGTCACCTTTTTTCCACCTGTAGAAGCAGTATTTCTATATATAATGGCATCGTCCCATATTGAAAGATAAAATTCTGTCCCATTTTGATCCAATACAGGATGCAATCTGTCCCGTATTTTCTAATCCGGACCGAAACAATTAATGTGGACTACGGCGTCGCTTATTCCGTCAGATGTGTTAACCCTACATGGAGTTTACCCTACCAGAATTTACCATTGCCTCTCTTTCCCTAGGTCCGTGCCGTGTCACAGCAGATCCTGTACACCCAAAATGAAGACATATCATTAGACTCCTCGCTGTCCCACCTGCTGGTGGAATGGGGCCAGTGGATTGACCATGACCTGGTCCTGACCCCTCAGACCCCAAGCAAAGCAGCCTTCCGCACGGGAGTCGACTGCACCCACACCTGCAGCCATGACACGCCATGCTTCCCCATACAGGTCTCGTCTGCATCCCTTTCCCATTTTTCCTACCTTTCTCTTCCTTTGATTCCATGACCTGTCACTCTCATTCCCCTGCATCGGTTCAAAACACCGCTCTTCCAGTCATTTAACATTATCAGTTCAGGGCTGGACTGGCTATCTGGCATTCCAAGCATTTTCCCCGTGGGCAGATGTGTATTAATAATGGCCAAAATGACACTTCATGAACCATCTGATGTACTTCCTGACCCCCCTAGATGGTGCACTCTGTTCAAAAAAAGGCTCAAAGCATGCCCCTAAAGTAAACTAAGAGCACCATCTAGTGGGGTCAGAAAATAAAGCAAATGGTTCATGAAGCATCGTTGTGGCCATCACTAATGCATATGTGGGCTGGCAAAATTTGCAGTGGGGGACAAAATTTAAACTTGGAAGTCCAAGGCCAACTTTTAATCCCAGTCCAGCCCCCCCTGGGTTTTTATCTCTTATAAAATTTGATACATACAAGGGTCAAGTTAATCACAAATTTAGTTCAAGTAATAAAACTCAAACTAGGTCATTTCAAGCGATAACTGGACAGGAATGTACCGTTATCATTCATCCCCAGATACAAGACTCTTCTTTATGGCTTTATTCTCCCATCTTAGATCCCATCCTCAGACCCTCGTGCTTCTGCCCAAAGCTGCATGCCCTTTTTCCGCTCAGCCCCCAGCTGCCAGGTGCTGCCGCTGTGCCACCGCGAGCAGCTCAACGCCATCACCTCCTTCGTGGATGCCAGCATGGTGTATGGCAGCACGGGCCCCCTGGCCTCTGCACTCCGTAACCACTCCAGCCCCTTCGGCCTACTGGCCCACAACCTCCTGCACTCTGACCAGGGACTTGCCTACATGCCATACCTGCCACGCCAGCCTTCCCGCCCAGACCCATGCGGCCCACGCCAAGGGCTCCACTCCACTGATCTGGAACCTCCTGCAGACCTAGGCAACTTTACATCTTGCTTCCAGGCAGGTATGGGACTGTGGTCACCTGAGTGCAACATGGCAGGTGTATGCAGATCCAGGTCCAACACAGTGAACAAGGAGACATTTGTTAAGACCTTCTAAGCCTCTCCATATACACTCACCTAAAGGATTATTAGGAACACCTGTTCAATTTCTCATTAATGTAATTATCTAAGCAACCAATTACATGGCAGTTGCTTCAATGCATTTAGGGGTGTGGTCCTGGTCAAGACAATCTCCTGAACTCCAAACTGAATGTCAG
>JAODLD010000008.1:13774914-13819477 GCA_026781065.1 Mormyrops boulengeri
ATGGGCCAACATTTCTAAAGAATGCTTTCAGCACCTTGTTGAATCAATGCCACGTAGAATTAAGGCAGTTCTGAAGGTGAAAGGGGGTCAAACACCATATTAGTATGGTGTTCCTAATAATCCTTTAGGTGAGTGTAGGTACAAATCCGGAAGGTTCTATGTATAATGACATAAATGAGATTAATTTTCCTTAGGTGAAATGTACTCCCAACTAAGATCTGATTGTTACCTGTTGCTACCTCAACTACATCGCCTCCCTGTGGCCACCTAGGAGACTCACGAGCCAATGAGCACTTGGGAATGATTGCACTCCACACCCTGTTCCTGAGGGAGCACAACCGACTGGCCCAGGAGCTGCACCTCCTCAACCCCCAATGGAGTCCCGACACACTGTACCAGGAAGCACGCAAGATCCTGGGTGCAGTCCATCAGGTCCTTCCCCTTTCCCTGTCTCTTCCTTTCTCTGTCCTCTCCGTCCATTCTGTCCTGTCCATATCTATGTGGCCAGTGAAATAGATTGTTCATTGAACAATTGTTCATTTGTGTTGTCTTCAGAATTCTGACTTTGTTCCTTGTCAATTATTTGCTGGAGAAGTTGAGGGCATAACTCCACACAAACCCACTTTTAATTAAACCATTTTTCATAACTCATTTAGTTCATACCAAAGTTTCTTTCTTGAGTGGCTATCCGCACATGCAGTGCTACAGTTCAGCGAAGCCTTATTAAATAAATCATGCATCGTAACGCGATTGTGATAGTTATTCATAGATGGATCACAGAACAAATGCAGTGATAACAATATAGTGTAGTGTGATGTAGTAACACAATGGTATAATCACTCCTGTGCATTCTCCAATACCTTCTGTCTAGGTGTTGACATGGGACCACTACCTGCCACGTGTGCTTGGGCAGAAGGCCCATCTGGAGCTCCTCCCACCCTACCAAGGTTACCAGCCCGACACAGACCCCAGCATCGCCAACGCCTTCGCCACAGCAGCCTTCCGCTTCGCCCACGTGACTGTGCACCCCGTGGTGAATAGGCTAGACCCTGGCTACCGCCCCAGCTCCCGCCACCCCGCTCTGCCCCTGCACCTCTCACTTTTTGCCTCCTGGAGAGTCGTGCATGAAGGTAGTTTTTATATTAATACAAACTATTGTACTATAATAAAAGGTCAGATATGAAAACAGACATGAGCTTGGAATGAAAGAGAATTAAAAACTAAACAAAAATGAAAACAAAAATTATCTTGGACTGCACTGCATTTTATTCACTGTTCCTTCATCCAGTTTGCTGCAGACAAGGATATAGGCTGCTGGCAGTAGATTAATATATTCATATTTGCTGGAGTGAAAAGGAATAATCGTGAGATTTTCGGTTACAATTCTCCTGTTTTGTTTTTGTGGATCTGCTTCCAGATTGGTCACTGCTTTGCTCGTTTCCTTCTCTAGATGGTCAGCGGGGTTTTTCCCTCAGAACACAAACAATGACATCATGAAAAATCATTAACAGGAGCACAGCTCTAGTCAATGATTAACTTGTTTTCCTTTAGCTCACGCAATTAATATAAATGCTAGACTTTGAACAAACAAGAATAAACAAGGAGGTATTTGGTGTCTGGATTCATTTAATTACGTTATTAAGCGAAAGTCTGGGAACTCTCTGCTTTCTATACCAGACGGGAGAAGGAGACAGTGAGTCACCGAAGAATCGTTCCATTAGTGGTTTGCAAGTGCTCAACTGTGGAAATAGAAGAAGAAAAAAACTGTCAGTTAACCTCACCTCCCTAGTTCAGTGTTTCCCACCATGGTCCTCAAGCACCCCCAGTCAGACCATGTTTTTGCTTCCTCCCAGCTCCCTGACACAGTCTACATTTCTGCTCCCTTCTAGCTCCCGGTAGACAGAAATGTGGACTGTCTTGCACGGAGCTGAGAGGCAGCAAAGATGTTGGGATATGGGGTTGGGAAACGCTGATTTTTTCGATTTAATTGCAGTGTCCTGGTAATCAAGAACAGGTTGCCAATGGTTTAACCCTTGAAAATAGATCGACAGCTAATCTCCATCTGAACTGACGCAGAGGAGACGAAGGCACAGAAAATGTACACTATTGCACCCTCTGGTGTTTACGTGTGATACTGCACTACAAAGAATGAATTGTTCTTAAAGCTGTAACAAACCGGCATTGACTAAAGCTTCTGACTAGGCCAGATTTTACTGTCAAAGAACAGAACATTTTAGAAAAAAAACCCTGGACGGAATCATCCTTTCCACTGGGTATAGTGAGTACTAAATCTAGCAAAGAGTATCTGGGTTTGTAACACAAAGAATATCCCCAGCAACATCCTAACTCAGTGACCAATCCCACCCCCCCACCCTGCCCTTTTGCTCCCTTCTCCAGGTGGTATAGACCCTGTGCTCAGAGGCTTGCTGCTCTACCCAGCCAAACTGCAGACGCCAGGTCAGATGATGGTGGAGGAGCTCACGGAGAGGCTGTTCCAGGCCCAGGGGGGGCTACCACTGGACCTGGGAGCGCTCAACCTGCAGCGAGGGCGGGACCATGGCCTGCCTGGTAGCCCGACCCCTTTCAGCATCTCTGACTCACGCTGCGGGTGTTTGTGCGGCTTTAAGCTGTGAGGGGGTCATACACGTTGACACCGGGCCTCCACTTCCTGCCAGGTTACAGCGCATGGAGGCAGCTGTGTGACCTGTCTGTCCCGGCTACCGTCACTGAGCTGGCAGGCATACTGGGCAGTGCCAAGCTGGCACAGAAGCTTCTGCACCTGTACGGGACCCCACGCAACATTGACCTGTGGGTGGGAGCCATCTCGGAGCCCCCCCTCCCTGGGGGCCGTGTGGGACCCCTCCTCAGTTGCCTTCTGGGAAAGCAGTTTCGCGCCCTTAGAGATGGAGACCGGTACGAATACAGGGGTGCCACTAGAGGTATTGGGCCCCCAACCCAGACCAATGTTCCAAATTTTTTAGGGCCCCCATCACTCTGGGGCCCTTGGAATCAACCTAACTCCCCCCCCCTTTATGGGGGCCCTGTCTGTATCTTTATCTGCACGCTAGGTAGTACAGGGTACAAGTGATTCGTACACCCTGGCGCTAAACTGCATGTCTTTGAACTATTGGAAGGAACTGGAGAACCCAGTGGAGAACCACAGGGAAAACCATAATCCAGAAGAACAATGACATGAAACACAAGCTTCTCTACTGTTACACAACTACCCCATACAGTCTCTGTCTTCTCTTTCTCTAAAATCACGCACTTTTCAGACTCTGACCAAAATGACGTTTCATAGATTCTTCTCAGACCTGCTACCAGCAAACTTAAAAAGGCGAAATGAGTGAAGCCTGATCAGTCATTCATCCAAATGAGTGTCTAAAAAAAAAAAAAACACACTACATAGTAAATACATTTAGAATACATTATTATTACACCATTGATATAACTAACACAAGACACATTTTTAGGGACACAACTATAACTAACACAAGACACAAAATTAATTGGTTTGGAAAATGGATGGATGGATGGAATTTTGCAATATAAATTATATAATTTAATAATTAATTAATTAATTGCTTTTTTCACCTGACCAGTAGGGGATGCAATTGCACCCCGCATCCTCAGTAAAATTACCCTTTACCTTAATTACCTTAGTATTGTTGAGCCGATTGTTTTTTTCCCTGATAGGTTCTGGTGGGAGCGAGAGGAGGTTTTCACTGGTGCCCAGAGAGCAGAGCTCCGAAGGGTGTCACTGTCGCGTATCATCTGTGACAACACACGGCTCAGCCACGTACCCCTTGATCCCTTTGCCCACACTGCCCATGCCGGAGACATGGTGCCCTGCTCGCACCCACTCATCCCCTCCCTGAACCTCTCAGCCTGGAGGGAGCCTGACACAGGTCTGGGTGACTGGAGCACTAGGAGATGTAACACAAACTACAGCTGAGCTATTCAAATCACGATCCTCAAGGTCCGAGCGTTGCTGATTTTCTAGCATTCCTTTACCTGTGAGCCAGGTGTGAAGCCTCTCTGGCCAATAGGAACCAATAATTATTAAACTAATTACCTGGGCGAACTGAAAACAAGGCCTGGATTTGGAACTGAGGGCCAGATTTGAAAAATCCTGCTCTACAGTTTATTCTCTTCTGCTAATCCACTCTCTCTGCTAGCTGCTTCAATGTTTCTACTTCCCTTCATCCTCTCATTCTTCACATCCATCCACTCGTCCCACTCTTTTCTGCCAGACCCCAGATGTGGTTCCATTCCCAGACTGCAGTTTGGCTTCTCTCTGCTCTGTGGCTCCGTCCAGATCTACCAGTGTCAGCCAGGTTATGCCCTTATTGGGCCATCCTCCATCACATGTGACCCCAGCATGAACCAGTGGAGTCAGCTTCCTCCTACTTGTCAAGGTAAAGCACCCGAAAAACCACATGTAAACTGAGATCGTACCCTAAAGGGGACAATAACCTTGAAATGAATCCTCAGAACTAGGAGAGACCACTCAACATAAGATATATTAGTAATTTGTCAAAAAACACTGGCAAGTGAAAATGTTATTACACTATTCAGCATGCTGAAAGTGAAATTAATTTCTGAATGAACATTTACTGGAGCAATATAGTCCAGCTATACGTATATAACCTCATACAGTACAATGTGGTATAACATACCACTTTATTTACTCTTACGCTAAATTAAGTTGCACCATCATACAACGTTATGTATACCTACCAAGCAAAGCCTCTGAGGAAGTATTAGAGAATGTAATTTGGTGGAAGTGAGCCATTAAAGGTAGGTTACATCAGGTGGGGTCACATGTGATGGAGGATGGCCCAATAAGGGCATGTGTTTGGAATCCCCAGGGTCACCGTCGGGCCCCTGAATGAGATGCTTTACAGGGACTGTCCGTTCCTGCTGTCTCAAAATGTGTTGCTTTTTCTGCTAAGCAAACAATGTGATATTCATCAACCTTGTGATTCAGATGTAGATGAATGTGCCCAGAAACCGCCACCCTGCCCAGTTACAGTGCAGTGTGTCAACACACCAGGCTCTTACACTTGCACAGGTAAGGGCACGGCCGTCCTGCCACAGCACCGGAGACGCACAGCATCCGCTAATAAACAGCTCTGTGTGCTGACCATAGATATGGGAGGTAACTCAGGGGTCACAACCAAATCGTGTTCCTTACACTCTGCCCAAGGGTACCATCCCTACTTCCTGTCTTTGTCTCTCAGAGACGGCGAGCCCTGAGGCGCTGTCTGTCCGGAACCTGGTGGTTGCCCTGGCAACTGTGGTTGTGGCCATTTTGGTGACACTGTTGATGGTCACATGCTACAGAAGGTAGGCTTTGACTGATTCAGCTTGCCCTGCCAGAGATGGGAAATATTTTATTTTCATATCATTGTGGTCAAATTTCTAAGATACAATGTTTTTAAGACGACTCAGCAAAGCACTCAGGCTTACCATAAAAGGCCGTACTTGAAATGAACTTACTTGAAATTACAATATGGGTTATGCATTCTCTAGGTCTTTCATCAAGAACTTTGAGCTTGTTTTCAGTGGATGTTGTCAGAGCAGCAGCCTGTGGCCCACTCGGGACAAGGGAGATCACACCCTCAGGGGGGGCATGTGACACCAGCGGATATCACTGACCAAGCTTTAGTGCTTCACCAGAGCTCTACAGTCAGTCAACAGGGTATAACATTTGTGATTGTGCTTAACCTTAAACCTCATATCAATCATGATATTTTACCCATAAGCCTTTATTAACCAACTCTTTCATGGGAGATTATGTAAAAGACTATCATCCAGAATACTGGATTTCAAATTGTAGCCCAGCAGCCCCCACAGGATCTGTAGAGCAACTGTTGGATATTTAGAGATGTTGTAAATTGACAAAATTCCAGTAAAATCACACCCCCCCCCCCCCAAAAAAAACAAAAGAACATTTGATGGCACACACTGTTCAGAGCGATCCTCGTTTCGGAGTTACTTATGTGAGCATACATTAGTTGTAGGTGAATCCCTAGCTTAGTTTGAACACCCCTAGTCTAGGAGAATATAAACAGTACCAGTCAAAAGTCTGGGCACATCTAGATGATCGTTTTTCAACAAGATAATGATCTTAAGCACACCTCAAGGTTAACAAGGAAAAGATGGAGTGCTGTGACAGATGACCTGGCCATATCCCAAGAGTCTGAGAAGGTGTCATCAAAGCAAAGGGGGGGCTACTTTGAAGAATGTAACATTTGAGAAAATTTTAAGATAATGAACAGTTCTGTTGATTGTTGTAATACTGGGCATGTATTACTTCCTTGTCTATAGGCCTTTTACTATGAAGTGAATAACACAGCTAAAACAGGGACAAATGCATTAAAGGCAGGTGTCCAAACTTTTAACTGGTTCTTTATATTAATGTGCTTATTTATCCATTTGATTAGAAAGTTAACATTGTATAGCCTTTATTTTTTGTTAACGTCACATATTTTATACTTTGGTTGTATTTATCATACATTTTAAGTCATTTTTTACCATTGTCAAATGAAGGACATTTTAATGGGTATATATTAAGCAACACTTTTAACATTTCAGCACTGTAGTCTGACATTTCAGACAGTAATTACTAAACCGAGACATCCTAACTATTAAAGCAAGTAAAGGCCAGCAATTTAGACTAAGAGTGAGTACAAAAAACTGAACACTATTCCGTTGGCTTGTAAAAAATTGCACTTATGGCTGTCAAAGTTAATGTTAGCATTCATTTTAAACATCTTATACTTTGTATTAACCCAATAGGAGAATAGTATGAGCAAAGATTTTTTATAGATCTGTAGTACTGGCGAACTAGATTGAAGAAGAAAAAAAATAAATAAATCGCTGAAATAGCCAAAATGTCCATCAGTAGACTTAAAAAAACAGGATCTATACGTTTTTGAATAGCTGGATAACTGATAGGGATTGGCTCTTTACTGACCATGTTACCATGTGGTGCTCTGAATGAGTAAGTTGTTTATGGAAATTAAATGATATAACGCAAATAAATTACCATGTGTAAAAAGTCATTGTAAGGCGAGATGGCTTTGGGCTGCACTTTGTGCTTGAAAATTACATTGTGGGCTAGTCATTTTTACCGAACCAGTCCAGTTGGCCAGTAGCAAAAATTCTTCAGTTCCACACCTGGTGCCTGCCATCCATCCATCCCTTTCTCTGTGTAACTATATGTTGAGCATTTCCACATTCAAACCTGCATAGAATTAAACAGACTGGAACCATGGAGTCAGTGGATGTGGACTGGCAGAGAGCTTCTGCTAGTAAACACAGTTTAAGACCGAATGAACAAAAGTAAAAAAAATAAAAATAAAAAAATAAATCATACACAAGTAGATTGATTTACAGTTTAATACTACAGGATTGGCTTTCAGGGGGGGCAGGAAACTAAACCAAAAGATAACTTGACCAGCATAAGGAAATACGTTTCTCTAATATGAATACATAACTTGTACATACATATTGTCCAATGTAAAGACTGTTAGACCACTATACTAATCATGCAATGCTGGATAATGGCCATATCATATGCAGCATGGTGTTTGATGACCCACGGAATGGCTCCGTCTCTAAGTGCTAAACCCAAACAGCTGTTATAGAAAGCTGTACCTGGCCTGGGATAAGCAGTTTAAACAAACGTTCGCCTGCATCCTGTCTAGCGCCCCAATGGCACTGAAGAGGGCGCAGAGCTCCCCTATGTTCAGAGGTCCCCACACAGACCAAGCACATTCTGCATAGCCAAATGATACATGGGCTAGTTGTCATTTATGGGGCACAAACGAAAAGGCACAGATGGTAGCATTTCAGCCCATGGCGGGCTGATAGAGACAGGGGGCATCATGCAAACCCCGTCGCCCCCATGGCTTTACTCTAACACCTCCCAGAACCTGTCCCCTTGGCTGATCTCTGTTCTGTGATCAGCAGGTGAGCACCTGGCACAGCCTGCTGAGCTCTGAACTGGGATCAGTGAATCCTTATCGGCGGGTCTCCCTCAACTGTGCTGCTCATCTGCCCGGAACAGGCATCTTCTAACTCTCATCAGCAGTGAAGTAGCCCAGCCTGGCCACAGCCATCTCCCGCCGCAGACGCATCACCTCCCAGAAGGTCTGCTCAGCTATGAAAAGGACACAGCAGGACATGCAGCCATCAGCATATCCACTGTGTTGATTTGATTGGTCAGTGCTAGTCCTATATAGGGAGGGATGTCTCATTTGGCCTAGTGCTCAGCATATCTGATTGGTCAGTGTTAGTCCCTCCCCGTGATGCATCATTTAGCTCAGCGCTCAGCATATCACACTTACCATCCTGTCTAACCAGGCCCTGCTGAATGTAGCGGATGTAGGTGAAGAAATTGCACACAGCTGTGATCTAAAAGGCAGAAGGAATGAACAGAATTCCGAAAATTGCAGGACAGTAACTGGAAAAGAGGGCAGTACAGTGGGATGAATGGGACACGTGGATGGGTCTTACCCGCGCGCGGCTGGAGGGTGAAATGTAGTAGTACATTCCTTTGTCTCCTAGTTTGATTCGATGCTGACAGACTCGAGAAATACCAGTAAGGGCACACTTCCTGAAAGCCCAGAAGAGAAGCTGCAGTCAGTATCTCTGGGTTTCCCCTCTAAATGTTTCAGAAGACGACAGACAGGGCAGCATATGGGCATGCGAGGCCGCAGCATGCAATAACCTGGACAGCAACACCTCTGTCAAATCGCCCCAAGGGGGAAAACAAAAGACCATTCCCATCGGTGCCGACCATCCCCACTCGCACAGCACCAGACCAGGCCCGGCCATATTGTTAGGAGTGAGCACACAGGCACAAGGGCGAGGCAGTCGACAAGGGAACACACTCACAAACACTTCCCACAAACACTAGCCAGCAGCAGGATGTTAACACTAGTTGGACACTTCGCATCGGGAAAGCTTCTGGTTTATGCGTTAATTGTAATCTAGTTGCAGTACTTGGTATTTGATGGTCAATTTTAACAGCAATTTCAGCGTTTCAGTCTTCGCTGGGAACCAACATTAACAAGCACGGAACGGAAAAGTGCCACAGCATTATACTTTACTTAACAAGCAGGACAGAGCGGTCCAAGAGTGGTTTAAATATCTCATTCAGTAAACGGGTGGTTCCCATAATCACTTACGTCTCCACTGTTGCACGCCAGCCACTGAAAGTTAAAATCAGATCAGATCAGATCAAATCAAGAAGGCGGAAAGAGAAGGACGAAGCAGAAACGTCAATTGAAATATTTTGGATTACAAGACTCATTATCACTGATTTTCTATAACTAGATAACAGGGAAAAGCCTGGTTATTAAAGGCACCTGGCTGCTGCGACAGACTCACTTGGGTCCGCTGCGCTCCGTAGCCGACGCCTTCACCACAGGAAGGGCAGCTGCAGCGACAGGCTCTATTGTCAGAGAATTGTTTTCCACGGCCGCCTGGACTGCCTGAGAGAGCTAAGAGAGAAGAGGACTCCTCAGCTACACACAATCAGATTTCAGCGGTCAGGTTTGTTGGAGGGTGACTCGTCCCTCTTGCCTATAGGCTGTGGAAGGCATGGGGTTTCATTCCAATAACTGTTCTCAGTGGATACTAAAGGACAAATGCAGTGTCAAAAACGCATCCCAATTTTAAAGCAAAACAAAGTACTCTCACCTGTATTAGGTGGACGCATGCCTACAGCTAAAACTGTCACATTTTTGGTAATTGCTACATCAGATGTGGAACTGAAAATGCAGCCTATTTGCTAGATTAACTTCCAGCACTGAGCTACAATTAGAATAATGACAGCAATTTAATAAACTACTGTTTAACCTTAATAATCCAACTACATTTCCTTCATTTTCTTGCGCCACCTAGATAGCCTCAAGCAGGCTAACCTCCACACCTACATGCTTTTCATGAAAACACTATCCCTGCAGACGCCTTCAATCACACACACTCACACACACAGCACAGACCTCAGAGCAGTTAAAGGACAAGCAGGGCCTGATGTCTTCTTTATAAACACGGCTCAAGAAGGCGGAGGTGCAGTCCAGACTCGGTGCCTCCCGCCAAGTCAGAAACTCTGAATAGAGAGGGGAGTCTATCTGGGGATGGAAGGGGAATAGCAGCGTTACCATGACAACCTTTAATGTATGTGCCAACTATTATAACATAAATTTGACAATGCATGTCACAAACTTTCAAAACCAGAGTTCCAAACCTTGAATAAATGGTCATTTTACTTTCAAATGATAAAGTGAGAGCACTACAAAAAGAAAAACTTTCATGTTTCACATGAAATCAGAAACTGACGCCTTCAGGTTGGGTACAGGGATAAGCTGAAGTTAATAGGTCAGTGTATATGACACTTATTGACTGCCAAATGTTGACGTTTTGTTATTGGAAAGGACACTTTGAAACCTGATGTCTTTATTTTAACTTTATTGTTTACTAGCCTTGAAATTCACAGCTAGTGAACAATAAATACAATTCAAATATTTAGCACTTTTGTAAGTTTGAATTTGAAAACTGTAATTTTTAATGCATACTTAAGTAATTTAAGTTCAGATTTTTGGCATTTCTTCCTTATAATGGTCTTATATTAACATACATGCACAACAAAACAAAAAAAATATATAACAAAATAAATGGCAAGCTATAAAAAAACTTTAGCAAACAGCTAAGATGGTCCCGCCAGTGCTGATCTCTCCAAATTTGCCACAGCACGCCTTCTGGCTGAAATTTGCTACTGCGGTTCCCTGGTGCCCCTTCCTGACAGGCTGTTTAGGTCATACTGACATACTGTCAGAGCATTTCCACCGGCAAAGTCAGAACAAGAACAAAAGGGGGTGTACATCGAGAAAGGGAAAGAGAGGAGAGTGACGTAGGCAGTGCAATATGAGAAGGATAAAGGAGCGAACCAGAAAAACCACTGAGAGGTATGAGAGATTTCGATAAAACTGAGAGAAGCTGTAGTCTTTACAGGAGTTTAAAAACATGAGTAAAAAAGATGGGATGTGAATCACTGAAAAAATACAAAAAAGGATATCACCCAAAAAAATGCTTATGATGATAAAAGAATCAAACTGTAATTACACCAGAAAGGACTCAAATCCATGGGCAGAGGCACGGCTAATCCTTTGGGAAAGCAGCCAAGCCGTAAAAGGTGGCTAAACGATGGTGGAAAAACAACTATGTTATGAAGCTCTATAATGATTCGTGGTCAGGGTCCTAGTGCCGCCTAACAGTCATTACTGCACAACATTACAACAACTATCCAATAATGCTTTGTGTTAGTTCAGTTTAACTGTGGTGGCTGGTGTGATTTTTTGGGGCTCTAGCTATATCTGACCGCAGGTTTAGTCGTGTACATGCTCCGTCCTGACGCAAGGGAAGCCCAGACAGCGAAAATATACATAGATGAATTTTAATGCACGTGCAAGTATATATACACTTGTATGTACAGTACTGTGCAAAAGTCTTAGGCAGGCAAAGAAAATGTTTAAATCTTCTTATCAGGGTAGTAAGTGTTTTTAAAAATAGCAAATATAATTTAACATTAGAATATATATAAATGAAAAGTAACAATAAAAACTGAGAAGAATTTCTTCTGTTCCCCAAAAAGTTACTGAAATGTTGCTGGATGGTTAGATGAACACCGCTTCAGTTCCCAAACCCCTCCTCGGAAGCAGATCAGTCATTACTTGTATTTGTTAAATTTCACCACCAGCTCATAAACCAACAAACCAACTAACGTACCAATTAACTCAATGAGGTACCAATTAGCCAAACTTGACTTGCTAGTGAAAGTGTCAGAATATACACTGGCATATTGGATGGTTGCTGCAAATACTGGGGTGATCTTAGGGGAGGTTTTGAAATGGCTAAACTGGCACACTTTGACAAGCATAAGATCAGGCTGACACCAGCATGCGATCATTTAAGCATAGTTTTTTTTGACTGCCTAAGACTTTTGCACAGTACGGTACGTGTGTGGCCCTTACCTCACGACCCTCTTGGAACGCAGGTTTCATAGGAGTGGCAGTACGGTCCTGGGACGTAACATCCAAAGCCAGTGCCCCACTGGCACTCTTGTTGCGAAAGTGGCCTCCCCCTGTGCGGGGCGATCCCCTTTTGCTCCCCAACCCTGGGGACATTAGCTGGGGGTGCATCTGGCGGTTGGGTGAGGAGGGGGTTGAGGTAAGTACCAGAGTCTTCAAAGCAGTCACCTCTGCCTGAAGAACATCGATCTGAGAGAGGGAAACAAGGCATGGTTCAGAGGAGTAAGCAGTGACAGCAGAAGGTGATCGCAATAACACTCACCTTGCCCTGTGCTTCCTTCAGCTGCTTCTCTGCAGCTGCCTGCTTAACGTTGGCTTCACGCACCATCTTGTGGGCCTCCTGAGGGAAGCAGCAAGATAGAACAGATCACCTGCCGCCTACGTAAAATCCCCGAGGATGCCATGCGGCCCCCAGGTCTCCGGCATCTACATATAGGCCACAGACAAAGGAAAAACACTCCCACAATCGATTTTCAACATGAAGTTTAACATCAGAAGCATAAGATCTTAAAAAATATATCTAAGAGAAATTAGTGGGTATGGACAAAGTTAGTAGAAAATACAATGAATGATGCTCCTACAGAAAGGAATTTAAAGTGTAACATGGCTAATAAACAATGGAACATAGTTACACAGTGATGAGCTAAGCCAAGATAAAACTATGTACTTTAGCATAAGCTGTAACACAGTACTGTGGTAATGAGGTCACGACTATGGAGCAAAGGACTTGGATACAATGAATGACAGGGTGCTACCGTCTCCCACCTCAAACAGGCTGGCTGTCAGCTCCTCCAGCTCCTGCTCCAGCTGGTCTCGAACCCGGGACAAGCGCTCGCATTCCTTGTCCTTCAGTTGCAGCTCCTGGGTAGGCAGAAATCAGAGACGGATCAGTGAATCAGCCTCCGGGCTGCGGCGACGCTGACCGTCCATCGGCCCAGCCCAAATGACAAGCAGCAGTGAGCTGGCAGACAGACAGGACATCACCATCTTTAAATGGCACACAAGCCCACAATTAGTATCTGAGTATAAACAGTGCACAGTGAGACATTAGTGCATATTCAGGATGCACGCCGTACCTTTTGGGCAGTGTCCAGCTGCTCCTTCAGGATCTCCGAGCCCTTCTCCTTGATCTCCAAGGAGGAGCTCCTCAGGCGGGACAGGTTGTACTGCTCCCGCTTCCCGCCCTCTGGGTCCCGCTTGGCCAGTGGCATTGACACAGCCTGCCCTGTGCTGCTTGGGCCTGTCCCCGGCTCCGACTCTGGCTCCAGATCTATCAGCCTTTTGTTGTTAATAGGAGGGTCGGCATTTTAGAAAAAACAGGTATTTGATAATTATACAATGCACACACCTTCACAGTCTCAAGTATACTGTCTAAGTGCTGCCAAGGTAACCAAAGACTTTCAGTTCTGTCCATCATAACAGGTACTGAAAAACACATGGGCGTAAATCCCCCCAATAATCAAAACCAGCCAATACAGCCCCCTGGACCCCCTTAAATGGGTGGAGACCTCAACTCCCCCAGTGCTCAACCCAAAGTTATGCGCCTGGAAACACAATAAACGTCATGCAGTTTGACAAACTTCTCCCCTTTGCTGGCCTGTCCGTTACCATTATCAGTTTGTCAAACATTAAAAATGCAATTAAATCAAACGCTCGGTATCTGATAGCCAGAGGACACCCCCCAGCCTGGACCCGCCGCCGCACCGCCATCACAGCGGTTTAACCCCATACATCTGCATTCTTTCTCGTGCCAAAAACCGTCGGTAACCGCTAATTACTCGGGACGTTACCGTAAAGCATGCGGCGACAAAACCAGCCTTTAAGGAGAAAACGAGCCCAATTCAGACGCTTTTCAATAGTGCGTCATATTTTTAAACTATCAGTTTGCACCAAATGGTAACGATTAAATAACTTTTTTTTGCAAGAAACAAGCTGAAAATCCGGTTCGCCGGATTTATTTGGAAGCTGTCTCCACCCTTACCCTTCTCACCGTCCGATAAAACAGTTCAAGCCGCGGCCACCACGGCTACATCCGTCCGGAGACTCTTCTCTATCTACGTTTTATTTCAATTTTTTATCCATCACCACCATCACTGAAAATGCACCGTGGGGTGCGTTTAAAAGCAAAAAGAAAAAAGAGAACACAGTCCAAAGCAAACGCAAATATTCCAACACAGTTCTACGATGTGTATAGCTGTTTGGCTAATAATCAAGTCGCGAACTACGACTGCTTAATAATAACCTACAAATTTCTCTCTCATGTAAATGAACAAACTGGTCTAATACGCCGTTTTCAAGACGCAGTTTTCTTCCACGGAAAAACACTCCGGCAAAAATAAACGCCTCGATAGCTGCCGTTAGTCACATGATAAAACATCCTAAAAATTCTTTCATTCCATTCAGGAAACACGTGACCAAACTCCACTCCCTTGCAATAGAAATCCTAATGCCTCCTCTTAAAAGCACGACAACTATTTAAGACCTAAGGCACGCTAAGGAATGCCGTCGTACGGCAATGAAATAAGACGCAACGTTAACACGGACGATGGCTTGTGATAGTCGTGCTAGCGGATGCGATCAAACATTTTGTTCAAGGGAATTTGGGCACAAATCACTGCGTTACTCTACTTTGTACGCTAATTCGTCCATCTCCGCTGTGATACCGTCATGATAACATTTATCCAAATCCTGGTGATATACTATGGTGGATATGTATCGTAATTAAGTTTAATATAGTCGACTTTTAAATAGTCTACTTGTAATTCTGAAATATGATGGGGATCATTTTTAGGTAGCTTTAAAAACTTGCAAAACACTACCGAAATAACCATGTTAAGCGTTCCAAGCCCCTGAATAATCACGTACGACGTTTTTGTTGGTAGATCATATGTTGTTACTGATAATGAAAACCCAGCCAGGACATCCCCCTGCCTCCTGCCATTTGCTGGGATATTCTCCATTCACAACTTGTTCTATATAATTGTGCTATATAATTAGTTGGAAAACGAATGGATAGATGTTATCTTCAATCATGAATCTGTAGGA
This sequence comes from Mormyrops boulengeri, assembly GCA_026781065.1. NCBI lineage: Eukaryota > Metazoa > Chordata > Actinopteri > Osteoglossiformes > Mormyridae > Mormyrops > Mormyrops boulengeri. Next base: position 13,790,064 of record JAODLD010000008.1, read on the forward strand.
GTCTAATTTAGGAAACCTTTCAGGGGCATCAAAGGGTCATGGGTATTGTACCATGAGGGCCCCACTCAGGGAGAAATCAATCATGGGGGACCGCCCGCCCCCCACCCACCCTGATTATATCTACAGATTGAAAGTGTGAACTGTAGCAAGGGGCTCAAGGTGACATCAGTATTTTTTCCATTTCTCTCTAAAATATTGGACCAAATATCACCATGCGGAGTATCTCCTCGAGACAAGGGATGAGAAATCTCTTTTTTTAACCAATCTAGAGTACAACACTCTGATCCTGAGTGCCGTTTTGCCATCAGAAGTAGTTTATTAAGATGATCAAAAATCACCACCATATACTGTAATTCAAGTAAATCAGTGAATATTTACAGTAATATACATAAATACCCCCATGATCCAATACTGGATAATGGGCTGGATGATGACTGATGGGACACATGGATGTAGAGGGTGGATTCTAGCAGCTGCAGCTCAGACTGGCTTAGGTGACATGAACATGGAATGGCCCCATTTAATTAACAGATACTACCTTAGGAGGTTTACACATGTGATTTTTTTCAATAGATGGACAGTAAGCAATTTGCCAAAAGACATTTAATTTAAGATATTAGTCTCTCTATTGTATAAGTATACTGTCTGCATAAGGATCCATTTAATATTGTAACATATTTGCAAAAAACAATTCATTGATACTATGGTTAATGTTTAATTTGGTAGCCAGACGAAGTAAGAATCCTATTGAAAAATGTAACAATCAATTCACAGAAATAATTATTTCAGGTGATATGCACACAGTTATTAGATATTAAAGGTCATCACCACAAAAGGCCTTTGTTTACCTTCCCACCGCACATTCCTCTTCCTGAGTATGGGATCCCTCTGCTTGAGGTACTGAGGTGTTCAGCTGGCCAAAGAAGGTTGGCGATGAATACACAGCTATGGCCGAGTTTCCCGTCACTAGGACCTCGTACCCTGGGCCAGATGAAACAGCTGGCTTGAGGGAGGGAGATAGCTGGACACAGTGGATCCCCTCAAAGGCATCCATTTCTGTTACATGGGTGCCAGAGCTGTAACACCCTTTGACAGAGGCCTTGTGCTTCCGTGCTGCCCTCCACGGCTATAGCAGGCTTGCACACCTGCGATTTTCTTCACCCTCCAAACAAGGTACTTGTTTCTTTGCCAATATCCTATAAAAATAATTAAAATCAAATATGTTGATAACTAATGGCACTGCAATTTCATTTTTGTAAGCAAATCTCGCAAAGATCAAATGAATATTTTAACATAAAGTTACTTTATTTTTCTGCAATCATATACAAAGTTACGCTTTCATTCACGCATGAAGAAACTTGGTAAACTTTGACCTGACAGTCATATTAAGGCAGAACTAAAAAAAAAAAAAAAAGGCACGAGTTAGCTCGATAAGCAGATTTTGTACTGCTTCCATTTACAGACTTTAGTCGGTTTCAAAACTGTAAAATTCCTTCCAAGAAAACTGTAATTCTTTTGTTACCAGTTTGAAATAATTTCCTTAGCAAACGAAAAAGGAAGATTATCAAAAGTAGTAGACTCGTCGACTGTGTAATTTCTGTGTATTTTCTTATCAGTCTAGAGGAGCAGACCAGGCGTCTCAGTGCGATGTGTTAAAATCCACTTTAATGCTGAAATTCATATGAAACGTTTTCATATTGTGTACATTTATTTACAGTAGGCCTACACACGAGAAAATGAACTTGAAACAACACTTGACGTTGCAAGAATAAAGTGTGGAAAAACCCGGCTGTTAAACTCAGAGTTAAGAGAAAGTGTGTTAGAAAGTACTTACCGGCTAAGACACTTGAGAAAACTGGTCAAAACTAACGCATCAGCCTTTTGTTCCAGATCCCAAAGAATGCCTTAGCAAAAAGGTTTCTTACACTTTAAGATGTGGAAAATGCGCTGTTGTTGTATAAATAGTGCAAGCAGACGCGGTTTTTGGAACTTGTCTTAGTCCCTGGTCATAGAAGTTGGAGTTAATTATCACGTACACCTTGCAAAGTACCACCCACGGTGACGCATTTTCTACGCTCGATAGGCTGCCATAAGTCAACGTTTCACTAAGTGCTTAAGTAAGCTACTGGAAATTATTACTTCAGATTCCTTTAAGGATTAACAATGGAAACCAAATGATATTGGTCTTTGAATTATAATAAACATAGAAAAGTTTAGAATAATAATAATAAACATAGGAGATTTGCACATTGTGCTTTGCTTGTGGTCTATAACATTCATCATTTATGTCCCACCAAAGCCTCTTACAGCAGGCTTTTTTTTCATAGGAAAATTGATATTATCGTACACAACGAACGGTGTTGTCTTAGGCTAGCACAATACAGCATGTGTTGCGTGTGGTATACGTTTGCTGAGTGATTTGCTCAGATTAACACTTCACAATGGTGTTTTGTTCCTTAAAGAGATTAACACATCAAGTGACTGGAAGGGTGGGCGTCCGTCACTTTCCAGTCTCTTTGTACTCCATCTCTGTCCCGCACTCTGCCTCTCACCTGTACCTAGTGAACACTGTGGTAACACTCTCCAGGGCACAGTGAGTATAAAAGTTTATACGCTGCAAAATGCTTTGTATTTAAAAATGCTTGGCGTTTATCATTCTACCTCACCTTTTCTTTTGTCTACTTCTCAATTTTTATACCACTGCACTTTACCCTTAATTTTGTCTCAGTATATCTACAAAGATGAAATGCGTGAACATCCGACAGTCATGGGTGTGTTTCTCACCAAGGATCGAACGATATATTACAATGGCATCTGTTTTCTTTCCCCGTCAGGTGCAAGTGGCCGCGCAACCCATCATTGTGTCCACTAGGGGGCAGCGATGACGGTGACCTACTCGCGCAGGGTGGCAGATGCTGGCTTGGGAACCTTCTCCCGCCTCCTACTGCGATGGAGGGGCAGCATCTACAAACTTCTATACAGGGAGCTGATCATCTTTACCGCTCTGTACTCCTTTCTTAGCATCATTTACAGGTGAGGAACATGCCCTCACCCACCCCCAATCAGGTACAATCTAGGTGCAAAAGATAGCGGTGGGAAATGATAGGGGTTTGTGTGGATGCTACAATACAGTGTGTTCAAACTCACAGAACATTCCATAGATTTTTCCTACTTTTTGGGAGATTATATTTCCTCAGTCAGTACTCTACTTTTTTCTGGAGGCCTGGGGATCTGAGCCATCTGTCTGTTGGTCATAGTAATTTGATGAAGTCAGCTATTTGACTTAATATGACATCAAATTCCAATTCAGAGTATTTTAACATCAGAATTGCATTATAGTACATTATTTTGTTGTTTAGAAGTTGCATGACAGTTTACTTAATCTTATTTTTTTCAGTACAACCAGTTACCGATTCATCTATCTTGAACCACTTATCTGGAAAGCCTATCTTGTGAGGAAGGGTGTAAGGTGAAGCTTTCCACAGCTTGGGCGTAATTCCCTCACAGCGCACTCACACTCACGCTCATGTACCCAGACACCAAACGTAGCAAGAAGCTTAAAAACATCATACAGCTGAATCTGATACTGAGAAATGTACTGCTGCCCCAGTAGAGGTTTTCAAACTTCCTGATCCCCAAATATCTGTGGCCCGTATTGCACTTCCATGCGTACTGTCGACTAAGGACAGAAAACGGCACAGGAAGGGACCCTTGAGTGATTGAGTGGTGGTTTTGCAAGGTCAGGCCCCACACTTGGGTCCAGCTGAACATTGTTCCAGTTAGGCTTTTGTGCTGCCTCCCCTGGGACCTGGGAGCAAATGATGGATGACAGCTAACTGGGCCGGTGATTCCAGGTTCTCACTGAGGGATGAGGAGAAGCGAATGTTTGAGAAGCTTGCCCTCTACTGCAACCACTATGCAGAACTCATCCCTGTGTCTTTTGTACTGGGTGAGCACTCTTCTGCTATTTGTAATTTATGCTTGAATTATATATAAATCAGTGGCACTTATAGTAAATCAAATACAAATAATGATGATCACTGGCACCTCCAGGCTTTTCTCGCAGGGGGTGCAAGGTGAGAGAATCCAACCAGTCATTCATCCAGATAAATAAAATATATATTTTTAAAAGAAGTAAATTCATTTACAATAAACTGTTATTTACACATTGATATGAGTAACACAAGCTAAATCTTCAAATATAACGTTTCAATATGTGCATAATTCAATTACTAAACTTAATATGCATTCTGATGTCACCAGTAGGTGGTGCAGTTGCACCCTCATTAAAATCACTTATAACTACTGTATAAGAATATCTCTACTTCCCATTTGGCACTTCAGTTTTGAGTTTTGTTCAGTTTTCCACTGATATTTATCTAAAACTGTATGTTCAGCTGCCTGATATTATTATACCATTTCCCCCCTACTTCAAGCAGCAAATATGAGGCATAACAAGCCACTGCAGTTAACTTAATGGCCTATTCCCATTGCGTCACTGCAGGGGTTCTGATTACTGGGTATGTTGTATCCCACTGAAGAACGAAATGTTTGCCGTTGTCTGCTGTTTGCTTGGGTGCCTTTTGCGGGCAGGGTTCTACGTCACCCTGGTGGTCACGCGCTGGTGGGGACAGTTCGAGAGCGTTCCCTGGCCCGACCGTTTGGGGGCGCTGGTGGGAGGGCATGTGCGGGGGGCGGATGATGCAACCCGGCTCGTCCGGCGCACCCTCATGCGTTACGCCAACCTGTCTGGCGTGCTCATCTACCGTTCCGTCAGCACTGCCGTCTACAAGAGGTTCCCTACCATGGAGCATCTGGTGCAGGCAGGTAGGACATATGATTCAGCTGCACTGCTCACCAGGGTCTATAGCAGCGTTTTCCAACCCAGTCCTGAGATCCCCAGCTGGTCCACGTTTTCGCTCCCTCCCAGAGAATCCACATTTTTGCAAAAAAACAGACAGTCCCTGAGAACTGGGTTCTGAAACACTGGACCACAGCACAAGCATCAAAGAATAACACCCATCCGGTATAGTCCTTTAAGAAACCCGCACTTCGGAAACTGCTTCGTTGGACTTAGCAGTTTAGCTGATGTGTCCTGTCACCTGGTGAGGATGTTAGACAATCTGTCTCTGTACTGAACACGGCTTTTCAGCAGGGCTGTGGTAATGGGTCTATCACTTCAAACTCTAGCTGTAAGGTCCATCCCAATATCAGGGGCTTTCTGGGTAAAAGATGACAACATGTGACCTCAGCAACTCTAAGGGGAGGATATAGCAAACTTCATAGTTGCTTCGAACTTTATTGTACCAAACAAAGGTCCTTCATTTTGTTAGTGTTTCAAAGGTTACACTCATGATACAGGATCAGTACCATAGATAAGTGTTGTTACAGCAGTGGCATCTTTATCCTAAAAGTCTTTCCTAAAGTACAAAGTATTTCAAGGTTGCCTGGACCATAAACGATGACCCATGTAGCATAATGATTATTATCATGCAGAGCCAGTGATTATTGCAGTGATGAATCTGGTGTTTTGCTGTCATTGTACATAGTTTAATGGTGTCTCAGCATAAATAAACTGGTTCTGTCGAGAGTATGACTGCCTGCTCCAGGTCTTTTCATGTCTTCCCACAAAGGCCTGATGACAGCTGAGGAACTAAGGCAGCTGGAGGCCGTGCCCTCGCCCCACAGCAAATTCTGGGTGCCTTGCATGTGGTTTGTCACCCTGGCCCTCAGGTCCCGCAGTGAAGGCCGCATCAACAACGACGTGGCGTTAAGTGCTATCCTCAATGTGGGTTCCTGTGTGTGCTTATGTACGACAGAGAGAGACTGTATGCGAACGTGTGTAACTGCATATGTTTTTTGTGACTATATGTCCCATCTGTGCCCATTTTTCAGGAGCTGAACACCCTACGTACACAGTGTATGAAGCTGTACAGTTATGATTGGATCAGTCTGCCCCTGGTTTACACGCAGGTACAGCCACCCTCTTTACTGAAGATATGCACTCTGTAAACATCTCGACCAAGGATAAGAACTCACAGAAATGATAACACCCCGTCAAGCCCAGACTTGACCCCCACTGTTCTGTAACCCTTATTATGACTTTAACCTAGAACCCCTGTAGACAGTGTTGCTTCTCCTCCCTCTCACTGCATTGAGGAATAGAAGTCTAAGTCTCATCTTTCTCAGACAGCTAACTAGTGTTTTTAGAGCAGTTGTCATTTGGCTTATGATGCATTTGCTACAGTATAATAACAGATTGTCAGGGACAGCTCTTCCCCTCTCTTAGCATTAATGATGCGTCTCTGCTAGTTGGATAACTCCGTCTAGACCTGTCACATTGCCAGGTGGTGACAGTGGCCGTCTATAGTTTCTTCCTGGCTTGCCTGATTGGCCGCCAGTTCCTGGACCCTGCACAGGGCTACCCTGGGCATGACCTGGACTTATACCTGCCTGTCTTCACTCTGCTTCAGTTTTTCTTTTATGCTGGCTGGCTGAAGGTGAGCAAAATGGTCAAAATTATTCATCACTTATCTTGCACAGGGACAGGGCTATCCACCACAGTGAAAAGGAATATCCACCACAGTAATGGCGGATAGCCCTATTCAAAGCACTCTAAATGCTTTACTCTTTAGCTCATAAGAAATAAGTACACTGAACGTTTGACACAGAAACTGTTACCTCACACATCAGGTCTAACAATAACCCAGAATCCCACGCTGTAACATCTTTCATTTGTTATAGTTTAGTAGTTGCAGTAATGCAGGAAATGGAAATAGTAAGAACAGGTTTCAGGCCCTCTTTTCCTAACTTTTGGTTCCCCATTCTTTTGCACCTGTTTTTACACGTTTTCATGCGTATAACCTGTGGCAGACAATACGATGGTGATTTGACTCCTGTACTCCTTTCTCAGGTGGCTGAACAGCTAATTAATCCATTCGGTGAGGATGATGATGATTTTGAGACCAACTGGCTGGTTGATCGAAATCTACAGGTCGTCTGTGTTCTTTTTACCCATCTTCTTTTAAGACTGATACATGCATAACTTTCTTCAGCAGCTTTGCTTTCCTTTCATAACCCAGAACTGGACAGAGTTAAGCTAAGCACAAAGTCCTCCCAGTCGTATACTCTGCTCTGTTAAATATGTTAAATATACTTCCGCTCTACACTTCTCAGGTGTCCCTGTTGTCTGTGGATGAAATGTACGACAGTGTGCCTGTTTTGGAGAAGGATAAGTACTGGAACGAGTCAGAACCTCAACCCCCCTACACCACTGCCAGTGCAGAACACCGCAAGCCATCATTCATGGGGTCTGCGCTGGATATAAGGTATTGTGGGTGGACTCTAAGGCCATGAGTATTGAAAGACTTTGAAATAGATTGGAACATATCAGCAGCAAATGTAAGACATGGAGTAACAAGCACACTAACAGAAATACTGGCCCCTGCAGTGTACCCAAAGAGGAAATGGACTTTCAGTCTAAACTGCAGCAGATCAAAGAGCATGAGGAGGCCAACCACTCCACACCTCTGCTAGGAGGCTTGGGGCGGATACTGGGGGTTCAGCCTCAGAGCTTTTCTCGCTCCTCCACCTCCTCAAGAATGTCTCTACTGCGGCGCAGGCCTGGGGCCCCACTGGGGTGCTTTCCTCTCTATCTGCACCCGGAGAGGCCCCTGACCCCAGGCCAAGCTTGTCCTGACCCTCCCCTTGAGCAGAACCTAGACTACAGGTTCTCCTCTATGCTGTTGCATGAGCGACCCGGCTTCTACAGCTGTCCTCAAACGCCCATCCATTGTGTGCCGCCAGCTGTTCCCCGGCCACGACCCCCTCGGAGGCCTCAGACCGACTGGGACCACAGCTCCAGCTCGCTTGCACCCCACTTGTTGGGCTCTCAGCTGTTGCCTCCTGGCACACCAAGCATTCATCCACCTCCATCATCTGCTTTCCTGTGTCTGAGTGAGCAAGATGAGCCCTCCACTGGTCCCGCCTTTTCCTTCCCAGACCCTGTGCTTGAGCCATGTCCCCTTCCTCTCCCTCTACCCAAGATTAGGCCTACTCAGCTACGACAACCTCCACACCCTCACTGCTCCCTGGACCCTATTCCCCCCTCTGACACACATCCCGGTCCCTCTAACACACAGGGAGAAGAGTTCTTTACGTTCACACCACCATTTCATGTCCCAAACTGCAACAAAACTTCTGGCAGCATCAACACAACCAACATCAACAGTTCCTCCTCCACTGCTGGTAGCCATGGCAATATCTGCAGTCATGGAAACTTTAATTGTGCTAGCAGCAACAGTAATGGTCTTACCAATAATGTAAACCCTGTATCGCCACCTTCTGCTTGCGTTCAACCAGCGGTCAATCAGCAGGTATCACCCAAGGACTCTGGGAAGCCATTGGTTCACCAGAACCTTCTAGACATGCTGGCTGGAAATGGGGAGAGGGTAAGACCCACTGGTGGAAGTGAAGACCAAAATTAATTAGGTTGCAGTAGTAGGTGCACCCCTAGCCCGATGATTTGAAGGAATCTTCCCCTCACCATAAGAATTTTAAGAATCAATTTTACAATACATACAAAATTTGTGACCTGCCCAGAGATGTGGTTCATTGTCGTACCATATATAGGGATTTGTTTGAACAGCTCTGTAAAAAAGGCTCTTAAACCACTGGCTTGTCATACCCTACAATGTATTACCAGGTATTACAATGTTTGTACCAGAACCATAGTTTTGTAATCTTCCAAGTGTTCTGGCCCAGAAAAGGATGAAATGCTATTACAGAGTTCTATAGCTCGGCAAACTGGGAGTGTCATCTGCAATATGTACATGTGAATCAGTTAAATGGAAACAAAAGATGAAGGTCCAGCAAGTCCCAACACCTGCAGACCTCCACTGAACATCCATATCTTCTGGAAGGTGAAGGCCCACACACTCATTAAGTGCACAATACACAACCATTAGTGGTCAACATGACAGTAACATTTAAGTTTACATATCAATCCAAGAACAAGCTCACCCAGTTTCAAATGACACCAAAAACACACAAATCTCAGAAACAAGGGTTTCATTTATTTGAGTTTCTTTTGACCAGTGAGCAACCAGTAATACATGGGAAACAAAAGCGGAGCACTATGGCTTATGAGAGCTTTGGAAGGTACTACATGGGAGGCTGAGGGCAAGCTGGCACCTATGCAGAGCAAAGCTAAGGATGCTGTGCACGGTCGCACACGCAGCCATTAAGTAAAACATGCAGGAGCGAGCGTGAAGATCTAACTGCTCTCCTTTCCCAGCGTATGCTTGTCGAACAGGTACTCCGCCATGCCGTTCTGTGGAGCGCCCATGCGACGCAAGTTGGTGACCCAATCCCCCAATTCCTTGATGGACTTCACCTGCTCATCCAGGTAGTGTGTCTCAATGAAGTCACACATCTGTGGAAAGATTGAAAATGTAAAACAAGAATAGGGACAACTAAAAAAAAAAAAAAAAATGACTCACCGTTGTGAGTTGTGGGCCGCAGACTTACGTGAGGATCATTGCGCTCTGTTGAAAGCTTGTGCATATCCAGCAGGGACTGGTTCACAGTCTTCTCCAGCTGTAAAGCGCACTCCAGAGCCTCCACACCGCTACCCCACTCGTCCCTGTCTGGTTTCTGCAAATACACCCATATTACTGTCACACAGAATGCCGCAGACAGCACACTGCTGTTATCAGCAGATGAGCACACAGTGTTATACAGGGAGTTCACCTTCCCCCTGGCCATTGCCTGGTGTCGGAGGAAGATAATACTTCCACCTGTTCTCCTCAGATTCTCCTCCCCCTTGTACTATCAGTTGACCCTGACAGGACTCATTACATGGTCTCTCAATGGGCAAAACAGGAGTACAGGAATGTGCAACTGTGGGTCGACAGAGGCACTAGTATCCATGGTGTTCACACGCCTTTACAGACTCTGCGAACAGGCCTGAAGATCATACCTTGATGTCTTGCAGGAAGATACGGCCACCTCTCTGATTCTGCAACTTCATCAGTTTCTCTGCATGCTCCCGCTCCTCGTGGGACTGCTTGCGGAAGAACTTGGCGAAGTTGTGCAGGGCCTGGTCGTCTCGGTCAAAATAGTATGCCTTGTGGAGAGAAGCAAGTCATTACGATGGTCATTATGGGTGCAGTGTGGTACGTCAGATCAAGCATCTCCTTTTATTTCTTCTTAAAGATCAACTAAAAATTGTTGTATACGAATTTCCTATTTCGATGCCCTCTCTCACCATGGACAGGTAAACATAGGAGGCGTAGAGCTCCATGTTGATCTGCCGGTTAATGGCTGCTTCGCAGTCCTGGTGGAAGTTGTGTCTCACTTGGGATGCCATTGCTGTTAACACAAAGGGAACACAACAAATAAAATTTCTGGAAACTCCACAGCTTAACTTCTCCTGGAGAGTACTGGAAATATTGAACTCTAAAAATGCAGAACTCTATGCGAGCTGGCGTATTCAGCAAAGAAAGCAAACTGTATGAATAATCTAATTCCCAGAATTTTGCAATCCTAGAAATGCTACATAAAATTCCCAGTTTGGGGTTGAGACACTAGGCATGATTAAGCTGTATTTAGGTTTAAAATGCAACATTTAGAGCGAGTCACTCTCGCCACAGCATACAATTTAAAAATGCATAGGGCCTATGCTCATCACCGCAGTCTCTGGGCACACAAAACGAGAAGCAGGCGCAGGCAGCGGCAGTAAACACGAATACCGTTCAGCCGAAGGTCAACAACAAAGCCCATTTACGTTTGCCCCGTATCCATTACATACGACCGGATCTCGGAAACTACTACTTACAGTAAACGTGAAAACTAAGGATTTAACCCTAAGCATATGGCCTTCCAGATATTTCACCTGATTTTGCTTTCGTCACTGTTAGTGTAGTTCAGTGACAATTGGTTATTTTTTGTGCGCCGTGCAATGCTGCGGCACTGCAAAGCATATTTAAGCGGGTACAGTGTAAGCATCGTCAAACAGGCACAAATTACAGTGTATTTAATAAAATCCTGGACAACGGGGTTAAGACATCAGATATCAACCGCTTTCGAAATTCAAAACCACGATTATAACAAGCGTTGAGATCTAGATAGGAAATTGGCTTCGGGTTCTCTGCTAATTTTTTTAGGTTAGTAAATCGCTGTTGGAAAACGTGCGTCATTTGATAAGGAATATGGAGTCTGGGAAAACCCGAACTGCTTCTCCTGGAGATGGGGGGAGGAAGGAATCCGATTTATTTATTATAATTTAAAAAAATCGTATTTCATGCGTACGCGACAATAATTAAACATTTTAACATAATCGAAAAACCAACAGTACCAATAAAATAGGGATTCAGCAGATAACGCTGCTTGGAGCCCTAATGATTAGCACAGCCGTCACTGTTGTCACTTCACTGACAACATCTACCAACGAAAACTGGTCAAGACCAACGGACAGAAAACCAGTAACACCGAAATATTTAGGCAGCGCTTTAGCCACCGTTAGCCAACATGGCTGTGCTGCCTCCGGACCGCAAGACTCATGAAGGTCGTCACCGGCCCAAAGCCGCGGCACTGCGAACATGTCATAAAAGCCGGGAATCCGGACTCCGGTTCACCGCACACTATAGTCATACTGTAGCGTTAAATATACACATGAAAAACTTAAGAACCTTGAAGTGTTTATGATAAACGTACTAATACTCCAGCTTCCACCTTATATGCAAGATTAAATTCAGAGATGAGCAGCGATCGTACTTACCGTAATTAGCTTGCGTACGTTTGAACTGGATAGCACTGAAGACAGGTTCTGAAGAACGTAGCAAAAAACGAGTTTAATGTATTTGATGATGTCAAAATGTCGACTGAAGAGTGTACAAATTTGACGGTAGGCCGGTTGCCGTTCAAGCACTGTTGAAGCAGGTAACCTTCTCTACCTACAAAGGTGGCAGCATGTGGCCAAGCGCGGCGAACGTATCCATAAATACCAATTGCGTCACGTACTTGAAAGGGGGCGTGGTGAACCTGGGCCTCATCAGCCAATTGAAGCGCAGAGGATGAAGGAAAACGTCACTCATTTACTAGCAGCGAACGGAACGTCGACATTTTTTGTGTTTGTGTAGGTGGATTTTTTATTAATCTTAAACACCCTGCATTAAAGCCTTGCATTTCATCCGAACCAGTAATTGTCAGTAGTACAGTGTCACCAGGCTCTCGCCGAGAGATGTGCGTGGAAAAACATGGCCTAGTGTCTAGTTTTTTCTACTTTACACCACATTGACATAAATGTAAGTGTTTAGATTCTGGTCTATGAGACCCAGATTATTTTAATCCCGTTTGTGAACGAATACATTTGTTATTATTCACATGTACAAACAGTACAACTACTGTTTCAGCTGAGACTTCTTTCTAAAAAGTAGAAATGAGAAAGATCACGTAGCAGACTTGTCATACGAAACAATCCTGTAATCCCTTTAAAACACTTAAGATCCATCAGCACACAACATCCTGTTGTTTCTATGATTATATAATCTGTGACGCACATGCATTACACCATATGTTGCAATGACCACTATTTGTTGCTGCCACGTTCGCTGCGTTATGTTTCTATACTTCACACAATAGATTCAAGAATGCAGTAAGGGTCGCAAATAAACTACTGTTGTAAATGGGTTATACCAATGAACTACTTGGAGATGATTACCTAGTTGCTTACAAAAGACAAACCAGAAAGTGTTTCTTTATAGTCAGCTTCTTAATTTTGATGTTTGCTGCCAGCATCCTCACTTCATCCATCAATTTCCCATAAACACTTATCCAATGCACAGGGAAACACAGGGCATCTGATATCAGACAGAATGGATGAGATGTCAGTCCTTTGCAGGACAGTCACGCACAGAATCACACCTTGAGAAATGCACAGTCATGCTAACCACATAGCTTCTGTGCCAAATTATTCATTTTTGATCACGTATATGGTCAAAATATGACTATAGTAGGATGGATTTTGTACGTGTATGTAACTAAGGCTTTACATTTTTGGTAAAGTCCAATTCACACCATAGCAGGCACATGATCTAAAAACAGTATAGGTAATCGTGTGGCAATCCTCAAAAATGTACATGAATCTATATGATTTCCTTATTGTAATATGGTTCTAAATCATGAAATAAAAGAAAAACATTTTTTCAGGTATTGTTTCAGTGTTTTACAGTATTGTTCACTTATAAAGAGGGTAAAGGTCAATGTGAAGGAAATAGTTTGAGCAACAGTGGACAATTCCTGCCATGTGAGGAACCCATGTGAGTTATGGGTTTGTAAATGCTGAATGATGTCTCAGTAATTACGGTGACACATACGTTGTGGCCGCTTACAACATTACTGGAAGGTCAAAGATTATGCTTATCATGTGAGCCAAGGCTGCCTCTCCTTGAGATGAAGAGATTCAGTGCTGATTAATTTGGCCAGTTCTCCCCCCTCCCATTTCACAAATAGCAGGAATGATAAAATGTATTTATAAATATTAAAATTCTTAGAGAATTAAAAGAAAAACCCTTAACCATAAACTATATATTATGTACCTTAACATGCGCTTTTACAAACAATCGACTGTCGCACATATCATTCTTAAATGTGAATGCGTACTTGTGCACCAGTTATGTGCACCCCTGGTCATAAACACAAAGGACAACAAAAAAATGCAGAAGTGTGGTCTGGAAGATTCCATATCCAGAGCATGCCGACATGCAGTCATTCCAGACATATGATGGTTGAGCCAAGTACAAGGTTGTTGCGGAAATGTAAGTGTGAAAAATACAAGTCTCACACACATATTACATAATCCCCAAGCTGCCAGTCCACTTCAGTGAATTGAATATTTCTGAAATCAGGTTTGGTTTGCTACATTTAAAGGCTTTTGTTACTGCATCTATAAAACATTGGGAGAGTAGTGCTGTGTTTGAGAAAATGCTGTCAAAACTCAAGACTGGGAGCTATCAATAGCTTTTAAAATGTGACCTAATCTGTCTTCCATGTATACATGTACAATGAAGCCAACTTCTGAACCATGTGCTCTCAAAAGCAGGCACCTCTTATTCACCTCCATCTGAGAATAGTATACATTCGTCATCTGATGATATTCTAAATATGCTGTTACCATAGGTACCACTGCCTGCAGGGGGTTACAGTGAATGTGGGTTGGCCAGCCTCTTGAAAAGTGCCAGTTCCAGGTTCGCAAGAGTGGTGAAAGGCAAATCAGAACATTTGTTAGACAGGTCTGAAATCCCTGGTACAGATGAGAATTCAAATAGGCTATAAGCAAAACCGATTAAGTCACATAAGCAAAAACTGGAAGTGGTCCACAATAAAATGTATTGATAAACACACAAAACCTACTTCCTCATTGATACAACTGGCACCAGTTTCAGCCCAAACAGATACCAACTCGTATCGTAAATCTCCTGGACTGAATATGGCTTGAAATCACAGCAGTGCAAAATTGGTAAAACAGAAAAAGACAAAGACACCAGCCAAACTCAGTACTCCACATTCAGCACAGTCCAGCAGAGTCCCTGGCTGTCCATTTGAAGGCATTAGTTTGTAAATTTCTAAGTTTGACTTACTGATTTAAAAAAAGTACTAAGTACTCTGGCACCCAGCTAGTGATTTTAATACAAATATTTACAAATGTGCTTGTCAATTATAAAAAATTAAGTCAGGGAACTGGTTGATGTTTCAGCTCAACAGCGGGGGGGGGGAATTTCAGTGAACTGATTCCGGCAAACTGGCCATTTCCTGTTGATGCATAACTTACGGTAGAATGAACTTGGAATGTGGCAGTAAGAAGCCTGACTTGTACAATGTTTCATGACATTTTATTTAAAGACAAGAAAATAAAAAATTAAAAGAAAAGATAATAAAAATTTAACATTTCAGAAAGAAACTAAAACTACATTCTGACCCTATTTAAAATACAAAACTGAAAACCAAGATGAGAGCTGAAGTAGGAAAGACGAGGCAAACACACAGACAGAGAGAGACAGACCACTAGACAGTGCAAACAGAAGTTTAAAGGGCTGTAGCTCCAGCCCGAGGGGGTGAGTGCCAGACTGCAGAGCTGGTACGTTTAAAATATCGGGGCTTGCTCTTATAAAATATCCGCTCTAGCTGTGGATCCTCGATCTCTCCGAAGTAGGAGTCCGCATCCACGGGGTTGAAGTACTGATGCATTATGGTCTGCTGTAGCTGCCTCCCTGAAAAAGAGAGGGTGGTGAACCAGCCAAGCACACATTGTTTTACAGTATTCCTAAAGCATTACAACCACTAGCAGCACTACAATTTATAGCAGGCAAGGGTAAGTGTCCACAGTCCCGTTTAACGCATCTCTCTTCTGATCACATGAAAGTGAGATACGTATCAAATCCTAAAAAGTCATCAAACCAAGTAGCCTGCAATGAATTCCTGCTCCAATGGATAAGCAACCAGAGGAGATGTGTTTTTAAGGCCCTTTAAAGAAATTCACAAGGCAAAATAAGACACCTAATGAAATCCATCCATTTAAGCTACACTCATCTTGTAGACTAAGCATTGCATGGTATACAGGAAGACAAGGCAGTACAGTATAACAGTAGTGAGCTTTTACGCGGCTGTGTGAATTCAGAGTCTCCAAAAATTTCAGCTAGAGGGAAACAATTACTCTGTTCTTGAAATCAGTCAGGCATTTCAAGTGAAGATCAGAGAATGAGCCTAGCAATTGTGCCAGAGACCTCCTGCTAACAGCCTTTATTGCTACCAGTTTGTTGCTTCTCTATCTTAAGTCCAAAGTCCTGTGACCCACCAGGTTTCACACAGCTGAAGTGTATTTATACAGTACGAGCGGGCAAATCACCCTCTGGGTGATTCTTGGCTTCCACGCTGGAAAAACTGTCGATGCTACTGCACAGCAAGTCAAGAGGCGAAAAGCCGAGAAACTCACCCTCAGCCCAGGATGGGATGGGTTTCCGAGGAGCCGATTCATCATCAGTCGAGTCGTCGCTGTTCTGATCCATCCCATAATCTTCAGGGTTGCAGATAACAACAGGCTTATTTCCACCCTTTGGGGTGATCTCATACGACTGAGGGGAATGCTGTGGATTAACAACCTCAGATCAGCCCTCGGTCCCAGCTCTCATCCACATCACTTAAGATTCTTTTCCATTATAACACTTAAGCCCCTTCCTAAGATGAGACATATCAGAGCATGCCAGGGCGTAAACACAATGAGCAGTTGGCGCTATGGAGCAAATTGCTATAGTGACTATAGTAGGTAGCATACCTCCACAGTCACATTGAGGATGGTGCCTTTGCCCACTGGTGTTTTTATCAGTGATACCTGTGGGAGAGGGACATGGGGACACAATGAAATATACCCTCCATCATACACAGGGGTGCATGTACTCATAACTAAAACTAACCCTACTCTGGATCCGTACTCCTACCAACAAGCAGTCGACTTTTCTGAATTCCAAAACAGAATTTATTGGCTACCGTCACTGCATTTCTGGAGAACAAGTCCAGCATAAGGAGGAAATAATTGCTATACAGTGGCTGGACTGGATTTCAAAGCTTAAAGTTCAAAGGTCATACAAGGATTAGACACGTGAACAAAATGAGTCTGCCCATAAACACACGCCCAACCTGTAGCTCTTCCTTGCTCTTGGCGGCAGCAGCGGCTTGCCTCTGTAATGCTGCCTTTTCCTCCTCAGCCTTCTGTCTTTCCTGCGCCTCCTGTTGGAGACATTAAGAATTACATCCCAAAGGCTCAAAGCATCTCAATGGGCACATCAGTGGCATACTGCACAGCGGGCACACCTTCCGACTCCTCTCCTCCGCCTCCTTGCGTTCCTTCTCGCGGGCAGCTAGCTCCAGCTCTCGCCGCAGGGCGTCTGCTTTTTCCCGCTCCATCCTTTCCCTGTGGACAATGGCTGGAGTAAGCTCAAGGGCACCAAGTTTGAAGGAGCCGGGTGAAAAATCTCTGGCTACATACTTCTGCATTGCCCTACTCTGTAGTATTTAAAAGACAGAGGCTTGTCTTTGTGGCACCTTTCAGCAGCTGCCTGCTGCTGGCGCAGTCTCTCCTCCTCTCGCTCCCGTTCCCTCTCCAGCTCCCGCCGCAGCTCTTGAGCCCGTCGTGCCTCTGCGAGCTTGCGGGCTCGCTCCTGCTCCTCCTCAGCTCGCCGCTTGGCCTGGAGCTCCTGCTGCCTTTTCTCCTCCTCCTGAGCCACCATTCACAGGAGGTCCAGTCAGCACTTCTCCCTCCATTAGAAACAGGGCACCACAGGCCGGACAAGCCCATCTCCTCACCTGCTGCATCTTCTTCTTTGCAGCTTCTTCTTCTTGCAGCTTCCGCCGCAGCTCCAGCTCCTCTTGACGCTTGGAGGCGACCTTTTTCTTGGCCTTCTCCTCCGCAAGGCGCTCTACCCTCATCTGTGGTGGATCACCAGAGCCGTCAGTGGTGAACTTCCAGATCCATAAGCAGCCAGTACATATTCATGATTTAATGCCATTACTTGTTTGCAATTTTGACCCAAAACCCCAACTGTGGCTCTCAAGTCGATGCAGTTTTTGCTGAACCACTAAATGGTGTTCAGCTTAAGTGCGACTTCTCTCAAAAAGCCAGTGTAACAGTATGCATCCATTCTTATTTTTTGGAATAAGTAGTGTCGTTATTTTAGTGAATCGTCAACAATGTGAACCATATAAAAGGTCAAAAACAGTACAATGTAGCGTGCACACGGCGATGAGAAAGACCACTGAGCAGTCAGCAATCAGCAAGTTGCTTTTCAAGCATGTTGGGCCTCGCAAAATTCAGGGATCGTAAGAGCAGCCCTGCCACCTCACGAAACCCGAGTGAAGACGACCCAGATTATCTCTGACAGCCTAAAATCCTACGTGCCATGGCTCGGAGCACCAGGAGGAACGGCTGTCAGGCAACGAACCAAGTTACAGAGTCTCACATAGTAGGAACATAAGATCACACAAACCTTAAAAGAATAGTAGGACAACACTGAACACTTCAGTATAGGAAGCACCCTTTGGGCTACATGCCACATGTTTAATCCATGCACCATGCAAGACTCCCCCTACTGGATGGCGCACACAACACAGAAGCAAGCAGCCCCATTTATCCCACCTTGTCATTCTTTTCCTCCATCTGGGCCATCTTCTGCTCTATTTTCTTCTTCTTCTCTTCCTCTTTTTGCTCTTCTTTTACTCGGGCCTCGACCACCTTTCTCAGGCGCTCATCTCTCTTCCTAGAGAAATATATCCCCACAATTTAAACATCTAAATGTTCTTACGGCAGTTAAGGAAAAACCTGGTACACCGGTCACTAGTTAACTGAAATGCACCTTCTATGGCAAAATGAACGTTTCTAGCCTTATTTCATCCCCAGTGGACACAGAACCCACCAGCCTTCTGAGCATGTGGTGTCGGGCCTTGCAAAATTCAGGGATCATAAGAGCAGCCCTGCCGCCTCATGAAACCTGAGTGAAGACGACCCAGATGATCTCTGACAACCTAAAATCCCACGTGCTATGCTCGGAGCACCAGGAGGAACGGTTGTCAGCCAGAACATTAAGGTGCCAGGAGGGGTAGTCGACCTTTTCATCTCCTCCTGTTTTCGCTTCTTTTCCTCCTCCAACTTTTTCTTCCTCTCTAACTCCAGCTCTTGTTTCTTTTTCAGAGCTTCCAAACGTGATCGTTCACGCTCCTAGGGAAAGACACACAGGCATGAGACAAGTCAGATCTTGTCGCCCAGTGCACAGGGTCAACTCAAGTTATTGACAGACCAGACGGTTCCTTTGACTTTTGCAGATGTTCAAGTCGACTTCCAAACTGCTGGCCTGATCACACACCCAGAGAATACAGCTTCCCCTGCTAGCGTTAACCCTGCTTGCACAGACCAATAAGTTAAACTGGAGTAAAATCCTGCCTTCCAACAAAATAGTGTATAATATGCATACTGAAGTACTCTACAGCATCTGCTATTAAAACTAACATTTCCCCCATGTCAATGCATGTTGAACCCATCTGCAGTTAAACCACCCCCCCTGTACACAAGGGAAAACACAGACTGACCACTAACATACTTACCAACCATGCCTTCACAACTTTGGTCATAGTGTGTAGATACCTCCCACAGACATATACATCCACATCAGCCAAATGTGCTCAGTCTTTTGTATGAAATTAGCCATATAGCAATACCAAATGACAAAAACAACAAACAAAGGGCCAATCTGCATATTCTTTGCAAATTGATACAGTTGGTCTGTAGATAGTACGGGTGTAAAGATGAAACATGATGAATTGATTAAGGTAGCAATTCAAATGCATCAAATCTATAATGTTAGAACTGGTTATGATCAACTTGTTTGGGCAAAATCCTCATTAAGACACTCCTAATTCTCACACAGATGTGCCGCAGGTAGACATGCAGAGTAGTGCTGGTAGTGGGAGGGTTGTTTAAACTTTCATAAAGAAAGCACTACCTGATCATTGTGCCAAGGTGGTGATTTTTTGCACTGACGCTTTTTGGAAACTCACCCATTTCCTAGCGCAGAATGCTCTCCAATAGTCCAGATGCCAATTCATGACCACTGGCCTAGGTGATGGTGGCTGACCAAGTAGCGCTTTCTTTGTATTAAATGAGCCTCCGGCAAAATAGCATCTCACAGGCCAATCAGGTAGCACTTCCTTTATGCACCCCCCCCCCCTTAAAGAGTATGGCAGTTGACCTTTGACATTCATTTGTGTTGAGCTTTTAATGTTTTGAGATTCTGCTTTCAGTGTAATCCATTCATAACTGGTTAAGCTCCCAAGATCATTTCTGAAATTAAAAAAATAGGTAACTTAAAATCAAATTAATGAATTAAGCTAGAAATGAAAGATGCATTGAATCGTTCCCTAAACAATGATAAGCTATTGCCTTGGGGCCAAATATTTATCCCCCTAGTAGACAACAACATTACTTTGAGTTCCGTTAGATGTGGATGAAATGGGAGCAACGAATCCGCAGAAATCAAGCTATAATGGGGAAAAGACCATGGCCCACTATCCACCAGTGAAGGTGACCGCAATGTCCCACTACACCAAGTTATTGACAATACAAATGGGTGACCGTGGAATAAGGTGCCAACAAAATATATTAAAAAAAAAAAAAAAAAAAAAAAAAGCAGGTCGCCATTTCAACTGGTGCAGTGTGAGCAGTACACACCGGCCTAGAATACTTACGACCAAACCGACGGCTGGCTGGGGGAGGGTGGAGAGACAAGAGGAAGGAGATCGTATAAATAATGTATTTTTAAAACTGTCTAGGCATAGTTTAGGCTTTGCACACACACAAGAAACCAAGGACCTGTGCATGTTCCATAAGTACACAGGATATGCACACAAATTGCTCCTTGAGGAAAGGAACTGGTCTTCCATGACTGATGCAAGGACTTTCATTTGAATTGACCAACATGCTTCAAGAAGCAAATCTAGCTCTACATCACAACAACTTCCACACTATTAAAAAGCATGGTTTTCATGGCATGACAGAATAATAATAATAAAAAAAAAACTTCCAAAAATTTAAAAACACACACTGCATAGCAAACAGCATTCGGAAAGTCTTGCAAGTAAGTTCTGGCAAGAATATCAGACGATCCCACCATCCTAGAATTTACCCTTGTACCAGACCGTAACCATCCATGTTCATAATACACTAGTTCAGTCCCAAAAGCAAAAGGCATCTGACAATGGAAAAACATGTCACCCCACATGTAAAAGCAGAACCGTGGGCCCTTCACACCAAAGAACCGTTTTCCTGGAACTCCTCAAGTTCACACAGTAGGAACTACAATCAAGCGGAGTTCCAGAACCCTGTCAGATTTAAGGTACCACAGTTTAAATGGACTCCATATTCGTTCACTTACATTTTGCCCAGACTACCTTAAATCCGACAAGTTACCCCGATAAGCCAGTAACCCCACTTCGTAGTACAGGCCACAGGACTAGGATTGATAAGCGCACCATTAGCCACATTCTGAGAAACCTGCACTGAAAATTAGCAGAGTACATTAAACAATGGCAGACATAGGTGACTGACCTTCAGATCTACTCTGAGGGGAGTTGAATGTTTGATGAAAGATTTCATGAGAGCATTTCGACCCATGGACCCAGGGGTTGACATCAGCATCTGGTTCTTCTGTACTGTGTGCAGGAATGACTTCATATTGGGTTTAACCTGGAAAGTCAGATGCAATGTTTTACACCCAAAACATCTCCGTAGATCTCTCAAGACAGACCAGCTGAATTATATAACAGGGCATTACAGGGCACAGAGCACTGGCTTTCACAACAGAGTGACAGATACCAAAAGGTACAGGTCACCATGCTACAAACTGATTACGGAAGCTATTAAACATTTCCTAATTATGCCCCAATTAACAGACCAGGCTAGGGCCCCTTTACCAGTAAAGGATGATCACTTATGAACTAAAAACCAGACCGCAGTGAGGACTCCCGACATCGAATACTTTTACTTCTAAGCCTGGAGGTGGGGGGGGGGGGTTCCCCTTCAATGAGTTTGAACGAGTGAACCAAATAATTATATTGACGTTTCCACAATTTTAGACATGATGGGGCCCTCAATCATAACTTCACTATACACCTCCATGTTGAACACCCGTAAACTGAAACAAAAAACCTGTTGATTAGTAAATACAAGCGGTCTTACACTCTGGATCTTGTTCGGGGGAGAGGGCTTCTTTCGCGGAGTAGCAAGGTCATCGGTGCTGGAGCCCAGGCGCTTGGTGCTAGAAGTGGCAATAGATAGGGTGGGCTAAGACAGACCCATGGCGCAATCAGACACTGACACCATAAAGTCCCTCGTCTCCCCCAGAGAACTGTATCGCAAAGCCAGATTTCTTGCTTAGCTGGCTAACTTTGAGGATAAGTAAAAGGCAACCGACTTTCCGATATCATGATGCCGATTTACTTCTTAGTGGGATACACCACTCCACTAACTCATGCTACATGCCTAACTTGGTCCACTGCAGGTTATGTTACCTGTTTATTGAATGTTTATTAAATTCAGTTAGTGGAGCAGGCCACATGCTATTGTTTTGGTAAATCATGAAAGCAATAAGCTGAAGTGGTGAAGTAAAAAGGTGTTGATGGTGTGGTGGTACTTCTTGCAGTTTGAAGTCCAAACGTTTATTAAACATCAAAAGGTCCATATAGTACTGAAAAGCCAGCATCTGGACAAATTTCACCAGATTAGAGGTAAAATTACAGGCTCTCCAGATTAGAGGTAAAAATATTTGAAAGTTCACACATGCACTTCACGGTCAGTGACTGTTGCTCTTACAGTTACTGGTGATGAACTGAAAAACCAAGCCCTGCTGTGATCCATGCTTATGTGATTGGCTGGTTGTTGCACACGGCACGCTTTTATATGCTTGCGCTCTGGATGCAATCTTGTTTTCATTAAGAGAATATGGCTCAATGCAGATCGCTGATAGTTATAGTTTCTCAGATTAACAACTGAATAAATGCAAACAAGCTTGTATCCCAACCCTCACTTTTCTACACCAGTTTCATGATACAGGCCCCAGGTCTGTCAGAATTTGATCCTTAAACTGAATGCATAATTTACTGGTTTCACTTTTACAGAGCAAGTAATCAAAACAATGGAAGAGACCAGGGTAAAGGCATTTACAGTTCACTGGGGGCAAGCTTACCTTAGAACTGAGGTGGCTGCTGGGTGCTTCGTCCCACCATCGTCATCTGTAGAGGAAAGTCCACACGTTATCATGCACCAGCATTACAACAACACAGAAGACTCTCCAAGTAGGTGGCAAAACAGCATCATTACCTGAACCAGATGTACAGAGACTCTCAATTTTAGAGGGTGGGGCTGGGGAGCCCAGCGGAGTGTTGGTATAAGCCATGGAGCGTGTGAAACGGCGGACATCTCCTCCAGCCTTTTGCTCTTCTACCACCACCACCTGGACACAGACATACGTACGTCAGGCCTGTAGTTGGGCAGAAGGCATCACCCCAACATCTGACTGAGTCTTACCTCAACCTCTGGTTCCACCACTTCCTCAATCAGCACACTGTTACACAAGACAGAGTTACATCATTCAATAAACCGATAAAACATTCAAATTATGATTTCAGAAGCAGCACCAAGAGCACCTGAGTTTGGGTTAATGTACCCCACCTTTACCCACTTCACGTGTGAGTACAGGAAAACACTTCTGATTAGTCCAAACCAAAGCCATTCATTAAAATAAAAAAAAATAAATCATGGACACACACACACACACACACACACACACACACAACTGCATTATTACAGACTCTTAAAAATTGCTATTGTATTGCAATATCTAAAATTAAGATTCATTTTGCACATTTAAATATTTAAGGAGTCACAACATGCAGTGAACACGCCAAATGTGTTTTGCGGAGAGAGTCAATCATTTCACACATCTTGTGCAGAGGTAAGTAGCTAAACAAAAGAAACCACTGTTGCCCACTGCCAGCCTTTAGCTGATAAACCAGGCAGACGAAGTGAGATATTTATTTTGGATTTAAACCAAACGAAAAGGGCGAACCTGCAGACCTGACAGCCCCAGGCTGCTACAAGGGAGCAACACGTGTAACCTGGCGAACCGTCCGGCTTTTGGTCACCCCAACTTATATAAGGAGTTTAAAGGTTGTCAGGTGTGCAAGAGTACGTCATTATTGTGTTTCGTCTGTTTAGTTTATTTAGTGGTCATGACGTCACATGCCGGTTCAAAGTTACGTTCTGCCTACATGAGGTCATTCATATCCCTTTCCAGTGGCAAAAAGTAGGCTAGGCTAAATGACACACAAATTTTGTATTATCGAAGAAGTTTCAGAATTAATGTGAACTAGGAGCATCAAGTGTAACTGAAATTCCATGTGAAAATGCATACAAATACAGTTGCAATTCAAAGTAAAAGCTATTGCTGTAGCCTAGTTCACAAATATGTTGCTTTGAAATACCAGCCTATTTAAATTGGAGTGTTTTACATTATCAATACTGAGGTACCAAAGCTGGTATCTATACTGAAATAACTTTGGTATCAGTTGAGCCCCACTGCTTACCCATCCATCTGATCTGCTGCTTCTCCATCGGTGTCCAAAAACACCTCCCCTGATTGAGAAAAGCACAATGCAATCATAACCAATGAAGTTGATGAAGTTCATTAATAAATTAGAATCAAATACATCAAATCCAAATTAGCACAGAAGCACTGTGAGGTTTTAGGGGGTGACTCACGACTGGAGCTACTGAGGTGCGCCTTCTTCTTGAGGAATGAACGGCGGGATGCACGGCGCACGGCCTGCTGGGTCATGCTGCGGCGCAGGCCGCTCAGAGAGCAGCGTACGGAGACGCGGCGGGTGGAGGAGCGGCGCGACGCTGCCGCGTGGGAGCCGCTCTCCTGAGCCACGCTGGGGGCCTTCTTGGAAGCCACCTGGTCGCCAGACTCTTCCTGTGCCAGCATGAGATCCGCGGAGTTCCGCTCAGCAGCGGAAATGGTGATCGCTAGCTGAGGGGGAGACACAGCAGGCGGTAGGGGCTGTGGGATGGAGCTGCTCAACTCCACCTCTGACCCAGCCTCTGGCTCCTTGGGATCTCTGGCATGCTGAACCCCAGACTCTGCGGGGGCTTCCTTCCCCGTTTCCTGACAGCTTTCCTTGATGAAGGCATTATCCACCACCTCCGTTTCCATGGAAGCCTGCTGCTGCTTGTTACGGCGGGTGCTGCGCTTCGGCTGCTCCGCTTCCATGTCTGGGGCGACACCCGCTCCCATGACTGCTACATTCTCTGCGATCAGGCCAAGTGTCTGCACCAGGTGGGTGGAGGAGCGCAGGTTACTGCGTGCGCCTCTGGAGAAACTAAGGGAAGACAGGTAGAGAACAAGGTCAGTGTTAGAAGTAGTGATGGGCCGATCCGATATTCAGTATTGGTCCGATACTGGCCAAAAATTACTGCATCGGTGAGTAAATAAAATGTTTTCCGATATTTTGAAAATATTAAAAATCATGGAAATATTTGGTGAATGTGCAACATGCCGTAAAAAGAAGCATCAAGCGTCACGTGACTAGAGCCGCTGTGTGTTTGGGACTGTCTCAGCATGTCCGCTGTGTGGAATTACTTCAGACTAATATGCATTTAATTTCATCTGTGCCTGTTTTCCAGCCCCGCGATGTGTGAAGTACTGATGCGCGATTCACCAGGCAGATGTGAGTAATCGCGGCTGACGGAAGAACCTCTGTGGCATTCTTAAAAAATAATAAATACGTCAGATTAACAACATGCCAAAGTTTCTTTTTGGGGATGTGGAGCTGGGGAAGAGTTGTAACTACCCCGCCCCCCATAACGGTGTGGGCGTCTTGGTCAAGTACTTGACTTACTGTGCTTCTGCAGCAATTATGAAAACAAATAGAACTGTAGTTATATATGTAGACCAATTCATAAAACTGTGTTGTGCAGGCATGTAACATATACTGTTATATAGTTGCGTCACTGTTGGGTCATTTCAAACTGCAGAAAGTAGCATTACAAAATCTGTAATGGCAATATGATAATTCTATTTATAGCCATTGCAGAAAGTTGTATTGAACATACTAAAATTCTAAAATGTCTTGAAGTGCATAGAAATATTTTTACCCACAGTTAAGAATGTAAGTTGCAGTTAAGATGGACTGATAGATAGATAAAGCCTTTTTCTGCTGATCCAGCTCAATATATGAAAGCAGACAAAAATGACAAGTGAAAAAAGTTTGCACGGATAGTGACCTTAATACCAGCTGTGCTAAGAAAATAAGCCATTTTCCACACTGTTTTGCACCACTTTCTATTGTAGATTTCTATTTATGTTTCGCTTTAAGAATATAAGGGTCTAATCTACAATTGTTTTAATAGTTGTTGAATATACAACACAGTAATTCATGCTGAAATTACAATTCCTTTATTTTCAGATCCACTGCACTTTTTGTACTACATGCGTAAAGTGGCACATGGAATTTCATTTTGAATGTTTATTTAGACACTCGGCTTTAAAATTTTGCATGAAGATGCACTTAAAATTTCAGAATGCATGTTTACATGGTGCTGACCAGTCAAATGCTGCCAGTGTTACAAAGTTTTACATAAAAAAGCCGCAGTGTTGCTGAACTGAGTCACATTTTGGCCGTAATGTACCTGTAATGCATTTCTTCTTTATGACTTTTAGATTTTGTGGGATGTGTAACCAGTCATTTCCAAAGTATGTTCTGCTTTCTTTCTTTTTTTTTTTTTTTTTAAAAAAAAAAAAAAAGAGACCGGTATCGGTAGATATTCAAATTAAATATATCGGTAACGGGACTGAAGTCGTCAGATCGGCCCATCACTAGTTAGAAGTTGACGACGGAGTTTCCTTTTAAAAACAATTCTTGTCCTTGCTACATGGTAGCTTACACTTAATCATGTTATTTGCGCCAATCCCAGCCCTCAAATACAGACCACTGTCATTAAGAAAAGTACACCACTTCTTTAAAATTATGTGCATTATATTTGTTTTTATAACGTACAAATAAACATTCTAGGTTTCGTTATTCAAACATTACAACTTTCTCAACTGTTCCTAATTGTGTGTGCAATTAATATCCCCCCTCAACACACACCCTTGCTGAACTGAACTTATACCTAACCCTGAACTCTATACCAAGGTCTGTAGCTATTAGTTTTGTGTACCGTTACACCACTTCACATTATGTACACATTTTACACCAATATACTCAACTGCAATTTATGTGGTCGTACTGTAACAAATGTTCTTCCCCATAGGCATTATAACCATCTCAAACTACCAAGCTCTCATTTACTGGTGCACCAGACTCACTGTCAGCCACACTGAGGTGGGCCAAGAAAGCAGTCACTCACCGTCTCTTGCCACGGTTGTCTGTACGGCCCACTGAAACCCGCTTCCTACGGTTGCTCCTCTTTTGCGATGGAGTCTTTGGCATGAGTTCGGGTTCTGCGCTGAAGTCACTAATGAACAGAAAAGAAAAGAAATATATCAAAACATGCAGTGCCAATTTCATCACTGTACAAGTATCACTGCTCTGCTCCCATAAAACCCCAAAAATCAGATGCACTGCCCACCTGGAGAACATACGGATGGCCTCTCCCTGTATTTCATCCAGCCACACCATGTGGACGTTGTCCACTTCATCAGCAAACTCCTGCATCTTGGCATCAAACAACTCCCGCAGGGAGTTCATGGTGTTGAGCAGAGAGTTCATGGCTGCAGCCTGTGGTGGGCAGACGACACCAATGAGCAGTGGGAATACAACGATGCATCAGTTCACAAGTCCGTCACATTACATTTTATACACAACTGAATGTCAGTCCGTCAAGCATGCATTCTGGAAGGTCGTGTCAAGTTCATCAACACTGGTTTGTATTAAAGAGGAAATTTCATCTTAAAATTATGACACGGGAAAAAATACCAAGCGAAGAAACCATTTCACGTGCACGGAATCAGTTTACCCCCCCCGGTCTCTTATCGGTAGTAACAACAATACGCACTTGCTTCGCATTCACAAGTTCAGTGGTGTTTATGAACAATAAGCCCGACAAATTCGAGATCTTCCGCACAAATTACAGCTTCGTGTCCCACGTAATACCACTCAGCCACAACCGAATTAATAGGAAGATCGACCACTTTTTCGAGAGTAAAT
Source organism: Mormyrops boulengeri (assembly GCA_026781065.1). NCBI lineage: Eukaryota > Metazoa > Chordata > Actinopteri > Osteoglossiformes > Mormyridae > Mormyrops > Mormyrops boulengeri. The sequence goes on from JAODLD010000008.1 coordinate 13,817,871, forward strand.
AGAACTGGGTTTCCTTAAAGTGCAGAATAGACCTATGCAAATGTAGCCAGTTTATGATGCCGACATATTTGGACAAGCAGAATCACCATCTGAACTTCAGACCAGATTAAAAACGTAAGGACCTGTCCAGACAAAAGCCCTGAACTAAGAAAAAGAAAAAAAAAAAAAAAAAAGACCGACAGACGCTGAAGTTATACGTTAACTTGTCCAACGCTATGAAATCGTGGGATAGCAACATATCACACTGGTCAGACAACGAACTGTACACCCGAGTAAGCATTCTGACTGATTCACAATCAAAGAGCTGTACAGACGACATTATGGTCAACAGTCCATATTTTGAATAGTTTCCGGAAATACGACGCAAATAAGTACCGGTATCTCCGCAAATATCATCGTAACTCAATATTAGCACTGCGGATTAATTTCAGCACATTTACTATGTCATAGCAGAAAAAATAAGATAACAACTGCACAAAAGTTTCAATACAAACCCGGACATGTTACTACTGCGTTACATAGGCCTAATTAAAATCGGTAAAATAGCTTTACGTGTACCTTTAGAAAATTCTTTTTTTTGGTTATAAATGCAAAAGGGGTTCAGGTGAAAATGCCTTAGCTTTGTAAATAAAAAATTACTAAATTACCCTTTTTTAAAATTTTCTCCCTCCACACAACGGCCAAAACAGTTCCGCACGACCATAGAACCCCGCTTCTATGATCAATTTTACCGTTTAAATACTCACAGAACCAATAGCCGAGCGAATTCTGAGTGACGTATAAAATATGTATACCATTGGTCCTCTCAACGGAAGACTTGTAGGCGGTTCATTGCGCCTGCGACCAATTGTAAAGAAGATGAAGGGGAACACGGAAGAGGAGGGCAATGGTCCTCATCCCTGATTGGACTATCCATTCCTCAGTCAGATTCAAATAAGCCAATCTTTCCCCCGGGTTGTATCTCCTGTGGTAATATTTTTACCCTACTCCGTATCTTACCTTACCCATACATCCCATCCGAAGTAAATAAAATTGAGAAACCATCCTTTTAAAAAGGACATTGTATTTCATACATGAAATGTATTTATGAATCAGATTATGTAAAAGAATCGTCCGTTATAGAGTAGTGTTTTGCTTAAATATATGCCGTTAACATTTAATACAAGGGCAGTTTTTGTAACATAAACTAGGAATAACACGAATTCATTTCATAAATTAAATTTCAGTTAAGACTTATAACTGAATAATTTCATACGTCTAAAAGGTTTGAACTCCAAAAATGATTTCTCGTGAGGTCTTTCTTCTGTCCTTAAGACTGAGAATTTTGAGATGCTTCACTTGTCTGTCTGATAGTTCCTTTTTCCTACCTCTTCCCTTTCTTTTCTGGTGTGAATTGATGGCATTATGGATAAGAAAGTATACCACAACATTATGGTGAGGCATGGAGTACCATCTGGGAGTCGTCTTATTGGGCCTGGATTCATTTTCCAAGAGGGCAATGACCCTAAACATTCTTCTAACTATTGCCGAAACTACCTGCGACAGAAGGAGTCTGCTGGAACATTGAAAATGATGGACTGGCCCCCTCAAAGTCCGGACCTCAACCC
>JAODLD010000008.1:13824953-13838925 GCA_026781065.1 Mormyrops boulengeri
TCACCTGGAAAATGTCCCCACAAGCAAAAAATTAAAACTTTTTACCCCCCCCCCCCCCCCCCACACACATTTAGAGATGCACCTAAATGCATGTCTTTGGTTTGTTAGAGCAAACTGTACCTGTTAGATGGGATTTACATGGAAACTTTACAAAGTAGGTGGGAGTCACAGCCCCACCCCTGGAGATGTGAGGAAACAGTGCTACCATCCGTGACATCACTCTACTGTGATGAAAGACTATGATGACATATCTTCGATGACATAATGCTTGAAATATATCATGTCACAATGCTCTCATGTCACACTCAAACATCCCATTTTACTATCATATGAGACTGTGTTGGCAAAGAGCATTTTAATGCCTGTCTGTGTTGTCATTTAATGAGGTTCCTATGATGAAAGTTACACCATACCGTTGATGTAGTAGCAGTTCTCTTCCGCACTCCAGGTTACCCGAGAGACCCAATAATCAGCAATGCCCCAAACCACTTCACTGCCCTGGCCTTCTTGGAACATGGCCAGGTCCTGGCACCCATTACGGCGAAGTACAGGGGGACAGGAGAAAAGAACAAGAGGTGGATCAATCGCTAACAGTATTTTGCTAACAGTGCTTCAGATTGAACAAGAATGATGTACGTATGACAGCTTTTTGGACAGGTGTCTACCATTGGTGGATGGTGGCAAAAAAAGAAAAACTAAGGACGTTAGAAGATAATCAACCCAGAGTAAACATGTTAATATTCATAGTTTTCAGTCATGTGACTGGCTCGGAGACCTGGGGTGAATCTCAATATGCGTACTTGAGCTCCGCTTTGGCAATGTCTACATATAGCTTATGGAGAATCCCTCCCCATACACTGCCACCAGAAAGAAAGCTTACAAAAGTACAGACAGCTATATATGTTTATGTCCAATATAATACATTAAATGTCCAATATAAAACATTAAATGCATTAATTAATATCTTTCTTGCTTGCCTTTCCATATTTGTACAATGGAAAATTGGATCGATAATGGATACTTTTTCGTTTAATATCGTTAGTGCGGGCAATGAAACTTGCCAGCACTTATTAGTGGAATAGTGTTACATTGTGTTTTATTCTATGGAAAACTAAATACTGATCTGCTGACCAGATATAACAATTAAGTTTAACCTACAGCCGTCTCCCATGTTTAACGTAAAGGTCCCAGTTCCAGCTGTGCAGTGGAAAAGCGACACACAAAAGTCATCAGGAGCTACAAAAGTTCCCAGTCTAGACAGCCCAGGAACTCGGAACCAGGAACTAGGATCCTGAACTTTACTGCGAAAGCGCATCTTCATAGGTGCCATACTTTCATTCCCTCCCCAGGGATGGAGGCACGCCTAATATAAGCACAAATACACAATCTCGGATGGGATAGCACAACCCAGGCTTGTTTCCTTGTCAGTTACTGCATCTAACTGAACAAGAACTATCCAGCATTTTGGCAAAACAAATGGGGCAAAAATTAGTGGCAGGAATAAAGCCTTGTTTTGCCCTCCAGGTGGCGCTCCTAAAAGGGTCATGTGAAAACGTCATGTGAAAACTATGAATACAGGTTGCCCCTTTTTTCCAAAAAAAAAGAAAATGTGTTTTTTACTGGTTTGATTTTTTTATTCTCAAGAACAGAGGAAGTACTACCTGCTGTAGTGACCAGCCTCCTCTGGTGTCTACACTGGTGTCAGATCAGTGGAGAGTATTTTGAGAGAGGCATGACGTCATGCCTGAGACACTCTACCTGCGTGAGGTAAAGGTACATTTGGAAGGCCAAGATGACATCCCCATTAATGTGGATCTCTTGTTCGCCATAGATGTCCTCGGGACAAACCTCCCTTCCAGTGACTGCACTCTCCCATGGGAACTTCAACCCCTGTGCACAGCCCATAAAAACACACACACACATAAGTACATAATTCTCAGCACATGCACCCTATGATAATGTAAATCACAGAGACAACACACAGAAAGTGCATTGATGCAGAACACATATACTGCATACACAGAACATACACCAGTGTGAATATATACATCACATATTGCACACACAAGTGCATATACACTTCAGCATGTAGTCATGGGATGTGTACCAGCAGCAGATGAATAAAAATATGAGAACCTTGTAGCCTTGCTGCTTTGCATTTTCTTTGGCGCCCTCTAATGTTCGTACTCGATATTCCAACACAGCTTTCGCCAAAGGTGGGTAGAACAGAGCGATGTTGGGGTACATCCAAGTGTCCTGTGAAATAACAGGAAAGTGTTACAGACTGCTACGTGTGTATGTGGCAAATCACTTACATTTAACTGACATCTAACATTCCTCAGTATAATTTCAACATGTGAATTAACCTTCCTGATACTGCTAATGCATCTCCTCACCTCGTCCCAGAATACATGACCCCAGTAGTCCTGTCCCTCTCTTCCATTGGACAGCCCCCCAGGACTCACTCCCCCAAACTTGGGGGGGGCATCACGTAGGAAGGGAAACGCACTAAGCAGGTAGAACAGGCAGCCAACCAGAGCACGACTCAGAGCGGCAGGGCCCGATAGCTCCACCCCGCATCCTGCCCAGAGCTCCGCCCAGGCCCGGCAGTGAGAGGGGAAGAGATCCCCTTCCGCAATCAGCTGTAGGCCAGTGTCGAAAAATGCCTTGGCGCTCTCGGTGCTATCTGCCACAACAGTGAAGAAAACCCAGCGGGACTGGGTTTGACTAGACAGCAGGGTCAGGGTGCCCGGCACAGGAGTCCAGATGAGGTGCACACTGAAGAGTGCCCCCCCTGAGACCTCGGGCGTAAGGGTGCTCCCTTTGATGTGCCTGAGCAAAAAAGACAATAAGTAATACACTATGCAAACTGAATCACTGATATCACACTTCATTTCTACAAGTCTATGAGAGATCATCTTAGACACATATTAGAGTTTATATGCAATTTGGCAGACTTCTGGCATGTCGAGATGTTTCCATCTGCGGTTGCTTTTTCCTCACCTCCCACCCTTATAATCGGGTTCGGCCTGGAAAGTGATGTCATTGCTATGGGGCGTGAAGGAGTTGTCCAGCTCCAGTGTGAAAGGCTCCTGTGTGGTGTCCAGACGCTCCATGAGCACCTCCATCACCAGCATGTGGGGGTGGTACCGGTGGGCGTAGAGGGACTGTGTGGCCGATACATGGGCTGTCCGCACTGAGTGAGTGAACACGCCTGGGGAAGAGGGACAGGAAATGTAGAGTGACAGATACTACAGGACCCAGCACCGGGCAGTGTTTGGTCAACCCACATAAGAGGTCACCATCTTCTGGGGGGTGCCAACTTAGCAAGCCTATTTCATTTTGTCACAGCGGAAAAGCACGCTGAGGGCATCGCATGTACTTCAATCAGCACAGGTTCTGAGACAGTGAGTACAGAAGAGTAACAAAGGACACAGCATAGGGATCTCAGGAACAGCCGAGTCACAAAGGGTGCAGCAGACTGACAGCGCACACAGCATCTGCATGCACTTATTTAGCAGATTCCTTCATCTGGAGTGACGTACATACAGTATAAGGGTCAGAGAGCAGGGTCAGACAGTGTCTGTGGGGCAATTGGGCTTAAGGGCCTTGGTGAAGGGCCCAATGGTGAAATCACTCTGCCAGCCACAGAATTGGAACCGGTGACCTGCCAAATCAGAGTCTTAACCTGCAGAGCCAAACACCACCCCATGCAGCACAATGAAAGGAAGTACAGTACAGTACAGTAACAAAAGGAACAGCCCAGGGACAATTAGTGGGGTAGTAGGACTGTACCTTTGTGGGTATCCAGGGTGAATGTGTGTTCACTAGGCTCCTTCAGGTGAAGGGTAGCAGCCAGGGGGCAAGGAATGTCTGCGCGATGACACTGCCCTAGCTGCCCGTTGTAGACCCCTCCCATGTGCATGATGCCACTGAAGACCCTCCAGCCCAACAGCCCATTAGCTAGCGGGGGCAGGAAGCGTTCATCAAGTGGCAATGAATCAGATGTGAAGATGTAAGGGTCAAGATCCTCCCGGCTCATTCTGGAATGGTTACTGTCGGTAAACAATGCTATAAATAAGAGCTCATTAATCATTATCAGGCATAACAAGAGATACACTGATTCATACCTCTTAAAATATTAAATACATTACAAGGCAAAGGGCATCTGACGTGTTTGGACTATGCTGGTTCCACGCTGGCAACTTATACAACTATACATCTATAGAAGATAAAGTAATCTTATTATAACTGAATATTATGCAAAGCTGCTGTAGTAAATAACAATGAACACTTTGTGAGAGATACAAATGATAAGCTTGAAAATAATTATTCCTCTTAATTAGTGTCATATTAAACAATTAAACGGTATTTGATAAAGTATTGTATTCAAGATTAGAATAATAAACACGTTTGTTTTGCACTCCATATTAGCCCAAATGTGCTTTCATAGCATGATACAGATTACAGAAATGAAATCAGCGGGGTGAACTTTCCCATCACTATTCGACATTATATTTAATGTTAATGAACATGACACTAGCGTATAGATAATTGAGGGAATTTATCTGCGATAATAAAACATTAAATAAAAAGCTTCTGCTGTTATCCGAGTATTTCCAACTCTATTTAATCCGAGTCGTAATTGTCAAGTTCACATAAAAAAAACAAAACAAAAACGTGACACTATTGCATGAGAAAGTAGTCAAGAGTTCTAACTTCAAACGCGGAAAATAACGATTGTTTAAAAACATTTATAGAATAAGAAGAAAAAGTGTCTCACACCTGTTGAAACTTTTCTTCGCCAGAAATGTGTGTAAAATGCAGAGTTTCGGCGTTTTCCTGCCCGGTTCTGCAAGGCGCCCGAGCGCGGCCTCCTCGATCTTCCCGTCAGCGTATCACATGTCGCGTGTAAATGGCTTTAAAGAGGCCGAGTGGGCGGTCAGCCTCGGGCGGACTGCGGTCCAAAGACACGGACCGGATTCATCAGGCCAAAAAATGTCCCTAAGCAGGATAATTCGACAAGGAAAGCACGACCAGGTGTTTCAAAAGTGACTAAAACAAAGGGTAGCTTGTACTTACAGACATACTTGTAGGAGGAACTGTTTCGAGGAACTGTTTACATGGTGAAGTATGAGGTGTACTATACGTAACGGATAAAAAATAAATCGAGCGCGCGCTGTAATACGGGATTTCACCACGAGATGGCACGCATTACTAGCTTTGGGCCCCGGGCATCTTGCCAGAGTTGTAGCGGCTAAAACCATGGGAAAAGGCTGATGCCTTCATCTGGTTTGCCCTTATAAGGCTGCAATCCGTCTGCTCCTCTCTCACTCACTTTCCCTCAGTCTTTCTCAGACCTAGGAGATATTTCCAGAGAGGGTGGCTTGGCCTGCCTTATTAGGAGGCGGGCAGGATGTAGGCTGCTTGCAGTCCAGCACTATATCCCCACACAGTCTGGGACTTTCAGGCAGGTCCGTGGAAGGGCCCTCTGCCACTTCGTCAGATTGTTCAGTACCAAACTGACTGTTGAGGAATTCAAGTAAGAGCCTCTGGTTACCGGCAAAGAGCTATATATTTATAAGCTCCCAACAGGTAGATTTATAACCTTATCAAAACTTCTGTTAAATAAGAGTAACAATAAATGTATATCTGTTATATATACACACAATAAGCATTGAATTTGCCCGAAATGTTCAACCCCAAAGAGGAATTCTCGTTCTCAGGTTTTTCACTTGAATATCCATCCAAGTAAGTTGATTTAAATTGCAATCTATAAAATTAACTTGAACAACTAAATAACACTCATAACAATTAGAGATCAGCCACATGCATGGCATTTACCACAGATGAGGCCAGCAATGATTAGTCAGTTATGGGCCTGTAGCCACGACAACTCAGAAATGCCATTTCAATAGCATTTCAGCTGACTCCACCCCTTCGCCATTCTCTCCCTCAGTCTGGCTGCGTATATCTGGCCTCTCCTCCCCCATGCTCTCTCTTTTTAGGACCATCTGTCCTGGGACATTATTCCAGCTGTTGCTTCCTCTCTCTGCAAACACCAGAGCTATGAGGACTGAGGCAGACTGAGACAGGAAGGTACAACCAGGGGCAGAGAACAGAGAGGGAGACACATCACATCACACACTCACAGTCGACATCAATTAGAATTACACTCTTCGCCCATTTATTGCCGAGTGACATTCAACAGAAGAAATTTAGGTTAACTACCTTTCTCTTGGCTACAAAGGCGGATTTCATGCTGAATACTGAAACCGCAAATATTTGGTCACAAAACCAACCCGCAGGTGCAGAGAGTCAGGAAAATCAGTAATACAGAGGAGCGAAGAGAAGCAAGAGTCACACAGAGGACCAGGGAGAAGCAGGGGACGTGTTAGGTGCTACCTCTAACATCTAATGCAGTAGCAGACAGATTTTAAACGCTAATAGCACCAGCATTTTAACTTGGTAACGTGGTAAATGTTGTTCCCTATCTTATAACCGGAAGCTCTTATAACTGGCCATATTTTATGCAGTTTTACATAATGCATATAAATCTTTTGGCTAACAGTCATTCATACTCACTACTACAGTAATAATCTCAGTTTTTATTCAACTCTTTAAATGGATCCTTGTTTTTTGTTTGAATTATGCCCTTATTTAGAGGATGGAGAAGCTTCCATGGGAAGCAGGAGAGGACTGCAGAACCTGAAGGATCCAGAGCTTACTGATGTCCCAGCAGTGGCTAGGACCTACGTGTCCTGTAACCCTGGATGCTAAAATGCACCATCAGATACAGGTGATGAAAAATGATGTATGTAAGTGATGGATTTGCTGTGACCAGGTGTGGTGATAAAAACACACGTTTTTCACTTCTTGTTTCCATGTTCCAACTAAACTTTCCCCACTTTTATCACTTCATTGGGAATATGGTGCAATTGTCTGACTCATGTTGGAAATGAAAATAAAAATGCATTGTTGTTGTTCCTGTAGTTCAATTAATCACTTTGTCAATGTCATGCCGTCACTCACACCCGTCTACTCCTCCCGGCTCACGTCATGGCACCTTCTTAAATAGAATTTATTCCCGCTGTTCCTGTAGAGGGACACATTCAGGCAATAATGAATTCACACTAAACAATGCATACTAAATTCCATTATAAGTTCAACTTAACTGCAGAACTGAATAAATAAACTTCAAAAAACTTTTTACTTTTAATATAAGCCAACACAAATTATTATAAGTTAAAATTAGTTAATGGCTCCTACACCAGGGGCGTACGAAATGGGGGGGGGGATATATATCCCCCAAATATTTCATTTGGATTCATTTCCCCCCCAATAAAGAGACCTTTCATATTTGGGGGACACAACTTAATAATTTAAATATAAAGTCATTCCTGTACCATTAGCTGTCACACTCTTACAGCCAGTTTGTGAAGCCTTTGTCCTGCTGTTTCTTTATGGGTTTTGGTTTAGCCAGTGAGCATAGGGCCAAAATGGTGGCCAGATAAAACGGCACTGATTTTACTGGGAATAGCTGCATGTTGGCAGCAGTTTCAGTGTCTAAGTCTGAAAAATGGAAGTAGATTCATGGCACAAATAAACACATCAACAAAAATCAAGAGCTGTTCAGTAACATCGCTCAGGTAAATAAAAAAATGTAAAGGAAGTTCTAAAAAATAGAGTAATGCATAAAAGGGGGCCTCACATTTTCAGACACCGCATAGAGGACATAGTAGTGTCTTTTCCATTCCATATACAGTAGTTCCTTCATGCACATGTTCTGTATGTGTCCTGGAGGATGGGGGGTAGCTCTGTCCCATTCTGAAACAACAGAAGGGATGTTTTAGCTCAGGGGCTGAAAGATCCAGGCCCCAAAAGCCAGAGAATATGCTGGTTTTTGTCCCTGGTGAGATCTTAATTCCCCATTTGCTAGCTTTTAGCTGAGTGAATGTGCACAATTCAAGTTAAACCAAACATATAGAGGACTTGACATTGTTCATCCCTATACAAAATTTGTTTTGGGTATAATACAGCTGCTGAAGTGTGAAGTACATTCCGAAACTAATACATTTAGTTGATCGCTGGGACTGTGGAGAATGAAACTCTGAATCTTGAGAACCACAGCTTAATGGCAGTAAAACCTCACCAGCAAGGTTATTACATCTAACAGAACTTCAAGGCATGATGAAGAATAACATGGCACGCTGCCAGTCACTACCCATTGTCCGCTTCATTAACTCTCACTGGGTTAAATGAAGCACTTGTTGCCAGTAGCTGGTGGTTGTGATGGTGCGGCTCTAGGTTAGCCCTTCATGTCTGTGATCAGAAGGTCAATGGTTCAAATGCTGTGACTGGCAGAGTGAATTCGCTGCTTGGCTGTCGAGCTTGGTCATTCATCCTAATTCAGTGGTCCTCAATCTGGTTCCTGGTGTCCCCCCCCTGCCAGAATGTTTTCACTCAAACCTTAATAAGGTTCATATGGTCCTTAATAGGCTAATAATGAATGTGGCAGATTGAAAGCAATGTGGGTTGGAATGAAAACATTCTGGCAAGGGGGGGGGCACCATGGACATGACTGAGAACCCTAATTGCGCCAGGGATTGACTGACCTTGCTTTTTCAGAGCAGGGCTCCTCAAATCTGGACCTCAGTTCCAAATCCAGGGCTATTTTTTCAGGTCTCCCTGGTAGTTAGTTTAATAATTTCTGATTCTGATTGGATAGAGGCTTCACACCTGGCTCACAGGTAAAGGAATGCTGGGAAATCAGCAGTGCCCAGCCCTTGAGGGCCGTGACTTGAACAGCCCTGCTTTAGATATCTGCTAAATAAATGGAAAAGTAAATGTTTGCTGAGCTGCAGTGATGTTCACCATTTTAATCTTTAACGAATAAGAAAAATAGCACACATACAGATGAAGAAACATCAGAGCAGCTGGTAATTCTCATTTATCGGCTCACGCATCTAAATTAAAAGGTATGAAGTAAAAGAAAGGCAGACAGACTGCAGTCATCTGTCAAACACCAACAGGCAGCACTGCTGTGAAAAGATGAGTCTGGACTCTGTGTATGTATCATCACACACACTTATAACTGGCATCTGAAGCACGACAGGCACTGGCCGGCAGTCTTTTTCTGTGCTTATGTTTATAAGGATGGGTGTATATAGGAGCCAAAATGGCTGCAGAATGAGATGGCATTGAGCAAACAGGCAAGAGCTGCGGCGTGTGTCTGGCAGGGACTTCAGTGGCTAAAAATCAGGATATCATCATGCTATCAATGCATCAAAAAATGTCAAGGCTTGTTTGTTCCCTCAGATATAAAAAGAAATATATAGTAAGGGATTTTTAAAAATAGACTAGGGCAGAAATGGACGTCATTTCCAAAAACCCCTAGAGAGGGAAGTAGAAAATCTTTTCCATCTCAATTAGAGCAGTTCCCAAACATACATGATCTGTATATTTCCTTGGGGTAGGGGCTGATGTAGATTACATCTGTCCAGTGCTGTTGAATGCACAAGGCACAATTGGGGCCCCTTCTGTTTTCAGGGAGGCAGGTATAATATGCCCTTAGTGGCAAACAGGAGTGGTGACCAATTTTCACAGTTGTGTGAGGATTCATAAGAGTAGGCCAACCCAGGCTACCTGTGCTTTGTGGACTTGGAGAAGGCATATGGCCTTGTGACTGGCATTAACTGAGGCAGGTACAACAGGAATATGGGGTGCCATGGCTGCTACTATGCGCCATTTGCTCCCTGTATGAATGTAGTTATGAGTTGTTTCTGTATAAATGGCACAAAGTCAAAGTCATTTGAAGTGAGTGTAAGCACTGAAGTGGCTGGAAGGGTGCCTGATATGGAAGACAAGACGTGATATCCCTGCTACATGCAGATGGTGTTGTGTTCTTGGCCACATCCACCTAGAGCCTCCAGTATGCACTTGAGTAGTTCAAGCAGTAGGGATGGGAATCAGCACCTCAAAATCCAGTGCTATGGTACTGACTCAGAAAAGAGGGGATTCCCCCTTTGAGCTGGCAGTGGGGGATCTTCCCTTAGTGAAGGTCATTAATAAGTACCTCAGTGAGGCTACATACCTTGTGCATGAATGTCCCTGTTTGCGCTTACGCTCATGAGCTGTAGGTAATGACTGAATGAAAAAGGTCGCAGACACAAGCAGCTGAATTTAGGTTTCTCTGCAGGGTTGCTGAGCTCTCTCAAGAGCTTGGAGATCCAGAGGGACTTAGGGTCTGCTGCTCCTTCAGTTCGAGAGGAGACATTTAAGGACATTCAGGCATTTCATGAGGATGCCACCGGCTTGGCTCCCAGGGCAGCTGTTCTGGGCACATCCCACTGGGCAGCAGCCCTGGGGCAGACCGAAAGCATGCTGAAGGGATTACATCTGCGACTGGCTTGGGAATGCCAGGGAGTGTTGAAGAAGATGAAGCTATTGTTAAACGGCATCCAAAATATGTATTGTTGAATCTCAGATACATTTTACTTCAATATTTTATTTCAGTTTTTGTGGGGGTGGTGTGTGGCTCGGGGGGGTTCTGAGGCTGTGCCTGAGATTGGAATGGGTACGTATCTTCATAGCAAAATTATGGGATTGACTCCCTTCCTTCCAAAATATGGTTTGGTCTTTTATCCTGAGTTATTCCCTGCCTTGTACCCATTGCATTTGGGATAGGCTCTGGACCCCCGCAAACTTGCGTATGAAAATGAAGTATAGAAAATGGATGAATTGAATTATTTCAATTGGTGTCAATGTTTGTTTTCAATTGGGTTAATGAAATTTGTTGCCATAAGAAATTATTTGAGATAATTATGTTATAGTTGATAGTATGACGTATGTGGGTCTCTCATCGTATTGAAATTCTTCCTCAGAACGGGGTTAAATTTGAGAATATGTAGAAGTTCCTGCAGTGGGCTCTCTGCTGCCTCAGACAGCTTTTGATGTAGAGCAGGGGTGGCCAGTCGTATCCAGAACTGGCCGCGGTGTATGCGGGTTTTTGCTGCAACTCCCTCATTAGATTACTAATTAGAGGACTGATTGGCTAAAGAGTCCTCACACCTAGGTTTGAGCAGCTGACCCAATGGTTATCCCAAAAACTTGTATACACACTGGCCCGTTGTGGGTAAGATTGGCCATGATGTAGAGGATTAAGATTTCAGTTAAATGAATCAAAAGCATCAGGGGCCCATAGTATGCAGACTTTTATGCTCTTTAAATATCAAAACCAATTGGTTCAGTTTGATGGAAAAATAGCTCCCAGCTCAATACTCAACTGGAACTAAAGCTGCACAGATACTCTGGCCCTGTAGGACCAGGCTTGGATGCTGCTGCTCTACATACTGCCCCAGAAACCAGTCACCCACATGCAGTGCTGAATACCTACTGTGTGAGCAGGCTTTCACTCCATTTAAGCATTAAATAGGCTGGTCTAGATTTCACATCTAGGGCAGCCTGGCAGCACAGCACATACTGCTGCTGCCTCAGGGCTCTGGTTGAAGTGCCTCCCCAGCTCTACGTGAGCAGATCCATATTCATTTTCTCTCAGTGCTGCTTATTTTCTGCATTTCAAAGACACGCTGTGCAGGGAAAATGTCCTTGGAGTCCCTTGGAGATGCAGTGTATCGATCTGGTCTGTGTGGAACCTGTTTGTGTGAAAGACAGCCTGCTGCTCATGCTGCTCATGTTGCTGAATGTCGATTTAGCCTTTCATTCTGTTGATAATTCTGTCAAACAACTTTCCTGGTGTAGACAAAAGTGTGATCCTTCTGTAGTTCTCATTTAGCAAGCTACACTGTTTGGCTTAACCCATGGGGACACCCCTATTAATTAAGCCATGCCCATTGGTGACGCAAGTGTGTAATTAAGCACACAGTCACGCAATATCCTGCAGTAAACATTCATTGCAGAATGGACAATTGTACAGAAGAGATAAGTGACTTATCATTTGGCACCAGTATAGAACGCCATACATCCAACAAGTCTTTCTGCAACATTTCTGCCCTGCTAGGGCTGTCCTGGTCAACAGTAAGTGAAGTGATTGTGAAAGCCAAATGTTTGTAAGTTGCAGTGGTCATCCTACATTAATACCCGTGCTGAACGGCGGTAAACCCCACCACACACACCCAAGCACAAAGGAATATTCAATCAGATTATCACCCAGATAAAAAAAAGAGTAACTGTGGACTAGATTCAAACTCACAGCTTGTGAGGTGTGACCTTATCCACTGAGGAAACATTCCACCTTGTTACCAAGTCTTTTCTTTTATAACCGTTTGCACCTTCAGCGGTGAAGAGCCAAAGGATGAAATATTAATCAGGCCTCGGAGAGTTGTGAGCGGCCCACGCGGTCTCCCACCACCTCCACCAAAGAAAGGCGTTCCCAGGATACAAACACTCATAACTTTATTATCAAGTGCTGACGCTGGTTCAATATATTAGAAAACCTAACATGGAGAATGGGGAAGGGAAATAATGCTGCTTTCACTTCACATGGGTTATCGTTTCAAATGAAGGCATTTTTATACACATACTACAATTTCTCTGGTGGGAGTGGAGAGAACCAACATTTGTGTAAAACAAAACAAAAACAACATTATAACAATATTCATTATCATAACAATAATAATAAAACTACATTGCATATTAGTGTTTCACAAAACAGCTATTTGTATATTGTGCAATAACCTTTGTCCTTCTGCATCTGGGGAAGTAGGGAGGGCTTTTCTGGGGCCCCTTTCTGTAGGCTCCTTGGAAGCTGTGGGAGCGGGAGGGGGTGGTTGACTTTCCAGGTGCATTCTAGATGGTATGGGGGTAAGGGGGGGTAACATGGAGCTGCAGAAGCTGCAGGGGTGTTTCAGGTAGGCTGGTGTCCATGGTCAGATGTTTGTGAGGAAAGCTTGTGTGTGGTGAGTGTCTGACAGGCGTGTTCGGTGCACCAACCTCTGGAATGATGTGCATTTGGAATGATGTTGGGTAACAATGCTGTGTTGGACAGACAAGTCTTTGTTCTGGCAGGTGTGCCAAATGTCGCTTTGACCAGCTGTGGACTGAAACGCCACTGTGCTCAGATGTGCACGGCAAGAACATCATAGCACTAAGGTGCATGCCGAGTTGTGTGGTAGCCGTCAGGAAGTCGTACAGACGATGCTTGTGGTCGGACAGAATGCCTGGAGTGTGTTTGGAGGTGTGTCATGGGATTGGAAAGGTCCATCTCTGTTGATCCATGTTGCTCAGGGTACATGGATATTAAATGAGTATCTTGCTGTGAGAGTGCTGTAAAGTGTCTGTGAGCACACAAATCTTTGTGCACGTGGGCGCTGAGTGTCCAGCTTCTTATCTCCGTCCCAGTATATTTGGTCTTCGTTTTCCATTTACTGACAAGCACACTGGGCTGGAGGATCTGGTCCTACAAGGAAGTGTGGGACCTGTGGATAAGCTGGTTAGAAGCTGCAAGGCTGAGTGGTGGGAACCTTTTAAGTGGAGCGTCAAGGGGGTGACATTCTTTTCACTGTCTTCTCTCTTTGGCACTTGAAGGGATGTAAGCAGAGGGAAGCGGGCTGACAGCATAGGATAAAATGGGAAAAGAGTAGATACAATACTTTGGGCAATGAGGAGCTAGGAAGATATGGTGGGTGGGTCATATTGGAGACAATGGGGGTTGATTAGTGGGCAGAAGGGGTATGGACAGGATAACAAATAGAACATAAGTGAAGGAATATTGACTGGTGAGTGAATGGAATATGGCTGAGTAAGGGGTGTGGAGAGGGGAATGGGTGGGACATGACTTAATGATGGGTTTTTAAGAGGAGATTGGACTATTCATAACAGATTAATGGGGCGTGGAGAGGGGAGTGGACAATTCATAACTGATTAATGGGGCGTGGAGAGGGGAGTGGACTATTCATAACTGATTAAAGGGGCGTGGAGAGTGGAGTGGACTATTCATACCTGATTCAAGGGG
>JAODLD010000008.1:13839025-13869607 GCA_026781065.1 Mormyrops boulengeri
CGTGGAGAGGGGAGTGGACTATTCATACCTGATTCAAGGGGCGTGGAGAGGGGAGTGGACAATTCATAACTGATTAAAGGGGCGTGGAGAGGGGAGTGGACTATTCATACCTGATTCAAGGGGCGTGGAGAGGGGAGTGGACAATTCATAACTGATTAATGGGGTGTGGAGAGGGGAGTGGACAATTCATAACTGATTAAAGGGGTGTGGAGAGGAGATTGGACTATTCATAACTGATTAAAGGGGCGTGGAGAGGGGAGTGGACAATTCATAACTGATTAAAGGGATGTGGAGAGGAGATTGGAGAATTCATACCTGATTAAAGGAGCGTGGAGAGGGGAGTGGACAATTCATACTTGATTTAAGGGGCGTGGAGAGGGGAGTGGACAATCCATTCTTGATTTAAGGGGCGTGGAGAGGGGAGTGGACAATTCATACCTAATTCAAGGGGCGTGGAGAGGGGAGTGGACAATCCATACTTGATTTAAGGGGCGTGGAGAGGGGAGTGGACAATTCATACCTAATTCAAGGGGCGTGGAGAGGGGAGTGGACAATTCATACCCGATTCAAGGGCCGTAGAGAGGGAAGTGGACAATTCATACCTGATTCAAGGGGCATGGAGAGGGGAGTGGACAATTCATAATTAATTAAAGGGGCATAGAGAAGGGAGTGGGCGGAACAGAATGGGCAGTTCACTGTTGGCCGAAGGGATGTGGACAGAAGAGAGCATTACTATTTGCTCTCCCTGTGACCCCCCTGGCTTTCCCTCTATTTTGACAGCTTGCTGATGACGCGGATCAGGGCCCCGTTCTCATCCTTCAGACGCTGGTTATCGGCTCTCAGGTCCCCCAGCACCTGACAGTGGGAGGACACACACACACACACACACACACAGACTGCTGAAGGTCCATCCTTTGGGAGGGTGCTTTCATGTCACCTCCATAAAAGGCTCTTTTATTAAAATGAGCCCTGGAGCATGAGATACAAACGTCGCTTCAATGCATCACCTCAATGAATATCGCGACCACTTTACTGAAAAAAAAGAACTGAACGGCAGTGAGAGAGAAGCAAGTTAGAGGAAAAAAAGCAGGATGAAATAGAAGGGAAAGACGAGCAAAGGGAAGAAAGCAATGGAGAATGGGGATATAACTTGGAAAAAAAGGAAAGAAGATTAAAAGAGGAGAAAGGGCTCCAGGAAGCAGGGGCAAGGGGCAGCTGTTTATGCTTTTCTTCCTTTGCGAATATTTTCCCTCTTGTCAGCTATGTAACCTATTTATACAGCTGGGTTTGCTCTGCATACACACCCCTGACCCAGCTTCAGGTCGCAACATCAAGCCCCCCGGAATTCGACCTTGCGGATTTCGTGTCTCGCACCCTGACCCACAGCTGTATGCTTCTGGGCACCTTCAGACCGGCCTGCTTGTCTGATTACGTTCAAGCTACGCCATGCTTCTGGTGCGGTCAGTCGCTTTTCCCATCTGAAGGTATACCGCGCTGCCGCCAAGTCATCCCTACCTTCAGCTCCTCCTCCAACTCTGCCACACGTCGCTCCAAAAGCCTCCGCTCCTGCAGAGGAACAGGGACGAGGGTCAGCCTGCTGGATGAATGTGGCTCAGGTTGGGGAGAGGCAGAACGGTTACGCTGCCTGACAGTCATTCAGAGCACGGATGGACATATGTTGAGGATAAACCTTGAGCCAATGTGGACAAACTCACCTTCTTCTCCAGCTCCAAGAGAGCAGAGCAGTCACTAAACCGCTCTTGTCTCTGTAACAACAGCACGAATCGGGGCAGTTAGAGGAAGAAGATGACAGAGCTATGGCAGACTATGCAAAGGGAGAAGGTAAATATGACATTCTGCGTGAAGCCTGGCTGGCTCAGGGATGTGACATGTACGCAGGAACCTGAGTGGCCTTGTCCAGATCGGCCCGGGTTTGGGACACGGTCCGCTGTGTGTCCTGGAGCTGAGACTGCAGCTGGCTGTTCTCCAAAGACACTTCCTCAAACAACTGGAAGAGCAAGGTATGAGAAAACAGGGGTGTGTTTACACATACAAACACCCACATACACAGACACTGCGACTTCCAGATGTGTACCTACCCGCTTATAGTCCTTCGTTTCGGAACCACGACTGATAATGCAGTCGTTCAAAGGCCCATCAGACCTGCAGGTGCAAAGAGAAGGAAATGAATCCCTTAAGCCCTAAAGAGACGAAGGGAGCCAGATGACATCCCTAGGAGTCTGACAGTGGAAGAAGCAGGGAAAGCCAGCTGGCTGCAGGAGGAGACTGGGCCATACCTGCTGCTGTTCCGGCCAGCCTGTAAAAAAAAAAAAAAAGTATGTTGAAGAATTAAAATCTGTCAATTTGTGCTCCCCACTCACACACAGGGACCAACAGACATTCACACCTGTGACTGGGAATCCGGGCCTCTGCCCCCCCCCTCCTCTTCTGCACTGAGTTCATTGTCATCGCCCTGTGGGCACAAAGTGGACAGCAGTGAGACAGGTTCCCTAACAGGCAACACGTAGGACACCACATCGAGCCGTGTCCGGGGAGCGTGCCGGGGTCCTTCCTCCTCACCTCGCCAGTCCGCTGTGCTGCCCTCCGTCGAGCCCGAGTCCTTCTCTCCCTGTTCAGCCGGTCCTCCAGGCTGGTGCCACCTTCCTGGGAATCTGAAGTATTTCCACGTTTAAAAGAGTGCAATGCACAGCTTTGAGTGCATTAACCCACTCGTACCATAGTTACTACACATTTGGCGTACACATTCGTACCTAAAGACATTATTTTCATGTTTACGAGACAAAAATGCACTTAGTACTACTAATTAAACATTTCTGTTAATTTTAAATTGTGTTTTACGTCTGTAAATTGAAGTAATCTTAATCAGTATTAAAGATTACAATTGTGCATTGATTTAATCTAATAATGTGCCACACTCCACAACGATAAAGGCTTGAGGGGAAACTGGATTTGAGCTTCTTTAAATGTCTTATTTCTGATTTTTTGACCCAGTTTAATTATTTCAGATTATCTAGCACATGGGGCCGTCCTCAGCGTCCCACCCCGCATGACGGGCTGTGCTCACTGCACGTCCCCATCACCATGTGACGTGCGAACTCAAGAAAAGCTTGTTACCACTGGGAAAGGGTGGGGGTAGGGGTGGGGGCGTTGGAGGCGTACCTCTTCCATCTGCCGTGTGGGAGCGAGGGGCGCAGGCAGGGGTGGTGAGGCCCAGCAGGTCTGACTTCTGGAGGTTGGCGATGCGGGACCTCCAGCTCACTTCCTACACGGTGGCAGAGCATCATCAACAACATGACATCATCATTCAGCGCCCGAACATGATCCGCTACCGTCTGGGGACGTGCACTATGACTGGCAGCTTTAAATAGCAATATGCTGGATCAGTGTTTATATGGACAGGCATTATTTATCATGGGCTCTGACCCCCTCATCGGCCTTCTTCTGTTTTGTGTCCCTTTCATCCTCCTCCTTTTTTTTCTCTCGTTCCTTTTGCTCTGTCTTGATTGTCTTCTCTGCTTCCTGTAAGTCGGTTAGTGTCACACCCTGTGTGCAAAAAGGAACTGGGTTACATCACTGGTGGATGTGTCCCCATTAATACTCATTCAGATGTGGAAGACAGACAGGCTTCCTGACTGACACCCTGAATGACAGACAGGCACACTGAATGATAGATAGGCACCATGAATGACACCCCCAATGACACTCTGAATGACAGACAGCTACCCTAAATGACAGACAAGCTCCTTGAATAACAGACAAGCACCCTGAATGACACTCTCAATGACATCCTGAATGACAGACAGGCACCCTGAATGACACCCCTAATCACAGACAGGCACCCTGACCAACACCCCGAAGGACTCCAGCACTGACCTGAGTTGACCTGCGGGATTGCCGGGCATGCCTGGAGCGTGCTTTTCTCTGCGCTTCAGCCTCCTCATCCCTCACGGGAGTCAGATAGGACCTGGAGGGAAGCAGGTGGGGGTTAAACCCATAAAAGGACCTGAA
Organism: Mormyrops boulengeri; assembly: GCA_026781065.1. Lineage (NCBI taxonomy): Eukaryota > Metazoa > Chordata > Actinopteri > Osteoglossiformes > Mormyridae > Mormyrops > Mormyrops boulengeri. The sequence goes on from JAODLD010000008.1 coordinate 13,843,055, forward strand.
AAGTCTTCAAAATTCCAAATTCAGCCCTGCTGGCTCCGCCCCCAAGATGCTACCCCCATACTCACTTGCGCCGCTGTTTGGTCTCCTGCTCTGTAGTTGCCAAGGTCACCGCATTTGAGGTTGTTGTTGAAAGCGTGTCCCTCTTGTCTGCCTGTTCCTGAGCGAGTCTGGGGAACGGTGGATATAGGTGTTAAACTTTTTCAAAAAAGTGCAATAGAAGGATTTCAGTATGTACTTAAAATACATATATGCTCTACCAAGACAGGCAAAGAGACAGAGGGACAAACCTCTGGGCGACCAGGCTGTTGAGGCGATTGAGCCCAGAAGTGTTTCCTGTGGTTACAGAGGTCACTGTGGGGTCATCTAATTTTTTTCCGTAAGATGAGCTGAATGACAAAGAAATTCATTTGAGATGTCAAACTGTGCGAGTTTAGCAAATTTATTTCCCCAAAAAACAGCATCGGAGCAACGGAGATAAAGGAGTACATGCAGACCCATTCACGGCAGCCAACTGACGAACCTGCGTGGCAAGCCAGGGGTAGGGCCTGTTAAATCGCTCGCCGATTGGCTGTTGAAGCGGCGTGTGTAGGAGGAGCTACGAGTTAGGCCACTGGGAGAGACAAAAATATGGTGAAGCAGAAGACCAAGCCCTAAACACATGTGTATGTCACCAAGTGGTGCATCAGTGGAAATGACTGCTAGCTAATGCATTTTCAGCACAGGTGAGCGCAGCAAGGAGAACGGATGGCAACCTGCTGGAGGTGTCGGTGGGAGGGTTGTTGTCCGTAATGCTGAAAAGTCGACGAGAAGGAGTGGGGGGTACCCGGGCCAGCCTGGTCTCCTGTGCCACACAGAGGTAGAGACAGTTTTTAAGAGACAGACATAAGTTTTCACGGAACACAGTGGTATTCTTTGCAAGGGATACAGACTGGTACAGGGAGAAAAAGAAGACTGAAAGAAAGAATTTCTGCGTCCAACTGCAGAATCAATGTGTCTGAGCGTCACCAGTATGTGTGAATATCAGTGTGCCACTGAGTATCAGTCCATAAGTCTGCAAAAGCTTCCTGGTGTTTATGAGTATCAGTGCGTGCAAAGAATTGTTTATTAAAACGTTTGACTTCATGTGTGCCGCTATGCAAGGCGTTTCTTTGTAAGATAACGAACACGGGGGTGCTTTACAAGGCACTCCTCTGAGGCCAGATAAGCTCACCAAAAATCCTTATACTGGGGTAACCATACGTGTTTCCTAGGTAAAATCAGCTGTGTGACAGTATGTTAAGCATATTAGAGGATTTATGGTAGCTCACGTTTGTGTGTGGGCCAGGCCGCGGTACCTTGGCGTCAGACTCAGAGCTGAGCCTGGGACTGGACGCTGAGCGGGTCATCGTCTGGGGGGTCCACTCAGGGTTGTTGCCCTGGCGACTGGGCTCGGTGCCCCCACCCAGCGCCACGGAGCTGTCTGATTTGCGCAGTGACGTCCTCCAGGAGCCTGGGGCCTCGACCACAGGGGGCTTCCCAGGATCTGGCTGGATTGGAAAAAGACTTCTGGTTTTATAACTCTTATCTGCATGCTAGTTTATGTTAAAGTCGAGCCACCAGCCCACCAAAAGGGTGGGGACAAATACAGTCCCCAATTCTGCCTATACAAAATGTTCCATTCCTTTCCACAGAAAATGGCAGTTAGATACACAGCCTTCATAACAGCAGACTTGGTGCACCCCCAAAAAACATCCATTACGTGCACGCATCAGCACAATAGAATGTGCACAGTCCCCGCCCCCCGACAATGAGCCACGCCCACCTTTTTACTCTGGGTCGCCGTGGTGCTGGCTGCCGTGGAGACCGCAGAGAGGGCCGAGGTGTTCCGCTTGTTGTTGATGATCTCGCGGGTTTTCGCTTTCTCTGTGCCAGGCAGCAAACAGAGCGGTACGTGAACCTTTCCGGGTGGCGCTCAAGCCCGTCACATATCTACCGTCTGATGCAGACAAGCAACAGGTTTTGCCACATAACGAGCCAACAACCGTCACGACCGGAGAGGGAATCTGCTCCTGAAATCAGTCCTGAACTGACAGACAACAAACACGTATTCCCTGCTCCGGGACGCTACAGCAACCCACACCCAGACCCGTCAGTGTTGTACGCAAGAGACGGGGCATGTCCATCTGACAACACAGCTGCCAAGAACATTATCCAAGTCACCTGACTATCCATTCAAGACCTAAAGACAACTGGGTGTTCTTCGGGTGTTGGCATTACGAACTGCATGTATAGTTTCCTAAAAACCACTATTGGAGGCAAAACCAAGGCAGGCAGAGCTAAAGCCTCATGACAAATAGCATCGGATCCTAGCGTGTGCTGGTTTTTGTTCCAGGCAAGATTTTAATTGGCCTCGACTGAGCTGAATGAATCGGGTTACAAATCATTTAATGAATATGCTTACAATGAACACAAAGACTCCATGCAATCTGGCTGCTAATCATTGAAGAGGAGTACTTACAAGTATTTATGACAACATAATACATACCATAATCATTTAGAGGTTATACTGGGGACCGCATTACCACTTAAGTCACCGTGACATGGACTGAAGTTAATAAAGAATTTCGTTACTTGGGACACACCTGGGTCTGTGCATGTGTTTGAGTGGTGTGGAGGACTTTATATAAAGTTTGAGGAACTGCATACACAGCACTGAGAAGTGACCACACTAAGCATTAAGAAGTCGCCACAACACGACAAGGCTTTATGCAGGTCAATTAAATCCGTGGAATTGGCGTGCTAAATAAATAAGGTGATATTTTTTGGATTTTTATGTGCAGTTTTCAGCTGACAGGGCTACTACTGGGAGACTTAAATAAAAAAAAAAATCAGTACGGAAAGCCAAAGAAAATGTTAGGTGATATAGGGTACATGCCCCAACCCCTGCTGGATATAATAATCAAGGAAGGGGGGGGGGTAATGATTCTCGATCTGGTTCATACCTTGTTTTTTTTCGTTTTGTTTTTTTTGAGGGGGTGGGGAATGAGAAAAGAAAAATGGGGAAAAAAGATCTGGGTTTCATTAATCACCAACAATGAAACACTAAACAGAAGCACACTTAAGAACATGTTAGATTACCTTAACAAAAAATAACAAATATAAACAAAAAATAATAAACAAAAATTAATTAAAAAATAAAAAATTATACTCTATTGTATAACCGCAATGTTCCCACACTGCTGACCTGAATGTGTCTGGGTGCTCTGCAGTCTCAGGGTTACTATCCATCTTGAGATAATGAAACTAGCCTAGCTTTTGACGCAGACGCGATCACTTGATCATGATTGGACCAAAATTGTCATGTGGCACATACAGTTGGATGTAAAAAAATAGGTATAAAATTTACAAAACATACAGTTTGCCCTTACATTAAATAGAATAATAATTTCATGATTTACATGTGTTATAGTATTAATAGGGAAATGAAAAATTAGTATAGTAACATAAGTAATGCAACTGAGAGCTCAACAGACTAATCCTGCAGGGTTGGGGGATAGATATCGAGGTTCAGCCTTCCTGAAACGCGACACAAGATCGTGAACGTTTGTATCACTGTTTTGGTCTCGGTTTCAGAACCATTACGCCACTAGAAGGTAACACTTTATATCTGCATACATTTTTTACTAGATGGTCAATAGTCGCCACACCTGGACTGCCCATGGTTTGAGATGAGGCAGATCCTGGAATGACGCAAATGTAATGGGAAAGGGGAAGGAGTCACCTGATTCTGCGTCACTTTCTGATTCACTGTCTTCCTCTGAGCTGGAGCTGCTGGAAGCCCCAGAAGGTCCCTGGGGACCAGCCTGGATCTCTTCCTCCTCATCCTCATTGGGGGTGTTCTGCAGGGGAGGGGGCGGATGCCGCTCCCGTTCATGCAGGCTGATCTTCTCTTTGCTGCTCATACGAGAAATTGAGGTCCTGGGGGGGGGGGGGAGGGGAGGCGGGTGCCGAAGTGATGACGGACAGCATGCAGGGGCCAAACAGTGAAGGCGACACACAAGGTACAGCCAATTAGTGAGCAAGCAAAAACAGGGAGACACAGTCAAGGTGGTACAGACACCACCACAAGTCTGCAATTTAACAGTCACCAGTTTAATTGATAATACAACATGTATTAAATGATATTTCTTAAAAGCAATTACTTGAGGTGGTGTACCACATCTCTAAAGAACAGTCTGTACCTCCTTGTTGCCATAGTGATCTATAACTCACTATCCTCAGTGTCAGTAACCCACTGTCTCAATGGTGACCGTGCCTGCTTTCACAGTGATTGTGTGAGCCTCATTTCTTTCCGTGTTTAATCGATCAGTTCATGGCCTTGATGGCTGAGATTATCCCAGGGTGCCACCTGGGCTGCAGTGCTGGGTGTACTGCCACATTGGTGATCTGGTGCCACGTTCCCATAGCAAACAAGACACCCAGTGAGGTGGTGACACACACTGCGCCCCAGGACCCGGCTACGGAGACACCCTCAGGCCCACCTGCGCGGCCGCGTGGGTGCTGTGGAGAAAGGCGGGCTGGTCTCGATGATAGGCGGCTGGGAGACTTTCTGTCGTTCACTTCGCATCTAAGGGTGATGGAGCCAAAGTGACAGAGGGATAAGAAAAGAGAGAATAAAAGAGAAAATAAGAGATTCGGGGCAAGAGGAAAAATTTTGGACAGGTGAAAATAACTAGACAGGGCAGAAATCAAATTGAAATTCTGGCATAGGGACTTCCAGGAGGACAAACAGGGATTGAAATGGATAAAGGGACAGATAGACAGACAGACAGGCATGCAGATGGACGGATGCACTCACGACATTCTGTTTCTTCTGGAGCTCCTCCAGGGTGTCCACCAAATTCTCATCCGCGACATCCAGGGGAGTCTGGCCCTGAGACACAGAAGCAGAATGTGGCTCCTCGAATCCGCGTCTCCCAGCCTGGGTGCATGTGTGTGCATGCGTGCGTGTATGTGTTGCCGCATGTGATGGACTGTTTCAAGTTAAACCAAACCCTCCTAACCAGTTCTGGGTCTAGCTAACATGGCAACGTCATGAAGGCCCTGATTATGTTCTGTCATAAAGGATTTCTTTCACAGAGCAGTGACACACAAACCACTTTGCAGAGACAAAAATCCAGTCTTAATCTGTTATAATAATGTCAGTGTCATTTGTCATATTGCCCAGTTTTTCACTCTTACTGCACTGCACTTAACACTGCATTCTGAACCATAATTCCAAAGACCGGTAACCCGAAATACAATAAGCATATCTGTTCAGGATTAGTGAGAAGGTTCACAAATCGCCAGTTCAAGTCAGTGGCTTCCAGAACAGGACGAGAGTCACGAGTATTTGTAGAAAAGCTGGACACAATAAAACTCACAGACATAAAGGCAACAGCCTGCGGCTGCTAATTAAAACCCTCCTCAAACGCAAGCACGGATGCCTGAAGTTAATATACAGGAAGGCAGTGAAATTTTAGGAAGGTTAATTGGTATGGCTGGCTGTTTGGAGCAAACCAAATATCACTTATAAGTGGGGGTGGTGTGGAACATTGTGGGACAGTGTGGGACTACAGAAGGCAGTGTGGGACAGGGTTTTTGCCCCTCACCACATTGTTGACTGCTCCCATGTCACACATGTTCTCCGCCAGGAGGCTGCAGGCCTCTTCCTGGCCCCAGTGTGCAGCGGCATGCAGTGGCGTCCACCCGTCGCAGTCCTTGCAGTCCACATCCAACCCGCACTGGAGCAGCACCCTGAGCGGGGAGGAGTCACCAGTCACCGCCATTGGGTATCGCCACCAAGCGGTTTAGCCAATGAAAAGTGGATTAGGCGAGCAAGCCTGGATTCCAGTCACTGAATTGGCATGTTTACTAACATGAAAGATGACCAACGCTACACATTTTAGGACAAACACACAAGAATAACACAGCAATCCTTGTGTGTGGACTGCTGCTTATAAGACACAGTGTTATAGATGGTTTCTTAGCCAAGACAACCCCCTAATTTTGCCAAAGTTACCAAGATTCAGTAAATTACTATACAGTTATGTTTATGACTTCATGTTGTTAGGAGCAACTATAAAACAGAACAGAATATTAAATTAGGTCAAATCAGACAAAAAACAAGTATGGCGAAAGAGCTAACTTTAGTACATAAAACCACTCATTCACTACAGAAACACAAACAGACAATGCATTCTTATTTTAATGTTTGGCTGCTTCCTTAAACATGGCATGAGTATTTTAAAACCCTATTAAGATAAACATAAAAAAAATATATAAAAGCTAGTAATTAGCAAGCCAGCTAATCATACGCTTGTTTTAGTGATAATGCATTTCTGTAACTAATTCGTGCTACAGCCGCCTGCGTATCGTTATCGATCGTATTTATTACGTTCAACGCTTTTACTACTTGAGTGTATATGCATTTAATGAATGAGGTACCTAACAGCCAGAACCACTGTAGCATCTGTACATGTGATCCTGACTAACGTGTTTTCCTTACATTACGTTGTAGATCGGCTTTCTGACAGCTAGGCTTATATTTTAAAAAATCTGTAATACCATTGCTTTCTTGAGCCCCCCCCCCCCCCAAGTCTTCTACTGTATGAACAGCCTAGTTAGCCACACAGGCCACAGGCAGGGCACTGAGTTACCGATACTGATTAGGCGACAGTAGGCAGGTTGCATTTTTAAGAGAATGACAGTTGGATGAACTTCCCCAAAACCCACAAGAGGAAGCAAAAAGGATACCAAAAACACCAGAGATACACCGAAAGCCATATTTCCCTGCATGATGACAGAAAAAGCCCATGGGGGCAGGGAAACTCTATCTGACAACACAGCTACAAGACAGACTTAATTCACTAAATTAGATCTGTGAAAGGTGGAACACTCAATGGCACTCAACAGCAGGAGGAAATGTCCTGAAGTACCCATAGACTATGGGGAAAAATGCAAAATGAAAAAAAAATTCATACAGGGGACAGTGAAATTAAAATACACCGTATGACACTGTAACAAGCACTGCATGACATTACTTTTTTTAAGCTTGGCTAGAAACTTAAAGTTAACCCAGTACCCGACTGAAACTCTTGTCAGTAGTTTGTCGATTTTTCCTGTGCTACCTTCGCTCCAGTGGTTTAGATTACAGGCCTGATATGCCTCTCAAATTAAGCATGGACCTTAAGCTGGTTGGATCTGACAGTCATAGAAAGTGAAAGGCAGTCATCTGTTACTTTTCAGTGGAAATTCAGTACAACTCCACAACCCCTTAAGAAATGTATATGGTATCCTACATATGCATATTGAAAATAGAAATGAAACATATCAGCAATGTTAACTAAATGTGCATTCAAAAGAATTCTTCCCAATTACCAGATCTTATCTACATTAACATTTACTGTAACCTGACCACTCGGCCTACCTGACTCCGCATTGGTACAAAACCACAATATACAAAAGAGGTCTAATGCCAAAATGATGCAATATATTAAGGTTGCATGAATCGCTGACCATGAAGTCTGACACTAAACCATGAAATGTTTTTTAGCTAGCCACATAGTTACTGTAGCCAGCTGGCTACAGACACAAGCTAATGTGCGCACTTGGTGCCGTTAGCCGTTTAGCTAACTAACAAGAGCAAGCCAGCTAAAACAAGCAGATGTAGGAATAGCTAGCCAGTGAATACCTGCTCTGGTCCCCAGTTATCTACAACAAAGAAGGTAATGGGATATTTCTTGTGTAATACAAGATTTCACATTCTTTCACAATCAGACAAGCAAAATTAGCATCAATTAGCATAAAAGTGCCACTTTCTGGAAGTAGCTGAAACTATGTGTTTATTATAGTCATCAAAAAATAAATGCAATAAATGTGTAGAACATAAAGGCTTGAGCTGTTTTGCAATGCCGCCCCACCCTGACTCACTTCATGACCTCCATGTAGCCCTTGGCTGCCGCCACATGAAGGGCAGTGGCTCCCGTGATGGAGTGGGGCGTCAAGGTGCCACGCCCAGCCGAGATCGCCATAGCGTCCCGCAGCATCACCCTCTCCTCCTCACGCCTGGCGCTCTCCATGTCCACCCCTGACAGGCCGCAAGAGTGACTTACATCATTTGTAATGCATTTGCCTTAAGCTGCAGATACATCAGAAAAGGATCTGTTTTAATGCGACTGTCCTCCACAACTGAAGGCTGTGGCCCCAAAATGGAGACAGAAACCGATGCCTGGTGCATACTTTGCCCTGCCTCTCTCTAGTGTACCCAGTTATTAATTGGCCAATGACCAGCTCAGTCAATGTTTCCGCCTCTAGCCCTTCAGCCAACCAGAACAAAATGGTCTGGAGGGGGGCGTGTTCGGGTGCTGATGGACATTCTTACCCTGCTTCTTTATCTCCGCTTTCAGGAATCTGTCCATTGCATCTTCTGTGGCCACATCCAGAGGTAGCTCTCCCTCACTATTCACGGCCCCTACCAGTGCGCCGTGGTCAATCAAGAACCTGCAACAACAGCAGTCAGAGAAGTTTCCACACGCGTGTCAAAAAGCGACCTAGAGACTTCTAACGCTGGCACACAGGTCTACTCAAAAATAAACATAGGCACAAATATTCACATTTCCAGAAGGACCTGGTGAAACCACATAAAACACTCACAAGTCAATGCAAACACACAAGGGTGTGCAGAAAACGCGCACAAACTGTGTGCAAAGGCGCTTGCACACATAGCAGAGTGACACCTACTTAGCGATTTGGATGAATCCGCAGGAGGCGGCGGCATGGAGGGGGGTCCAGCCCTCATTGTCCCCTCGATTGACCTCACTCCCGTTCTCCACCAGGAACTGCACCATATCTATATTCTCATCGATGCAGGCCTGTGGGGGGCAGAAAAAGCGACACACAATCATAAACCCTAATTAAGCTGAGGCCTTAGAGAAGACATTATGGAGATCTTCAATCAGATGTTTAGCAAAGGGTCAGTAACTCTTCTAGCAGAGGTATTATGGAGGGCTTTAACATGAACAGAGAAGCAGGAGAAGCAGATCGTACTGGGGAACCAAGCTGGGGATGGGAACTGGGAACCAGCAGAATTAGCACTATCCTGTGAAGGTCAAACTGGTTTTACAGCAGTGCGTTTCCTGGTTTTTGCTTCAGCTTATGTCTTAATGAGGTTCGGTTAGGTTATTATGGATGCAGATCACTCAAACTACTGGCTGAACATTTACATTTTCCATATTTTGCAGACACTTCTGTCCAAAGTTACATACAAGTGAGGCTGTTAAAGAATCAGTTAGGCATAAGTGCAGCTAGGCTGAGTGCAAGCGGTGCTGGAGCGGGTGCTACACCGCAACTTCGAACAAAACATGAACCTAATAAGAGTATTCAATTACCAGAAATGCAACATTAAAAACATTCAGAGAATGCAAAGAGGTGTCAGGCTAGCAGAGGAATCTATGGAAGGAATGGATCTTGAATGTTCACACTGCTGACAGTGTCAGGAAGAAAGCTTTGGCAAAGGACTTGGTCAGGTAAACATAGGTAAAACAAAATAGTAACGATATTTCAATTTTTTTTTGCCTTCTAAATACTTAAAACTGTACAAAATTTACAGGTATTATGGGCAATTATTCCCCACTGTGCAATTATTGATATGACGTCTCTTTCTCAATGTGCAACAGTGGCGCTTACACCACCCCCCACATATACAAACACAGATGTTCCCTTATAATGACTCTTTAATGTTTCTTAATTTTATTTTATAGTATCTTCTTATCCTCCAGTGCTAAGAGACTTGTTTCCTGCTTATCCTCTCGTCCAGCACATTTCATTGTAAAATTGACCCTGTGTTAACACACATATGACAAATAAGACTGAAACTAATATATTCAAGGCTTGTTGTTTATTATTGACTATGTAATAGTTGTAACTTTTCTATCAGTTATTTTGTAATGAATGAGTGGAGCTGAAGGCAGACCCAGAGTGCAGTGCAATTGGTGATGCACCCATGCAGGGAAACCCTCCCCAGAAAAGGGACTGGAGCACCTCTCTATAGGTGCAGAGGCGGGTTAGGGCACTGTCCCCCAAAAAACTACTCAGAGCACACACACTCCGCCCTTTGTATCAGACAGGTTCAGGATAGTCTTTATCGAATCGAGAAGTGATTGATTCTCAGAACTGAACTGCCATTTCACCAAAAGCAAGAGTCTGATTATCATTCAATTGCGACTAGCGCTCCATGTCATCGACTCATCCTGCTTTGCTGTTAATAACCTAAACAGCCCAGAAGGCCATAATAAAGACCTAACATGCTTCTACCCAAACAAAAAAGCAGAAAGACAGGCAGGCATATCCCCAGTGTTTCACAGAGGCACCAGCCTTAAACCAAAGCTCAGCTCTGGTAAACTCCCTGCCAGGTCAGCCTTTAGGTCAGAGCACAAGGGACGGTCCACTGAAGACTGTTCTGCTCTAACAAGGGGGCTGTTTCCAAAAGGACGCCCCCCCCCCCCCTTCCCCCTGGTGCACTGCCTTGGGGGTCGAAAGAGTGGGACCAGACGGGTGAGTGGAAAAGCTCATGAAAAGCTGCATTATGAACAGGAGCAGGGCCCACTAGCCCTCCTTGGGGCCTGTGACTCAGGCACTTGCTTCGGCAGTCGGCCATGTTTTTTTTCCGCTCCTTTTCCGCCGGACCGCCTTGTGTTTGGCAGCCGGGTGGGCGGGAGCAGGGCCACGCGGAGGGCACGGGAGAGAGGGAACAGGACAGGCCACGGAGCGGAGGAGAACGGGATAGAGAGAACAAGGCAGAGAGACAATTTGGATGGATGGGATGGAAAATTTGCAGAGTGTATATTTAATTTGGGTTGCCTGGCAACAGGCTCACAACAGGAGTGAGAGTAAGAGACGAAGAAAGGGGGGGGGAGACAGAATATGACCCCAGAAATGGACACACACATTCACATTCACACACACACACACACACACACACACACACACACACACACACACACACACACACACACAGTCCTCCCTGTTGAGATTCAGGGTTAAAGGTCAAACTGACGGTTATTTTTGGTAGATCCCAGGAGACGGAGTGAGAGAGGAAGTGCTCTTTGTGCAAATTATGTGCTCTGAGGGCTGTTTGTTAGCGCCACTGGCACAGGCACTGTACCCCAGGCAGCTACCAAGCACTTAAATAAAGTTGCAAATTAGAAGGCCCCGACACCTGTCTTACAAATCCTAGCTGCATGCCCAACACAAAAATACATATGATATAACATGCCTAAGCATGAAAATTACATTATATTAGCTATATTGAAGATATAGAATATTACCATATTATTTACTAATAAGAAATATTCATTGTGTGCTAAAGATTAAGAATAATACACAAAATTTATATCGCACTTAAATAGTTTTATATCTATATTTTTAAAATACCGAGAATTTATAATACCATTCGGCTTTAAAGACCCTTTCCAGGACAACAGTAGTCTTCTCTTAAAAAAAAAAAAGTTTTACGCCCCCTCTGTGATTAAACGCCGACTAGAGGGCAGGAAAGGGGGGCTTTCGGTGGGAGCGGGGAGGGTCTGATGGGGGTGCGACGTGACCCCACCGCGGACTGCCAGGTACACTTCGAGAGGACAGTGCGACATTCCCCGGCATATCGTGGGGAAAAATAACACAGGCACACACCAGCGCAAAACGACCCCACCACGACACACTTCCATGTCACTCAATATCGTTACTTTTAATTAGCCCACATCTGCCTGCTTGATTTACTGCTGGGTGTCACTGGCCATGTCACTCCCGACTGGGAAAACCCACGGGGGAAAAAGTGTGTCACTATGAGGACTCGCCTCCGGATACCGGGCTGGGGATGGGATCGGGAGCTGGGCAGCGATGAGAAATCCGCTGAGACGTTTCTCCCTTTGTTATGAAGCCTGGAAGCTGAGCTCTGGGCGAAACGCCCTCCCCGAAAAAAGCGGAATCGGTCCCTATTCTCCCAGCTCACCTGGTATAAATCAAAGTAAAGGTCTAATTCGGATCTGAGACCCGCTGCCCGACCGCTAACCGGTCCGCATATAACTTTTTGCAGTCTGTTAGTTCGTATTTGTCCGCCGCTGTGTCACTTCGTCGTGAAGCCGGACCTGTTGGATTCTACTTGCCCGACAGATATACGATCATCCGGGCTGTCACTCCCGGCTCGACGCGGTCGCCACTTATCCCGCACTTACCTGGTGCAGTGCAGTCAGTCCGTCCACATTCGCGTGGTTTATATCGGCTCCCTGCTTCAGCAGCTCTGACACTTCTTCCCGGTCCCCGGCGGAGCAAGCGGCCATAAACACAGCACCCTGAGCAAAGCGCACTCGGGCCCGACGCCCTCCGCCCGTCGAGGGCCGATCTCGCAGTTCCGTCCCGGTTCTGTCGGTGTCGGATCCCAGCCACCGCTGGAGCTGGTCCTGCCGTCGCTGCTTCGCAGCTTCGGACCGGGAGCGATCGTCCGCCGCCATCTTCCTCAAGTTTCTCCCGGGAAGACTCAGCTCATGATCCGGGGAGAGGATGAGAGAGGCGGGCCGACGAGGTGAACTCTGCCCCCTGGCGGTGCGAGCGCGGAACGCCGGAGCCTGGCGCGCGGCCGCGCACATGCACGGGACTCCACGGCCGCCTCCGCGCGCAGACTCCTCCGCGACCCGCAAATCACATCCCCCGCAAAATCACGAAACACTCATTGGACAGATAACGCATGATCAAGACCGAAATAACCACACGCCACCAGAGATGAATATTAATATAATTAGAAACCCATTTTTTATTTACAGATATATAACACAAGTCGGTTTCTGAATAATGGCGTGAGAAACACAGACACAACACAATTAAGTTTTAAACTTAATATTCAGTTAAAATGAATCCAGTGCAAACTGAGGCTTTGCTCAGGGCATTATCCTGAGTTCTTTTCCCCAAGTTCTCCCCAGCTGTGTTACCGTAAGCCTGGCTCTGTCACGCTGTTCCAAATGAGCACCTGAGAGAGTTCTCAGAAGGAGCCCCACCCCACAAGCACTAATCCGACTGGACAAGAGTCATTGTAATTAAAAACATTTTTTTCATATGTAAGAAACAAAACATCAGTCTTCTATCTAGGAGCTCCGTGTCCATACAAAAAAATGGCTTTTAAAAAAAGTCAATGAAAATTAAAAAGGGCCACAAGGGGGCCTCCTTTCCCTTACACTGAGTGAAAGTGAAAATCAACTATGACGTTAATTCACATTGAAATTAGCAACCAAATCGACTTCATTTCTCATTTTGCAAAACAGAACAAGCAGCGGCTGGAGGTTTTTGCACCATCCATAAGAAAACAGTAAAATGCATTTGGTCTCACTGACAGATGCAAAGTTCTTAATCACAACAGTTTGGCTGTTTTAAGTATTGAGACACAGTACAGTAAGTCAGTACTGTACTTATCATTGTCAAGGAGTTCCGAGGATGGCCATGGGGAGAACACACTGCTTAGAGCCTGTGTACACAGCTCCTCATGGCGATCTGACACGCTGATCATCCATTCTGTGATCCTCATGTACAGGATGGATGAACCTCATACTGTCACACTCATCATGCTGTAACACACACACACACACACACACACACAAAGTGCACTTTGTACATAATACTAAGACACTGCATTTGAAGACCGTTAAATCCCAACATAGGGTTCATGTGGCCTGTGGTCTCACTGGCTGGGCTGTGGATTCCAATGAGAGAGATACAGATGCAGATTCCCCCCCCGCCCCCCAAGTCACTGTGTCCATATCCCCTCATTGCCTTCTGTGGGGCTGTCTTTCTGCTCCAAGTACAGGCACTTTGGCTGCTGTCAGGCATCTCTGAGTGAGGAATCCCCACTGAATCTCAGGAACGCTTGGCATGGCTTCTCTGCAGTGCAGAGCACTCACTCTGCGGGCACATGACAGTGCCCATCTGTGCCAACACCTACAGGTGGTTTACGTTCTTTTGGTTGTTTGTTGGAGTACAGAAGAATAAATATTAAGTCTATCTCCTCGGTCTGGGGCGGGGGGTGAATGGCTTAAAAAGCTCAAATGAGCAGAAGGGTCAAAGGTCACAATGAGGACTACATTTCAAAAGCCTCTGCATGGGTAAATGTCACTCCTTCAGGTCAGGCCAAGGCCGTCTGTAAGGTAGGACTGTTCTGAAGACATGTTCAGTCACATGGGTACAGACTGGTGTCTGATATCACAGGTCATGGTAAGCCCTAGGGCTGGACGGTGCCTTCTTTGTGCTGCAGGGATGGGGATGGGGGTGGCGTGGGAGGGGCGGGGCCCATAGGACGCATCACCAGCCCTTCCTCTGGCAGATCTGGCAGAGACACCCTCTCCCTCCCCCCCCAGGCCTGGGAGTACATGGAGGCCTGAACATCCATGTTGACGCAGAAGAGGCCCGGCAGCAGCTGACGCTGGTACTGGTCCAAACGCAGAAAGAGGTCCAGTACTGTGGAGCTGCCCCCACTCATCCAGCGCGGAAGCACACCACTGGGAGAGGCAGGCAAGGACTGAGAACGCCGCAGCTCCATATGGTAGGAAAGTCTGAGGATAAAAAGAAATAAAAAAAACAGGGAGAGGGATTAACCTGGAGCAGAAGAGTCTGAGACACAGAGAGAGAGAGCGGAGGGATTAACACAGGACAGGGGAGCCTGAGAGAGAGAGAGAGAGAGAGAGAGAGAGAGAGAGCGCGTTGGAGGGATTAACACAGGACAGGGGCGCCTGAGAGAGAGAGAGAGAGAGAGAAAGCGGAGGGTTTAACACAGGACAGGGGAGCGTGACACACAGAGAGAGAGAGCGGAGAGATTAACGCAGGATAGGGGAGCCTGAGAGACAGAGAGAGAGAGCGGTGGGATTAACACAGGATAGGGGAGTCTGCCGCTGGAGTCGCAGCTCGTTTCCAGCTCTGGGGGCTTATAGGAGAAGAAAAGGTCGGCCTGGGACAGTAACTTTACAAATCATGGTGATTGGCATGCTGGCCTGTTATAACGTAGTACAGCCAGACAGCCTGTGGCTGCGCATGTGCGCGCCCCTCGACTGCGGCGCCTATTCTCACCGTGCAGACACCTGCTGGGACATGCTTTTCTTCGCCTGACGCAGGACACACTGCAGCAGCTTCACTGTCTGGTCCCTCATCCAGCCTACATCCTCCTGCACATCTGGCAACCATTCCAGCAGTCTGAGACAGAGCCAAAGTGAGAGAAAAGCTATAAGCTCACAGACAATCATACCACACGCACATGCTGGTATTGTACAGGCAAGCACTGTCCTTCCATCAGAACGTGCAGATTGCGGAGCAGGTGGCCAGTCAGTGGGAACTGGGTGGGGGGATTGGGGGGACAGTGAGAAACTCACACCCACCTGACAGTCATAGACATGGCCGACTCCAGCGGCAGGGTGTAGGGAATTAACATGGCCGAAGCCATCCTGACGGGCAGCAGGTTGCTCAGAGACTGGAAGCGGCTCCTCCTCTCCTTGCAGGCCTCCACTAGAGCTATAGGGGGCAGCAAAGAGTGTTTGCTTACTTTCATTAATATTTGTGTTGATTCTTCACAAATGGAAATATGATTTTACTGCCTTTTATATGCTTTGATGACCATTAAGTGAGTGTGGATGTAAATATTTAGGTTACTTTTGGTTAAATGAGACACTTAGCTGAGGAGATAAGCAGCTGTTATACGGTGTCCTGTACTCTGATTTCTCCACCCCCCTCCCATGCAGTGCCTACGCTCTTCCTCCACCCACCTTGGTGTAGCCTTGGGGGAAGGTGCTCAAAGATGTGGTCCTCTTCACTGGCACTGTTGCTGAACACAGCTGGCTGCCTCTTATGTTGCTCGCCCTGCCGGGCCCCCTCATTCTCATCACCCTCCTCATCCTCATATTCTTCCTCCTCCTCCTCCTCCTCCACCCCATCGCCTATGTTGAGGAGGGCTCGATGGGGTCCGCGGAACTGCAGCAGGCCTGTGCTCCAGAAAGAGGAACCAGCACAGGTTCAGATACGCACTGCACACAGTGCACAGGACACAGGCGTCAAACTGGGTGCATGCAGTGTGGTTATGATCTCATAAAACCTACAGCCTTTATTAACTTTCACAAGTGACCACAGGTCCCGGTGCTTGTGAGGTGAGAAGATGGAGTACACACTGGAATTAGGCTCAATCCTCTGCACAGATCTAACCACATTAATAATAATATTAATACAATCTATCCTTACCAACAAATCTTATTTCTCAAACTTATTTATTTTCTTGCTCCCACCAAAGATCATTTTTGGGAGCTCTGCAGACTCTGAACGACTCAGAATAACTTTTGAATAGGAAGGAGAAGAGTGATTAAGTTCAGGCATTCTGAAAAACAACCCCACTGGGGAGAAAAAAAAAATCCTCCTTTCAGAAGTATGTAATGTGGCATTTGTCCATTGGGTGGATCTACATTCTGAAAACCTGCAGGCGTCCACTGCAAATTCAATTATAGTGACGCATGGGCCTGGTGTGTCACACACCGTGGTAAGCGTGCCATATTAAAAGTGTACCACTAGGTGACAGCACTAGAAAAGAAAAAGCCATTCGAATTTTTCCTTGCTTCTTAACTTCCAGCCATAGAACGGCTGAGCAGGCTGTCATATCTAAAGGAACATGTAATTTAACTCCAGCTCTTTAACACATGTAAGAAGGCCTTTAGGGGCTGAGAACTCTCACCATTCTTCTTGATGAAGTGCAGGGCATCACGATACCCCTGTTTGCACATGGCCTTCATCACCTATGAATGCAGAGCAAACACATGTGTAAAGGGGTCACCAGCGACACACACAAACTCGCACATCCTCACAATGTCCTGCATGAGTCCGGCATGTAACATACCAGCGGGTCGGGCGGGAAGAGCGCGCGGGACACCCGGTATAGGTTGGTTAGCGTGAACTGGATGCTGGTGTTGGTGAAGCGCAGCTCGTGCAGGTTAGTGGAGCTGTCGCGGGGGCAGATGTCACTCTCGCCGGAGAAGGGCGACACCGTGATGGTGTTCTTCAGCTCGTACTGCGGGAGGTTGTCCGAGATGCCCCCGTCTACATATCGCTGAGGGATTGGGGTGGGAGGGTGTTAGGGTTAATCTGATGCGCGGATAAGTGATACTACAGCAAGCATTGGTAACACTAAAACTCGAGAGAACAGCAATAGGACTCAGACATCACTAGTGGCATCACAGTCTGGTATGGAGATGCTAAATCTAAAAAAAACAGGAGGGCCATTTCGATTTCTCTGAGCATGACACAAAAAAATACCACAGGTACGCCTCCTGCTATTGAAACAGGGCATGAGCGCTGAGAGATGCAACGCAGAATACAGATGGACTGGCAAATGACAAATAACCCTTATTTTGACCATTTCTTGACTTGACTAGAAGTGCTTTGTCCTACTTCATACTGCCCCCTGCCCCAACTGGGTCTTCCCCCCTCACTGCAGCAGAACCAAAATGAGGAGAGGGAATGACAGTGAGACTTATGCTGAGTCTTTTGCCCTGCTTCTGCTTTCCCACCATGCAATGGGGCCTCATTTTCCCAAACTACTATTGTTTTCACGTATAAAAAAGGGGATATGTCGTGATTTCTTTGGCGGTAAGAATAAACTAAAGGATGTTGATATGAAATAGGTCTAATAAACCCGAGCACTGACACACCAGTCAGCGCCAGTGCACATGAACAGCAGGATTAACTCTGAGAACAGCCTGGAAGATCTGGGTTTAATCTTTGGCCAGTCGGAGGGCGGTGAGGGATCGGAATGACCTTGGGCAGCAGGGCCAGCTGGTCGCCTGTCACAGCGGTATCTGCACGCACACACACGTGAACACACAGGCACAACAATCGAGCATGTGGCTCCCATTCGGACACTGGTGTATTTTTATTGTGGACAGTATGTCTCAACTCCCTGCAGTTACACTGGGGCCAAGGCCCCTCCCCTCACAGTTTGCTTGGCAAAGTTCACTGTCATGGTTCCTACGTCACTGTCACCACTCCGTCAGAGGACGGGAACCCTGCCCAGACGCTATCTCTGGCAATTTTTGCTCCAGAGGTTGCCACCAAGGTGACATTTTGTTTTGCTTCTTATAAAGGTATCCATACATTTACGTCTGGGTTTCGTCCGGAAAATGAGGACGCGAGTCAACCTGGACATATTTAGATCATTACAAGGAAAAGGTCAAACAGACTGTATAAGTTATATTGTCACACACATTTAACTAAACATCTATGGTGGCAGCACAATCAGGTGGTTTTGGTTTTTGCCACATGCCGCACATGTGTAATAATGTGTCCACTAATGTCCACTACGTCTGCTTTGGACGTCAAATTTTATTCAGACTGTTATGGGCCGTACATATGGTTGACGTTACTGGATAAGACACAAGTCGACGTTTGAACCGTATACCCTTCAGCAGGAAACAGTTAGCAGGAAATCGCGTTGTGCCGAGGGCACACTGTACAGTGAATAACACGAATGGGCATGCTGCTGTTCACACACACTGTCACCAGACTGAAGCAACAGGAAGCAAACATGAAAATGCTCCTGTCATTATTTACAATACAAAAGTGATACACTATAGATCTCAAGTATAGCGAGAGGCACGTCATTAGAGACCGAATTGACACCATTTCATCGCTGTGGCTCTGCGTTTTCGCTCTGCATTTGCCAAAAAGCTAAATCACATCGTCTCTATTATAGTCATATGATGCCTTCCTGAACACTCTGGGTATGTTTATGAGGTTTAAAGAAGTTCATATGGCACCAGATTGTGGTCAGTGTGTGCGTGCAGGCATGTGCGTGTTTGTATGGGTCATTGTGTCCACGCGTACCCAGCAACCAAACCCTGGGAACACATCCTACAAAATGCACCCTCCCGGGAACGGGGAGACGGCAACAATGCAGAGAAACAGAGAACCAGATGAAAGTTCACACAGCTGGGCTCAGAAAGCCAAGAAGAAGAGAGAGGGAGAGGGAGCGTATGGCAAAGAAGAAAAGTGAGGAGGGGAAAATAAAGGGCGGGGAGAGGTAAACAGAGCAGGCAAGGTGGGAGGGAAAATGGAAGGGGCACAGAATGATGAGGAAAGATGTTAAATATTCAGGGAGCAGAATAATTGGCATGTGTTTGGATGGCCAGCTGCTGGTCACGGCACAGTGACATTCAGACGAACACCGATAATGCACATACTGATATTATGAGCCTATCTGTACTTCAAATCATGGACTGAAAAATCAGAACAACAAACTCTAGGGGGCGCTGCAATAACCACTGCCATGCAGCAAGCTAGGGCAGTGGTTCTCAACTGATTTAGCCCCAGGACCCACATTTCCCCTTGGTCACTAAGTCACAACCGAAATACTTCAAATTCTGGTCTAGTATCCCAAAATTTGCTGACCGGGTTGGGTGGCATTAAAATTTCACGATCCACTGAACTGGTCCCAGTTGAGAAACAGTGCTCTAGGCTGTACTGCGAAAACTACAGCCATTTAACATTAAAGCCCATCCATCCAGTAACCAGTACTCAGCAGCAGTGAACCCGGAGGCTGTTCCAGAAAAAGGCAGGGCGCACCTTGGACAGCATGCTGCTCCATCCTAGGGCATATGCTCAAACTTACTCCACAACCGAGAGCCATCACTTCACTTAATCACAGGCTTTTAGACTGTTCAGTGAGACTCGGGGTACACAAAGGAAATCCACGCAAGCATAAAAGAGGATACACCAACTCCCCAGAGGTATAGCCAGAGGTGGGAATCAAACCCATAGTGCTAGGGGACTGAGGGCACAGTAGTAGCGATTGAGCCACCAGCAACAAACATTAACTCTACAAACTGAACGTGTTGCCATAGGATCATTAGGACATACAGGCACAGCTTACAGTTAACCGTTTTCATGGTTTGTTTGCCCAAGAGTTTCCGAATCCTCCAGCTCTTGAGATTCATTTTCAGTCAGAGATTCTGAACTGACCACCCCCTGTCAACTAGTCAAGTCAAATAGTCTCTAAAAAAAAAAAACACATTTCACATGCAAAAAATAAAATACTGACAGTCACGACACTGCAGCAGTACAGCTGCCAAGCATATGCAGACAAGATACTTACCACTCCCTGTAGCGTAGGAGGGATGAGGCCACAGTACACGGGGATGTAGGCACTGCAGACACACGCCTAGGCAGAGAGGGCAGTGTGAACATCAAACGCTAGCCAGAGGCAAATACCACATGACACAGGAGGACAAGTCACCGATTACTGAGATATTGCTAACAGCAATAGGGACGAACTTCAAGGTCACAGCACACAATGCAAAGAACACTGTAATGAGTGATGTGGCAGGTACAGCAAGCACAATATAAGTAACAGTTTTATTATAATTGTTGTTGTTGTTCAGAGCTTCTGGTCATGGATATCAATAGGGTACAGCCACCAAAATAAAATGATACACCTCTGATCATAAATAGTGATATTCTAGTAAATAACATATACAATGTTCAATTTATCCAACATTCCTCTCAGTTGTGTAGGATGTGTCTGTGTTAGCAATATCAACAATGAACATGTCATGCTTACGCAGATCAAAGGGAAGTGTGTAGGTCAGAAAAAGTACATAATGCTGGACAGCATGATCGAACATGTTATGAGCAGAGCACAGACCCCACTGGAAAATGCATGTGTGGGATTCAGTATTTGTTAATAAAAATGTACCGTTGACAGCGAGAGTCTGAGTGCTTCAGAGTGCCAAAGTGTATCCCAGTCAATAACAGTGACATTGTAACGCTACAAGTGATTTTTGCTGTATCAGTATCAGTGTTGATTTATGAGTGTCAGTAAGCAGGTTTAAGCCAGAGCATCCATGATACAGACAATTGTTTGTCTTAATCACATTGTGTCAGAGTCCCATTATATCTGTACAAAGCACAAAAACCCCTAAACTTTCCCAGTGATTATGTCATAGTACAGGAATTATGCAAAGTCTTTGCAGCACTTATACAGTAACTTATACAGACAGCAACAATCATTCATTGCAGCCAAAAACTATCATTTCATTATCATTTCAATAAACTGTCAACAAAGTTGACTTCCAGATGAGTATATATTACTTGCATGTCACCTAATACACAACCGGCTAATGTCTTCATTGAATATGGGAGAAATGTTTTTACGAATGAGGCAGGTTGTATGAAATGCTGAATATCAGAATTTTGCCTCGGTAACCATCTGTGATGCCACACAAATATTATGCTCTTGTTGGGATCTTAATGCAGTTTGCAATTCATCTCCACTGTTCATGTTTGCACAGAGGCCAGCTGAGCCCTGCTTGTGCCGAGTGTGGACCCCCAAAGCCAGGGGTTCTCAAAGTCCGTGGTCTGGATGCAGACCAAAGCTAACCCGGATTCAGCCGATAATGCACCTTTGAATCAATATGGTTAACGTACAAAAAGGCTTAATGTGGTTTGAAATATATATACGTTATATATTGATGTCTATATCGAGTCATTGTTAATTGTTTAAATTTCATGAAATGCTGTTTTGTTATAGAAAACTGATCCGGACCTCTGATCAAAAAGTTTGAGAACCTCTGCCCTACGCACTTCTCAGGCAAGGAATGGCGATGTTCTCACCTGGACCAACTCCTCCTTGCTGTTGAACTGGGACACCAAAACATTCTCTCCATCTGACACGCGGGTCAAGGAGATGCCTAACCTTCCAGTGGCACGAGAGTGGCAATCTGGGGGCAGTGATCTGTACAGCAACTTCCGCATGATCTTCACCAGGTTGAAGGAGGGGTGCATGGGCCCCAAAAATCGCTTTCGGGCTTCTTTGGCAACATCAATGATGTTCGCCCCAGCTTCTCCTGAAAATACAGAATTGTCCGAGATTAGTTATGGTTACTTATAAGCCCTCCATCAACAAAATGAATAAATCAGAGAGGAAAAGACACACAGGTAAAAAGAAAACATGGTTTTGGGCATCCAGCATTCTACAAGAAATTGACCATGCTCAAAAACCGACAGGTTAGCATTCTTCAAAATAACATTAAACAAAAGAGAAAGTAAAACGAACAGGCATAGCTGGCAAGATCATCGAAGGTAATCAGATTCATTATTTTAGTTTTACAGGACGATGCTAGTCAGGTGGAAGCTTACAAATGTATCCAGCTGTTCCGTGATGACAGTGACAGTGCAGCCCGTGCCAGTTAGGGAGAGCAATGACAGAGGAACGGTCCGCATCAATGACCATGAGTCATGTCATCATACCAAGTGTCACGCTCATCATACCTCGATTATTATTAGCTTTAAAAATACGTAGATTATTCGTTCAAGGATTACACGCCAAAGCAAGGCAGGCTGGGTAGCGCAAAGGGGCCTCATACATACCCAAACATGTCCCGGTGACCAGGGCGGACGCGGTGAGGGCCCCCGCCGACGCTCCGTAGATGTGCCGGGCATTCTCTACTAGGAAGGGTGCCTGCTCTTGCAGACAGCTCGCAACGCCGACATGATAGATGCCCAGGAAGCCGCAGCCGGCGAACGAAATATTCCAGGGAGAGTCGAGGGGAAACATGCTGAAAGCCGACGCTGGAGGCACCGACGCGCACCTGGCACGGTGTCACCTCAGTACGGGCGAACCGAGGCTGGCGCACAACTTCGTCAAATCACACCAGACACAAAGACACCCGTGAAAACGAAAAGCTATTAGCCTCGATTCCCGTCGGCCGGTTTTTAAAGACTCACTCTAATCTACTTATCTAGATAAAGGAAACAGTCGCCATATATGTATACCGCAATTTATACATCAAACTCATGTTGCTGATCTTCCTGTACTCACTGTAGGATTCCTTCCGTTTATACACTTCCCCAACAGCGACACAGTTGCTAAATTTAGCAGACAAGTCCCCTCCTTCACTTTCACGTTTTTTCCCTTAAGCTCTTTTCTTTCTGTTTACGTTTGCTCTGTCAATGTTGTCTGTCGGCGCCCGTATATATTTGCCGATCAGTCACCGCCTTGTTTATTTCACTTCTTCCAGCTGTTTTGTCACTGCCCTCTCCAGTGTCCCTCGCGCAGTGAGGGCGGGACATTGAGAGGCAGTATCCAATAAGATTCCGAGAATGCAGAACTCTCACCAATCAAACAACGCGACTAACGCCCAAACAATTCAGTCGCCGAGATCGCCGCCCTATCCGCCCCAGGGCAAGATAGGAAAATACTTAGGTGATTGCTATTATTTGACATTTACTCCAGAATGTAATAACCGCAGAGGAACTGGATATAATTCCAAGGGTTTTTGGTCTTATGAGAATTTAATAATGTCATAAACAAACACTGTCATTCTGCATTGAAAAATTCGTAAGTCATTGTTCCCACGTGTTGTCCTGTATACTGTCTGATAAGCATTCTTACAGGAGCCCTGTAATGTCTTGTATTTATGATAACATATAAGCAAATAGTAATTTCGGTAACTTAGAACAGAATTTTTTTATTAATGAAGCTAATGGAAGGTAAATCTTTCCCAAACTAGAACTCCAGAAATTGCAATTAAATATTTATCACATACTCTTTAGGCCTATGTATTTAACTGGTAGCAGTCACCACTTACGGAAAACAGAAATCAACAAACGGTGTTGACATTTAATATACTGATAGCAATACCACACGGAGCTGTACAGTGAAGCTGTATTACTAGGACAAGCAGCATGTGAATGTGAAAATATCTTCCAAGAAAGAGGACACTGGAAATAAACATAATTTTTAAAACTTCTTTTATTTATCAAGTCAAAGAGATACATATTCACAGAGGGACTATCTTAAAAAGATTCCGATTTTCCTAGAAAGGTGGGTTTTTTAACCCTAACCCCAGCCATGTCCTGAAGTCCTACTTGTTTCCGAAGAAAACATTGTGAAACTGTGGGGCCTATATTTGACATTTTGGTCGTACATTTCCCAGAGGCAGACGGTTGCAGATTTTAATCACAAACCTCAGCTGGATGTTGGAGAGTGTCCCATGACTGATTCCATTACTATTGCCCTGTTCATTCATAGTAACAGGGAACACGACCCCTGTGCAGAATTGGGAGTGGCAATGAGTGACTGCACAGCATGTACTTGGCTAAATTCTGCTGTAAACAGCAGAAAAATAATGAATATGCACCTGAAAAACAAAATATGTGCAGATCACCCAAAGCTTGTTGCCAGTTTTTATGGAATCTCAAGTACAGGCAGCCCAGGGCACTAGGCTGGGTTACACCCAAAATGTCATTTCGTATTAGAGTGATTATTATGGGTCCATTCACACCACCATTCAAATGATGCCTTTCTGCATGAATTCACAGACAGAATAATTGTGTTGATTGCTGTGGTGCATGTGCGTGCTACCTTCAACTAGAACCTGGGCAAACAGCCTTTTCCAGGAGCTACAAGCCCTAGCAGTGCGCATATTCCTTGAATATGTGTGTAAGATTGTGAAATGATTCCCAATGCAGCAGCACAGATCATGGTAAACAATACATAAGGGTATATCTGTCTAAAGTGAATGGGTGACCTTTTACCTACGGGAGGTTGTGTGGTCGGGCAGGACGGTCTTGGGTGGGGTGTGGGGTGGGCAATGCATATATCATCGCTAAGCATTTGATGTTAGAAGTTAGCTTGTTTTACTCTGAAGAGAGCATTGAGCATTCAGCCTCAAACATGAGTTTATCATGATTTTTTCCCTATTTGCTTCGGAAATGTGTTGATGAATATCTTTGCATTTGTATATTGTAATATCTCGAACTAGAGTATTCTGAACAGAAAATTTAAGAAAAAGGTGTTTCAGAGAGCACAAATCACATAATTCATTTTCTTGTGGCCCTTTTGCCCTCAGTCTGGCAGATAATGTGACCAGAACGGGACACTTGCAGATAAAGATGAGCTTACATCACTGCTAACTGCTTGATGCAAAGAAAACCAAAGGGCGCTTTGCTCATAATCGATCATTTTTATCAAATGTAGCTGTAGCTCTCATTCAAGTGTAGCTTGTTCATTGAAAAACAGAGCAATCAATACAGGATGTTTGTTTGCATGTCACATATTGATGTACTTGGACCATATACATCCACCTATACCTACTTGGTTAATCAGAGATAGCTTTATGACCAAAATACAGGGATTCAAATATAGCAATAATAAAGCAAAAATTGAATTTGGCTTTGTGTTTCATTGAAGGTCTACTAATGGTGAAGCTGTCAGCATTGTATTTGTGCTGTTCAAAATGAAACTCCATTCAGAAGCAGATATGAATAGATAACCATAATGACTCACTAAGGTTACAAGCAATACCTCCTTATCGGAATCTTCATAGCTCCAGTGATATAGGTACATGCAGCGATCTTTTACATGGTCAGTGTTGTGGCCTTAGAAAAACACTCATACATTTATAACTGCCAGGTAGTGAAGATCAGAGATTAAAATACACCAAATCCTTAAAAATGATTTTTTTGGCAACATGAGACAGACACTGGCGCAGACTAAATGTTGATAGATGGAAATGGAAAGGTACACCACACAGTCCCAGACATTTTTTGGAGAAAAACCAAGAAATAAATGCCATGGTAGTAGATTGACTTACTTTAGTAGTTACATTTAGTAGCTTGGCAGGTGCATATATTCAAGGTTGTACACTGTCAGCAGTCATACCACCTGCAGTTCAGACTAGGTAATCCATCTGAATCTAAGCAGGTTTGGGCCTGGCCAGTACTTGGATGAGAAACCAACTAAGAAAGCTGGGTTGCTGCTGGAAGAGGTGTGGGGTCGGCCAACAGGTTAGCCCATCCTGTAGACTGAATGGATCCTAGTGCCCAAGTTCAGTATGGGGACACTGAGCTGTGAAAATGGTGGTGTCCTTTTGATGAGATGTAAAATTGAGGTCCTGACTACCTCAGTCATAAAACATCCCTGATGTCCTGGCTAAAATTTTCCACTGTGGTCCTATCAGAATTGGCCTCCACGTCATCCCCTATATCTAATTGGAGAATTCTCTCCTGCCCCTTCACCACCTTAGCTGCTGTGTGGTGGGAATACTGGTACATAATGGCATCCAGATGGGTGCTACACAACGGTGGTGGTGGTTGAAGTGGCTCCCCATTGCTTCTGTAAAGTGCTTTGGGTATTTTTAAAAGCGCTATATAAAGGCATCATTCATTCAGCATTATAGTCTCACATTTTCAGGGTTGCAGGTTAACTTGTCACCCTTGCTGTGTTTGTGGCGTTGTATAGTTCCCCTGGTCATGTATCAATTTCTTTGTGCCATCCAATGTTGTGTGATTTTAAATTGCCCAGTGTGTATGACTGCCCTGTAATGGGCTAGAATCCCACCCGGGATATCTCAGGGCCTGTGCATTCTGGGATAGGCTCCAGTTTCACCACAACCCCATACTGTACGAGCGGTTGTGGAAAATGGATAGAATTTAGGGTGAGGACTATCAAGGGCATAGGAGAGAGCTTGATAC
>JAODLD010000008.1:13869707-13883701 GCA_026781065.1 Mormyrops boulengeri
AAATACTGGGGGGTACACATCTACCCTGGATCCTATGCCCCTGAGTATCGTAACTACAAGTTAGCTGCGACATGAACCACCAGCCTTCACATCATTAGAAGATATTTGCTTCTTGACAAATAGGTAAACAAAGGAATTACCAAACTTCTTCAGTCCTAGGAGAGCAATATTGATGAAGTGTACAGGCTTCATGTTTGACATTTGCACTGTGTACTCAGAGCGTTAGACTGAAGGGCAATAATAATTATCCATAAACATTTCTCTTAACTGGAATCAGGGAGTCTCAGAAAATTCCAACACATGGACTTGAACTGTGATGTTGTCGGAATGTAACCCTGATGATGTACTGGTCAAAACAGTCATCCCAGTCTCAAGCCCTTGCCTGCTCCAGTACAGGTGAAAGTTCCATTGGTTACAGGCAAAAACAGGAACACCTTATCGGGACAGGAAGCCATGAAGACAGAATCAAATAGATTCTTCCTAAGGGCTTAAGGTCAGGATAATGTTTATCTTGTCCATTCCCTCATGTGACCACTGTTATAAGTCATCTCCTTACCCGCCCACCCTACACACACAAACTGCTTAGCATCTAATGGCATGTGTTCAATGGTAGTAAACAATTTTCTGAAAACCTCATAACCTTTCTGAATAAAGTTCAAATGTGTTTATATGGAGAGAGCTGTGATCAGGTTGTTTTTTTTCAATCATTGCTTTCACAATCATTTCCATTTTGGCAGACTAATAATTCACGGACAATACTTTTTAAATCTTGGGAGTTTTGGGGCTTTAGTGAGCAAATGTCTTCAGGCACACTCTGACTGATGGAGGAGACAAGACCTGTAAGCAGTGACTGCACTTACAGAACTTTCTGAATTGATTTTGGCAATGGACGGATTAAAAATTAGGGTTTTAAAACACAGGAAAAGATTCCTCCCATTCTATATGAATTCGACTTGCATTTAAATCATTTGCCGGAAGCTTTTCTCCAGAGCTACTTGAAAGTGAGGCAGGAAATAAATACCCTCAACACTGAGCTGGAAAAAACTGCAGCAGACTCCCAATAAGGAAAACAAAGTATGAGAACTGGGACCTGTATCGCAAAGGAGAATTTCTTGCTCAGCCACATAACTTCTCAGTTTTAAGGTACCCCAGTTTAAATGGATTTTATTTTTGTTCACGTACATTTAGCCCAGACTACCTTAAATCTGACAAGTTATCTGGCTAAGCAAGAAACCCTGCTTTGAGATAGACACCTGTCGTCAAAACTTCTTCCAGCACCAACATACTAAGAATTCACAAATTAAAACACTGACAATTGAGTGATTGACAGTAAAACACGACATGCAGATGAGCCCACTCCAGAACATATTCCTGCTCTTTCCTCACAAGTTTACTTTATGGGAATTTTCCAATGTTTCAAATGGAGTGTTGGACAGCTGATCTGGTCTAGCAATGCCAGATGATGTGCTGGTGAGTAATGCAGTCCTGCCCGGCCCAATTCTGGAATTTAATTGAAAATAAGTTGCTATTATTTTTGTTTTCTGTTTGCCTTGTGGTAGCTTATTAAAAGCTGGAGACTTCACAACAGAAATTCCCAGGAGACAATTTAATTTGAATTTCAGGAAAATTGTTTTGCATGCATGGCAAATGAAACTGTCACGCTAACAGTTTGAATTTGATGTGTCATACATCTCACTCAATTTCTACCTAGCTAAAACAGCGCACTTTGTTTACTCCTGTCATTTTAAATTACGATCCCCCCCCATGAATCTTTTGTGCTATAAAAAGTCCAGTGTTTCCTGGCAATTGCAAAGGTCACAGTGCACACGCAGGAAAACAACCAAGGAAGACCACTTTTATAACTAAAATAAGTGATTTACTTATGTATATATACCTACTGCAATGCTTAACATAAACCTAAGAACTGCAAGTGATTCTCCTTTACCGGCAAAGGCTAATGCCAATTGAAAACTGAAAACGATTAAGTGATACAACGTAGAACGTACATGTACCTGTAAATGCATGCAGTAACAGATCGACAGGCAAGTACTTATGCTGTATACCTGGCATCTATGAATGAGTTACCATATACTTAAGGAACAATGTTGTTGACGAGAGTGTGCCCCGCAACGAAAGCCAATTGAAAACACCCAGATTTCCACAAAGAACAGCTGTGCTCTGCTGTGACCTGGTGTAGATACTGAGAAAGCCCTCTGCTAAGCACCACTAGCCAACAGAAGAGGACAGTGAAGACCAGGAGCCACCCCGTCTGCACCAAAGTGAGAGATCACACCTGGGCCACATGTGTAAGAACAGGTTGTTTATTTGGACCTGAGACCTGATGTCTTAGTCAAACAGGCCGAATCCCATGTCGCCGTCTGATTCCTCAGACTCTTCCTTTTCTTCCTTCTTCTCCTCCACTGTAGTGAGAGAGACGATCATTAATGCCTATCTGTTATCCTTATGTCTAACACTGCTTAGAGGATAGCAGAATCAGCTTAACGTCTATAAACTGTTCTCCGGGTGTGTGACGAAGTCTTTTATGCTAGATTTCTGATGTCACCTGATGCCACCTGGTGGCCATTCCCCAGAACAGCAATCAAGGTTATAACCATACAGCACCACAGGGGCTGCCAAACTTTCCATGTCCATGGCTGTACAAAAATTTCAAATCGTTCAGTGATTTCATAAGATAAATGGTTAATGTTTTTTTCAGATGCAAAGAGAACATCAGAACGTGAGGAGTCGCAAAAAAAATGGAAACGTATAGTTTGTTTTTGGAAATGAATCAAGCCCTTCACAAAAGTCGCAGCATTCCACAGCCTGGTAGAATACTGGCCGTGGACAGACACCCCTGCCCTACTAGACCTTCTCTTTTTGGGAACAAGCACTAGTATACTTGTCTTTAGATGCAATGACATCCAAAATGGCTCTGTGTACAGCAAATTACATGCAGGGAAGGGGCTGTATATACGTTTGTAAAAGTGACCCTTTGCAGTGCTTATTACAAAAAAAACATTTCCAAATATAATTTAGAATTTGGTGATCAGTGGTCATTGTTGACACACCACAGCACACAACAACGCAATGTGTTCTCTGCATTTAACCCATATGTGACATCGTGACATAGCAGGGGGCAGCTAATTCAGCGCCCGGGGAACAGTGCTAGGAGGCGGTACCTTGCTCAGGGTACCTCAGAGGTGCCTTGCTGGTCAGGTATTTGAACCAGCAATCGTTCAATTACAAGTGCACTTCCTTAACCATTAAGACACCAATTCCCATTTCCATGCAATATATACCATATTAAATGTTAAAATTTCAGGTTAGGTTCAGACATTTCATATTCCAGCTGCAGTGCATGTCCCCTGCACAGTGCGGCAGAAGTGTAGCAAAGCAGCAGCGCAATACAGCAACACTGCATTCTCACCGGCGGCTGGGGCAGCGGCTCCTCCTGCTCCGGGAGCAGCAGAGCTTGTCACGGCGATGGCGCCTCCGGCAGGCATGCTGGCCAGCTTCCCGTAGCCTGGAACAGGAAATAAAGACATAAATATACCTATAAGCGTTTAACCACATAGACTGTCCGTTTTTTGCTGCATTACATCCAGGGAGTTACATCCACAACGGCGGCACTAATGCACTGGGTGTATCCAGTGCTTAATTTGTGCCTGATCCTGCAGGAACGCATTCCAGGACCTCTCTGTTTTTGGCTGCGTATATCCGGCAGCTGGTTATTAAATTAAGCACTTCTTGTAAGTGTTAAAGAATTTTATTCTTTTAAACAATCAGGTCAAAAGAATTTTCGAAACGCTGGTTCAGTTCTTTAACGTTTATTAATTCCATCACTGCCAGAGAATTAACAGAAACTAAACGTTTTTTTTCT
Organism: Mormyrops boulengeri; assembly: GCA_026781065.1. Classification (NCBI taxonomy): domain Eukaryota; kingdom Metazoa; phylum Chordata; class Actinopteri; order Osteoglossiformes; family Mormyridae; genus Mormyrops; species Mormyrops boulengeri. The sequence continues at coordinate 13,873,588 of JAODLD010000008.1, forward strand.
CTCTGGATCACACTGATATTTATCGCAGAGCTGGGTTTATAACGCACACCAAAATCAAGAGATCCTCACCTTGGTTAATGATGTCGTTTACCTTCTTGCCGTTAAGTTCAGAGATGACCTGGGAGGAGGCACAGAGATGGTTAAATTCCCAAAAGCACAGCAGCATCATCGAGAGAAAAGAAAATTAAATTCTTCTATTCCTCAGTCAACCAGGCTGTAATCAGCTGAATTATATTCTTCAATGATTACTAATATTATTATTATTATTATAACAAAATCACTAGGGTCCTTCAACAGACAACCTGAGCATCGCTTAAAACTGCCTAAAATTCATGAAATTGGCAGCAAATGCCCATTAAAATTTCAACAAAAGGAGTAACACATTAACACGTGTCGTTTTATGTCGCAACATGATAAATGTTTTGTTATGTCTTGTTCATATAATGGCTAAGTCTTAGTATTTATATAGTCTATTTGTGACAATTTTCATTTGTACCAAGACTGCTAAGAATGATACTTCAGCTACAAGTGTGGGACTCCACACATATCTGAAGCCGACAATAAAAGCTACTTTAAATTTTAACATTTCCTTGATGAACACCAGTGTCGATTTTTAAGTATGAACGTACACAAACTGAAAAAAATACATATAATCAAACATTCACATTTTAATACAGAAGATTAAAATATGGTGTGAACTACAGTTGCTGAAGTTCTACAACAGCGGGGATAAGTCATGTTAAGCAGCAGTGGGCCAAATGTCGTCCTGACTCAATTCAAGTACTTGATGTGTGCTTTCCAGCTTATGTCAAGGTATGTCTGCCCTAATGTGAAAAATGCAATTCATACCTTGTCCAGCCGCGTGTCGTCAGCCTCAATGCCCACGCTGTCCAGGATCTTCTTGATGTCTTTGGCTTGGGGGTTATCATTGCCGCCGAGGGCAGCCAGAAGGTACGCAGCAACGTAACGCATGCTGCAGAGACCAGACGGAGTGCGACATATGAACAAGTTTTAAAAACTGGACAGCAACATAACATTCAATACACATGGGAACCGGAAAATAACAACCTACCAACCCTTCATTATTGATGAACCAATGAATTTCAACATATACATTACCGCTCAAGTTCGACAGACCGAACATAAACGTTCTCTCATAACATCTAGCACGTAATTTTATAGATAACATCAAAGTAAATGCTAGTATGATTCGCTAGAAATGTAGTCGCCGTTAGAGCAGAGATTCATACGTATCTGTATGGATCGATCTTTATTCAAAATCCACGTGTTCGAGCAGTGAAGGCAGAACTGCTTGCTATCGGCAATTCAAATATATATTTTTAAACCTCAATTTTCCAGAAAAAAATAGGCTAGGGGGTCCTACATATTTTCACAAAGGTGCTGCCAAAAACAAATACTAAAAACTGATATTTTAATTTGAACTGGACACTCACTTCGGAGAGAGAAGGTTTCTGCGTGCACGCCTCAAAACTCAGAGAAGCGGAAAGGAATGTAATGGCGGACGGAAGCGGAAATGTACGTTTGATGGGCTGGCCAGAAAATCAAAAGCGATTTCCTATTGGCTCATGAAGAGGCGGAAGATTGCTAGGTATAGTGGGAAAAATGACGTATGAGAAGGAGTAGTGGTGGGCAGGTCGTGTGTCTGCTAAGGCGATATCGGTTTCTGATATTGTTACTTGTATTCATTAATTTTGCTAACAGTGTCTTGTTTGTGCATTATGTGCACTGGTGTTAGTTTTGATTTTAGTTTCATGGTGTTAGACAGCTGTAGTGTATTGAAATACCATAAACAGCCCTTTTTATTTTTGGTCGTTCCCCAACTAGAGATCATATGTTATTGTTTTCCTATTTCTTTATGTTTTTACATGTCACTTCTTCTTAATATATGGTATTTAATATGAAGCATTAAAACCATTCTTTTTGCTAGCATTAAAAATAATTAAATGAATATGTGTTCACCTTAAGTATTTATCTTAGTAAAAAAACTTAAATGTAAATCAGACGATTTTTTAAAGGTAGTCTTGAAGTAGTCTAGATGTTTAATGGGTCTGTATACATTACCTCAAGTTCTGACAACAATAAATTCATAAAAATATATTTGCAACCATTTCAGATATGAATCAATGGCAAAGGCAAATGACACGTTTTTATTTATTTACATTCTACTTATTAATTGGTACATCAGATTTCATTGAAATCCAATAAAACAAAGCTAATTATGAAATGTCCTGGAATTGAGGGCTGGGATCTGCATGCTCAACTAGTGTTGGACACCCTAGTAGTATGTATCTCACTTGCTGATGTAGTGTCCTTCCAAGACAAATCTGTATTGTCCTATGTAGTGTCTCTCTAAAGCAAATGTTTATTGTTCTACAAAAACTACTCTTTATAGTTATAAGGTTTATGTACAGTCATACTATTTTAATTTTCATCCAAGTTTTAATTTTCCCATGTAAAAGCAACTGCGTTTTGCAGAATGGCAATAGTTTAACTACACTGTAAAAAATGCCCGTAAAAAATATGGTAAAAATACCTTGAATGGCGACAGAAAAATACAGTAAAAAACAATCAGGTAAAATACCGTGTCAAATATAGAAAAAGAACTGCAAATGTAAATACAAAATATTTCTGTATTTAATACATTGTTCGACTGTACAAATTTTTAAAATGCAGTAAGAAATGCTGTAAAATACCTTAAATGATAACGGGAAAATACTGTAAATATCAATCAGGTAAAATACTTTGTCTTTTCTGTAATGTCGTTGTGGTTTTTGGAAATGTTGTTGTGTTTTGACCTTCAGGGCCATCGTAGTAACATTATAATGACATGAGAATATGTGTTAAAATACAGTTTTAAATATATATGTAGTTCTGCAGTTTATGGAAACAAGGTATACCGTTATACGTTAAACAGTGCTCCTGTAATTTTACAGTAGAATTTATACTGTGGCGTCGGTGAGCCAAGCGCCGTCTGGTCTATTTGCATGTGTCCCAGCATGCCGCAGTGTCGTGCTGCGAATGGCCGCTGTCTATGTCATGCTTATAGTTAATGCTCCAGGTTCCATGCATTGTGTGTTCTATACTGGTGCCCTGCTTAAGTTTAAGCTTTATCCCCGTGTGTTTGACTGTGTATAAGTTACCCACCATGTGTAGTTCCCATTGTTCGTACAGTGACCCTCCCCATGTTCCTTATATGCTGTTATACAAGCAGGTGCTGTGATGAGTGGTGTGATTTACAGTCCTGCTAAGGGCCACAAATAAAAGAGCTTCAACCAGACTTTCCTTATGATGTGGTATCGTGGCTGGAATCAACGGATACTACAATACAGTAGAAAATCTGCACCTGTATGTTTCACAGTTACAATTTGTAATTTTTACGGTTTTTAACTGGTAGTTTTACATAAAAATTTAATATTTTAATCTGGAAATGTTTGGGAAAAATATGGATTTAAACAGTTTATTATACAGAAAAATAGTATGTACCGTATCACATTAAACGTACTACTGTAATTTTTACGATGAAATTCTGGCAACCACAGCTGCCAGTAATGTACTGTAAATTTAACGGATTTTTTTTTAACAGTGCAGTAACTTAAATTTTCATTAAACTAAGGAAATCACTATAAAAATGCAAACTCAAAACACACTATCTTTTAACATGCTTAACCTGTTAAAATCTCTTTTTCGCCTTTTCTACGGGGTCCTCGCAGTGCAGGCTTAAACTAAGAAGTTAAACTAACTTAAACTAAGGCACTCAAAAACTGCAAAAGTCAAGGCAATAGGTCTGTAGTCATTTGGGCCACTGATCATAGTCTTTTTGGGGACGGAGATGATATTGGGGGAGCTTGAAACATCTGTGAATAAAGCATAAATTTAACTTATCTAATTTATTAAAAATGTCAGTAAAGACAGGAGCTAGTTAGTCACAGCAGTGCCTCAGGGTAGATGGTGATGCCTGGTCAGGGCTGGCAGCCTTTGTCACCTTTTTTTTTTTTCAAGCCTACAGACATCCTGTTTACAGATAGTGAAGGGGGTAGGGGGCAGGCCGAGAGGGATTGCGGGTGGATTAATGGAGTTGCAGATGAACTGTCATGAATCAAAGGGGTATTTAAGCAATTGGCATTCTGTTCCTGAACCCTAACAGAGGACGCACACAGGCACGCCCTGATCGAAAAAGAATCTCTTGTAGGGGTATGGGCTTCTAAATGCTCTTACCAATATTTGTGCGTCCATGAGTCCTACAAGCTTTTCACAGACCTCAAGTCATTGATCAATTCAAAAGACCTAGAAGCCACCTTGCTCCACTGCTAACGTCTTTTGATGATGTTCAACCATGCCGCAGTATATGTACCGGGGAAGAACCTCGGTTGTTGCTGACACCATATGCTGATGACTGTTGGAGAACATCAGATCAAATAAACTAGAAAAGGAGGAACAGGCCCATGTGGATGCCATTCAGGAGAGTATTGATGTGAAGAATCCAATCCTCGAACAAATCAAAGAACAAACTATGTTGGACAACAAGCTTTAGTGTGTTCTAGGCTACATTATTGTAGAAGGATTGCCATGTCAGCTCATCAGTATATTCCAGAGCACGTCACACTGTGTGAGCTGAATGGAGTCATCGGACGTGGAAACTAGGGCCTGTATTCGCAAAGCATTTTATCTTACCACTAAGAGTACTCCTAAATTTCACTAAAAGTTTTTAACTTTAATTTTTTCCTAAGTCCTATTCGCAAAGTGGCTGAGAGCAACTTTCAGTTAGGAAAAGAGCCAACTCCTAAGATAAAAGTAAGAAACACTGTGGCTATGGCTAACATCAGTTCTCATGGCTGAGCTTGCCTGCAAGTGTTCAGTGTTCATTTTTGGTCTTTTTAAACATGACTACATATGGAAAAAATTAAAACTACAGTACACATATATATATACATTTTATATATAAATATATATATATATATTTTTACTTTACTTTGACCGCCCTACTTTGCCTTGCAGTAACCTGTCTGCTTCTGGCTAGCTACCTGAGGCTAATCCTGCGGACATAGAAAATATGACAGGAAAAAGAAAGTCATTTTGTCTGATTGACAAATATAGACTCATCCAATCTTATGATAGACTGCCAAAACCAAGCCAACAAGATGCAGCAGCAAAACTATAATATGGTATATTTTATGTACAGTACTGTATTATAGCGTATTTGAATTATACACAGTTCAGTAATTTGAAAAGTGTTTGAAACAGCTGTACTATATTTTGAATGTGTCAATAAAATTCATACATAGCGACACTGTCTATTACCTTATATTCATGTAATAAATATACAAATGTTAATTAGATGGTAATCTGCTTGAGACATAAAGAAAAAGAAAAAAAATCAGTTATTACGATCATCTACTTATAGTATAGTGATCAATTTCACCCAGACATGTTTCCAAGACACTGTGACTTGGATTGACTGCAGCCATTTTGCGACTGTTTGTGAATTGGTCTTAGTGACTTAGGCGTCCTCTCAACTACTTTTTATTTCTCCTAGACTTAGGTCGTACTTTTAGTGCAAAGGAGCTTAGTCAAAAAAATTAGGAGTCCTACCTTTAGGACTGACACGCCTATTATTTTTAAGAGTTTCTCCTAAATTGGCAAGTTAGGAGGTACTTTTAGCCTAAATATGCTTTGTGAATACAGGCCCAGATTGTTATTCGGCATTGTCTGCACGATGACAAAAGATTCATCTGGGTCACCTAAAGCTCACCAACTGTAGACAGTGCTATGGGGCCCCATCTGGTGGCCAGGCATCGGCAATGACGTCAGGAGACTGGTGTTGTCATGTCAACACTGCATCATTAACCAAACAAGCCAGAAGAGACAGCCTTTAATCACTACGCCTCTGCTAGAGCTTCCTTGGCAGAATATTGCAGCAGACCTTTGTGAGTACAAATGAATGAAATACTTTGTTTTTGACTACTTTTCAAGGTGGCCAGGAATCTTGCACAAAAGTGTTATTGGAAAGCTAAATAGTATTTTCTGTTTTTGTTCAGATAATGCAGCACAATTCTTTACAGAGCACTTCAAGACATTTGCTGCAGAATATGACTTTCAGACATGTCACATCAAGTCCTCATTTCCTTCAGTCCAACAGCATGACTGAATGAGCATTAAACACTTCTAAGGCAATTCTCAATCAAGATGATGCTCACTTAGCTCTCCTGAGCTGTCACTCAACACCAATGGAACCAATGGGAGAAAGCCCTGCCAAGCCAATGATTGGACGAAACATCTGTAGGACCTCTCCAGTTGTCACGGTGAACCTGAAGCCTGCATGGCCTAAACTGAATGTAGTCCGGAGAAATGACACGCAGGACTAATGGTCCTATGAGTACCACAACCACATGTATGCAGGTAGACCTCTACCATCACTTGTCTAGAGTTTGTCTTAAAATTAATGAAGAAAAAACTTGGACGACGACAGCCACTGTACAAAACGATACATATGTACTATATGCACTGCAAATAGATAAAGGTGACAGCCAGAAGAAGGAACCACAGAGCTACTGTATACTGGAAGTGAAGAGATGCCCTTTCTAATGTTTTATTTATTTAGCAAACACTTTGACACAAAGGAAAAAACACTTTTTTTGACAAAGTAGATGCAGCCAGTCACTGGACATATTAGGGTTAAGGGCTTTACTCCAGGGCCCAACAGTGAAAGCACTTTACCAATCCTGGGATTTAAACAGGTGATGTTTTGGTCATAGGTTGAGTGTCCTAGCCCACTTAGCCACATGTAACATTAGGCAAACATGATTTAACATACTTTTCCATACTTCCAGTTAGATCTTACTTCAAAATGAGAATTTAAAGGAGCGACCGAGAATTGAGGACGCATTAGAGTGGCTGAAATGGAGTAATTAAGACCTATTGTAACATCCAACCTCGACTGGTTCTCTCACGCCATTGCCTCTTAATTGTGCTGACAGATAACAACAGATAATAAGACTTTAATCTGATGTCAAGGTCAGACCGATTTGTTTGCTATGCACTCCTATCAATAACGATGTCACAAGTTCAGTTGAACTTAATGGTGCCCAGCTCTTCCCTTCTGTGGAGGTGGGGGTTTGGAGAACAATTGTACAGTGAGTGTTGCATTCATAGACATAGACTGTTGTTTGGGTTGTGCAAAGTTTCTGTAGTGTGCAGTATAGTCACAGCATTGGCCCTTATTTAGTTTAGCAGGCATCCTTTGAAGCCTTTGTGTAGGAAACGGCAGTTAAGGGGTGACCATAAAACAAAGAAAGGGGAAAAACTATCCAGTAGTATGCCGCAGAGCCAGCCATCTTTCAGCAATTTGTCCATGGCCGGGTCTGAAATGATCATCCATAGTGCTGTGTCATCCTGATACAGCGCATGACCTTCCCTCAAGGACTGCCTGGAGAGGATTCTGTCTGCATTTCTCAGCCTTTAAGTATTTGGCAAACATGATTTTTTTTTTGTGGAAGTCATTAAATCTGCCAGTCCAAATCATGGTGTTCACGCCCCTCTCATGCTTTGTCTTAGTTACTACTGTTGATGTGCTACTGATTTAATGCCACCAGATTAAAGTTTGGTTCTTATCCTCTTACCCTCAAGTAACATATTAAAGAAGTGCATGTTAATTGTTTTGTTTGGCTATAAAGATTGTTAGAAGAATTTACATTACTGCTGTTTATTTGATCAATTGACTACGGAGAAATAAAACAAATTCAATCAATCAATCAGCCAGTCAGTCAGTCAATTAATTAATGTAATTAATTAATAAAAAAATCCAAAGTCAGAAATTTGTAAGGATTGGAAGGAGATATGGTCCAAGTGTGGCGGTAACAAGGTCACTTCTAGAATCATAGTCCACAAAGAGGCAAATGGATGAAAATCAGACAGAAGAAAATAAAGGCAAACTATGGCAAATAAATCCAAGTCATGATCCAAATCTGTAGTCTAAGCGCAGGCAGAATGTCAGTAAGTCAACAAAATCAATATGAGGAGTAGAGGGCAAATAGCCGAATGCTACCATAATCACAAGATGAAGAGCAAGAAATTCAAGTAAAACAGACATGAGCTATACAGAGGGACCAGCCCATGAATGAGACACTCAATACTTCACAATCAGGTAACTGAAAACCTTTCGCTTTTATGCCATGCCAAATAATCCTATTGTTCTGCTACAGCTACTGTTCAGGGGAGGTGGAATGAGACGTGACGGGATGTTGCTGGATGAATGTAGGCAAGACATGGGCGTAAATTGTGGGGGGATAGGGTGGTTGTAACATATCATAGACTGTATCATAGACTGCTTTTACTGAGAGGTGGGGGTGACATAAATGTAAAGAAAAAAAGGAATGTGGATTTGTTTCTTTTGCATGGAAAAATTACACTGTACAATAGGCTGCAGTCTACTATAGGGTTAATCCCCATTTAAATACAGCTTTTTGTGTGAAGCTATTATTATTCATGCCTTTGTCTTCAACTCATCCCGACTACCCTAGTTTTGAATATAATGTCAGATTAACATATTTTTCATCTATTGCACTAGGTAACTTATCCAAGGGAAGAGTAATTTCTTACTAAATTATGTATTAAAGTACCATTGTCTTACATGGAAAATAATCCTGATGTATTACTTGGTAGATATTTTACTAGAACGGTGAAAAAACAAATTAAAAAACAAAACAAAAAAAAGACTTATGTACCCAAGAAGAAGCACATAATTCTTTAGTAGCAGATCTGTATGTGTAGAATTTGCACATGCTCCCTGCGTCATGTGACTTTCCTCCCGCAGTTCAAACACATGGCAGTTAGGCTATCTGGCTTCTCTTAGTCCTCCTGAGTGCAACCATGTATGTCTCTGTGATGAACTGCCTGGGAAAGGCTCCAGGTCTCCTGTGAGCCTGTCATGGATCACGGGTTACAATATGGATTCCGCGGTTTGGGATCTAGTTCGCCACCACAAGTGCTCTCTTGTTAATACGATAACTCAAAAATTCTGTAACGGAACTTTTTTGCTGAGGCATTGTATGGGTAACAAAGTGGAACCGGGACAGGTTATTAACTACACACCACACTGCAAGCTGCTCTTTCTCTTGCCTATATGCAGTTTCATCATTGTTGCTGATCAGATCCAGCACTGTAGTGTTCTGTGCAAACTTGATGATGTAGCGGGAGCTGTGAGTAGCAGAGCAGACAAGTGTGATCAGGATGAGTAACAGTGGGCTGAGGATGCATCTCTGTGGGGCACTGGTGCTGAGTGTTAGTGATCTTGATATTCCGTCACCTATCCAAAGAGACTGTCATCTATCAGTTAAAAAGTCTGGTATCCAGTTCACTTCAATTTAATTCAATTCAATTTTTATTTGTGACAATAGTTGTCATCAACACAATGTGCGGGCACGTGTAAATGAAAAGAGAGTTCCAGCATCACCAGAACATGCGGGACATGGGAGTACAGGGGAGGTGGAGGGAGGGAATCAGTGTGTGAAATACGGGGGGGTCTGACACCCTCGATTAACCCATGAGACCCCCCGAAAGCCTCAAAAGCAAATTTTAAGGGGGTCAAGATCAGTATTGTGCAACAATAGGGAGATGGGGACCCCCCCGAATATTGACGGGTATTTTGTACACTGGAGGGAATATACAAAGATTGGACATACGTTACGTACATCATACATAAATTATACATACATAGGTAAATTATAACATACAGAAATGTAAGTTATACATACGTATATTATATATATAGTGATGGGCCGATCCGACTTTTTCAGTCCCGATACCGATATTTTAAATTTGAATATCTGCCGATACCGATATCAGTCTCTTTTTTAAAACAACAAAGCAGAACATACTTTGGAAATGACTGGTTACACATCGCACAAAAAAAACTAAAAGCCATAAAGAAGAAATACATTACAGATACATTACAGGTACATTACGGCCAAAATGTGACTCAGCTCAGCAACACAGCTGCTTTATTATTTTAAACTTTGTAGCACTAGCAGCATTTGACTGGTCAGCACCATGTAAACATGCATTCTGAAATTTTACGTGCACCTTTATGCAAAATTTT
>JAODLD010000008.1:13886895-13913629 GCA_026781065.1 Mormyrops boulengeri
AAAAACAGCCGGCAAAACGACACCGCTTTTTTCCCCCCCCCCCCCCCCCACATGCGCGCACAATACTCACAGACATGCACACACACACCGTCCCTGGTGCCGCGGACATTAGGCCTGCAATGACACGCTCCAGCCACCAGATGACCTCGTTTTCCCGTCTTTTCCTGAATTTCGAGCCATTACATTCTTCATCCATCTCCATATTCCTATCCTTCCTGTGCCCCGTTCTCTCTCTCTCTCTCTCTCTCTCTCCCCACCACAATCTCTCCTTCTCTCTCTCTTTTACACACTGGGACACAACTGCTAGTAACACCGGCAGAACTAAGGAGAGCGAAAGACAACTAGCGATCTCGAGAAAAGCAAAGGGTGTCCAACTCTGCAGAGCGGACAAGGCACGGTATGGAAATATTATACGTGTATTATTGTTATTCCTTTGTCATTCTCTGACAATAAACATGCAGAAGCAGAACTTGAATTTTTTTTTTTAAATATAAAAGCATCACGATATGCATGTAACATATAATTTTACATCAGCAATATTGAGAATTAAAAAATCTTCTAAATATGTTTTTCATTGATGACACAAATGCGAAAACGGACCGCTGATCGCGGAGGAACAGCGATTCGCTTCCCGTTATGTGTCGAAATATGATTACACATAGGAATAGAGGGACAACTATCATTGCACCTTTTTGAACGTTTATATTACCATCTACCAGCCACATTTCAAATGTCATATATTAATACGTGTAACTATGTAGCTGGACTGTAGCAGCGTATGTTTTATTTTAATGATTGATGGTGGATTTGAAAACGTATACTAATGCATTACAGGATGAACCAGGTTTAGTAAATCACGTTACATCACTATTGTCAGCATAACAAGAATGTTATAGCCATGGCATCTTATTTTTTTATTTGACATAGTATATATTCAAAATGGTTTAAAGGAGATGCTAACCGACGAGCTAGTAGCTAGTTGTGTTTTTTTTTTATCCTCGGATTAACGAGTCGTAGGAGCTAGCGTGTGCCTGCTGCGGATCACGCATCGCCCGGGGGCGTCCGTGTTTCGGTGGCCGATCTGCGTTTGTGTCAACGCAAGCCTACCCCTGCGTGCATCGGTGATAATGATAGTGAATTAATAATGCTTTGGAAGAGCCGGTGGTGAGCGCGTCCCTGCCTGCGCGTGCGCGGACGCTCGCGACTCGTCGGTTAAAGCGCGAGCGAAGGGCCAAATGGTAATTCTGCACCTTTGACAGTTCGCATCTGGTAATGCACGCGCTGTGCATTAAAATCTGTTCATCCAACAACTTAGCCCGGACAGCGGGGGAGTTTATCCGAGGCAGCGAAGTACATTTGTACAGGATGCCAACCCATCACAAGGCATTTACGCACTACGGTGTCATGTCTTTGGACTGCAGGGGGAAACCTGCAGGACATTGGGGTGTGGGATAACATTTATACTCCACACGAACAGAATGTGGTCGATATTCGAACCCTCAGCAGGAAGTGTGAGGCAACAGTGCTACCAGCCTGCTACCACATGCATCACGCTGTGGAACACGTATATTCATTCAGTTGTACATTACAGTCCTAAAGATTCTTGTTTGTAAATGGTGTTGTATTTCCATTTGAGGCGATAATGTGCCCAGGCACTTCAGTCTTTTTGTTGGTTAATAAATACCAATTATGACACAGATGTGTTCATGTTCTCTGCTATTCAAGATTCGTTTGTACTGAAGTGCATTGGAGTCAGGCAGTCGACCCCGTGAGAACAGTTTGGAACATAAACTGAATTGTATTAGATTGTGATATGTTAAATATTAACTAAATTACACATGCAAAGCTTTAGGAAATTAATTACTAAAAATACAGGCATCAGTTAAAATGCTCGATTAATTGGTGGCACGTTGGCCTCAGATTTCCCGGTTTGTGGGCTTCCAATCCAGTTCTTTGTCTGTCAGAGAGGGGTGCATGTTTTTTGTGGCTTGTTAGTTTGGCAGGTACCATCGCCCCTTCCACGGTTCTGCTCCCGAATGCATCCTTACTTTTGTGTTAGTGGAGTCTGCTCATTTTCCCACTGTTTGTTGCCTTTTAGTGACATGTGACATGTTGTCCCTGTGACCTGCTGTCTCTGACATAGCCTTAACATGAACACGTGTTGTGGGGGGGGCACCCTGTGAGGGACTGGCATCCTGTCCCACATGTACGATGGCTCAGTTCTCCCTTCCCAGGCTATGCTTCCTGCCACAATCGCTGACTAGCCATTTATTAGCCATGAATGGAGCTCGAAGGTCACCTTATCTTTGCTTTTTTAATGTTGCTGTTGTCTTCTTCTTATTACTGTTATTACCATATTACTCTGCTTGTGTTCAGAGGTCATGTAGTGCCATTAAGTAGAAAACTGAACTGAAAAATGTTTGAGTGTTTTGCAGCCTGAGCTCTTTCTAACTGGCAACATTTTCTACCTGAATTAATTTTTTCACTAGAAGGTCCGTGTCAATTAAACTCACTTTACTGGATAAGTACTTACGGGAAGCTGATGAAGTACCCCCCACCCCGGAATAATCAGTAATTCTGTTGTCCCACTCTGTTAAGTGCTGTGGTGGTTTGCTAGTTATTCCATGTCCTATTAAATGGCAGCGTAAGGCTTCGAAGCTTGTTTAACTTGAATGTGGATGTTAGTGGCTTCCAGCAAGCCGGTGACGGTCAGTACTGTCTTCAGTCGGATTACAGAGCAGGGAGTAGGGCAGCGATGGGGGGGGGGGGTAGGCTGCACCGCGGGCTTGAGATCATGAAGTTTTGCTTGTGACCAGGAAGCTCCGCATTCAAATCCTAAGGCAAGTCCTGTTCTTAAGCAAAGTGCTACCAGCTGCACGGATGAATGAGATCGGCCTGCTGAATGAATGTTGAGATCAGCTGTGTGAATTAATGGAGGCCAGCCTAGTGAATGAATGAAGAGTGTAAATGAGCAAATGAGTGTGCTTTGTGCTCTGGATTATCAGGAGTGTAGGTCCAGGCTTGTAGGCACACGCTCTTCAACTAAAGTGTCTCAAGCGTGACCACAGTAGTATGAACTGCTTTGTAAAAATGCCTTATTGAAACAAAATGGTCATTTGTTGCATTATAGTTTGTATCTTCTATATAAAATATCGTTTTGAGCAAGAGAGAGGACGGAGAGGGAGCAACTGAGACAGAGGACTGTGTAAGAAGTGAAAACCATGAGAAGAAGCGAGAGAAACTTCATCATGTGATATACTTCCCCCTTTTCATCTCTCCTTTCCGTTTCAGTTTGAACTGGGAAGTTGCACTTTTTACTGCCTCCGTTGACTGGCCTTTGGCTGGTATTCCTTATCCCAAATCGCAGGAAAACTAACACAGTGTTGGAGTGGTCATTGACTTCTATAAGCATAAGAAGCTCTTGTAAACATTTGCCTTGATCTGTTTCCGTACTCGGCACCGAATGCGCGATTGTCCGCCTCTTTCAAGGAGACTTTTCATGAACTGACTTGCCTGGTTTCACCCTGTCAGCTTTTGGGATTGCAGAGGGGAAATCTTTTGAATGACGGGAGCAGTGGAAGCAGTACCAGGCGCTGGGTGTTGCCGTGACATCACCGGCGCTATCAGGTCTCCGTGGGGTGATCCGTGGTGACCGTCCTGTCCTATAGTGAGGGGGTGCTGTTTGAATAACTTAACAATTTAGCTGCAAGCTGAAGAAACCAAACAGGGCAATTTGTGATCTTTGAAAAATGGGGGAAATATTAGTACAGCCCGGTTATGCTACCATATTGAGCAAAGAGCGTGAGTTCTGGGAGATTAAATGATTAAGAGTTAAATCTTATCATTCTAAACTGAACCTTTTTGAACCATTTTAATCCAATGTTGACCTCCACCACCCCCACCTTACAGTCCTCTCCAGTTGTGTCTTATGCATGGTTGGCATCTTCCTAGGACAAGGCAGGAGACTGATAACTTATACAATCACATGTCAGAATTGCAGCTTGGCTCAAAACACCTTGTTTTTAAATTTCATTAAAATTAGGTCCTTGAACTGACCAACATGTCCCTGTGGTTACTTTCTGAAGCACGACGCCCCCCTTTCGATGCTTAGTGGCCCCACCACATACAGACCAAAAACAGAAATCAGCTGGTTTTGATCTGTTATGTCACATATAAATGTTATGTATATAACATTTCCTTTATGTAAAAGGGATACAAAATAATAATAGTGATATTATGTAATATAATTTTGGAAGACCTGGAAACAGAGATTATCTTACCATGAGAATGTTAGTATAAATGTTTTTTTTGAGGCATCACATAAAAAATCCCCAGCTTCAGGCAGAGAGTCGGTCACCTTAAAGGCGCCCCTCCCCAGCCCCTCAGGGCCTCCGCAGACCTGCCCTGTCAGTGGCTCAGGTTCCCATGCTCTCCTCTTTCCCAGGGTGCGACATTGACAAAGGCTATCAGTGTACATCCTCTCTGCTCCAGCTTCCCTCTGCCTCAGTTCAGTCTTCGGAGAACATACACACATACACACACATACACACACATACACACACAAACACGCAGACAGATACAGACAAATGGTGCAGCATTCCCCAGTACTGTACAGTAGAGTATATAGTATAGCTCAGCATGTGTCAAATTATTTATTGTTTTGCAAGTTTTTGATTGATTGTTTTATTTCCCTTTGATGCAAAACCTCTCACTCAGCATTTGAGGTGCTGCCCATTTTCTGAGCAGAGTGCCTGTTAAAGTTACACTGCACTGCAGTACAGTGGGTCACTGGAAGGAGGACCTCTGCTTATCTCCCACACTGGCACACACTCAAAGGCATAGGCCCACAGACACATTCTATGGATTCTGAGTGTGCAAAAGCCTAGCCACTCCCCTTCCTTAGCTAACCAATCAGAGCAAGGTGCAGGGCGCCACCCAAATGGTGCAGACTTTAACCAGAGAGGGTGTTAGGGAGGAGAGGAGGCTGCTGTTACACACAGGTACAGTATGTATCGTCATTCTCTACATGTCATACTTCCTCCCAGTTTAGGAGGTGCCGTTTTGTTGATGTAAACCCAGTGTGTGTATGTGTGTATGCTTTACAAGTTATATGTGCATTTGAGTGTGCCTTGGGGATTGGTCAGAGATGGGGGTTAGTTAACAATCTGTAGTCTTTGCTGGGAGTCAGCAGTTTGCTGCAGAACTGAGGACTCTGGGGAGATCTCTAAGGCTCCCTCAGGCAGTGACTCTCACAGCTAGTCTCACTGGCTGGGTTTAGCGTTTTTAGTTCGAGAGGGGCAGTAGAGAAATGCTGTGCCATGTTTAAAGAGATGTGTGCGACAAGGGTTCTGCCAGGGGCCATAGCGTTGGAAGTGGGGTTGCTGAGGGTGCTTCAGCGCCCCCTTTGGTTGTCGGTGGTAATGCAGTATCAGAATGTTGTGGGCAGCTTGCCCCTGCATATAGTTTTCGTTGAAGAAATCCATAGCATTATGTTCTCTCTCAATGGCTCAGAGGCCACTTTACGATTACTTCTGCAAATGGACCACAGAACCGCCAGCAATAAACAATCAATGGTCAATTCCGACTTTGAGCACCCTCAGCTTATAACATCTTCCCGCACACATGGGCAGGGGAGGAAAGGATGGGTAATGGGTGTCAGAAGTGCCCCTTGTGGAGAGCACAAGTATTGCATCTCAAGCCTGTTACCCTACAGGAAACGGTAAAATATGCATGTAGGCTTCTGGTTAAAATGTGCATCACCCTGGACTTTGACAAGAGACTCCCATTTGCTGCCCTGAAAACCCACCTACGGTGAGTTGGAGAGCAGGAAGTTGGAATGCAGGCAGAGGCATCCAACTTTTTTGGGTTAGCTCACTCTTAGCAAGGAACAGAAAGCCAGTGCTGTGCTACGTTTTTGATTTAATTTTGGTACAGTTAACCCATATAGAATGATAAACTCTTATTTCCCATTTGGTGGAGATGGTCCAGTGTGAATTTATATTTAATCTTATCTAATGAAGAAATGAGAGTTCAGGCATGCCATAGAATTTCCTTTTGGTAGTTTACACAGATATGAAATGGAAGTTCTATTAGCACTTGTGTTTGAATTTTGATAGGAATGTGCTTTTTTATAATTGGTTCGACATTTTTCTGTTTTAATTGCTTGACTTGCCTATGTTGTTATTCAGCCTGAGCCACTGAACCTTTGAAGAGTGGAGTGCAGATCGCATTGAAAAATATCAGTTAGCACATTCTGAGTTTGGAAGTCAGTGTGTACCACACTGCGATGTATGACACAGCAGGGCAGTGTTTCCCAACCCGGCCCTCAGGGACCCTCACGTTTTTGCTCCCTCCCAGCTCCTGATAGCAAAAACGTGAACTGTCTGAGGGTTGCCGAGGGCAGGGTCAGAAACACTGCAGTAGAGTGTAACACACTTGACTAGACGATATAGTTGTTGAGTGGGGGCAGGGGGTCGGCCACACATTATGGATTAAATTGTATATTATATATCAGTCCGGACGTGAAAAAAACTTGACAGATCCCATCTCGTAAGCAACTAGGCTTAAAATTTTATCGAGCAAGGTTGATTGAGGCCCCTTTATAGCTGAGATCCCTCAATGTGACACATTAAAAATGCCATGGAGACAGAGAGATGCACAAAGGTCTAGACCCCAGAATGAAATGGAACCAGAAAGGGTTGGGATTAGAGTTTTAACCTTGTTCCAGTGGGAGCGATGGGGCAGCATAAGCAGATTTACCCTGGACCTTGCTCTCTCGACCCATCCCACAATGCCTCTCTCTGTTCCTGCTCTATCAGTAGAGCCAGACTTTAACACTGAGCTTCTGTGAGGGCCCTAGGCTGGATCACGTGGACGTGTTAGTGAGGCAGGCTGAACACCAGAACTGGTTCATAGTCTGTGGCCCAGGATCTCTCTTGGTTTTGGAGGTCAGACTTGGTTTGTTCTTGGCTACAGCTTCATGGCACAAAGTTATATGTCACTATGGTACCTGTCACTATGGTACCTGTCACTATGATACCTCATTACCCCAGGCTTGAGAGAGTCAGATTAGGAACTGCTGGTTGTGCTTGGCCTAGAAGCAGTTACCAGAGACACCTCCACCGTCAAGATCTAAGATTCAGATCTTTTTTTGTCATTGCTCGTGACAGCACAATGAAATTGAGATAGCAACTCCCTAGGTGGTAATGTGTAACAATATGTACAAAATAGTCAATAAAGATGTGACAGTATGTGCACATGCAGTTGACCCAGGCATACATACACAGGCACTCATTCATAGACAGATATACTCAGATACATTCAGATGTATACATTCATAAACAGACACACCCAGAGACACATTCATAAACAAGCATGTGCCGCGACACATTGAGGCAGCCATTCGCACACATGTGAAGTGGTGAACGCGTGTGTGAATACAGGCACACACATGAAAACACAATGTTAGATACACACTCAGTCCTACACAATGTTAGAGACGGATTGCTGAAAAATGAAAGTGAAAATGAAGAAGTGAGAAAGAAAACTATCCTCCAAATGTCATCCCTCTTTCGGCCTTGCTTTTCTCTGTCTGCTGTGGCAAAACTCATCTCTGAAGCTTAATACTCATGCCCTGCTCAGGCTGGTTTATGGCTACGGTGGAGATAGCGTACTTTTAATCAGCCACACACTCACGGCGTACACTCATTCCCTATCCACTCCATTACTCCTGTCTGTCTTCAAACAAGAAGCGAGCTGTCTCTCATTAATTCTGCCTTGCTCCTGCCTCTCTTCTGCTCCTCGCTCCACTTCCTGGTCGTCTTACTTTCCCTCATGCATGGTCAGACATAAAGCATGGTTCTTGTTAAAGAATCCCCCCCCACACACACACACAGAAAAGCTGCCTATTAACAGGAACAAAAGAGGCCAGGCAACAGACAGCTGAGTTTGCATGTGTTATTGGGGTCGTGTGTGTTTTTGCTGCCGTTATTGTTCGGATATGTGTCAGTAGGGAGGTATCATCCATTGGCTGGATTTGGCTGAGAGTCCCCAGTGGGCAGAAGACAAGCAGGGCATTGTGGGTAGGTGGAGGCTGCTAATTGCTGTGAGAAGATGGCAGTGGTGTTAACACTCGGTCTAATTTTACACTGTTTGCAGCTTTGTTTGCTGTGGAGAATGAAACGGGAAAAGTGGATGTTAGCTGATGGGATCCTCACTCCTCATCATGGACAGTTCAAAGATCGCCTCCCGAATGAAGGTTAAACTGAGTTTGTTATCAAAACCGATTTGTGAGCAGAGATTGTTGTTATGGTGTTGCACAAAATCAGAGCCTTTGGGTAGGTCATTATAGCGTCCATCCATCCATCCATCCATCTTCTAAAACGGCTTAGTCAGGGTTGCAGGGAGTCCAGAGGCTATAGGTGCAAAGCAGGGAACAACCCAGAAGGGGGGCACCAGCCCATTGAGGAGCACACTCACACTTACAGACAATTTGGTAACTTCAGTTAGCTTCAGCATGTTTTTGGACTTTGGGGGGAAGAAACCAGAGGAAACCCCATGACCACATGGGGAGAACAAGCACAAGCACAACTCCACACACATGGAACCCTGGCAGAGACGTGAACTCAGATCCCAGGGGCGTGAGGTGACAGTACTAATCACTGCACCACCCCATTACAGGATCTTGGGTCTTAATTCTTGAATACTGTACTATTCACTGGACAGCTTACTATCGTCATAATGCCCAACTAGCATTGCTTCTTTGGCGATCCCCTGTAAATTGTGTAGGCTTTACATTGCTGAGTTTCTGGTTGTTCAGCTGCACTGGGGACAGAGATAGCACGCGCCTCTGCTGGTATGTTTCTGGGTGTGCATTTTTGTAGGAAATCTATGACTCCCCCTGCTTTCTAGGTTGGTCTACCTGTATTGCGAGTCCACAACCTCTGTACAGACTCAAACATCAGCACAACAGGTAGATATCAGAGTGGGTGAGCCGACCGATAAGGGCTTAACTGGAATGAAGGCTCAGTTATTTTGATAATAGAAGTATTATGAAACAGGAATTGATTTAAGCTCTTTAAATTTGTTGTATTTAAGTACTGTGTATTCATTTTGAAGATGAACAATGGACAGAGTACTGTGCCCGTTCTGCTGATGCGACTTCCTGTCTTGCATGTTGGTGGCGCAGAGACACCTGTAGGCACTAATTCTGCTTGGGCTGTGTTTTCTAGGGGCTTTAGCACGTCTGTGTCAGCTGAGTAGCTGCAGGTGCGGAATGATCCGGGTGAACCCTGGCTTTTTGAAG
Organism: Mormyrops boulengeri; assembly: GCA_026781065.1. NCBI lineage: Eukaryota > Metazoa > Chordata > Actinopteri > Osteoglossiformes > Mormyridae > Mormyrops > Mormyrops boulengeri. The sequence continues at coordinate 13,896,200 of JAODLD010000008.1, forward strand.
AACTTTTTTTTGTAGAACTGTTTTATTAAACTATTCATATCTGAATTTGTTGAGAATTGCTAAAGAGTGAAAAAAAGAATAAAAAATTTATTTCCTTACAGTTGTTAAATGGGTATTATTGTATTGTGGTGCTGAGTATCTAAGTGTGTAATCACTGTTGATTACATAAATTATTCACAATGTGAAAATGAAGAAATAAAAACATATTTATCATTTGTATTCATTGACTGATACTGATTTTTTTGATCTAGCTGTGTTAATATGATCTGGACTGTATGCTGATCCAATTAATATCTCAATCAGGCCTAATGTGTTGAGGGTACAACCCCAATGCTTGTAAATCACGAAAAGATCAATTTATAGGTAGTGGAAAACATATTTACATTTACTTTACATTTACGCTTTTGTCCAAAGCGACATACAAGTGAGGCAAATAGCACATTACAAACATACAGCTGTCACGGAGTCGACTAGGCAGAAGTGCAGCTTGGATGAGCTTACAGTGAATGGCCTGGTACAATTGTAAGCAGTACTGGAGCAGGAGCTACACAGCAACTACACAACAAAGGATATAAGAACATAAGAATAACATATAATAGAAACAGGAAAATGAGATGCTGACAAGGAGTAGGGCCACATTTTATCTTGAGAAGCATTTTCAGTCCATCTCGGACTGAAGTCCTGAACTGTGTATAGAGGGATATTGGACCATTGTTCAAGAAGAAAAGCTTCCAATTGTTTGAAGGATGAAGGATGTGAGAATCTACTTTGCATTATGTGCTTCAAAAATTTCCCATAACGGATCTGTAAAATAACTTCATTTTATTTAGCAATTAAAGTACCAGCACAGCCATCAGACATAATGATTCCCGCAAGATGGCCAACCTTAAGGAAAGATATTGTCAATTGAAGGCATCCTTTGGCTTTCTTAAAGTGTAAATCCATCTGGATGTAGGAAGAAGTGTGAAAAATGACTCATCAGACGATAATACTTTTTCAGTTGCTCAGGGCTCCAGGTTTTGTGGTCCTTTTGGCAGGATATTCGTTGCTGTGTGTTCACCTTAGATCGAAGGGGTTTTCGTATGAATTCGGGCTTCGAGAATCTGACAGTGCTACAGATTTAGTGGAAACTGGGTCACAGAGATGCTGATTTCTTTCTTTTTAGTAATTTCTGAAGCTGTAATGTTGTGGTGCTTAGCAACCATCCCGTTAAGTGTCTGTCTCTCTATGTCAGAGAGCTTCGATTATCGAGCACCGTTCCACTTTGTTATTGCAGTTTGTCACTGTTTGGCAAGTGCCGTCATGATGATTGAGAGTGTTCCCCATCAGGCTCTGCTTCTGAAAGCCACACGGAATGACAGACTGACATGTTGAGGTATTGGGACTGATGATGATGATGATGGTGATGATGATGGTGATTATCAATATTGCTCTTTAGCTCAGTGGGTAGCACTGTGGCCTCACACCATCATGGTTATGGGCCCTAGTTGAATTTTTATCTCTAAATTGCTTGATGACAGGACTAGCTCCTATCCAATCATAAGCTTGGCCCACTCTTCAGCCGTGGGAAAAGTGGAACCAAAGCTATAAAATCTGGTCTGCAAGCTTTAACCCCGGCCCCTCTAGAGGATCAGTGGTCCACCCAACAATTTAAAGTTGGAGTCGGGCCTGCTCATAGTGTGTGAATTGAGCTCCGCGATGCCATCCTATCCAGCGAGTCTCCCTGCCTCGTACCATGTGCTTCCTGGGACCAGCTCCAGGCTTGTCGCGACCTTGCACGTGGGTCATTGGTTATGCAAGATGGGGGGATGGATAATTCTTATTACTAATATTACTGTTAGTAACAATTGTTGTCAAGAGTGGCCTTGATGGAGTGCAAGCACAATTAAGTTGGTAACTCTATTGTCTGCTGCTTCATTCCTCTTTAGATACACATTGAGTTTTACAGAGTCTGTAAAGTCAAGCAGGAACCGGCCGGCAAATAAAATGAACAAGCAGGTGGAACACAAGGGCCAAGGGGTGAGATGGTTGTACTTTTCTCACTCGATATGTTGTGTGTAAGGAAATACAACCACAACTCTGCACACTGACCGAAGTAACAAGGAAAAATAAACTTGTTATCAGGAGAGGAAACGCTAAGCCAGTGTCAACACTGGTGTGAATATACAGTGGCAGGCGGAGAGGTAGACTGGCAACGCCGTGATTGGTGCAGAGAGGGGTGGAAAATACAGGAAACAGGAAAGACCCTTTTCTGCTCAAGGACTCTAATGTACACCAGACGCTGCATGCCAAACTGTTGCACAGATGTCTGTAGCACAGACGTGAGAGCATCGCCACAAGTACAGTAGCAAAGATACACAATGGTGGTGTCTGTGCTTGTGGTCATTCCAAGTGAAAAGTAGGTACTCTAATAGACTAGTATGTCTAGCACATATGAGAAACAGAATTAATAGCCCTCTGCTGATTTTTAAGCTAAACCCAGAGGAAACATGGATTATAATGTATTGGAATGAAACCAGTCTAAACGGAAACAAATTTTTGTATAATATTAAATCATCCAGTATTTAGAACTGTATTTTTTCAAAGATGCATTAGCATAGCAAAGTCATGGTCACCAAGCTTCAGGTTTGTATTATGCACACATAGCGGTCAATGCCTGATTATTTTTGACTAATATTCAGGTGAATAAATTGGATGTTGAAATTCACACTGTATAACACAGAGAGATGTGTGGATGCTGTTATTAGCTTACATAATGTGGTGTAATCCTGCATTTGCTTTGAGAGGCTCAGCCCACGACGGAGTGTTTTGCTAGAGTGGTAACAGTCATTGGTGCTACAGCCTAGTTCTCCAGCACTTAGTCCTCATGTGGCACCAGATGGACACCTCAGTGACAGATTTGGGGTCAGAGAGAGGGGTTTGGAAAATATGCAGGATGAGAAGGGGGGTTAGAGAAACGCCAGGAGGGTCGGGAGAGAGGCCGTCGTCGAAACCGGCAACCGTTCAGTTGCAGGAAATTCGACAGTGAATCAGTCTGCTTTCTCTGTCCTTCTCTTTCAGGAACGGCTCTGACCGGTGGGCCGGCACGACTGATGCGGCACGTTAACAGACAAACTGATTGACACTCAGACCAAATAGACATCCTGAAAGGCACTCACACTCCTGGGCCGATTGACTGATAAGCGGCCTGACTGACACAGGTACCGCCAAAGTGCTGTGAGACACGCTTATCGAGAAACGCACTACACGGCCCAGCACGCTGACGCACTGAAAGGGGTCCAATATAAATGGCTGACAAGCAGATAAGGTAAGTGCGAACTGTCAGGGGAGGGGTTTTTAATTAATTAGTGTTAATTAGCTGGAAATTTAAGTAAGAGATATGTGCATTTATCCAGTTTGACATTTTCATTTAAATGGTTGGATGGATGGATTTTAAAAAAGGACTTTAAAGCTGTTTACATTTAGCCGGAATAAAACAGACCCTGTTGGAGGTAGAGCACCCTCCGTCACCATGATCACCCAGGCTTCGATCGTCTAGCCGGGTTCACGCCGGCACTAGCCGCTGGGCACACGCCCAGGCCATGTCAGAGGTGCTCCACTTTATTTTCATCTGAGAATCTGTCGTCGTGTTTGGTCAGCAGGGGGTCCCTGACCGCCTGGCAATAAGACTGAGGGGTGGGAGGCCTGCGTGATTGCAGACGGTCAGCTGTGTGATTGCAGACGGTCAGCTGTTAGATTGCAGACGGTCAGCTGCGTGATTGGGCGCTGGGCCCCTGTACAGGGCCTAGCCATGCGGTTTTAGATTAGGGCTAGAGAATTAAAAGCATACTAAGTAGATCAACTCTACAATTATCTAGAAACCCGCACACAAGATATAACAGATAACATATCAAAGAATGACTACACAGGAACCCCTTCACATCCATGATGGTTAGGGGTGTCAGGTCCCCGTGAATGTGACAATTCGCAATTAATACTTGGGCACTCCTAACCTCTATCCTAGCCTGTCTGCTAGCCTGAACGATAACATAAAATGTCTATATATTATTAATTTCTAAACAAACAGTACAGTACTGTACACTTTGCATGTCAAATTACATTTTTATTACCTATCAAAATCTTTTTATGTAATATACAAACCATCTAAATTATGCCCCTCTATGTAAAAAGTTATTACTGAATGCACTGGGAGCACTACGTTTTGGACCCATTATTAAAAGTGCAAAATTAAAGGCACTGAAAAGTTTAAACATTACTGCGATAAACATGAGATTCCACGGTCACAAAGACAGCTGACATGTGATTTTGGCTCATTGCCGAGACCAAGATACGTGCCATACCCCAAGCCAAGACTTTTATTATTAAAGATACAGTGTGCACTTATACTAACAAATATCATGTATTACTAATATTTATATATTATATGATTTTTTATTATCCAAATCATTATCAGCATTGTTTCTGGCTTGCACATCTGCGAGTTTCTGTGTTCGTTCAGCAAGCTCCAGAAACTCACCAAAAACCCATTTAATTGTTCATGGCCAGCTCACAAATAGCCAAAACTGTGAATGTGAAATACGCGAATGTGCCCCTTACGAAAATGTGTGTGTGAATGGTATGTGGGCTCTGTGATAGGTAGGTGCACAAGAAATGTGGGGGTAGAAAATGGATGGAGAATGGATTTGGCCCTTATTAATACCAGACTGTGCTGATTTAAATATAATAGTGTGTGTCAGGTTTATTTATTTTTTAGTAGCTCATTACACAGCTCATTGACAGTCAGGAGTCAAGCTTCTGTAATGTTATATAAAGGGATCTGACAGTTTTCTAACTGTTCATCTCCGATTAGTTAAAAGCTAATAGCTAAAATATCAGTGTCACTACCCCAGCCTAAGCAGCTCTTTAAATGCTAAATTAAAATTAATAAGGTAAATTAGGCGAGAATGGTGTGTTATACTGACAGAAAGTTGTTGGTCATGGGTAATGACGGTGATGGCAAATGAAGCTTCATGAACCACTTGCTGTATTTTCTGACTCCACTAGATGGTGCTCTCTCTTCAGAAAAGGGCTCAAAGCATGCCCGAAAGCAAACCAGGAATGGAATCTGTTGGGGTCAAAAAATACAGCAAATGGTTCATGAAGCTTCATTTAGCCATCACTAGGTAATAGTATTTAACAGGGTAAAATTCCAAGTTCAGTATGTGTGAATGTTGTAAGTCGCTCGTCTGCTAAATGCTGTAAATGTAAATGTATTGATTTATTTATGATTTGGGTAAAAATGTTAAATATGTTACATGATAAACATGGTATGAAACAGGGTAACACTGCTACTCTGCGCTGACGTTGAGCAGGATGTGCTTCAACTCTGTCTCTCTCGTCCTCCAGTTTGCCTGCCAAGTTGATCAATGGGGGCATTGCTGGGCTGATCGGGGTGACCTGTGTGTTTCCCATAGACCTGGCCAAGACCCGCCTCCAGAACCAGCAGAATGGGTCGCGCCTCTATTCCAGCATGTATGTACAGTCTCCCCTTTGATGTCCCGGGGTTGCATGTGCAGATGAGTTTTAACAGGCAGCCAGCTGCCTCTAAAAGCTTCAGACTTGACAAACCCAGAAGTACCTTGAGGGTTTATCACCACACTTCAAATTCAAAGCATCTCCACACTCAGAGTTTGATCACCGTGGCTGTGCCAGTGTACCTGTGGTCTGTGGTTTAACTGGTTGTTGATCTGTGCTCATGTGTGGCTTTACGCTTCAGTAATGCATCTGTTATTTTAGCCAGGTTGTCCGCCTAGTAAACTATGGGCACACACTTTGGACCCTGTTACAGCATTTAACTGCATCACACACTAAATGGATTGGCTGTAACCATGGGCGGTTTTACCAGGGTGCAGAAGATGCAATTGCACCCCCTACTGGTCAGATAAAAATGCTATTTGAACATGTTAAGTTCAATAAAATTTTATTATACAGTTAGATTAGATTTGAAAATGTATGTCGTGTTAGCCATATCAATGTGTAATAATAATTTGTTGTAAATGTACTTACTTTTTTATCTGGATGACTGGTTGGGCTCTCTCACATTGCACCCCCTGTAAGTGTGGAGTTGTCTATGGCTGCCACCTTCATTTGCCCCCGTTTTTCTTGTCATTCAGTAGAGCCAGCAGATTCAGGGACAGCAAGCAGTACCTGCCCACAAGGCTTTTCTTACATTTGATTTATCGAGCAACGTGGGTTTAGCTGTCCAACCGTGTCGCCTCTGTTTGTGCCTGCCTTGCAGGTCAGACTGCCTTATCAAGACCATCCGATCGGAGGGCTATTTTGGGATGTACAGAGGTAAGGGCCCAGGGACTGGCAACAAAAGATGAGAAGCGCTATTGTCCGCTTTCATCAGAGGCCCAGCAATGCTCGCTGTCTTTCAGGAGCTGCAGTGAACTTAACCCTGGTGACGCCGGAGAAGGCCATCAAACTGGCTGCAAATGACTTTTTCAGATACCACCTGTCCAAGGATGGGTGAGGGACACCGAGCCATTAACACACCAATGAGCCCAAACAAACCAGATCTCGCTGGCTCACATGTTTATACAGGCTGGCTTACAAACGGACACACTATTTGCATACAGTACTGTGCAAATGTCTTAGGTATCAATCCATCCATTTTCTGTATCTGCTTATCCTATGCAGGGTCATGGGGGGGTCTGGAGCCTATCCCGGGAGCTATGGGGGCAAGGCAGGGAATAACCCAGGATGGGGCACCAACCCATCGCAATCAAAGAAAATGTTTTAAGATATTTATCTAGGTAGTAAGTGTATATTTGCTAAGAAAAAGAAACATGATTGAATTTACTGTTAATGCAAGTTAACAGTAATACAATAAAATTTAAAAAGAATTTCTTCTCTTCTACAAAAAGTCGCTGATATCTTGTTGGATGGCTAGATGAACACTGCTTCAGTTCCCAAACCTCTCCTTAGGGGCACCTCAGCCATTCCATGTATTTGTTAAATTTCACCACCGGCTTAATTGATTAATTACCTTAATTAGTTAAATAACTCAATGATGTATCGATTAGCCATATGAAGTGTGTTAGTGGTCAAGTCAAACAACTACATGTGGGCATTTTGGATGGTCGCTGCAAATACGGGGGGTGATTTCAGCAGAGGTTTTGAAATGGCTAAACTAACACACTTTGACAGGCATAATATCATAGTTTTACCCCAGCATGAAGATCATTTAAACATTTATACTACATAGATCAATCACTCCTGAATATCAATATCAGGAATATACCATAATCAATTTCCACTCGCCCCCATTCAATAATTAAACCGTTAAGCATGTGTGGTTATAATTTTGGGTTCGGTATGTTGGAAAACAGTTTTGGTGTTGATTCTTAAAATATGTCGTATACAAACATAAAAATGCTTTTATGTGTGTTTCCCAGTAGAGATCACATGAATCCAGCTTCTAATGTATTTTTGCATGTATGTCACGTCAGACAAAAGCATTTGTGAAATAAAAGAAATGTAGAACTAAATATAACTGTCGGCAGTTTGACGTTAATGTTACTAATGCACAAAAACAACACGTCAGCTGCATCATAATAGCGTCAGGTTACAAATATCAACACAACATGTAGGATTGTACTTAGTGTTACGTTGTTCACCTCCATTCAGTGTCACCATGACTACTAAAAGCTCCGGGTAGTTAAATTATTGATTGTTTTGACCTGACCGGCTTGTGAATTATTAATATGATTCAAAGCTCAGCATACACTGTCTGCTGGGCGGCTGTGTTTGTGTAGCAGCTTAGCAAAAGTGTAGTAGGGGCAGACAGCTAAGCTACTGGGGGAGATTCGTGACAGTTATTCCTGCGTTTTGATGACATATGTGGATGACAGACAGTTTGGGTGCAGCCTGGGCTATGTGGCGGGCTGAGGCGTGTGTGACTCAGGGGTGATCAATCGTGGGGAACCTGCAGTGCTAACGTGAGGCGCTCATCATGCGTTTTATGCACCATCAACAAAAGCTAAAATAAGACAATGCTAAGTTATTTTGGGACATGCAAGCAGTATTTTAAGCTCAAAGAAGACTTCGGCTCGGTTGCCCTGGTTACTGTTGCTAAGTTTCATCCATGTTGCTTCATTAGTGCACCTGGGGCGTGGCTTGCTTAATGAGTCCAGGCCCCAGGCAGACCTGCTGGGAGGTGGCAGGTGGCCAGAACATTTTTTTGTGCGTACATGCAAGTGTGCCTGGGAGGAAACCATCACAGCTTAGTCTTCATATGAATAAAATTCTGATTCAGTGAATATTGCTAAGGTGTCTTTGACAAGTCAAGATGGACAGGTTTAAAAAAAAAAATAGATATCTGCCTCAAAGCCATAGCGCCTGCCTTTCATCCTTGAGTACAGAATTACCTAGCTCAAGGACATAGATCTGTCGGTCATCCTGAGTAAATAGATCGGCTGTTCCTGAGCATCAGTCAAACACCAAAATAAATTGCCAAGAGCTACACATTAAGTTAGTTTGATGGCGTTCAGTATGGCATCCCATCCAGGGTGTGCCCTGTGCCCAGTGGTTGGGAGATGGTGTCACGTGCAGGAAATCTGTGAGGTTTGTGTCGTATTTGTGCAGGACCTTGTGGGTTGAGGTAGACAGATGGGCAGTGGTCAGATCCTGCTTCTGGTTTAGGAGACCATAGTCACGTAAGCTGGTGAACCCGGTCTTTGGGGACCCCCAGACAGTTCATGCTTTTGCTCCCTCACAGCTCCCTACCATGGAGCAAAAATGTGAACTGTCTGGCAGGGAGCTGGGAGGGAGCAAAAACATGGACTCTCTGGGGGTCCAGGAGGACCGGGATGGGAAACACTGACGTAGGCAGTAGCAGCAGAGTTCTCTTCTCACTCTTACCTTGTGTGTAAAAGTGTGCCTTAGACCCCAGGGAGAGCCTGGGTTTAGCTGACAGTAATTACTGGCAGCTGGGTATTATTGGAGCATTGTTGCCTCCCTGCTGGCCGCTGCTCGCTCTCTGCCCTGCTTCACTGGCATGGCTCTGTCATCACATTGGATGGATGGATTTTGGAACCGTTCTGGTTTTTAATCTGGAAACACTGTAGTATTCGTATCGCCAGTAGGGATCATATGACCTCAGCTGAATATTAATCTGACCAAAAATAACAGCATCAGAGAAGACAGCATGTGATTCAGAGTTATAGAAAAAAACGCAAAGTATGTAAACTGGAAGGATTAAAGATTATAAGACATGCTGTCGGGCGGCTGCAGCAAAATAAGAGGCTACTGTGCTGTACAAGAAATTAAGGACAAGTTCTTTTTTTCTTCACAAGAACAATTGCTGTGTAAAAAATAGTCAGAATATGCATGACGGGTCAGGCGCAGCACCCATAGTTATTTCTGAAAGTTTATAAAATGCAGCGAAATAAAAGTGCCTGACTTAATTTTTTTCCGGGATTTGCAGAAAGCCTCTCGCTTGATGATAGACGAGCTCATTGCTGTGACAGCAGAAGCACTGCAGACTATGCAAGCCTGCTGTGGGAGACAACAGAAGTGAAAGGCGCTATACAGAGTGGTCTTTGATCAAAGGAGACGGACAGTGTGGATGCCCAATGGATTTCACCGGGGTCTTTGCTGGTACTGAAAGAGGCTCAGATGAGGAGTAGAGTCATTAGCAGAGTCGCTAACCTGCGTTGCTAAGAGAGATTTAATCTGGAAGCAGGCGGGTGGCCAGTGACTCTGCAGAAATGTCAACCTGCATGCTGTCGACAGCATGGGAACATGGCGGATTTTGTATTTTATTTATGTCATGCAGGATGGAAATACGTTGCGGAATTCAAGAGAGATACTATGAAAAGCCATCGCCATTTCCATGTTCTAACAGAGTTCAGGGTGTGCTTTTCGGCTTCTGGTTAGAAGGAACAGTATATTTAATTAAATATTAAATTAGATTTTACAGCAGTAATATGAGGGATATTTCACACTGTCTGAATGGAACCAGACGTGTCATGTCAAAATTAATTGGGAAATTCCACACAGACGCTAGTCGCTTCTTATCTTGGTGCCAGCTCCTTTGGGGTCAGAGGCTGGCTCATCTACCATAAATAACATGCTTGAAGTGTATTTATTAAATAATCACGGTCTTCCTTTTCCTCTCAGTCAGAAGCTCACCCTCTTAAAAGAGATGCTGGCTGGATGTGGGGCCGGGACATGTCAGGTAGGGCTGTTCCCTCTCTCTGTACCTGGTACAGATCAGATCCCCCCTCATGAACCCAGTGTAGGGCTGACTTCTATATATACACAGCTTATAGCTGATTTTGCTTAATGTAGAGTCGATCTCTCTTAATGTTGGACTGAACACTTTTAACAGAATTTAGGGCTTACCTCATTATATACACAGTGTAGAGCTGATCTCTCTTAACGTAGAGATAATCTCTCTGCATGTGCACAGTTTAGGGGTGTCTTCATTATATACACAGTGTAGAGCTGATCTCTCTCTTAACATAGAGATAATCTCTCTGCATGTGCACAGTTTAAGGGTGGCTTTATTATATACACAGTGTAGAACTGATCTCTCTTAATGTAGTGTCGATCTCACTTCATTCAGCAATGTAGGGCCAGTCTCCATCTTTACACGGTGTAGAGCTGATCTCTCTTCATTCACACTGTTTAGGGCAGATCTCTCTTAACGTGCAGCTTGTCTTCCCATGAGCACAATTTAGAGCTTGGTTCTGTTTAACCCAGTGCAGAGCTGATCTCTCTTCATGTACACAATATATAACTGTCCTCTCTATGGATATACATGCAGAGCAGTACACATTGTGGTCAACCTCGAATAACAATTATAGCCTTAATAAGAGCTTGCAGAATAATATAGCACTGTGCTGCTGAATGTTTGTGTTAAAGCAGTGAGAGAAATTTCTCTCGGTTTGCTCTGCTTCATGACGTCCTTGTGAACTGTTTGCTTTGGCTGCCAAGTCTGGCGTCGCTTGTTTGTTCTGGATACTTGGTAACGTTGTGTCGCTGTCTGTGGTTAAAGGTCATTGTTACTACTCCTATGGAGATGCTGAAGATTCAGCTGCAAGACGCTGGACGACTTGGTGAGGAATTGAAAAAATTAGGGGATTTTCAAGGACACAAAAGTGTTGTGTTACATAAATGTATAAATGCTGCCATCGTGTGGTCAAAACTATGTATGTGTTTATTTTTAGCGCTGTTGTCTCATTGCCATTCTGTCGTTCTCTCTTAGACAGGGACACTGCGTCTCAGTAATGAACTGTTTATTTGCACATAGATATCTGAGTTTGTTTTTGTCTGTCTTATCTGTCTTTCACCCTTATCTTTCTGTTTCCCCTCTGGTTTACCCCTAACCCCTGAAGGTCTTTTTAGTGAGTGACTTTGTCTATCCATCTGTTGGCCTGTCTCCATCATTTTCTGTGTCAGACTCATTCACCTGGGACATTGTGGGCCCTTCAGCCTAATGTGATTACATCATGCTGATGATGTCATACATGTGATGTTGCTCTCCTTAGAGGCCCAGAGGAAGTTAATGCCCGAGGCAGCGGGAAGGTCAATGGGAGCCAAGTCTCCCACAGCTATGCAGCTGACCCGCGATCTGCTGAGGAGTAAAGGCATCGCAGGGCTCTACAAAGGGCTGGGAGCCACACTGCTCAGGTACACTTCACTGACTGTGTGGTACGCGCACACACACACACATGGGAACATGCAGATCAACACACACGCTAGGGGAACATGCGGATCAGCACACACACTAGGGGAACATGCGGATCAGCACACATGCTAGGGGAACATGCGGATCAGCACACACGCTAGGGGAACATGCGGATCAACACACACACTAGGGGAACATGCGGATCAGCACACACACTAGGGGAACATGCGGATCAACACACATGCTAGGGGAACATGCAGATCAGCACACATGCTATTCGAACATGCCCTGTGCGCACACGCCAGTATGCAATGTGCACACACACTAGTGATACACATAGATTAGCACGCACTTACTTGGAGAGTATGCAGATCAGTACACACACCAGTGATACATATAGATTAGCGCACACGCTACTGGAACATACAGGTCCAAACACATGCTAGTGACAGATGTCATTTAGCACACCAATGCTAGGGGAATATGCAGGTCAGCACACGCAAGTTAAGGAGTCATATAAATCAAAAGGCATGTTAGGCGAACGTCAGATGTGTATGAACAATCCAGAGGAATGTTCAGATCAATAGCCTCACTTAACAGAAATCCAATACGCTTATTTACTGAAGGGCGAGACACAGATCACCGGGAGGATGTCTCTACTTGCACTCAGTCGGAGGATCATTTTGTGAACTGGGAAGCATTTGGCTTCAGATAAAGTATTAAAAGAGTGTAGCGTAACTAAAATCTATTTCATTTTCCAGTCACCCATGCATCCATTCATTCGCTTGTCCACAGCTGCCTTTCCAGTACAGAGTCTCTCTCAACAACAACAATAATAATAATAAAATAATAATAATAATAATAATAATAATAATAAATTAGGAAGAACTGTTATGGAAGGCGGATGGCTGAATTGAAATGTTTTTAATTTAAATGTACAATTCTTAAATGTATATTTATTTATTTTATTAATACACAGTGCTCACAGAATGTCTTGAGATGCTTGCTTAATTCAGTAAAAATATTGCAAATTTATTGGTTTTATAGCAAAAATCATTACTTCATTCCATTGTTTATAAAAATATATATCACATTAGAAAAAACCAGTAGATTTAAGTAAGGCATTCATTTCAAGTAGTAATAAACTGAAATCCAAATTATAGTTCTGGAACAGCTGTTCTGAGTTAAAAAGTTCATCGACAAGCAATCTCATTGGGTGCTTTTTTTAATTAGTAACACCTTTGCAATAAAATAAAACACCGGACATTTGTGTTCAGTATCCCTTTGGAACTGAATGAGTCAGTCAAAAAATTATGACACTTAATAAAAAGAAAATGTCTGTGTGGAGGATTTGTGCAGATATTTTAAACACTGTTGTTATGAAACCAATAAATTCGCAACATTTAAACAAGAATTAAATGAGCAGCCCAAGACTTTCGGTGAGCACTGTTTTTTTTATGCTCAGGTGGCTAAAAAGATTAAAAACAGAATTAGAAAGAAAATAATGTGCTACACATAACTGCGTAGCTGCTACTGCAGGTGGAAGTGTTATTTGTTAAAGGCTGAAGTTTGCAGTGTGTGAGCACACTTTGGCCTCAAGAGGGCACTCCTGGCCTGTTTGGTCACAAGCACATTCAGATGGATCAGGTCATTGGTCAGGGTGAGTGTCTGTGATAGGGCAGCGTCTGGCTGTGTCCATGTCACAGCCTCCCTCTCCCCCTCTGCCCCAGGGATGTGCCCTTTTCCATCATCTATTTCCCTCTCTTTGCCAACCTGAACGACCTGGGCAAGCGTGGTGCTGAGGGTCCAGCTCCGTTCTACGTGTCCTTCATCTCAGGCTGCATCGCCGGCAGCACGGCTGCGGTGGCTGTCAACCCCGTGGATGGTGAGTTGGGGGGAGGGGAGGGGAGGGGAGAGAGCTGGCCCCTCCTGTCAGGGGCGGGTTGGTTGTTTCTGGGGCCCCACACAAAAAGTCACTTTGATACTCCCTGCCCTGCCCCCCATTGTAGTGACTGTGTGTGGCCAACAGGGGGCCCCAAAACCCATGTGTGCAAAAATGGTCATTGAACTGTATGTGAATTGACGTGTGTGTTGTCTGTGCATATGCATAGGTGTGTGTGAACAAGCATTTTTAGCAGCACGAATATGTGTGTTTTACTTTCTCCAAACCTGTATGTCTGTCTGTGTATGTAATACTGCATGTATATGAATGTATATGTTTCGTTTATTGAACATTTGTGCTCCTACTGTGCACGTAAATGTTTTTGAACTTTGTAAAGTGATCAAGACCAGACTAGTCTGTGTATGTGAATCTGTATTCACTGTTACAGTGATAAATTGTATGAGTGTGAATACTTGCTGTTACAGTAATAAAAACCAGACTGCAGTCTCTAACGCGCGGGAGCCAGGAGGACACGTACACCGGGGTGACAGACTGCATCAGGTAAACCTACAAGATGTATCTGCCTTCTCACTAAAACCTTGTCTCTCAAAGAGCTTACCTTGTGCTCCACAAACAGCACCAACTGTATGATGTCAACACACTTCTGTGTGCGCCTGCTAATTATCTCCTATTGTATTGTTTTTCTGCACATTTTTCATAGCACTCTATGGAATAAACACTGCTCTAAAATTTGCCTGTTGATTCAGTGCTTATTTTAATGACTTGGTTTTCTAATCTACCTATAGATAAGTAATTATACAAGCTGTAGAGCAATGTTTCCTAACCTGGTCCTCGGGGACCCCCAGACCAGGTCCAAGTTTTTGCTTCCTGCCATACAGTCCACATTTTTGCTCCCTGGTAGGGAGCTGGCAAAGAGCAAAAATGTGGACTGCTTCGAGGTCCCTGAGGACCGGGTTGGGAAACACGGACAGAGGCAGTAACAAGAGAGTTTCCTACAGGGGAGTGAAAATGTGGACTGTTTGGCAGGGAGCTGGAAAGGAGCAAAAATGTGGACTGTCTGTGGGTCCCCGAGGACTGGGTTGGGAAACACTGCTGTGAAGTATAAATGATAGACAGAAGGGGGCAGTGTTGCTTCTTTTTAAAAGGATAATAGTAAAGGTGACACAAGCAGACCACCTCTTGCACTTTTCTCCACTCCACAGAAAGATCCTTCAGCGGGAGGGTCCCACTGCCTTCCTGAAGGGGGCGTACTGTCGAGCCCTTGTCATCGCCCCCCTGTTTGGCATTGCTCAGGTGGTCTACTTCCTGGGTGTAGGGGAGTTCATCCTCAGCTTCCTTCCAAAACGGGGAAATTAACCCCCTCCACTCCCCCTTCCCATCATGCAATGCACCAGCTGGGGCCCCTACCCCAGTGGAATAGGGGGAGGGGCTTATTTGGGGTCCCGGCACATTGAAGACCAGCTGAGATCTATGTAATAGTGTATTATTGAATGTTGTGCTTTTTTGGAGCGAGTGTAAGTGGGAAATGTGTTTGCCAAGCTGCTGGGGTGGGGGAGACAGGGGAGGCTTCTGATTGGCTAGCGTGTCTGCCAACGTTCACTCTAATGCCCCCACCTCAATCACCTTATTCATCTAATTAATCAATGTGATATTATCAAAACTGCCACGTGATCAAATGCTGCCCTGCACAGGCAACCATCTCAGTTTCTGTAAAACACCCTGTTTCTGCAGACGGAAGCGTTAAACCATTGAAGCACTCAGGTCAGGTTAGGCTGAAAGCTGCCAGCATAACGGTGCATTTCTGTTCACTTTTAGCGGGAATCAGATCATTAAATGCAACAGGTACTTAAACTCAGCAGGCCTATGAACCAGCCATGCAAAGCAATCTGGGCAGAACGCAATCCACGATGCAACCTAGCATGCACTATTGTCAAGCAGTTGGCCCGGCTTGTAGGAGTCGTCCACTAGCCTTGCAGAGGACTTTGCTTATTATAGTGTCTCCAAGCTCTGGGAAATTTGTTTCCCTCTTGGAAAAGTATGTTGGGGAGATGGGAACACAAGTGAGACTCTAATGTGGATCGTCTATATGATCATGCCAGGGATGAGAAAGCAGGCAGCTTGAGGGTTCAAGTTTGTCTTATTAGGCTTATTATATGAGAACCAAACAGAACAAGTTCTAGGAGGCTGCAGACAGAAGAAGCACTGAACCACAGCTTGAGCCGACGGCTTACTTTTGCAAGAGATCTCCTCAGGAGTCAAGGAATTTGGTAATGGAGACTTGCAAGTCAGATAGTCTGCCCCCTGGTGGTGGAGATAATCATTACTTAATTGATTGATGACACCTCCCTTGCTGCTTTACAGTAGCGTGTCTACCACCCACACTACGCAGCTGTGACAGAATATGCTTTTCTGATTGGATGGATTTTTTTTTTCCTTTGTTGCGCCTGTTTAAGTGCAGTTATCAGTAGGTGGACCAGACAGATTAAACCCTTTGAAGGAGCTAACTCGTATGTAATGGGACCAGAGGCAGAAATTGACATTCTGAGTTTGTCCGCCTGTCTGGATGTTGATACATGTAGACCTAACTGGAGCTGAATGATGCGTCTGGCTCAGGATGTGTCGCATTTTAACGTCACGACTGCATTGTGATCATGAAGTGCAATTTGGCAGTACGCTATCATGTCGTGGAGCGGAATCAGCTTGTCTATATATCGATCTCTTGTTTTTCTTAATATCCCTATATATTTGTATGTATCACCTTATTGAGTCTATCTGCGTGTCCACATATAGTGCATATGCGCAGAGATGATACAGATTTTTAGCTGTGTTGTTTTGTTGTTGTTATTTTGAATGTGTAGCTTATTTGCACAGCTACCTCTCCCAGATCCCGGCTCGGTACTTGCTGTTGCGCCTTGTAACAGCAGAAATCGATGGGGACAGTGATTCCTTACCATGTACTGTGTAAGAAGGCTGGTGGAACATTAAAAGCAATTCCCTAAATCCCGAGAGAACCCCCCTGCGTCTCACCTCTGCCATTGAGAGGACTGCAGAGTGGGGCTACCACAGTTCTGGCGATTAGGAGGGACGACGAGTCGCTACAAGGCTCTGTCTCCTTCTTACCAAAAAGGCTTCCCCAGTAACTCAGGCGCTGGAGCCAAATCCTCATGCCAGACACTCATCATGTGACCAGTTTGCAATTTCACAGAAATTCCGTATATCTAATCATACATGATTAAGTGGCGTTTTTGAAATCTGCTTGATTACCTATTTATATAATGTCTCTTTGGGTGCAATTTCAGATGCATAGAGTATAAGCCATGGAGGGGGGGACAGACTGTTTATTGTGGCATCCTGCAGTACGGTGTGCACCTCCAGCACTGTTCCAGTCACCTGACATGTGGGTGTGTCCTTTTTAGACTCCTCCTTCCCATGAGCATGCTGGCTGAATCCATAGGGAACAGGGGAGGTGCTCGTGTCAATCATCTGGTATCCAAGGCTTAGTTGGGACCAGTCAGGATTAAAATAGGGAAAACGGCTTCCCGTTTTCCGTGACCTCCCAGTGACCCCAGTTATACTGTTATAGCATTCATGAATATTCCATCTGCAGGCTCATCTCATATTAGCATTGTCAATATTGTTATTGATATTCTTATTAGAGCTCCTTAGATGTTAGGGCATACCCTTTAAGTGTGATGACATGTCGATTTGTTTCCTGCTCTGTGAATGTGAACAGAATATGTGAAGGTGTTGCTGTAACCGGGTGTGTTTTCATGTGTTTTTATGCGTGTGTTGGTTTGGTGCTGTACTAATCTGTGCTCCATGTTTAACTTGGGGGGGAGGGGTCTTGCAG
>JAODLD010000008.1:13913665-13931284 GCA_026781065.1 Mormyrops boulengeri
CCCTACCCATCTTTGCCCCACCCCCCAATTTCACTCCCTCTTATGGAGGGACCTAAACACCAAAAGCACCACACAAAAATTCAGAAACAATAGATTTTGCTGTAGGAAAAGCACAAGGACAAGTGTGAGAGAAGAGCACAGAAGCATCACTGAAGGTGATCCCCTTTCAACCTGCAAAACAATCATCCCCACGCA
This sequence comes from Mormyrops boulengeri, assembly GCA_026781065.1. Lineage (NCBI taxonomy): Eukaryota > Metazoa > Chordata > Actinopteri > Osteoglossiformes > Mormyridae > Mormyrops > Mormyrops boulengeri. The sequence goes on from JAODLD010000008.1 coordinate 13,913,861, forward strand.
GGGACAGCACACAGCAAAGCAGGATATGTAGGGATGACCCAAGCACTAGTTTACAGCTGGTAGTTGTAGATGCTACTTTTACAGAATGTAAAACGGTAAAGTTTTTTTGGGTTTACGGAAGTGAAATAGTCATTCCATCTTGCCGCTTTTTCTATAGACTATATATGTATATATATTCTATATAAATCTCTATGTAATACCTATGTATTTATAAATGATAAGTTAGATGGGAGAATGTATCCAATATTAGTAGTATGAACATTGTTGATTAGTTTTGATTAGACGTTGCCCGGGTAACGCTCATCATCCGCTCAATGTTCCATGTTGAGGGAGAAGTTTATCCTGGGCGTCTGGAATACTTCCAGACCAAAAGACCAAAAGTGGCACACCCAAGCAGTCGCACACTAGACGGGGCTTCGGCCTCTGCTCCTTCTGCTCCCCCCTACCTTCCTCCAAGAGGAATCGTGCATCGGAGCACTTTAGAAACACAGTAACCCCTCATGTTTGATTGAGGGAGGGGGGTGTTGCAGAACAGTTATGTGTATGTACGTGAGTTTGTGTGTGTGTGTGAGAGAGAGAGAGAAACGGAAGCACTGCATTGTGATGTCATCGTGACCATGTGATGAATTCAAATGAAACACACTAACAGTGCTGTACCTTTGACACAGATTGATGTCCAATTAAATGAAATGATTATGTGTCCCTGCCTGAGTGTCCTCTTATTTCACTCCTAGGATAAATGCGATTCCCCTGGCCTTGAAACTGGCCACCCCAAACCATTAAATGGTTCCCTAGCCTCTCAAGTTCTCGCTTCCTGGTATCCTCACCACATGGTGATAAATTACTGTTTCGACCCAGTGCTGCAGACTGGACTCCATTAGAACAAGAAGAAGCAGGTGTCCGGTCACCCGGAATGGTCTCTCAGTGGCTGTTAGTTTTACTGTCCATATAATTACATCACGGATCTGATTATGGTATTTACTCTCTTTGAGGTTTATTATTTCAAGATGTATTTAACTGCACAACTTGTTTCGCAGTTAATTCTGACAGTCTTTGCAGAGCATTGTTGACGTGATGGATACCTGATCATTTGTCACCTGTTAGGTTTCACTGTGGCACATTTCATGAGCCAGGTCTGTCAAAATTTGGATGAAACATGTCTCTGACACATATTGACATTGAGGCGTCTAACTTGACCACCCATATTAAGTATGTAATAATCAGCAAGGCTGGACTTATGCATGGACTAAGCTGGGCTGTAGCCCAGGGCCCCGAGTTGTAGGGGCCACAAATTTTTTTCAGGTTGTTACAGCAGCATTTTATGCTGTAGGTAGGGCCCCCCTAAATTTGGCACAGGTAATCAGCCCCCCCGAGGCCACGGATCCATTTGTAAAATATGACAAAATGGTGATTCAAAGAAGAGCCACACACTCCAGAGGGAATGGAAATTATTTTGTTGAGTTGTAAAGCTTTTAAACTTACATAAGTATTCTGCACAGAGATAACTTTATTGAGGTTAAATGTATCATACTTCTGGAGGCTGACTTTATCATCCGAAACTCCAGAGATAACACGTTTGAAATATTTTTTATCAGAACCCAAAGTTATGTCTAGGTTTTAATGTTTTATAGAAGATTCCGCTTCTGCTTGCGGAATGAATCACCAGCTTTCTCTGTGTTATTTTTAAAAGTCATCGCCTGGCTGTCAATATGACGACTCATCGGCCGTTTCTGCCTTTTAAGAATCGGAAATTCTGTGTCATGGGGCAATTTTTTATGTAACCTGTTTTCAAAGTTTTTCAAGATGCTTCCAAACTATGTCCATCTTCTTTGTAACCCCGCCTGCTATTATGCTTGAGAGATATATACAATACATGCATACAAAAAAATAAAAACCGGAGGAAGTACATGAAGCATCCATCTTACATGGGCTGCAAGCTTGATAGGCTACAGTGCTGCAGATCAAGGCACTTGGACAGTCTACTGTGAAACAGAACATATTCGCCATTGGCTACAACAGATTTTGTACGATGATGACGTGGTCTACTGAGGGGTTAATACACAGCCAGATGTGTTTGGCTGACACGCTCTGTAACATCACCCCAAGGTCATTTAACCCCTTTATCTTCACTGCTGCTGTGTCACCCTGCTTCGTTTGTCTCAGAGATCATTATTTACCTCGCTTCAATGCTGCTTTCACATTCCGCTAGTATCTTGTCTTTTCAAACAACGTGTTTTCGACTTGCAACGTTCAACTTGCAACTATGTAGCATTTCAGTTCAGCACGAATGGCTGGAAATGGTTCTAGAAGGAAAAAAAACAAATGGATCAATTCCAAGGTCATATATTCCCATCATCTTCCTGGGTGTGATTCATTACAGCTCATAGATGTTTTTGGTGACCTCTTTAAAGCTCTTTTAAATCCCATTGTGTAAGAAGTAGCCTACTCAGATTTAACTATGCAATTATTTTCTTGGAGAAAATGAAAAAAATATATATGTCAAGGTCATTTTATTGCTTTTTTTGTTGCTGATTTACCATGTTAGAGATACAGGCATCTCTGGGGCTACCTTGATTTCTAGTGAACAAAAACATGCGAAAGGTCTAATTTTTCTTCAAAAAGAAACAGACAAGTAGAAATTTATAATTGATGTCATCTTTCGAATGTTCCTCTGCTCTTGCCTGCAGTTTCAAGTAATGCCTTCTTTGTATGTTATGCTTAAGTGCTTCAGTGAGTGTTGAATATCAAACCACTTTAAAACGGTCCGTGGGCTTAAGATGCAATTTCGACAAAATCACGTTAAAAGCGGGAAACAATGTCGTAAGAAGGCCTTTGGTTCAAAGGCTGCCACTCTGTTTAAATCCCATTGAAAGAGGAGGCAATAAAATAAAGAGGAATAGATCATGTAACAATGCAGCGCTGTAAAGCAATGCTTCACAAATAAGGACACACGCCAGGCACCTTCAAAGGCTGGCGAGTTTTTCCCAGCAGCGCTCTCTGTCACAAAGAGCGTTTGTTACTGAGAATAACACTCAGGCGGATTAAGGAAAATTGCGAAATGAGCAACTTGCTTTTGATGAAAGCACTGACTAATCAGCAAGATAATAAACGGAAAAGGATTCATTTTGTTAAAAATTAATTTCTTTGGTCAAATATCTCCACCCAGATTGGCTATTTATGAAGCTACCAAAAGCACAGTTTAACAATAATCTCTTTCACATCGTTTTCTTTTATAACAGAAATGTATATCCTGTTTCGGCTGTTTGCCTTGGAATTTAATGTAAAAGGAATTTAAGCCACCTATAGGGGGCATCAGAAGCTTTCCAGTGGTTGCTAATACCTGTGAGATAATACTTTCATAAAAACACGCCATTGTTATTCATTTATTTATGCTTATTAAAATCCATATAGCCCTGCATATTGCTACGGCAACAATGGTGAAACTGCTGCCTTTGGTGTTGATAACGCAATGATGTTAAAGAGAGAAGCACACATATAAGCTGTAGGTGGGGAAGACGAAATGTTCCTAATGGCGATCATTTTCCCTATGTATCCATTAATTTTCCCATTATGGCTTATTTACAGTAATGCGGTATTGCTGGAAGCCTGTTATAGGAATTATAAGGTGTGGAAGGGATGGTGAAAATACAGGAAAGAAAATACAGAAAAACCAGCTCAACAAATTACAGGTTTTTTAACTGTGAATAGAACATGCAAAATCACAAGCACAGAACCAGGCTTTAAATTTCGCCGTAAATCTGTGTGTGTGTGTGTGTGTGTGGTTATGAGAACCTTTCTGGGTGTACCCTACCTTACAACGCATGCAACCTGCAACATGCTCTGCACCACCAGGACGGTAAATGGATCAGCAGTTAATATGTCTGTATTTCCTTAAATATTTGCAAAGTGTTGCGATGGGTTGGCACCCCATCCTGGGTTGTTCCCTGCCTTGTGCCCATGGCTTCCAGGATAGGCTCTGGACCCCTGCGACCCTACATAGGGCAAGCAGGTGTAGAAAATTGATGGATGGATGGATGGATTAGCAAAGTGCTATTTGTACTTGAATTGTCGAAGCGTTTAGGCCCATATACAACTGCCAGATTTCCTTTCTTTAAAGCTTGCAGCATTTGAAATAAATTGCTTTGAAATAGGTTAATGTCTGTTTTACCTAAAACCAAATCAATACTTTCAAAACAAAAGACCACAAAGTAAAGTTAAGTAATATGAATGAAAATAACAAGGCATTCAAAACCTTTTGCTGGGGAAACGTGTTAATGTGAACAAAATTACCTTTAAAGAGCCACATAATTATTTGAGCGGCCCCTTCGTGTGTAGTACCGGTGTTTCAGAAGGAAGTTTTACAGTTTTGAAATTACAAACATCTCACTGCGTGAGATTGACTTGATCAGAGAGTGAATTTCACGCAAAGAGTTCATGACGAATACGAGCAAGCTTTAAAAGCAGGTCAGGGATAAAGTTATTGAGAAGTAAGAATCAGGACAAGGGCAGAAAAAAATATGAAAGTGTGAGCACGGCCCACTGAATCATCTGGAAGTGTAGCGCGTCGCGTAACACAGGCATTGCCTAGATCAGCTTGTCGAAACTAAGCAGCCTGGCAGGGGGGGAGGGGAGTGACGCCACTGTGAGGCCAGATACAATTCTGAACGAGCTCCGAAATCCAATGGCTGAGATGCAAGAAAATGTGCATCGGTCAACAGTATCCGGAATGCTAAGAAGGAAGCCTGAATCAGCAGGGAGGTACGATGGAGGCTATTGCTAAAATTAGGATTCCTCAGAGCCCATATGGTGTCAGCAACAAAAACACTTGAGTGGATTCTGCAGGGATATGTCAAGTGTTCCGGTCAGCTGGGACCAAATTGCAACATTTTGGTCTAAACGCCATGAATTATCTTTGTCGAGCATCCAACGCACCGCATCAGTCCGTGAACACGATCCCTACAGCCATGCGTGTGGGCGTTGGCAGTATACTCTGAGAGTGATTCTCAACGGCAGCAACACAGGAGATGGGTTAGCACTGGAGGAAAGCCACACTGACACAGGTACGGGGAACGCTACAGGAGAACCACGTCTGCACATTCAACTAGACGTTCAAAACTGGGGTAAAAAATGCACCATCCAGCAAAACACTGACCCATGGAGAGACTTAAGAATAAGGAAGCAGATGCCCTTGAATGGCTTAGTTCTGACTTCATGGATTTTGAGAATAAGTGGAAGAAAACTGCAATCCATAAGCAATCCCTGAGAAGCTTGAGAGAGACTGAAGAATATAAGCAAAAAAGTTTGGTCTTCGGAGTTGGTACAAATTTACCCACAAACACATCCATGATCTCTGCCAAAGGTGTTTTCATTAAATATGGTGAAGTTAGGTGTTTGGTCCTTAGCCAATCAACATATTTTAATGTAAGAGAACATTAATTTTATTGTTCAGGTCTTGAATGGGAAATGCTCATGTATGCAAAATGTATGTGCATCATATTATTAAATGTGACAAATGCAAACGGGACCCCTGTGATGTTTAAGAATCTGAAGATTTATCTTCTAAAGATGCAGTGCCAAACCAGATCTGAAGCCCTTCAGAAGATCAGCAGCACAGCCTGCGCTCCTCTGCATGTGGAGTTACTGTTGAGATCAGGGCCTTGAATGTAAGATCTGTAGGGTAACATTTGCCACATAGCTAGTAATGAGGCTACATTTCTATCCATCCACTTTCTCTACCTGCTTGGCCTGTCCTGGACGAAAGAGACACAAGGCAGGGAATAACCCAAGATGGGGCACCAACGCATCGCAGGGCACACACCATTCACACCTTCGGACACTGTCACCTGGGAACACTTAACTTAATAGGATACAGATAATGTACATGCTTGCTTAATTAACTATTTAGTGTTACTTCATCATTAATTATGACGTTCCTTGTATTCCATACAGGAACTATATTCGTTAATTATTAACTAATTAGTTAACTGTTAACTAATATATCCCTGAATTGAATATATGAACCTTCCTTCATGATTGATTAATGATGAATGATCATGGGATTAGTACATAACTAACACTTAGTTACTGGTTAATTAATGCATTAATTAAGCCTGTACTACATTATTTTGTCCCCTCAAGTAAAGTGTGACCGGGAACTCCAATTTACCTTTCAACATGCAAACACTGGTAGATCATGCAAACTCCACACGCATGGAGCCAGGGCAGAGAGTGTAACCCTGATCATAGAGGTGTGAGGCAACACTGCTAACCACTGCATTACTGTGTGACAGTCCCATAATTCTGATTACACTGGCGGAGGGGGCAGAAAGGACTTTTCCAAACACAGTTCATGCAGGTGCCTGCCCTGGGAGTAGCGCATGCTTACCTGAGCTGGCATTGTGGCTCTGGGTCGATTTGGTTTGGATACACCCATAACCATGAATGTGAAACAGATGGGCCCTTGATCAAGATTTTCAAGACGGGTGTTTTGATTTTCTGATACATAATTAAATATCCCTTACTAATCATATAGAAAAGACAGGGGTGTATATAGGGGTGGGGCCATAGGGACAGTGGCCCCAGTTGAAAGGTGATTGGTTGCCGGGGAGCCTCCGACCCATCAATCACTGATTCAAAACATATTATTGGCCAAAGATAAGATTGGCCCCTCTGTATGAGTTATGGCCCCTCTTATGCCCCCCTCCCCCACGTTAAAATGCTAGAATTGTCGCCAGGGACAAAGGGGCATGGATACTCTGGCAGGTTTAGGGGGGCCAACACTTTATAGGAGTCCCCTGAATACAAATAGTAATGTATACACTTGGGAAACATTATACATCTGCTCGGAAAGGTCTGCTGTGGTAGACCCTCACAGGTTTCCTCGGGGTACTCCGGTTTCCCCCTACTGTCCGAAAACAGGCTATGGAGAATTGGAGATACCAAACTGCCCATAGGTGTGCATGTGTGAGTTAATGGTGTGTGAGTGTGCACTACAATAGGTTGGCATCCCATCCCGGGTTGTTCCTTGCCTTCTGTGATTGGCTCTGGACCCCTTGTGACCCTGAACAGGACAAGGGGTTACAGAAAATGTATGGATGAAACCCCTCCTACTTAAGAATTTCTACTGTGGGGCCAAGGTGACATTTTGTCAGGGGGCCCAGAATTTCCAGCAACTCTCCTGATCGCCTTTGAAAAAAACCATAGAGCGCAATCATGTTGCATGAGCTAAAAGTAAATAGAAAAGAAAAAAAACTCATGATGTTGTGCAGAAACGATTGATATCAAGTTTCACCAAAACTGCCAGATGCAGAATGTCAACATTCTGTTCACATGTCAAAATCAACATTCAAAAATAAACATGACTGTAAATGGAGGTGAGGCAGAATGTTCTGGAGATCACTTCCTCACTCTGTCATCGTCATTTTACCAAAGCACCAACCACACCTTTGTAAAGATGCAGTAATGCATGTAATAATCCTATAAGTCATTACTAGCTCACTGAGAATCTCACTCTGATAAGTGTGTCTGATGATTGCTTTATGTCTCTCTAAAGCCCTCTTGCTTTGTGTTTTTATCTTTTGTGTGTTCAAGTGCAATTCAGTTCATTTAAATAAATCCAAACTAAAGGCATTCAGTTTTTTTGATCTTGCCAGTACTGCCTTTAAAGTGAATTCTAGCCACAAATGTCACGAATCATAGTCAACAGAACATTAAGCACATGACCACAAATTCACGTTTTTACTGCATGTTTTTTGAATGCAGGAGAAAACGTGCAGGAAATGAGTTTCACATGCTGTTATAAAAGAACCATTCACATTTTCAATTCAGGTAATTGGCAGCTCCATAAAAACTACCAGTGAACATTATCCATTATCTAGACTTTGTCACCTTTTCATAACACCAGTGATGTGTGGGGAACTAAGGATTAGAAACCAGAAACGAAAGAGAGGAGAGAGATACCATAAAATATGAATGTTATTTAATGAGGCCAAACACAGTTTATATGCTGCAGCTTGTCATTCAGATCAGGAGGATACTGACTGTATAGCAAACAAATTACTCCCAAAATATTTCCAATACAAGTCAAAGCAGAAATGTCTCCTGGTGATGTCAGAGGGTCAATTTTTCAGAAAACAAATATTAGTCCACTCTCAACAGTGCATTTGGAGACAGCAGACAGTACCTAATGATAAACAAATTCTACTTGGAATTTTTGGGGACGTACTGAAGCAGGCACAGAAAAGGAATATTCATTTGGATATCGACTCCACTTGGGGGTTTGAATCCCACCGCTGCTCATCGTGGAATTTGCATGTTCCCCCGTGGGTTTCCTCCTGCAGGTGAAAGATGCACAGACCAACTGGCATCTATATATTTGCTGGTAATGTATGAGGGTTATTGCATGTGCGTGGAGGTGCCCAGGCGACCCGTCTAGGGTGAAGTCTAGCCTAGAGCGCTAAGTCTCCAGGCTCCTGGCCGCCCTACGACCATGATCAAGATATGCTGTAAGAAGTTACAAATCAAGATCAGTTCAGATATGTAAACGACTTGCTGCCAAGGATCCTCAATTTCATCATGGTGATTTCAGATTCATCAAGAAGCCACAACTTCGGTCAAGCTTTCTGCCTTTTACCCCAAGTCCTTCCATCTTTTCTTGTCACATGTACAAAAAGAAGTCTTGTGTAGCCCCAAATCATTCACTACCGGGCTGATCTCGAGAAAACGCCTCATTCATAAACCTTTTTACTTTTCGCTGCCTTCTGTGCTTCTTCAGGCCTAGTCACTCTTTAGCACTACCCTGGACATCACTTCCCTTCTTTCTTTCATCTTTTCTTGTCCCCCCCTCCCATCTATACCTCAAACTGTTAATGCAGTCTAAGCCGACTCAGCCCCCGGCTCTCCTCCTTTATATATTCAGAAATAGAAAAAGATCATTCAAATCGAAAATTCTAGAATCCAGTTGACCTTGAAGAATCTCGAGCTCTAATCCTACTCCTACCCCCATGCTCTCTTCAAACAACTATTGCTGAACTAAAATCCTCTCAGGCTTCAACAAGCCCAGTAACTCTTTACCTCCTCATGCCTTCCTAATCCCTCTGCATCCTTCAGACTCACCCCTTTACAGCCTCTCCTGTCACATCCCAGCATAAGACGGATGGTGCTCGGGTGACACGCATGTAGACGCGAGCAGCACCTTCTCACCTGCTTTCCCGCCCGGTGGATCTCATTCTTTCCAACCCTCTCTCAGCCAACAGGTTGTGACCCTCTCTCGGTCGTTTCACATCCTTGCTTGCCACGGTCTGCCACATAATTTTCAAACAGGTTCACCACACCTCACCTAATTATCACAGTTCTGGGGTGCTTAGAAATCCAGATTTGCCCCTTGGTGCCCCCATTTCTGCTGTACTTAAATAATTTCTGGTTTCTGTTCATAATGAAGTAACTCCATTCTTTTCCTGTGAGCTCAGCTGCAGCCAGTTGAGGTCAATCAACCGTAACTGCCTGTCATTTACTTACATCTCTAAACCAAGCTTTAAAATAACCTGACCTACCACTAACCATCACCTGCACAACCATAACAGTGCTCTTGATACTGCTACTTGCTCCTGATACCGAACATACATTCATCAGAAGGGCTCCTAGTTATTGTCCTGCTTCTGCAGTACAATTTTTCACATTTTATTAATTCAGTATATGCTTTTATCCAAAGTGACGTACATTCTTTTTTTGGAATGGAGGGTTAGCCAGCGCTTGGACCAATTAGGGGTTAAGGGCCTTGCTCAGGGGCCCAACGGTGAAATCACGGCTGACCTTGAGATTTGAACTGCTGACCTTCTGATCACATACACACACTCCTAACCTGCTGAGCCACACCCCAACCCCAGGACTCTTCCACCTCCTGGCTGTTCAGTAAGGTTAGTCTGGAGGTCATCGTTTCATCCAGGTGTGGCTTTTCCTGCCAGAAATCCGTTGTATCACCACTGCTTGTCCAGCAGGGGGTGCATTGGCTGGATACAGAGCACACAGATTTCCCACCAGCTGGTTTCACACAAACGGCGCTCGATGAAACGGGTCATAAATACTGGTGCTGCTGGAACTGATGCACGTCCTGTCCGATGTGGGCCGAATGGCTGCGAATGGCTAATGGCCAGTTGCTAACGGCTGTCAAGGCAGGGCTGCGTCAGAGCGGCGACGCTGTAGCGCAGACGGACAATCCGCAGACTAGAAAACTGCAAGGCTGCCAAGTAGAACAGCACCCACTGAGGCAAGACCCAAGAGGTGAACTAAAAATCTGGCTTAGTGTGCTTTTAATTTCTTCTCCTAGTAAATGTTTCTGTAATTTTCTAGCTTCCTGATTTTTTTATCCTTTTTTTTCCCTCACACTAAAACAAGGGGGTAATGATTTTGTTTGGACTTGCATCAACAAAGTCGGATTTCAGGCACATTTTGTCAGATGTAGGAAAAGATTAAAATGCAATAAGCATGAGATGTATGTATCTTTTTAAATTCCTCATAACCTTTAATTTGTTCATTGGCTGTAAATAAATTTAGCTGCCTCCTTGTAAGGGCCTCGATCTTGAACAGCTTCACCGAATATCTAGCTGCATGAATTGATCAGACATGTGAAATTGCTCCGCTAAGTTGATTTGAATAAAAGTGTCTGTGACTGAAAGCCAAAAATGGCCATAAAAATCTGGTCAGATGTGTCAAACATCTCAAGGCTAATTTTAAATAAAGTAATTCTGAGGTAATGATCAGCAATGAGAGAAACGTCACTTTACTATCCACAATAAGAGGGGATTGCCATCAGTCACTGACTGGTCCAACCCATTTTAGCTTATGCCGTCACAAGCGATCATCTCGCCATTATTTGGATCACAATAACCTTCAACAATGAATACGATTTGTCATTGGGGCAGAAATGCCATAATTAAGAAATCTCTAGCTGGGTAATTCACATACAGAAAGCAGTCTAATTACTAGACGGTAATTTATACAGTCATCCGTCGAATTACGTTGTATCAAGTAACGTCCAATCGTACTTATGTCCTATAAGCGCCTTAATAAAGAGAGACTCCCAAAGCAGGCATAATGGACGATAGCAGACATTTTACCAAGTGTGCGGCACGCAGCAAGAACCAAAACAACCCAATCACACTGCCACTATAGAGGTGTAGTTAAATGTGTGTGACATTGTACCTTATGTTACACAGTGTTATTGACCTCTGCCCCGTAATGATCGTCATCGTATATCTAGATTGACTCATGTCGTCACTTCCGGGATGAAACCTGGAGGTAAGCTGATACCAGCATTGCTGAAAGCTATTTAATTCCACCGATCTGTGGTTTGTGTTGGGAGAGTGAGGAGACCACTTGACTAGGTTCATTTTTTAATAATTAATGGAAACAGGGATGATGCCCCATATCTGACTGGTCACCAAGCTTCATGAGTATCCTGCAACAAAGTGGACTGTCTGAACTGTTGTCCTTCGGTAGGTTAGATGAAACCATATGGCCGGCCAGCCAGCCAGCCAGCCAACCAAACCACCAACCAACCAGCCAGCCAGCCATCCATCCATCCATCCATCCATCCATCTTAAAAACCGCTAATCCAGTACAAGGTCATGAGGCGGTTGGATGTCATTCTCCCAGATGCTCCTCAACCATGAGGACACCCTTGTACCAGTCTTGTGGAAGGTCTCTGCTGTTTTAATCACAAAAACGAGATGTTTCACATGACTGACCTTGAAGGAAGCACTACCTCCACAAACCCTCAAACGGAAACATTTAAAGGCTTTAATAACTGCTGGGGGGTTCCCACTGTGGCTCTGAGAATGGGTCTCCTGAATTACTTAGCAAGAAGAACTACATTGTGGTTGGTCGTCTGAGCATTCTGGATGAGGTTAGCCGCGGGGAAACTAAGCACAGTATTCAGCCTTACAATGCAAAGGGCAACTGATGTTCTAGCAAATGGGAAGATCTGCACTCGGTGAATATTTCACCTGAGGTAGAAACTCACCTGCATGTAGATAGCACTGTCCAGTGCAGTGCATGTATGAATGTTATTCAGCAGTGTTATATAAGAAATGCTGGTATCCAGGTGGTGACAGAGAGCTTGCAGAATAGCGTTGTTAAGTCTAGCTCACGGGAAGATTTTTTTTTTTACAAAAAGGCTGCAGATTAATGCAATATTTCAGGCTGACACCTCTTTCAGTGAAACAAACTAACAAAAGAAATGTAGGTCCACGTACTATTTTGGAACTCCCAGAATGTGACGGTGCTTCAGGTTCAGTCAGCCACTGCAAGTCATGATAATCCACAGGAAACTATGACTAATGCATAGTTATCTAACTTTCTGGTTATTTAGGTCTACGACGCCCATGGCGTTTTTTAATTCGATTTTTGGCTGTTCAAATGACGAGAGATGCTTCTGTTCCGCAGCTACACATTTAAGAAGAGAGCGCGAAGAGAATACAGTTGAACACCGGCAGCAGACAGACACATTAGTGTTATCCTTGTTAAAATCATTTCTCACATTGTTCTACCCCGTCCGTTTCCACGTCCAGGGTGCATGATGTAGTTGTATACTTGGGGAAAGGAAAAGAAAAATCCCTTGCTAAACATAAGCCAGACAGGATAAGTTTCTAATGAATCAGTATCACAGGGACTGGGAACGGTTCTCATTAAAAGAATAAAACGAAGACGAATTTGTTAATGACTTGATATTAGATCTTGATATATATTTACAGAAGCTGCTAATTTGGTACACGCAGGGCCGCCTGCTCCCAATTTGCCCACCGGCATTACTCTTCAAGGGATCCAGTGACACCCTGAGGAAGGAATGCTGATGAAACAACCTGCAAATGAAACGCAAAGATCACACACGCACACTATTTAGAGATACCAACCAACGTAACTGCATGTCTTTGGACTGGCAGGGGGAGACCCACGCGAAATGAGGAGAGCATGCAAACTCTCTCTCACACACACATCGCAGAGACACAGCTCAAGGATCCAAACCTCGAACCCCAGCAGCGTGAGGCGGCAGCGCTAACCAGAGTCAAAACGCCACCCTCCTTTTGGCTACATTTTTATTTATATGTTTACTGATTGACCATTGCTCTGCATTTCACTGTGGTTGTCTTTGTAGGTACCTTTACAAGCTTGCATCACAGAACGCCCCTCTTTAAACTGCTTATAGTAATCAGTTATACTGTAACTCCATATGTGACACATTACAACATTTAACATAATGGACAATGATAATTTACTAACTGAACATGCATCATCTAACTGAGTGAGACTATGCCCGGAGATCCGTCTAGGCTTCTGCAACTGAACGAAAATTACTAGCTAAACTATAGCGTGAATGTAGCAATACGAGGTATCAGCTATATTTGATCAAAAAATGCAGAATGCGACATTCCCTTCAACTCCATACATGACAAATTACACTTAACATTTACTAACAGAGCTTACGTCATTTCTGTAAGGCCACACCCCCTTTGATTCTTCCAAGCTTTCATACCTGAATGATCTCCTTAGCCCAGATATGCTCACTTCTGACCAATTTAGACTTGTCATAGAAAGCCTCTGGAGACGAAAGCTAGAAGGGTAGCAGTTTGCGGACAGAAAGAATCTGTAGTTTCGGCTGTGCCGTAATTGAGTTTCTCTCTCTCTCTTTTTTTTTGCAAATACAACGCTTAATCCAAACCCTAAAATTGCCCTCATGTTTCCATTGAATTAGACACACTCCAGTGACAAGCTTATTAGATCTATTCAGAATATTTTCCTAATTTCACAAATAATATATTCAAATGGTTTCAAGCATGTAGTGAGTGCATACGGTGTAATTGCACTGATAGCAGAACTTGTTTTTTTCTCTCCATCATCCAGAAGAGTAGAGCCCATGCTTAACATAAAAAACAAATAAAACCACTGTCTTTCTGCCAGCCAGGCATGGAAATTACCAGAACACAAACAAGGGAGGTACCTGACCGCGATCAACTGACCTCAAATTTCAATCCGCTGATTTTTTTTTTTGTTGCCGTCATGGAGAATTTAACACTCAGCTGTGTGTGATCTCCACTTAAACCTGGTTTAACTATAACAATTCCTTAGAGGAAATCACCCAGTGAAACAAATGATTATTGTAACTGGCCATCCTATTTTTTTTTTTCGGAGACTGCCGGCCCCCGGCCAATCAACTGCCCCATCCTCTAGTAGCCGGCCAACCACGAAAGGCAGACTACCTCAGCAATGACACCTCACTGCAGGCTGTAATGGAGAAGACTAGCCTTGTCTTTATGTGCTGCAGGTACAGCATGTTATCCACCTTCCTGTTGGAATAAATGACTCAGTTCTAATGACCTGAGTTACAGACCTACTCAGACTCAAAGATTACTTATTCTCAAAAGCTTCACATAAGCTGGTAGTGGGTCTTTACTTGCCAGCATTATTCTTTAAGTAGCCTACCTATCAAACACACTGGTGCCGAAAACCGCTTCCAGATTTTGCATGTGCCTGCTGTGTCAGGCCGTGTGCAGCTCGCTGGGGTGAGAAATCCGTGCCCATGTCTGGAAGGTCCAGATCCTGTGGCCAGCTGTGCAATCGCATCACTGCTGGGTCCGTCTGCAAGGCCTTTAACCCCAATTTCTCCAGAGATGCCGGCAGGCCCTGCCCTCTGATCCTCACCTGCGCGTCCGGTGAATAAATACGTGCAAATATGTATCGAACACGGGGGGGCCATGCAGCCGCCAGATAAAGACATGCCGTTCAGAAAGTTTCATTAGTAGTAACCTTCCATGCTCTGTCATTATTACGACTATGTAAAAAGTAATAAACAACCCAAATTATCATGCACTAATGCCTGGCAGTAATGATAATGACATTTGAGCCTCCCTGTAATTAACAAATTCTGTTAATTTCTAATTACCTGTTTTATCTGGTTATTTTTATTAACATAGTTCTGTAATTAATGCATTAGTTGGTTGTTGGATTCCATCCTCAGGTCATATAACACTTATTGTGATATATCACCGTGACTTACTTTGATGTAAATGAGAATTAATGATTGCAGTTGAAATGATCCATACTTATAATTAACCTGCTCCGTGTTTGTTCACCGTTCTTAGGAAAGCTAATCATTGGCTTTTGTTTTTCCTGAATGACAATTATAAGAGCTACGCATTTAAACTGAAGCACCTGTTGGATGTGATGATTATATGCCAGCCTATTTGAAATGCATGTTGGTAAATATAAGATCGGTGTTTACAGTCATGTGGCGCTCAGCATCCTGTTATAAATGGATGTTTTAACATACAAAAAGCAGCACTGTGCTGGCCAGCCAGCCCCCTTTCTACAAGCTTACGCCTCCCTCGAGCTACACTCACACAGCTGAAATGCAGATGGCATCTCGCCTTTTGCTAATAATACGGTTACTATGCACAGAGCACTTGGTTACTAGAGTTTATTGCTGCCCTGAAATTCAGAGCAGCGTCGAGTGCTGACACTGAGTGCTCTCATCAACTGATCCTTGCGTGCATGTGCGCGTGTGTGTCAAATTTGCGCTCCGACCATCCTGGCCGCTGGGGTCCCCCCACCTCTGCCGTTAATTGCACACATGCAGTGCAGGTGATCTTGGGAAGGCATATTTGTGAACGGTGCCGCACGTGCACACGTCGCCTCGGCGATGCTGGGAAATGAAATGCGTGTCAGGACTGTCTCTTCTCCATCACCCCCAGGGATGAAAAAGTGCCTCCGAATTTATCTATTCACATGACCTTCCGGGAGTTACCTTTCCACATGTCGATTTATGTGCGTGCGCGGAGCAGCTGAAATAACATAATAACTACTGAGGCTTCATCCCTCCATCTGACCTGTCCGTCGCATGGCCATATTGGGATGATGTGAGTTTGCTCTTAAGTGGCCAGGCCATATTGCGATGATGTGGGCTTAGTGATATGGCTATATTGCGCTGCATTATCCTCCAGCAGCTGTGGGGCTTCCAGAAGTATAAAGAGCAGTATCTGCCCAGCCTCAGTCCTCAAGGGCCCTCTGAGCTCACTGCATTCTCACTCCAGTGTGAGTCTTAATTGCAGTATTGAAAATAAATTAGATAGCACAAGGCGTTTCGGCTGTCAGTCACATCCTTATTGAAAATGCATTTTCTAAAAGATTTTGGTCCTCGAGGATGAGGATGAGAAAATGATGGTTTCGATTTTTTGCTATGCTTGGAGCCACTGACACTTAGGAGATTTGTAAATGCACTGGCACTATCGGGGTAAATGTCTATGTGCATCCATTACTGCGTTCATCTAGGTGTGGACAAAGGTGCCGGGGACATTCTGAGCAGCCATAAGACCAGTTCGCTCGGTAAAGCACATGGCATGTGGTCTCCCCAGGGTTCGCCGTCCCCGGTCCAGCGCTAGGGTCACAGCCTCGGGGGACTTGGACCAGACGTGTAGCTATGGCAAGCCTGGGCTGATTGATGAGGACTCCCCTCTGAGTGTGGATTACATCTCAGGCTTTGTGCCTCAAAACAAAATCCTCAGTTAACGCAGCTGGGCTCAGTCACATCAAACAATGAGTTTAAAAGTTATAGACGAAAAACAAACAGCCCTGGGAAAGTGATAGGAACAGGCTCAACTGGAAATAAGGCACATATGCAGTATCTCAATCGCCATCAAGGAAATGTAGGGTGTGTAGCCAAACAGATTGCCTGGATACTGGTACACTGCCTACTTTCTTTTTACAA
Organism: Mormyrops boulengeri; assembly: GCA_026781065.1. Lineage (NCBI taxonomy): Eukaryota > Metazoa > Chordata > Actinopteri > Osteoglossiformes > Mormyridae > Mormyrops > Mormyrops boulengeri. The sequence continues at coordinate 13,930,617 of JAODLD010000008.1, forward strand.
AAACCTTTTAGTGTAGCTTTTAATAGTAAACTGGAGCTGACTGTACCCACTTCACTGTATTTGTCCTATGAAATATCTCCGGGACAGCACAGCGGGATCAATGAGAGCTGCCTTCTCTCTCCGTCCCAGTTTATACTCACCGTCTTACATACATCTCACATGCACGTATCTCTTCAGATAGCTCAGAAACACGTGGCAATACACCGAATGCAAAAAATAAAAGATTAAGGTATCGCAGCAGCATTTCAAAGAGCAAACATTTCCGCATCCACGTATGACACTAACAGCTGTGAAAAAGAGGGCGCACAGGCAAACCGCGGGATTATTACTTGCAGTCACTGACGACTGGCTTTACCGACTTTGCATTGGTCACTCCTTTGGCACCCATTCAGTTAAACCGTGCAGTGATTGACGGGGCTAAGTAATCCCACACATGTGGGAGCTGAAGCTGAATGTCTCCCATCAGTCAAAATCCTATCAAAATGCACACAAACTGCACGTATTATCCATAAACAGACAAATATTTCTTGTACGATTAGTGCTCTCCCCCTGTACTGTGTATCTGTCCTCATTCTCCATGTCTCATATCTTCCCAAAGACTCTCCTTCAGCCTCCAATCCAGGCTATTATTAGCTTCTCTCACTGTGGCGGGTTGGGGGGGGGGGGGG